>CM070838.1:29626016-30341016 GCA_036326025.1 Chrosomus eos
CAACCCTAAGCACCACCAAGACAGGCCGCAGTCTCATCAACAAACAAGTGTGGTTCTGGAAAGACGTTGATCAGAAAGTCCCAAATAATGGCGACCAGAGGAATGTTCAAATTACAGCTGTGGTAGAATTTTCCTACGTACCTGGAACCTAATTACCTGGGGCATCTCCAATCGACACCCAAGCGTCTACAGTCGACACTTAATATCTTTATACTCTAGCATCTGCATCTACAGTCGACAACTGGCTTTGAGTTTGCAATCCCTAACTAGTTCCCCTAACTTGCTGCGCCAACAGACTTCAGACAATGTATTCGAGTATGCTTTAATCATGGCCAGAGAGTTCTCGAGAATTCCACCCTCAAAAAGGGAATACAACAGCTTTTAAAGACTAGGAGCAAGGTAAACATGGAACATCAAACATTGAAACATTACACAATTTCCCTACAATTCGAATGGTTCTTCATATGCAAACCCTTCTGTTTCTAAGTAGGAGCAAACTCTGTTTTCTTGATTACTTCATAATCACAAGGCTTCAAACCTAACCATCTGTCTAGTTTCATTTCCCATATTTGTTATTTGTATTTATTATTTGTACACATACCCAAAGTCCAGTGTTTTCGACTGGTTTCGAAACATTTAAGATTTCAAAAGCATATGAATGTTGTTCCTGCATGAGAAATAAATGTTAGTTATGATTCAGAAATAAATCCATCACACCGCCCTATCCGGTTCCTATCGCACACAATAAAAAACTTTGAGCGGATCCTTGACAAACGCTTGCGAGAAATAACCCGGCTCACCATCAACCAATATGGTTTCACCAAGCGCTACACGCCAGTGATGCGATTTTTACAGTGCAAATGTTAATGGAAAAGCACCAGAAGAGAAAAATAAACCACTGCATATGGCCTTTCTTGATCTTGAAAAGGCTTTTGACCGGGTGCCGCATCAGATGATCTGTTATGCACTACACCATGAAGTGCCTGAAGAATTTATCAATTGGGTTCAAATTCTCTATGATAACAACAGCAGTCATGTGAGATGTGGGGCTAGCATTTCTGATAGCTATAAAGGTTTGTGTACACCATGACTCAGCTTTGTCGCCGCTTCTCTTCATCTTGGTCATGGACACCATCACCCAAGACCTGGAACAGGGTGTTCCATGGGCTCTGCTCTATGCTGAAGACATTATCCTGGCTTCCACCAACTGAGAAGAACTGGAACACCATGTCCAGGCATGGAATGAACGCCTCAGCCAATATATTCAAGAAAACTGAATATCTGGAAACCAATCCTTTTGATGGCAACATCCTGGGCTGTGGCGAAACCCTGATGTCAAACAGCTTTAAGCATCTAGGATCGTCCTTGCAAAAGTGGCGGTGACTTTTTAAATCATTAAAAATAATCGTTTTTAAATCGTTAAAAATCAAACGATATCCAATACTAGTTGAGATTGAGTGTTTTCTATCTCCCTACTGCTTCCTCTCACCCTTCTAGCATTAAAGCTAAGAGATCATGTTTAAAGTCTGGTTATGGGTTGATTTTTTATGATTCAGTAGCTGAGAAATAAAAGTAATACAGAATTTTCCACCTATAATCCTATACAATTTTTTGGTTATAGACCTTATTCACAGCAGCTCCATCTTCGATTTTTAAAGGGCACCTATTATGGCATTTAAAATGTTCCTAATATTGTTCTGGTGAGTCCCCAACAACAGTTTTACATGCATGCAATGACAAAAAACCTTTTTGTTGTATTATAATATGCATTTATTTTTACCTGATTTGCTCACCGACTCCCATATGATTCGTTCAACGACTCATTTTCCCAAACCCCTCCTTTACGTGACGCTAATCTGCGGTGATTGGTCAGATGACCCAATCAGTTATTGATTGCATTAGCCCAACGCATAAACATGTTGATAAAGCACTGCAGTACTACAATACGCTCTATTCTTTATGACAACTCCAATAACAATGACAAACATTTCACATATTTAAAAAAAATTGACATTGGAGACCTAGAAGCTGCGCTGAGCGTAACTTACACAACACACACACACACACACTTATTGAGCATGCTACAAAACAAATAAAAGCAACAATTATTAATAATACTTACAGGTTGTGATTCGGAGGAGGAAGCTGATCCAAATAAACTTGGTACTGAACCTTCCTTCAGTATCAACCGGCTCACAAATCCATATTTGATAGCATTTATGTTTGTGAAGCAATCATCTTCAAAATGACGTGAACACAGCACAAGGTTCGGGCTATACTTCTGTGGTATAGTTGTATATATGAACTGTAGGTACTTAGTCTTCAAATGCTCCTCCATGGACAGATGAAAAAAGTTCGCTTTTGCGTCGCACTTCAGAACACAGCGTCTCGTCGCCATGATGTTTTCATGTTTTCCCTGGCATCTACGAGCGCAATGAGTGGGCGTATCTTATTCTAATAACATGTCAAGTTGACGTCATCTAGATAGAGATAAAGCATCGTTCGTCTATCGATTCATATCATTGACTCAGAGTCGACTCTTACTTTTGAGAGACAATAACTTTGTATATGGTGAACTTTCATATTTAAAACTTTGCAGGATGTTTTCGTTCACTTAGATCTGTTACACACCACATGAAAGGTAATTTTCAAAATTCCATAATAGGTGCCCTTTCACACTTACAAATAAGTCAGATAGAATAAATGCATGTTTGGCGTGCTGTCCGAGGAGAGGGCTCCGGGCTCGGTATGCGGCCCGAACCCAGAGTACTCCCCCCCCCCGTATTCCTGACTGTGAAAATAAGCCAGGAGTGAGGAGTCGGGGTGGTGGAGGGATGCTGGAACTGTCAAAGGGAAGTTAGGTGAGTTGACAGAGAATATATATATATAATATATGCTTCCACTTGTGCAGATAGGGTAGACGTAATTGTTTGGTGACGAGTTGATTGGAATGATTTATTTGAACGTGCTCCTCCCGAACCTTGTTTATGAAACATAATTTAAAGTAAACGAAAGCGAGGCTGTGAGGGATAGAGATACATCTTTTCAGTAAGTTGTTATTTAATGTGTTTTGGGATTTTTCTGCTGACAAAACACTGCAAAAACTTACAAGAAATTCAAGTTGAACACTATCCCCATCCCCATAATATTAATTATGCTCTTTTATAGATATCTGTAAGGTTGAGCTTGACAGATGGGTAGCTGTAGTCTCTCCAGTTGTAGATGTCTGTTCACTTCTCTGGAAACCAAGCTCAGTACCACACCAGGCTATTGCAGTGTTTCACAAAGTTTTTTGTTGTTGTTGGAGTAATGCAATTCTCCCTGATCCAAGGATGCGCTAGGAGTTATATTAATATATATTAATGATCATTAGATGACGCCAGGCCCGGCGCCACGAGGGGGCAAAAGGGGGCATTGCCCCCTCAGATCTGATTTGTGCCCCCTCAGTTTCATTTTTGTATTCATGGTTTCAAACGAAATGTTTAACGTGACATCACTGCCAGATTCAAACGAGCGTTCGCAAGCAGGCGCTGAGCCAGAGACATGACGTATATTCACATCACACGTTAACGCAGTGTAACACTGCCTGTGCATTAAATCTTTGCCGGTTAAACATTTCCGCGTGCTGTTGCGCGGATCTAACTAACATGCGCTTTGCTGAGCGCGTACCCGAAGCACACACACCGTCAAACAGGGCCTGATTACTGGACTAAGTTATCTTTCAAGTCTTATTGCGCTAATATACTGTCAAATACACACAAGGTTTACATAAACACTTATGTCTAAAGTGAAATCACACATTTGAGAGAAAATAGAGTGCGTGACATATGCGTGTCCATTAGATGCGTGGCTCTGGATGCGTGCAGGTCCTAAAGTGACAGTAGCCCCTTAAAGGGATAGTTCACCCAACAATAAATGTCTGTCATTATTCACTCTAATGTTGTTGCAATCCTGTATTCATTTATTTTTTGTGCTGAACAAAAACAAAAAAAAGTATATTTTGAAAAATGGGGCTATCCAAACGGTTGCTGGTCCGATTGACTTCCATTGGAAAAAATATACTATAGAAGTCACTAGGGACCAGCAACTGTTTGGTTACCCACATTTTTCAAAATAACTTTATTTTCAACAGAAGAAAGAAACTTATTCAGGTTTAAACAATTTAGGAGAATAAATAATGACAATTTTCATTTTGGGGGGAATTAATCCTTTAATGTTAATACAACTACAAGACTGAGAACTGAGAACTTGACTGAGAACTTTAAAAGTAGCTTTAATAAGAATCGATGTATAGTTCAGTGGGGTCTCTATGTAGTGTTTTTATTTCATATTTTGTTACCTTGAAAGGCTTTGTTTTAAACAGGGGAATTAGTTTGGCTGTGCTCAGTCAGTTGCAAAATAGTAAAACCAACATGAAAGAAAATCGTGATAAAATCATGATTTTCCTGAATAAAATTGTGATATGGTATTTTTTGCCATATCGCCCACCCCGGGCCCTACGGCTTATCTTTATATTACGCGGTTACCTGTGCAGTTGGATATGGAGTGTTCGAGCGCTGCATTTAAAAATATGTCGTTCCAAAGCGAGTTCTCAGTATGTATTGTTCATTGATGGTATAAAATTAAGCCCCCTTAAAAATTTCACATGCCCCCTCAGTCATTTCATCCTGCAGCCGGGCCTGGATGACGTACTGGTGGTGTTGCATTTAGGTTGCTCCCACTCTCTTTCTGCTGTCACCCCTCCCTGGAGATTATGACGTGTTCTTCAGGTGCTCTTTTATAGCCTGTTGGCATGCCTGTGACGTCCCCCGACTGCAGTAGCAAATCCAGATTAGTGTGTTTTCACACACGCTTCAGATACTGGTTCACACATAGCGTTCCCATAGCATAAACACTATGATGCAGCATCTCGTTTCCCTTTGTAGAGAACCCGGATACATTTGTAACCCAATACATTTTCTTTCATCGGCAATCTCTTGTTCCTTTTCTTCCTCCATTTCAAAATCTCAAATTAACTCCATATTCTTAGAGTCATTTAGATCAGTGGTTCTCAACTAGTTTGGTCAAGGGACTCACATTTCCCATGGTAATTACAGTTTTTCTCAATTGCTAAAACACTAAAATCCATTGGCTGAACAAAGTTCTCAGTTGCCTGAACTCATTTAGCTAATTGTGGAGTCTGTTGTCAATACCGTAAACAATTTCACATGGTAAAACACAATTTGCAGATCTCACTTAGAAGTTTCAGCAAAACTCTGAACACATTCTCATTCTCAAAACACATTCTGCACTCTAATGCACATGTCATCCATACTGGTAAACACAAGTGGCAAAAATCAAATACAAATAGAGAACACATGTCATTTGATTAAATACAACCACTCAAACTGATTCAACCTGTTTCAAATGTTGTGACACAACCAATATAAGCCAGTTCAGAGAGCAAACAGGTTGTTGAAGGTGGGGAGGAGAAAGTCTGAGAATGGATAGAAGAAACAATGTGAGAGGACGAGAACGAGTGCATATGCGAAGTGGGTGACGAGGAAGGAGGGCAAGAAAGAGGAAGAGGAGGAGGAGGAAGAGGGCAAGAAAGAGGAAGAGGAGGAGGAGGAAGAGGGCAAGAAAGAGGAAGAGAGGGCAAGAAAGAGGAAGAAGAAGAGGAGGAGGAGGAGGGGGGCAAGGAAGAGGAGAAGGAGGAGGATGAGGAAAGGGAGGAAGAGGAAAAGGAGGAATAGGAAGATGAGAGGAGGAGGAGGAGGAGAAGAAAGAGGAAGAAGAAGAGGAGGAGGAGGGGAGGAAGAGGAGGAGGAGGGGGCAAGGAAGAGGAGAGGGAGGAGGAAGAGGAAGACAAAGAGTGGAAATATCTGATGAAATTCGAGCAACAGTCATAGACCATGTTCTTGTCCATGGACTGACCCAGGCCAAAGACAAGAAGCACATTGATCACATGTTTACTCCTTTCATTTGTGCCCCTTTGAGTATCGTATACTATAGTACAGTGCACTGCTGTAGACTGTACAATGAAAAAATATGAAATTTGTTTTGAGATTAAAAATGTAGTTCTCCCTGGAGAACTATATGTTTTGAACAATGTGTTTTAAATTTTTTGGTGTATTGTTTACTGACTGCTTGATAGTGTATAGCATTTTGATCACTTTGTTTATGATTTGAGAGCAGTGTTTGATTTTGAACACAGGTAAAACTGTTTTGAGAGCAGTGATTGATTTTGAACACAGGTAAAACTGTTTTGAGGCGAAAGTTTCATTTTGCAAGAGGAGTCAGAGGTTTTGTAAATAGTGCTTGAAGATGAGGTTTTGTGTTTAATGTTTTCAGAAAATGGAGCAAGGTTTCAGAAATTGTGTTTTAGCAATTGAGAAAAACTGTAAGCAGCAACACATATTTTTGGGATTTTGAACCAAGCTTATTTATTTAATCATAAAACACACACAAGCACATCCCACTTAACATAAATGGTAAGAATTTAATTAACACTGATGAATAAACATAATTATAAAGGTAAGACAATTAAGGTAAGATAATTAAATAGTTGTCACGAACTGCTCCAAGACACGAAGGTTGAGGATCCAAATGCAGTTTATTCAAGATAATCCAAATCGTAATCAGAATCCAGGCAAAGGTCATACACAGGCAGGCAATCCAAACAAACAGACAAATCCAGAGGGTGAGGCAGGAACAGGAAAACCAGGACACGGGCAGAGATCAAGAACCAGGAACAAACACAACAAAGGAAACGCTCAGAAATGCAGTGGAATAACATACAAGACTTCACAGGGAATGATGAGGTGAACCAGGCTTATATGGAGTGAACTAAACAATATAATGAGACACAGGTGAATGTGATAATCAGGGATGATGAGTCCGGGCGGTGAATTATGGGAAATGTAGTAGTGAGTGAACAAAAGATAGTCTGAAGTAGAGTGCCCTCAGGTGGCTCTCAAGGGCACTCCAGCTGATAACCATTACATAGCCCCCCCTCAAAGGAGCGGCTTCCAGACGCTTTAAAATTGTCCAGGAGGGAGGTGGAGCGGAGGCGGACCAGGGGGCGGGATGGAGGGCCAGGCCCATGGAGCGGAAGAGGACCTGGAGACTGCGGCAAGACGGGAGGCCAGGGCGGAGCAGTCAGTGCAGGCGAGCAGGGCGGAGCAGGCAGTGCAGGCGAGCAGGGCGGAGCAGGCAGTGCAGGGCGGAGCAGGCAGTGCAGGCAGCCAGGGCGGAGACGACCCCTCGGGCGGCCAGGGCGGAGACGACCCCTCGGGCGGCCAGGGCGGAGACGACCCCTCGGGCGGCCACGGCGGTGAAGACCCTTCGGGCGGCCACGGCGGTGAAGACCCTTCGGGCGGCCACGGTGCAGCAGGACGTGCCGCAGGCCGTGGCGGTGAAGACCCTTCGGGCGGCCATGGTGCAGCAGGACGTGCCGCAGGCCGTGGCGGTGAAGACCCTTCGGGCGGCCGTGGCTCAGGAACAGCAGACCCCGGCTCAGGAACAGGAACAGACTCCGTGACGACGGCCATCTTGTCCGTGGACACAGGCTCGGAGGCGGCCATCTTGTCCTTGGACACAGGCTCGGAGGCGGCCATCTTGTCCTTGGACACAGGCTCGGAGGCGGCCATCTTGTCCTTGGACACAGGCTCGGAGGCGGCCATCTTGTCCTTGGACACAGGCTCGGAGGCGGCCATCTTGTCCTTGGACACAGGCTCGGAGGCGGCCATCTTGTCCTTGGACACAGGCTCGGCAGAAGTGACGTGAAGCGTCTCTGGCTGTGCGGACGTGACGAGGACAGTCTCTGGCTGTGCGGACGTGACGTGGACAGTCTCTGGCTGTGCGGACGTGACGTGGACAGTCTCTGGCTGTGCGGACGTGACGTGGACAGTCTCTGGCTGTGCGGACGTGACGTGGACAGTCTCTGGCTGTGCGGACGTGACGTGGACAGTCTCTGGCTGTGCGGACGTGACGTGGACAGTCTCTGGCTGTGCGGACGTGACGTGGACAGTCTCTGGCTGTGCGGACGTGACGTGGACAGTCTCTGGCTGTGCGGACGTGACGTGGACAGTCTCTGGCTGTGCGGACGTGACGTGAAGCTCTGGCTGGACGGTCTCTGGCTCAGGCATGTCGTGGTGAGGCTCAGGCATGGCGTGGTGAAGCTCAGGCATGGCGTGGTGAAGCTCAGGCATGGCGTGGTGAAGCTCAGGCATGTCCACCAAACCTACAGTGAAAGCTGAGCCGCTCAGTTGCAGGGCCAAGTCAATATAAAACTCAAGAGTCCAGCTAGGGTCATGTAATGGCATAAGGTAGCTGAGTGGCTCAGACAATCCTCCACGAAAAAATATCATTAAGCATACCTCCTCCATGCAAGTCAGATGAGCAAGCTCCAAAAAGTCCATCACATAATACTCAATCGGTCGATCTCCTTGACGGAGACGCATAATTTGGGCTGCTGGGTTCATTTTGGTCTCACTGCTGGATCTTGGTGTGGTGAAGTCTTCTGTCACGAACTGCTCCAAGACACGAAGGTTGAGGATCCAAATGCAGTTTATTCAAGATAATCCAAATCGTAATCAGAATCCAGGCAAAGGTCATACACAGGCAGGCAATCCAAACAAACAGACAAATCCAGAGGGTGAGGCAGGAACGGGAAAACCAGGACACGGGCAGAGATCAAGAACCAGGAACAAACACAACAAAGGAAACGCTCAGAAATGCAGTGGAATAACATACAAGACTTCACAGGGAATGATGAGGTGAACCAGGCTTATATGGAGTGAACTAAACAATATAATGAGACACAGGTGAATGTGATAATCAGGGATGATGAGTCCGGGCGGTGAATTATGGGAAATGTAGTAGTGAGTGAACAAAAGATAGTCTGAAGTAGAGTGCCCTCAGGTGGCTCTCAAGGGCACTCCAGCTGATAACCATTACAATAGTAGTCCCAAACTAGTTTTTGTTAATACAATAAAGTTAGTAAGTTGGTATGAGCCACCTCAGTCATAAATTAAATAGAATTGATGATAGTTTAGGTTAAGGCTACAGAAACTACAATCCTTCATACTTTCCTGATTAAGATGGACAGCAGGGGCCTGTACCATGAAGGTAGCTGAACAAACTCAGAGTTACAGGATTAGTTTTGAGTTGACAAAACCAAACCGATGCAATCAGGCTTTATTGGTACCATGAAGCAGCTCATCAACTTTCTCTGTCAACTCAGGCTTTGATCTTAAGCTATGATTACTCCACGAGCGCGTGCACATACCAAAGTGACGTTAGCACCGAACAACCAATCGCGTTCGATATGGATAGAGCGAGAGCGATACTTTCTTTCCGCGGAGGAGCAAGAGATAATCATTCAGAATTACGATGAATTTAAATATGTATTACAAGCTCGAAACAATATGGTCTCTGCTGCCAAAGCAAGAGAAGACTGTTGGAGAAAGATTGCTGATTGCGTTAATGTGTAAGCTAAATAAATACGTTCTTTATTCATGTAAAATGATGTATATATAGGCTATGAATGTATGTGTGTGTAAAATATAGCCTATATTTTTATAATATATAAAAAAAATTGCATGTCTATACCTGTAAGGATTATTAATATTCATTGATTTTAGATGCAACTCCAAACGTTTTTGGCAGCTGATAAAGACAAAATATAAAAATATAATTAAAAGTAGCCTAGTGAGTATTTATTTACACACAACCTTTTATTATTTTTTTATTTGTTTGAGGCAAACCGAAAAAAGAGTGAAATTCAGAAAACCAGTGTAGGGCCACTCCTCCAGAATACACTGAGTTGGCTCTGATAGGAGTAAGGGACGGCCGATTATGGATGGGATTACAGCTGTACAATCTGACCCTGGAGCTGGCTCCTCTAAGCAAGTGACACTGGGTACGTGTGCCATACATTACTATTTTAAGTTTTAAATATGGCTGACTCTATGTTCTGCAGTAGAGGGAAATGCAGTGTCCCTGTTGAAGCCCGCACACACACACAGTCTCCCACACAGAGGTCAGTATGCAGCAGACAGAACACCAGAAACATATTGGCCTACTTTTATTTATCAGGGAGGAGGAAATGATGAAGAGACACTCTGTCTGTGTTCTGGGACAGTTGCTGAGGTGAATGCACTGGGCTTTTTATTAAGGCAAACATTTGAATGTGTGGCATAAAACAGGGACTGGCCCAAGTTACACATCTATTTTATTGTAGGATTTTTCACAACCTGTCCCAGAAACTAAAGCCTCTACCTCAACAGGCTTCAAAAGAAATGTGAACAAAGGATTTAAAACCCTTGACATACATTACAGGTGTTTGTCAAGGACCTTTTTGTGAGTTGATTAGCCTCCCAAAAACTTGTAATGATCATGTTTGTGGTGGAATTATGTTTCAGGTGGAAACAGACTCAGTCAGGGCCCTTTACAAAAGGAGCCTATGGAGCTAGACTGCACACTAAAGGAGCCTATAGAGCTAGACTGCACACTAAATGAGCCTATAGAGCTAGACTGCACACTAAATGAGCCTATAGAGCTAGACTGCACACTAAATGAGCCTATAGAGCTAGACTGCACACTAAAGGAGCCTATAGAGCTAGACTGCACACTAAGGAGCCTATAGAGCTAGACTGCACACTAAATGAGCCTATAGAGCTAGACTGCACACTAAAGGGAGCCTATAGAGCTAGACTGCACACTAAAGGAGCCTGACTGTGAGCTGAGGAGGCTCCACATTTAAAAAATACATGCAACAGCTAGATTAAACTGATCTCAGTGAACTTATTAAACCAAGTAACACTTTAGCATGAATATTTATTAATGCAACTTTCTATTGCTTTCTTTCTCTCTCCCCCATCCCACAAAACCAATAAAACAGTTTGAGACCTATCTGCAGTTCCAATGTGCTTTTATTAAGTGTAATATTGTATGGTGATTGCAACTACATTTGCACCAGCTGGGTGGTCAAGTGTGTTCGGGTCAGTTTCATTGGGGAGAAGCTTTCTGTGGTGGTTCTGGCTCCTTTCTATGGTGGCTATATTGTGCAGAATGGCACATGCAGACACTATCTGTGATGCCCACTCTGGTGACTCTTAAGCGCCGAAGACAGTTGAAACGTGCCTTTAGGATGCCAAAGATCATCTCTAATTTTGACTATGGTTTTTACTGACACATGAGGGTCATGATAGGGGGTTATTGTGTAGGTTTTGCTGTCCCAATTCAAATTAACAGTGTTTTGTACTGTACCAAATTTAACTAGCTTTCCTCAAAGCGCTGACACAACATACTCACGGAAAGTAGATTGTTATCTGTTAATTTTACTATTAATTTAAAGATTCATCTCACAGAAAATAATAATTTCACATGTTCACATAATCTCTACCTGAACATTAAGGCTGTGAAAGGACTTTCTATTAATATAATCTGCCTCATGTTCTCCTAATATGCAGGATATTCCTTCAATGACTCTATAGGGAATCCTATCATAAGATTAACCGAATAAAAAAATATTAAAATAATGCTTAACAAGTACTGTATTGTATAGTACATTTGTGAAATTTGCTTTTTGGAAGAAAAAAAAATGTGATGTCACCCTATCAATATTACCGACAATTTTATAAAAAGCCTCTCTTATGGACATGGTCAATAAATGAACACTATTAAACTATTAATGTACTCCTGCAGAGCGAGGACCACCTTGCGAATGGTTCGACAAACCGTGTTTTCTCCTAGATTCTGTGCATCACCGCAAGTATGTTTGCGTGTTGCGATTGCGTGCAAGTATGCAAGCACTTGCAAAAAAAACGCAACGCAATCCCATTTATGGTAAAGTAAGTGCATGAATTCGACGTGTTAAATTATTTATGAGCGGCTCAATAAGTTCGCAAAGATAAGATATTCCTTCCGCAGAAAATCTGTATCTTTGATACAAGTAGCCTAACTATCAGGAAAGGCAAGGGGATTTTGTCCGGCTAAAAACTCTTTCTCTACGATGTGCTCGTCTTACAGTTTGCACTGAGATGTCCACAGGATTTGAAAGAAAATGTAAAGCAATTGCAACCAACACTGGGAATTAGTTACGTCACCTATATGTTCCTTTGCTCACAGCTGATTGTTCAAACTTCAGTCTGAGATCTCGAATCCAGAACTTAACCTGCCCCGGAGCAGGTTAGCCGTGCAGCGTAAGATACCATGGCAACGAACACCGATTAAAGCCGAGCTACTTTCATAGTACCTAAAACCCAGGGTTGGCGGAAACTAAGCTGAAACATAGCTGGCTAGCCACCTAAACCGGCTTCATGGTACAGGCCCCAGGTGTTAGCTTGAGGACAGTTGAGGATTTAGTGACATAGAGCATAACATTTTACACCAGAAAACAATGGCAAACAAATCTTATAATTGAGTTATGAGAGGAATAACAACCTCACATATTCACCTACTCAGGTAGTGACCACGAGGGTTTGATGGATCATTCAAACTAAGCAAACCAAGGTTGAGAAATGGTTTACAGCACTTACACTATGTAAATGATGGGATTTTGTAAAACCTGAACATTTGAATAAAATGAAACAACCAGTGCCAGCATTGTCTTTAAACTCCTTGCCATCTTCTTAAAAGTTTTGTTCCACCAAAAGTTGTAGATCAATCTGAGCTGAGTTTTGCTGAAAAGTTGTAGAAGAGGTCTGTTGAAGAACAAAAAATCCTTAAAAGTGGGCTTTAAATTGAGGGCTATAAATACACAGGCAAACACTAGGGACTAAATGAGATAATATAACCAGAACAGGCGTGACACACGAGGGCAAATCAAACACTATGGCAACAGATGAACAGAGACAAAGGAAACTGAACAGTAAATCCATGGGCGGCAGTGGCTCAGTGGTTCATGTAGATTGTCTCCAAACTGAAAGGTTGGTGGTTCAATCCCCGGTTCCCCCTGACCAAGTGTTGAGGTGTCCATGAGCAAGACACCTAACCCCAGCTGCTCCCGACGAGCTGGATGGCTCCTTGTATGGCTGACACCGCCGTTGGTGTATGAATGAGTGTATGAATGGGTGAATGGGAGGCAATTTGTAAAGCGCTTTGGTGGCCATTGGTCTGTTGAAAGCACTATATAAATGTAGTCCATTTTCCATTAAAAGTATTTATTATGGCGTCAGTGCTGTCACAAGCTATGTTTCATCCAAAGTTGAACATTTAATCTATGCATACAATTGGAATTGTCACAGAGTGACTGCAGCAGAAATTAAAAACAAAAGCAGGATCTATGCACAGCAATTGAGCTGAACAGAGACAAAGGAAACTGAACAGTAAATAGTGTAAAACTAACTCAAAGTCCAAATCAAGCAAACACAAATCAAACCTGACATTACCCACCATCAAAAAGGTGCTTCCATGCACCCTAAATCACCACCAAAAAAATCCAACAGAGTAGGAAGGGCGGGGGCTTATGGCAAGGCAGAACCAGGGGGACGACAGAGGGGGAGACGATGGAGATGGAGACCAAGGCAGAGCCGAAGAGATAGGGCAACGGTGGAGACAGTGGCCAAGGTGAAGCCAAGATGCTGTAAGACTGAGTCGGAGCCGGAACGATCAAGGAGATATGAATCAAGGTGGAGCTGGGGTGAAGGAGGAACTCAATGGAACCAAATGGGTGGAGGGACAAATCGCAGACGAAGGCCCAGAAGCCCATGGTGTAGACAAAGAGACGACTGACAAAGGCCGAGCTAGAGGGAAAGGGAAGCCCGGTGGAGCCGGAAGGATGATGATCCCAGGCAGAGCAGAGGGAGCAAGGAGCCAAGGTGGAGCTGACTAGGCTTGGAGGTTCGAGGTGGAGCTAGAGGGTCAACACACCAGGAAACCGGAAGTCCAAGGTGGATCAGAGGTGCTGAGAGGAGCCAGCAAAGGAGGAGCTGAAGGACTGTAGGGAGCCAGTTGAGACAGGGCAGAAGAACTGGATAACATGAGCAGAAGTTTACAAAAGAGGTTCCTTGGCCGTGACAGGGCAGGCAGAGTTTTAATAAACGGCCTCCTTGGTCTGTACAGGACAGGCAGAGAGTTAAAAAACGTCCTATACAGGACAGGCAGAGTTCAAAGACGGCTTCCATGGCCGATACGGGACAGGCGGAGAGTTCAAACACAGCCTCCTTGGCTGATATGGGACAGGTAGAGAGTTCAAATATGGCCTCCTTGGCCGACATGGTACAGACAGAGGAGGTGGAGGTGGGAGTGGGAGGAAGGGTAGGAACATCCATGTAGGAACTGAGACCAATCAGACAAAATTATTTCTTATGGTTAACAAATAATCTTTAAAGCTCACGCTGGGACCTTTGGCCCCATCCACCTAGTGGGTGCAAGGGGGCCTTTGGGTTACCATGGATATGATCAGATAAGTTGCTTTTATTGCTGTCAAAGGAATGTGGCCGCATGCGCAAGAAAGAGACAATGGGAAGACAGAAACAATCTTTAATACAGACTTTGCTGCATTAATCATAGACTAACGGATCTATAAATTAACCTGCATCCCAGAAACTGTGTGAATGATTTACTGTCTTGTGTACTATTATGTATATACGATGGTATGTATTTTATTATACAACCAACCAATGGTCAATGTAACCTCACCTCTATCATGTCTCATACCTAATTAATCTTCATTTAATGACTCACATTTTGATGTACATCACCTTCTCTTAGAATACAGTGTGGATTTGTTATATCTATCTGAGCATTAATGAACTGAAAAATGGTAAGGCCGAGGTCTAACCACACTTAGGAAAAAGACTCATAAATCTTGCCCACAGAGGAAACTCCCGCCAGAAAGTCCACCCTTCTCATTGGTAAAGCAAACTCGGAGGTGGGACTTTTTCTCAGGCTTTATTAGAGACAGTCCAGAGTAGGGCTGGGAATCGCTGGGTACTTCACGATACGATACGAGATGCGATACATTGTTCACGATACCGATAATATCACGATATGGCGATACTGCGATAATCGATATATTATCAGTAATAACTCACAATATATCATGGTTTAAGAAATACAAATATTTTTTTGTAATTAGGAAAATGGATCTCCATTATTTTTTTGGGATGAAACACAATAACAAAAACAACTTGTGTCTTATCAGTTGCAACAAAACAGTCACAGACACTATTTTAGTGTAACATTGCTGCAATCAGTAGTAATAAAAATGTTTACGTCGAGCCAGCACAAACAACGGCTTTCTCACAGAGCTGCGGGTGATGCCGCGTGAGGTGTCTGTGCATGTGGTCGTGTTTCCCGTCTAGTGGACTTTTGCAAAGCCAGACATCCCAAGTCTCCTGGAAGTTCCGGGAGTCTCCCGCATATTGATAGCGTCTCCCTGATGTCCGCAAATTAGTTCTAATCTCCCGGAATCTAGAGCGCGCATGCGAGACAGAACATACTGCGCGCATAACATACATAGCACGCGCACGACAGATAGGGAGAGAGCGAGACCTTGCGTGTGTGCCTCTGCCTCATGAAAGCTAGTCAAATCGAGTCAACTCGGATAATGAATAGAGCGTTTTATAACGGCTTTTAAGATCGATACTTGGCAAGAGCGCATCGAGAATCGATCGCGGGAGTAAATATTGTGAGATATCGCCATATCGATATTTTGGCGCACCCCTAGTCCAGAGTGACCTCATCCTCTTAGTTTTTCTCATCCGGTCGCAACACTGCTTCTGCTGATACTGGGGAACCCCCCTCCCCCCTTCACTGGGGCCCCAGGGCCCAGCAGGCCATGAGCACCGTCGGCCATGCTTTCACGCTCCCAAAGGGAGTCAGACTGCCTTTTCTTCGATCCAGAAAACTGCAACCTTACCATCACTGAACGGGGAACGATCAACTCTTGCTTTGCTGGACCTCCGGGCTGCTTACTTCGGGTAAGTATCTGAGACCCCCTCCCCCAAACGTCTCATGGCCATAGCCTGCCAGGCCTTGACTCAACCAGCCGTGCTCAGGGAGAGAGAGAACTCTCAACCAACTCCCACATTTCAACACTCACAGAACCATCAACAACTTCAATTTTGTTCTCACTACCAAATGCAAGTATCAATTTAAACGAAGTACTTTGAAAATAAGCCGATGGTTCTTTTCATTGTTCCCTTTCCGGTTTCGAGTTTCATGCTGTCACTCACCCTTTTACCTATACATGTAGGCCTATGTATGTATGTATATTTGTTTAGTTATGTTCGTGATTTAGTTAATAAAACTTGTGCACAATATGTATTTGGTTCTGATTCACTGCTTGCAGACATCGTCTCTTTTACAATTTTTGAAAATTGTTACATGCTCACAGCGCTGTACATGCTAAAAAATTATTATTTTCCGTAGCCATGGAAGATACCCCTTTTTTTGAATAAATGAATAATCAAAAGAGTTCGTTGGACGAACTGATTAATTGATTGTAATATTAAGTTAGCTACATCAAGTTAATACCATTAACTGACCCAAAATATTCATAGTTAATCATACCGAGTTATTATTGATTATTAATATTTCCCCTCTGAGCTGACTCGTTACATCCACAAGGACCACAAGACCTGGTGCTGGGAGACGAAACAGGCACGATGCGGGCAACAAAACAGGCATGGTGCTAATCCATTCACTCTCTTTCAATTCCTCACACAATTTTGTAGAAATTATTCACAGCTCACCCTCAGCGGCAGGAGTATGGGCAGGGCTCCACGTCATTCTGGATCAGGCAGCATTGCATGTTACAACAACGGTTTACGTCGACAATGTTGTCCGTAATAGAAGTATTTATCATTTTTATCTGATAAATAAAATGACTGACTCACAGCAGGCTGCTATAATAATTTCACACGTTATACAGCAGTTTAGGATAGTGTACTCCCATTATACCATGAGAAAAATATGTTTACCTTAAAGTTATTTTTCTGTAAATTAAGTTAACCACTTTATTAATCCCACAGGGGGCAATTATATTAGTTTTATTGTATTTATACAATATATTTTTTTACAACATTGTATATTTATACAATGAATACAATAATACATCTATTAAAATGTTATTTTAAAGGAATATCACACAAGTTATCATACATGTTTTAATTTAGTTTAATCAGTAAACTTGCCAAAATATTTATGAATTTTTATTTAATTTTTTTAATATTAACAAAATTGTTAGTTATATTAATTGATTTGATTACCACCCTTTTTAAAGTACATATGTATTTGTCCTTACAATGTATGTTAATATATATTTATAGAATTTAATCTTATCTGTACTCCTGACAGAAAAATAAACCACAATAAAGTATCAGTGGGGAAAAAACGTGATATCCAGTGAAACCTAAAAAATAAAATGATACAGATTTTTGGTCATACCGCCCTTTTGTCATATACATTTTTTCAGAATGCTCTCAATGACATGTAAACAAACTTATGCATTAGTGAGAGTGGTGGTGCTTATGGGGAGTCGCTCTGGGACCGGTGAGTATGAGGCTAGGAGGGAAAAATCACAGTAGGATATTCACTACAAAAAACTAGACAACACCACTGTTTCTAGCATTCAAATTACATTAGATTAATTTTATTAGGAATGTATGGATTATTTAAAATGCCTTGCATGTTTTTATCCCATTATTCAGTTTATATCTGATTATGTTTTGTGAGTTAATGTCATGTAGCCTATGGCTTGATTGTTACTGTACAGAAAACTGCCGCTTTAAGAAACTTGTGGTTCGGACGCACGCTTTCTCTCATTCCGTGGGAAGAGGAGCTGTTTTGTGGCTTTCCCAAAGGTAATAATATTGTTATTTGTGACAATACTTTTTCAGTTTACGTTTTTCATGTTTCATGTTGTTCATAATAGAAAGGTAGTAAAACGTTTTTTAAGGTGGTTTTATTGTTAGTTTTACAAAGAAAGAGGAATTTGTCCAGAGTTATATGTATTTAAAAAAAAATATGATGATAAAAAAAACATAAAAGTGCCCATAGTCTAAGAATTACCCATAAATGCAATGTAAAATGTGCTCTTCTGTAATTTATGGTAAGCAAAGCTGAAGAAAGTAAAAGAGAAATTATCAAAATATGTTATGACCATTTATTATCTATTACATTAGCCAGCAGCATACGTTTAATAATAATAAAAAAAAATATCAGACATCACACAACAACAGAAGCAAGCAAGCAAACAAACAAACTTGTTTAGCTTCAGTTGTAAAAATCCAAACTGTTCAGTTCTAATATTATATGTAGTAACATTTCGTACCATTGCTTCTGTCTGAAAAACAGTTGTGATGTTTGAATGAATGAGTGTTTTTGAACAATTCAGTTGAACGAATCACTTAAATGAATCACTTAAATGACTCACTAATATAGACAGTCATTTGTTGCCATCTACTGGCGTAATTTTGTAAACACACACACACACACACACACCACACACACACACACACACACACACACACACACACACACACACACACACACACACACACACACACACACACACACACACACACACACACACACACACACACACACAAATTTATATTTAAATTTTTAAAAAAAAATTATATATATATATATATATATATTTTACTATTTTATATATATTTTATATGCATTATATATGATAGCCTCAACTTAATGGCTCAGTGTTGCATTGTCACTTACTTTACATCTTACATTTGCTGATAATTTACATGCAGTAAGAAAGTTCATTCAAGTTCTCTGTGGCAGTGGTATAGTAATAGTAATACATAATTTTGTCTTGTTCCTCAGTTTGTAAAACGTTTTTACAGCAAAACACTTGCAAAGGAAGATTAATTTGAGAATAAAAGATGTATGTGGTGAGCTTGCTACTTAAGCAACCACCATGATATGCATTATGTGTTTACACAGCATTGCTTTATTGATGCAAAATTAAATATTTAAGACATTAAACAATTTTTTTTTTTAAACAAATCATTAAAAGATTCTTTTTATAATTTACGATTAAGATACTTTAATTCTTATTTCAGGACTAAATGCTGAACAATATACAATAAAAATATGTATCAACTACAATATATAGGAATTGATGGTGAGACAAACATGGTAAACAAGTTCATCCCAGCTGTATGATGAGTTTGCAGATTTTCGTCCGGTTATGTCAGCCAGTTGCCACTTCCCTTTATTCTCCATGTACTGTTGAGATTTCTGAAACGTGGCCTCCACTGGTTCTGAAATAATATATATATAATATATATATATATATATATATATATATATAATATTTGAACATCTCTATCTGTAGAGGGAGAAATAAATTCACATCAGCCACAGTGGATGTAACATTTTTAGAAATCATTCATTATGTGAGCGAGATGCCAAAAGCACTTTTTATAGAGTTTAATATTCTGCTGACTGTCATTCACATAACTTACGTATATGAGGTTTTCTTTCCTTAAATTGAAACTGAATGTTAGCCTGTTATTAATCATGATTATATACTTTAATTGATGGCCTAAGTCAGGGGTGGGGAACGTTGATCCTGGAGGGCCATTGTCCTCCAGAGTTTAGCTCCAACCCTGAAAAAAACACTCACCTGCCTGTAACTTTGGCAATCCTGAAGACCTTGATTAGCTTCAGGTGTGTTTAATTAGGGTTGGAGCTAAACTCTGCAGGACAATGGCCCTCCAGGATCAACGTTCCCCACCCCTGGCCTAAGTCAGGGTTCTCAAATCCAGTCTTGCGACCCACTGCTCTGCATATTGTGTATGTCTCCCTTATTTAACACACCTGATTCAGATCCTCAGCTCGTTAGATAGAGGATAGAGTCTATCCTAACGAGCTGAGGATCTGAATCAGGTGTGTTAAATAAGGGAGACATACACAATATGCAGAGCAGGGTCGCGAGGACTGAGTTGAACCCCTGGCCTAAGTTATTACTTACTTGTGTGTTTGAATGAGTCAAATGTGTAGTGCAGGTTTGAATATCAAATGGAAAGGTGTAATGTCTAGGTTGCAGGAGCTGTTCACATGGACTGGCAGCCGATCTTCTGCTTTTCCGTTGTTGTAAAGATAAATATAATGTGTCTGGGGCTTGGTTATCACTTATGCTGTAATTAAAAAGGGCAGCATGACACAGATAGCCACAACAGTTTTATTTATTATTACAGACATTGACAAGATGTTACTAATATAGTTGATTGGTAATATAGTAGATTAGTTGATTTCTTTAGTGTTTTAAGTTGATTAGTTGACTTGTCATTGTGTTGATTTAAAAAAAATTAAAGCTTTAGCGTAAGTTCTGTCAGGAACACTCAATCAGCGTGTCACGCATTACCTCTCTTCTAACCAATCAGGTGCTTACACTCACAGTATAAAAAATTGGTACTTACATTTGTCCGCAGATACTGTCGCTGCCAATTACCTCCATCCTCCCCAACCACCACCAGGATGGTCCCTTCCTTTCCCCCAGGGGGGGTCGGCTGCACCCTAGCCTTCATCTTCAGGCAGGACATGCAGATTCGGCTACCCTCGATTTGATCGCTAAGGATAGGGCTAAGGACGGGGCCAAAGAACTTTATACATTTATGCTTGCCGAGCTGTTAATAAATATACGCTTGTTATTAAATTTTTTCTCCTGAGTCTTTCTGGTAGAAGTGGTGTTTTGCACATACTAGGGATGTGCAACACTATTTACATTGACCAATCAGGATCCAGTATTATCTGTAACTATCCGTTTAATCATTCTCAGTAATTTACCCGCTTTGTCTTTCCAGTAATGTTCACAGTTCCCTTTCATAACAGTCTCTCACGTTGCATGAAAATGCTAATGAGGAAACTCCTGTTTACTCTGAATACTGAAGCCTGATTTGTTAATGTTCGTGGAGCCGACTGCCAATATACAGTGAACAAAATTATAAACGCAACACTTTAATTTTGCCCCCATTTTTCATGAGCTGAACTCAAAGATCTAAGACTTTTTCTGTGTACACAAAAGGCCTATTTTTCTCAAATATTGTTCACAAATCTGTCTAAATCTGTGTTAGTGAGCACGTCTCCTTTGCCGAGATAATCCATCCACCTCACAGGTGTGGCATATCAAGATGCTGATTAGACAGTATGATTTTTCTCCTTTAGCACGGAGATCATCTCCTTGCTGGAGTTTGAAGAAGAAGACGAAGAAGCCTGCTACTCGCGGTAGAAGAGCCCCAGCAGCAGCAATACGCTTCTCTCCAGAACTTCTCCCCTGGGGCCATTTGGCGATTTCAAAGTTCAAATTTCCAAGAGCAAATTCAGTGACTTTGTTTTAAATGTTGCGCCACGAGTGTAGCTCTTTAGACTGGCACATTGAGTGCTTCGCTTGCCTGGGCCGCGCCCACGCTTGGCTGTACTTACTGAGATGAACTGCTCTCATTGCAAGAGCATGAGTCTCTCCCTGCTTCATTCGCGGCTCACCTACATTCTTGAAGATGGACCCGCCCCTCCCGCTCTACAGTCTCTGGCCTCCCAGGAACCTCAGAGAAAGAAAAAGTCAAGTTTGAGTGATCCCAAGCAGGCTCAGGACCCGTGTGCTTCACTCTCCCCGCTTCATTTCGATTCACAGGTGCTCTTCTACCGTGATAATCAGTGCCCCTCATCTGCTGCGAGCTGTTTGGTCTATTTCGGCCAATCAAAGGAGGAAGCTGCTGCTGACGGTTAGACATGCTCCGGAGAGGATCCCGGTTCTCTCCCTCCCAAAGAGTCAGCACTGGCCAGTGTGGACAGCGAACTGCTCCGCATCCTCTCGAAGGCTGTGGAGGATTTCGGATTTGGAATGGTCAACTCCGGAAGAGCCACCTGGAAGAATAATAATAATATTCATTTGTAACATTTATATAGCGCTTTTCTAGGTACTCAAAGCGCTTTTCATGGATAGGGGAATCTCCTCAATGACCACCAATGGTTCCTGAATGGTTCCTGCCAGGGCTTCGCCAGCGTACCTCCCTCCAAAGACCGGCACCGTTCTTCCCAGAAGTATAAGATGAGGTCACCAAATTGTGGCGTGCCCCCTTTTCGGCTCGCATCCACTCTTCTGTTTCTGACACCCTCACCTCGCCAAGGCATGCACCTGTCTAAGCCCTGCAGGACCATCTCTGCCTTAGCGGGCAGGGCCTACTCAGTGGGTGGCCAGGCTGGCTCAGTACTTCAGATAATGGCAGTGCTGCAAGTTTTTCAGGCCAAACTCCTCAGCGCAATGGAGTCCTGAGTCCTGATGCCTTCAAGGAGTTGCGCACAGCGACCGACCTTGCTCTGCGCACTACAAAGGCGACTGTGCAGGCGATCATCAAGACCATGGCAGCAGCTTTTTCAAGTGTGAATGCTCCGTCATCCCAGCAGTCTGCAAAACCTGCTCCATCGCCTGCTCAGCCTCAGTCCCAGACAGATGGTACCCTCAGATGGTAAAACGCTACCCATTTCCTAAGTGCCTTAGCCCCCGCCCCAGAGTGACATTGGACCCTGCACTGCACAAGCTGTCCTGATATCAAAGGGGAAGAGGAGAGGATCAGGTCCCGTCGATGCCGGACCGCCCTCAAAGAAGTCTCGTACTCGCTCTCAAGTCCCCCATTTAGCTCTGGGGGAGAGAAGCTCTATCCATGCTTGGCCCATCCAACCCACTCCGTATGTGCCCAAGCAAATTTGCGCTGTGATAGCAGACCCACTTAATCAAAAGAGCACTTCTCCTCATTACAACAATGCGAACGACAGCTCCCTGCCTCCACGCAGTGACCTGCCGCTCAAAAAAAGCGAACTTAAAACTGAGAAAAACACCAGAGGAAAGGCAAACTTCTGGGCTGTTTTTCAAATAGTGACAACCTTAAATGACGAGTCAACTGGTTATGCACAATGCGCAATTTGCAAGGCTGTGCTAAGCTACAATATTAATAAGACAGGATCATCTTATTTACAAAGACATTTTGGGCGTGGTGGATGTAGTGGTAGCAAACAAATAAGTGTGAGTGATTTCCTCGCCAAACCAACTACGTTGAAATCACTAATCACAGCTAAATGCACGAATTTCTGTTGTATGGACATTCGGCCATTTGAAACGGTAGCAGAGAACGGTTTCATCCAGTTAGTGCAAGAGCTAATAAATATAGGCACAGCCCACAGCTCTCTGTCAGCAACAAGTTTGCTCACTGACCCCACCACAATCTCCCAAAAGTGCAAAGAAATGGCGACTGCTAAGAGAGGGGACGTGGTTGAAGAAATCAAGGGGTCATGTCATTAATAAATGTGGGCATGGCAACTGACATGTGGACGGATGATCACCGTAAAATAAGCTACATGACAATCACATGTCACTATGTCACAGTATGACATAAAGAGCAGGATACTAACCACAACAAGGTTCCCAAACGAGGCCAAAACAGCAAGCACAGCGAGCGAAGCACGGCCTTTGCTCAATGATAGAATGTACAAATTAACACAGGAGTATTTTTTTAGTTCCTTCATCCAAGCCCCAGAGGAATTAAATGCGCCGACACAACTTCCCAAAGTTTTGTATGTCTGCGCCAAATATTTCACCTATGACTTTTTACTCAACTTGGGTCAATAAAGAGCTGGGCTTGCTGAACGTCTGAAAATAAAGTTTGGATCAGTACCAACTGTCTTTGATTCAGCTACAAACCTTGGACAAGTAAGTCAACTAATGATATATAAATGTGTTGCTTTACTGTTTATGGTTACCTAGCTTGTTACACATAGAATGTGGCTGTAACATTAGCTATGTTACTGCTAATGTAAAGGTAGATAACATCAAGTATATGTGTGAATGCACACACTGTAACGCTAGTGTTGTTCACTTCTTTGTTATTTGGATAACCGTTCTCCTGTCGGTGATATGGCACGCGCGATATCCACATTTCAAGATTGCAGAGCTTATATATATATATAAGTATGTATATATATGTATATATATAAAATAATATATTATAATATAATATAATATAATATAATATAATATAATATAATATAATATAATATAATCCACTCCAGACATAATATTTTAAACTAACAATTCAGGAATGTCCTGCTGTAGCCGCTGAGTTGCAACTTCTTCATCTGTTGCTTCTTCATCCGGATCAGATTCTGTGTCAAACTGAAATGCTTGAACAACTGCACGTCTGCGTGCCATTGCAATATATCCAATGTAAACATGGATGGTACTGTTGCTCGTAAGCTGGTCAAGGCCACACCCACCCTACACCCTGCCCCGCCTTTCTCCTCCTCATTATCATTTAAAGCTACAGACACCGAAACGGCACGTCTGAAGGAAAGCTCATTGTGAGACTAGCTTGTAGTGGCTATAATTCTGTGCCAAGGCTGAATTTTGGGAAAAGGATTTCAGATACAGTACTAGGGACCACTAAGGCCTATATCAAAGCCTACAAAAAGAAGCATGTGATGGGACCTTTAATTAAAATTGTATGCATTAACTTTTGTGAGGCAGAATCAGATTTGACTTTGTGTGAAGATCAAATGATGTCATCTATGTGGTGCATTTAGTTGTGGCTATGTGTAAATTCAATCATGCCCCAAACAAAGGTGAGTGGGCTTTACAATTGTGGATGCAAATTTGGTCCTGTTGTGGAACAGGGAGCCAGCATGAGAATGCGAGTATGAGGTGTGATCTGGCTCAAAATCTTTCCACACCAATGTTTCAGTTAAGGAGCATAATAAAAGTGCAAAGTACAGAGTTACTGAGTCCTGTTGTGAGCTAAACATTTTCATGATAATGCATTTGTGAATCACGTTGTAACCACATGTCAATTCTATGCTCCTGTACCTGGTTCCTGGTCCTGAGTTTTCCACCGAGACAAACAAATTCAACATAGTCACACGCATGCAATTTGAAATTGCTATGCAATTGTAATACTTCAATAATTCCAGTTTACACAAGATACATGGCCTAGAATGCATAGCATCTACAACATTTTTACCTAAGTGTTTAATACAACACTTACAGTAAAGCAATCATGTGTTTTAAAGAATAAACATAATTAGCCAAAACAGTTTTATAATGATAACTTATATCATTAATTGTACCCAGCATATATGTAAAATGTTACCTGAGAGAGAGAGAGAGAGAGAGAGAGAGAGAGAGAGAGAGAGAGAGAGAGAGAAAAGAGAGAGAGAGAGAGAGAGAGAGAGAGAGAGAGAGAGAGAGAGAGAGAGAGAGAAAAGAGGGAGAGCCCCAAGAAGGGGACCCAGAGAATCAAAGAAAGCCAGAGCATAAAAAGAGACAGAGCAACAGTCACAATCTTCTTTTATCCTTTCCCTGACCAAGTGACTAAAACCCAAATGTGAGACATTCAAACTGACCAATCAGATAGTCTAAACTTCCCCCATTGTACTAAAGGTGTGACAATTCATAGACCCCCGGAGTGCACACAGCTTGGCCTGCAGGCCTTTAGGAACTCCAAATGGTCCTTGTGGTAGAAAGAGGGGGTGGAAAACAGTAAAGCAAATGTCTTGCAAAGCAAATGTTCATTTCAAATTTCTTGGATTATTTTCAATCCTACAACTTACTACAAACTCATCAAAGGACCCCTGAGCCTGATGATTCCAGCTGAACTGTACATTTGTGGAGGTGAGAGCTCATAAAGGATCAGCAATCTGGCTAAAGTTCCAGATGAATCATCTATATAAATTGGCGAACCCCAGGAACCGCTGCAAAGCCTTACGGGTATCGGGACTGGCCACTCGACCACGGCCCTTACCTTAGCGGGATCAGCCTCCATGAGATAACATACCCCAGGAACGTGACCGGCTTGGAGTGGAACTCGCACTTCTCCTCCTTAATAAAGGGCTGATTCTCCAACAGCCGTTGTAGGACCTGGTGGACATGCTGAGAGTGTGCTTGCATCCAGGTATACAAAGACAAATCTATTAATCATGTTTCTCAACATATCGTTGACCAGAGCCTGGAAGACAGCTGGTGCATTGATCAGATCGAAAGGTAGGACCAGGTACATGTAGTGTACCGTAGGTGTATTGAATGCTGTCTTCCACTCACCCCCCTCAATAATCCATACCAAGTGATACACATTGCGGAGGCCTAACTTAGTGAAGAGTAAGGCTCCCTGCAGCAACTCAAAGGCAGACAACATAAGAGGTAGGGGATACCTGTTCTTGATTGTGATGTCGTTAAAACCCCTATAATCTTTGCAGGGTCGCAGGGAGCCGTCCTTCTTCTTGACAAAGAAGAACCCTGCACCAGCAGGCGATGAAGAAGACATGGCTGATGCAGCGTTACGCAGCTCTTCAAAGCAGAAGTTTAGATCGGTCATCTGAGAAGTCAGAAAATCAAGCTCCCTGGAGGTAGTGGTCAGTTGGGTGGCATGTTGGCCCAAGGGCGAGCACTGTTCTTACTTGCTCTGCGCCTGCTGAATCCATCGTGGCCAGATCGTTCGATAAGGAGTGTTGTAGAAATTTTAGTAGTCATTTATTCCTAACAGATATCATAAGAGAGAGAACCTATTCAATGTGTAAAAGTATATGTGTGTACGTGCGTGACGTTTCAGGAACATATGGGACAGGACCTCTGACCTTAGGAATGGTCAGATTTGGCTAGTTTATTTCAGTTCCAGTTTGTGTCCTTAAGTAGAAACTGAACAGCAGTGGGGACCTTATCTGAGTGGGTGAAAGGTACAGCGGGTGAGGAGGAACCTTGAAAAGAGTATAAAGGCTGTCCCATTTCTTCCTGTCAGGGCATCACTCACTTCACAGGGTAACTGCTGTGTTGGCGACTGGGCCTATTCTTGCAAGAATAAACACTTCTCTTTTTATTAATTTGACTCTGAGTGTCTCTTACGCAGTGATGATGTTTAACAGAAGTTTTGCCACAACAGGAGTCAAGATGGGATTCAGTGTGAGAAACAGGCCAAAAATTAAAAAAAAAATTGCAAAAAAATAAAATAAAAAATAAACAGACAAGCAATCCAGCAGAAAGGAAAAGGCAAACTGATACAGAGAACGCTGGAAGTCCGACTCCTTATATGGCAAAGCAGAGCGCAAAGCTCACGCAGTAGGAGAACAGCAGCGCGCCAGGCAGAGGGCGAGGGGCAGCCGAGAAATCGCTCGCTGATGAGGGCAAATGACTGGAGTGGGAAGACGGGATCAGAGAGCTGAAACCCGGCCGGCAGCAGAGAGAAGGCCTGGGAAGATTGACAGAAGATGCACAAAAGAAAAAACAAACAGGGAAACTAAACTGCACTGGAGCCTCAAAACAGGACTGAACAAGACACAATTGAAGAATTATCAATTGGCTGGGTCAAAGCGCAGCGGGAAGCGAACACAACGATCGGGCACAAGACAAGATGACACGGGGAGAATAAATAGGGAGATAACCAAGGAAGGTAATAACAGGTGCTGGGGCTGATCAGTGATGATGAATGAGGGTGGTAATTAATAACAGGTGCGGGGACAGAGCAGTGACGGACGAGAGTATGAAGAAACAAATCAACCACAATGACAGCGAAGCACACGGCGAACTGTCAAAACAAAGCCATGTGCTCCGAGACAACAACCACGCAGACAACGCACATAAAGAAAACAGGCAAATCAGACCTGAGAGTAACATGACAGTTTACTACTATGAATGGTCAGATACAATTTACTTCTGGTGTTCATGTTGAATTGAAAAAAACTTTTGCTACTATTGAAGTGGGATATGGGTAATGTTAGAGACAGGCATGGATAGGTTTAAAGGTGGGTTAAGGTGTAAGAGAAGTCTTTTTAAACATACATACAATTTAAAAGCGTATGTACACAACAAATGCATTGTATCACATGATTAATTTAAATGTTAGTACATAGTTGTTAAAGACACATCATTTTTGTTAAGGTTTTGTCTCCAGGTTTTGTCTTTAAATTAGATTTTTAATCAAATTTGTAGTGTTCTGAGACTTTTTGGTCTTCACTTTATTATATATATATATATATATAATATATAATATATATATATATATATATATATATATATATATATATATATATATATGTATATATATATATATATATATATACATACACACACACTTTATGTATAGAAGGCAGCTGTAAAGTGCATTAGGTTGTAGTTTCTGGTAAATAATGTAACTAGTGGGAAAAGGTATGGTTTACCTCATACATAGTTTCCCCAATACTGTGTACATAACCCTTGTTTTTGTAATTGTATTTTTATTTGTGACAACACAAAAAATCAACATGGCTGAATAAAGTATTGAAGGACTAATCACCAAGTTTCAAAGCATATATAAACTTTAAGATTTTTTTTCTTTTTTAAATGTAACATTCATGCATAAAAAAGGTTAAAAAGGACAATTTGCATTATATTGCAACCATTCATTCTCTGCTTAAGTGTAAATTCAAAATTTTAAAACAAAACCATTACCTATCCTAATTATTGTCAGTTGAAACCCAGCCTTTTTGTTAATTGCTGAATCTTACCTGAGTATTGACAAAAGTTCTATATCCATTAAGTTCTTGGTCAGTGATGTGACTATCAGTGACCCATAGATTTTAATTTCAGAATCATTTATCAGTTTGACAGGTAATGTGTTAAACTGGTGGGTATGTGCCCTAAATACAAATAACTGATTTGCTTAGGCAAATATGTATTAGTCATCCAGCTTGTAATGGCTTGGGACAATGAAAACTTTTGCAAAACTCAACATTTTACTTCTAAATCTTCTGGAAATATTAGACATTGGAGACATAAGCACAACATTCAAAATATCTAGTGTGTGTCTAAAATAAATGTGGTGATAAGGTCTCTGTGGCAGAACATACTTTTGCATACCGAGGATAAGAAACGTGGCATTGTCTAAAACTGTAGAGTGGAAATGACATTAATAGTGCATATTGTGACACCAATGGGAAAGTATCGCTTTCTCATATCACATTTCTATTTGATGTTTAACAATTAAACACCAGTTACCGTACACTATCAATATACACTCACCTAAAGGATTATTAGGTACACCATACTAATACTGTGTTTAACCCCCTTTCGCCTTCAGAACTGCCTTAATTCTACATGGCATTGATTCAACAAGGTGCTGAAAGCATTCTTTAGAAATGTTGCCGAAGCTCCCGTTCCACCACATCCCAAAGATGCTCTATTGGGTTGAGATCTGGTGACTGTGGGGGCCATTTTAGTACAGTGAACTCATTGTCATGTTCAAGAAACCAATTTGAAATGATTCGCTTTGTGACATGGTGCATTATCCTGCTGGAAGTAGCCATCAGAGCATGGGTACATGGTGGACATAAAGGGATTGACATGGTCAGAAGCAATGCTCAGGTAGGCCGTGGCATTTAAACGATGCCCAATTGGCACTAAGGGGCCTAAAGTGTGCCAAGAAAACATCGCCCACACCATTACACCACTACCACCAGCCTACACAGTGGTGACAAGGCATGATGGATCCATGTTCTCATTCTGTTTACGCCAAATTCTGACTCTACCATCTGAATGTCTCAACAGAAATTGAGACTCATCAGACCAGGCAACATTTTTCCAGTCTTCAACTGTCCAATTTTGGTGAGCTCTTGCAAATTGTAGCCTATTTTTCCTATTTGTAGAGGAGATGAGTGGTACCCGATGGGGTCTTCTGCTGTTGTAGCCCATCCGCCTCAAGGTTGTGCTTGTTGTGGCTTCACAAATGCTTTGCTGCATAGCTTGGTTGTAACGAGTGGTTATTTCAGTCAAAGTTGCTCTTCTATCAGCTTGAATCAGTTGGCCCATTCTCCTCTGACCTCTAGCATCAACAAGGCATTTTCGCCCACAGGACTGCCACATACTGGATGTTTTTCCCTTTTCACACCATTCTTTGTAAACCCTAGAAATGGTTGTGCATGAAAATCCCAGTAACTGAGCAGATTGTGAAATACTCAGACCGGCCCGTCTGGCACCCACAACCATGCCACACTCACACTCAATTGCTTAAATCACCTTTCTTTCCCATTCTGACATTCAGTTTGGAGTTCAGGAGATTGTCTTGACCAGGACCACACCCCTAAATGCATGAAGCAACTGCCATGTGATTGGTTGATTAAATAATCGCATTAATGAGAAATTTAACAGGTGTTCCTAATAATCCTTTAGGTGAGTGTATATCCAATATACAAACAATTGTATATCAACAGATATATGAAATAGTCTTCAACATTTTTTTTCATGCTTAACCCTCTGGGGTCTGAGGTGTTCCCTTTCCACACATTGGGGGAACGCCTTCAGCGTGACGCGTCTGAAGCCTGTATGGAACTAGTCCAATCTTGATTGGTGTTTCGTCATGACGTCACCCGTGACATCGCATGAGATGGTGATGCGGACGGTTCTTCAGCAAGCGTTCTGTGTGACTGACTGTGTCACATAAGGAGAAGCAATTCAGGCAGTGTGCATCCCCTTGCCCACGGTATTTGAGCGAGGGTAACACAAACTCGCTTTGTGTTGTTTGTCTGGGAGTAGAGCATGCACAGGCAGCGCTCGGGGGCGAGAGCATGCACCCTCCACACCGAGGTGTCGAGATCGTCGAATAAGCACTTCTCTTCTCTGCACACGATGGCAGTCATACCAGGCCGACCTCCTCAAAGAGGTAGGCGACAGCGGGGAGGTCGCCCTCAACGACATTCAAGAGATGCGTCAAGCGGTGTCCGCCCGAACGCATATCGCAGTGTCCGCCCGAAAATATTGCGGCCCTGTCGAGTTTGCTTCCTCTCATGAGGCCTGCAGAAGAATTATATCTGTTAGCTCCTGCCAGTCAACTGCTTCAGGTCACCGAAATTCCAAATATAACACCAGAGGTCAGTCTCGAGAGACTGGTCCCCCTAGTAGATTATCTAGACACCTGAAAAGGTCTTCGAAATATATCTCAGTGGGTCCTGCGCATAGTGGAAAAGGGGTACAGAATCCAGTTTGAGTATTATCCACCAAAATTCAGTGGGGTCGTACACACGCTGGTCAGCCCCGAGCATGGTCAGGTCATGGAACAAGAAGCTCAGTCCCTCTTTATAGTTCCCAAAAAGGATGAGGGGTTACGTCGTATAATAGATCTCCGGGTATTGAACCAGTCTCTGAGGAGATACAGGTTCAAAATGCTAACTATACCAATTATCGTAAGTCAGATCAGGTCCGAGGACTGGTTTGTCACGATAGATCTAAAGGACACTTACTTCCACGTATCGATCTTTCCCCAGCACAGGAAGTTTCTAAGGTTCGCTTTTGGGGGAAAAGCATATCAATACAGAGTTCTTCCTTTCGGCCTAGCACTGTCACCTTGCACCTTCACGAAATGCATGGATGCTGCCCTTGCTCCATTGAAACTTCAAGGCATTCGCATTCTCAACTACATCGACGACTGGCTTATTCTGGCACAGTCAGAGATGATGGCGGTTCAACATCAAGATGTTGTTCTGAATCATCTAAGGTGCTTCGGTTTAAGACTCAATGTCAAGAAGAGTTCACTAATTCCTCTACAGAGAACTATTTTCCTGGGGTAATATGGGACTCAGTCACGATGCGGGCACAGTTGTCTCCTGCTCGTATAAACACCATCTTGACCACAGTAACGAGTATCAAGCTAGGCCAGGCCATCACTGTCAAACACTTTCAAAGGGTTCTGGACCTCCTGGCAGCAGCGTCCAACGTGATTCCTTTTGGCCTGCTGTATATGAGGGCCCTGCAGTAGTAGGATTCGAGAGGGAACCCATTTTGCATGATCAAAGTAACGAGCAGATGCCTTGGTTTATTGGTAATGTGGAAGAAACCTTGGTTCCTGTCCCTAGATCCTGTGTTGGGGGCACCGTGTCAGAGAAAGATTGTGACCACGGACGCTTCTCTCACAGGCTGGGGTGCGGTTATAGAAGGCCGCTACACCAGGGTCTTTGGAAGGACAATCATCTCTCTTGGCACATCAACTGCCTGGATATGTTGGCTGTAATTCTGGCCCTCCGACATTTCCTTCCGGACCTCAGAGGCCCTTATGTTCTAGTGCGGACAGACAATACATCTGTGGTTTCCTATATAAATCGACAGGGGGGCCTGAGATTGCTCCCTCTGATTGCGCCCTACTGATGTATACGGTAGACGGTCACACGGTACTGACGTCACACGGTCAGACGGCTCGATTTGAGGCAGGGGAAAACATACAAGGAGATAAAAAAAAAAACACTGGATGACTTTTTATCATTATATGATGGTTGTGTACAGCCAACACACATTTCAGTACAATCAACTTGTAAAAGTCCATGTACCATTATATGACCCCTTTAAGTTTATCAAGCGACGAGAATACTTTTTGTGCGCCAAAAAAAAAAAAAAACTTAATTCAACTATTCATTTTCTTCTGTGTGGGCCTCTGAGGGAGTTCTCGTAGTGTAACAGCGCAGCGCTACTAGGGCTGTCACTTTTGTGAAAAAATCCTGTTCGATTTTTGAGACATAAGTGTTAATTGAATCGATTGTAAAATCGATTTTCCGTGTCTAAAGACGTTTCCATTTTCAACACCAAATATAGGCAAATCCACTGACAACTAACAGGCATTAGGACGAACGTGAAGAGGGCGCTTGAGACGCGCAGCGCCCACAAGTCAGCAATCTTCCTGATGATTCATTGGCGTGAAGTTTCGTGCACAATGACAAACAGGAGTGCAACATTCAGGGATTGAAATTAACACCCTCAACTCGCCAAATGCGGGTAAAAATTAACTTTGGCGGCTAAAGCTGTCAAATCAGAGGCGTGCGTCTATGTTTTTTTCCACTTTCTTTGCTGTGGAAGTTCGTGTAAGCCAAATCTGTGTGGATTCAGCGCAAATACGCAACTCGTGAGTCCTCGTCATAGAGATATACACATCTATGAGTCCTCGTGATATATTAAATGCAGCGTATTGCGCAGAATCTGCGCATTTCTGGCTTACTTGAACACACACGTCACTAAGCAACGGCTCTGGCAACAAATAACGGCGCGCTTGTTCACTTGCCTTGAAGTAATAGCGAATATTAAAAAGCATTTGGTTAACAGAAAAGACATTATTATTTTCCAAAATCCTACATGTTCTATTGATCTGTCCACCTAAAATACATTTTTGGTAAAAAAAAAAAAAATACATAAAAAAGGCCGTTAAAATCGATTCCCTATTTTCGTTTCGATACTTGTTGTTGGTTGGTCCGATCGATTGTGCAATCGATTTTCGAACGTAAAGTGACAGCCCTAAGCGCTACGTCAGAACGTAGGCTCACTATTGGCCAGCATCACACACATGACCAGCGTCGGCGAGCCTATGTTCTGACAAAGTGACGCTTTTTCCATTACCAGTTTTAGCTCGACCCGGCTCGCCTCGAATTGGCTCGTTTTTCGCTCTGTTTTCCATTACAGATAGAAAAAAGGACTGCTTTGTATTGCCAAACTTCTCTTTCAGCTTTACACTTTACTAAAGTCTACTAGGAACAATGCGGCGGGAGACGCTGCAAAAGACGCGAGACGTGATTGCAACTGTCATAGGCCTAACACGTTTGCTTAGAAAAACAGGGGAAAAGAAATGCATTAGAAAAGAAAAACGTGTTCTGTGTGAAAACTACACATGCATCAAGATGTTGTTTTAAAATACATATTGTAAATAAGATAAAACTCTTACTTTCGGAGTTTCCATGTAAACCCCTTGGGGTCGACTGTCGCGCCATTCAAAACTGTTAAGTGTCTACTTTTATTTGTGCACACTCACAATAAAAAACAAAATATTGTGCTATTCGCAAAATAAAGAAAATAAAGATGCCGTCAGTAAAATCCATTCTGAAACGCGTCAGAATATTAACTGTAACTTAGCGAATACCTGCCACACAGACATGAGAGATATGCCTTTATAAAGCTTGAATTGCTTTCAAATAAAGTAATTGTTACGGCCATTAACCAGCTTTAGCTCATTCTAAAACAGACACAAAGGTAAGGACCGTACATGTCAAAAATCACAGACGATTAATTGCTTTCTGATGTCCAGTCACGCTAACATATTTAATTGAGGAATCAACGCGAACAGATACACAAAAGACAATAAACAATGTCAACAATTAACAAAAATAATAACATTATTACCCTATTAGCCAGGGAAGCTAAAGAAAACCCTGACCACACCTAGTTAACAGGAGAGATCTTACCTAGCTCCTTTAAAGAATAGAACAGGTGAGTCTTGCGGGGAACTGCTTACTCTCGATGATCTAACTAAATAACAAAATGTGAACTAAGAAAAGCAAACCCATAACCTGTTACTGAAAAGACATACAGTAACAAAACAAAAATCAAAATACAATCAAACACTGGATCGCTCCAGCACGTAGAGGAGAGGCGGTGAGCAATCTCGCCATCAGGTGTGTGTGAGACACCCAGCAAACAAAGAGGAGAGAGACCGCCATCAACGCCGTTGCAGTTTAAATAGCAGAAACCCCGATAACGTCACTCCACTTCCGCGGTTCAGGTACATGCACCCACGTAACAGTAATTAATATCAAAAACAAAAATATTCTCTGTTCATGTAATCCGTATGAAACCTACGAGAGGTACATTTTCTCACGTCTGTGCTCATTATCGGTAATGTGACCACACACACACACGCTGCGACAGCCTTTGACATACTAATCATCCACATGAACCACACTAACCTGTAAAACACCCCCATCACGTCGATAAACAAACCATCAAGCTTCATCATTCATCTGCTTTTCATCGAGTGATGAGAGAAAGTGATTGATCCAGCGGAGGTAAGGAATTTATTCTCACTTATATTATATACTGTAACGTGTTATTGTTACATAAACCTTACATTTTAGGCTATTGGTTGTCAGACTAAAATGTGTGAAATCGACGGAAACATGAAATGTTAAAATATGAAATATAGACTAGTAGGCAACCTTTCCATGCTAAAAAAATATAAATGTACAACACAAGAATGTTTTTATGCTCTATATTATAAAACCGTAAGTATGATTTAAAAAAAGTAGTATGAGTGTTTACACTATCATTATGAATATTAGAATATTTAGACAAGTGTTTACTGTGAAATACAGTATTTGATTTTGGCAATATTGCGATTAAACTTCACCTCATGTAAACGCAATACTTGAAAAGTGGCCAAACGGTTGAGTAAATGGTCTCTGACAGTGCTGTGAGTTTGAGTCACTTACGCGGTTGCATTTGAAAAGTAAAATGAGCCAAACATTAGGGGTCAGGGCCCCCTCCACTAGACTCTAATCCTCTAGGGTTCCGTGGTGGCGATTGGTTTTATGTTACATTCAACCCAAGAATCAATGTGCCATCTGACCACAGGGGAGTTTAAAAGTTTCTACTTTGACATGAGAGTGAACACTTAGTTTCACATTATTTTTTTTTTCACTTATTTCAAACAGAAATCATACATATTTGTTGATTCATTTAGTATTTTTTTTCACTTATTTCAAACAACAGTAAGAAGGATTTTTTGTTATATTTCGACCATTTCCCAACCATCCAGTGATTTCTCAAAAGACCAAAAACAGAAATCATGAACTGTATCTATATATAAACTCACATTAAAATACAGTTATCTAAAACTGCTTAACCATTTGTAATATTAACACATAATAATGTTTTTACAGTGCTATAGTTTTCAATTAATTTTCCACTGCTATACTGACCCTTTGTCAGAAACTCAGAGTTTCTTGAAGCAGCCATTAGCCACGTTTCCACTGTCGGGCCAGGGCTAACATCGAGCCGAGCCGAGCCAGTGGCCTCAGGCCTCAAGCACCGGGCTTGCGTTTCCACTGCCGGGCCAGTAGCCCCTAAACCCGCCCCTAACACGCATTTCTGGATCAAACGTCATACAACCCAACCCATTTCAGCGGGTATTATGAATGTATTTATTTTTTCAAGTTAGGAAGATAGCATGTATATTAACTCACCGGCCGTGGCTGCAATAGTGTCCCGACTCGCCAATAACAGCACCGTCCATCAAGTCGAACCATGGAAACCTCCTTCTCTGAGCTCCCCTTTGTCCATTGTGCGTTTGAATCGCCTTGTACAATACTGCACCCGCAACTTTTTTATTTTTTCCCGAACTTGAAGCGTTGCTCGCTGAATGCTTAGCTTGTTCAGCATCTATGTATTTTATAACGTCCTCGTTTCTTCACACGCCGTCAAATTGACGCTGTACCCTTTCTTCTGCCCAAATCTCAGAAGAGCTTTGCAATCTTCGACAGACCAGTACAGGCGATTCTCCATTTCGAGCAGCGATTATTTTGCGCGACATAAAAAAAGTGAATTGTGCATCTTGTCGCAGATCATAACGTTCCATAACACCGATAAACTCCACCTTTTACCTTGAGCACGCCTCTAGCCCAAGCTGGCCCGCTTTGGCCCAAGGTATTTGACGGGCCAGAAATCCTGGCTGTTTGGCCCCGAGTAAGCCCCGATCAAGCCAGGAAGTGACAGTGGAAACGCGACTGGCCCTGGCACGCACTAGCACGGCTCGGCCCTGGCCCGGCAGTGGAAACGCGGCTATTCTATCATAACTTACTAAACTTATTACCTAAGTACATTTGAAAATAAGCATCATACAACATGCATTTATACTGATCAATCAGTTGGATTACAAAAATAAATAAAAACAAACACAGAACTTAACATTGCCAGAAAATCTTCATTACAGACCATTTAATTTAATAAATGGCAACATGTTTACAGGTTCAGTGATCATATACACTTAACCACACTACTTTTCATGCAGTTCAGTTATAACACTCCCTCATTTACCCACACCTGCCCATCATCATCATCATCATCATCATCATCATCATCATCCTTGTCACCTGTGCTCTCCTCATCATTGTTGGTTTGTGTTTGTATTTAGTTACCTTCTGTTCAGTTAGTCTTTGTCGGTTCTACATTGTGTTTTGGTGTGTGTATCTTCTGTCCGTCTGCCTGTTTGCACCTTCGTGAGTTTATATTGTTAGTAAAAGTTGTTGTATTTGAATTCTGGATTCCTCGTCTTGCTCTGCCCACACCACAAACTGACAACTTGTAGCACGCGCAGGTGACGGTTTTCTGTTGAAGGACAATTCCTGCGCAAAATGAACCTAGTGGTTAATAACACATGGGTACCGAGTCGACCGTTCTCTGGGATGTGTTTTCATGATAATTGAATGTACCCAGTTCTATCTCGAACCATTAGCTTTTAACGCTAGTATATAGGCCATAGAGTAAGTAAAAAAAAATCGCTAGTTAATACCAATAACAAGGCTCAAAATAACCCTACACTAACACGGTAGCATAAAAAACAAGAGACCAGTGTAAAGCGTGAACGACAAAACACACTGGCGAAGAAAAAGTGAAAACATGAGGTTTAAATAAGGAGAGAATAGATGAGAAATGAAAGCTTTAGTGTAAGTTCTGTCAGGAAGACTCAATCAGCGCGTCACATATTACCTCACTTCTAACCAATTAGGTGTTAACACTGCAGTATAAAAGATTGGTACTTACACTTGTCTGAGTTCGCAGATACTGACGCTGCCAATTACCTCCATCCTCCCCAACCACCACCAAGATGGTACCTTCCCCTTCATCCTGGTAGTACTCAACAAACAGCTGCAAATGCACAACCGAGCTGATTTCGAAACGCGTGCTCGAATAAAAAGAAAAGAAAACTAACAGTTGGAGCTTGTGTGCAATGTGTGAAACACGATTAGTTGAGTGCGGCCGGCACGTGCGAACAAAAACAAAAACAAAGACACATGCAGGAGAAAAGAGACAGATCAAACCTGAGCCCTGACAGACAAGTGTAATCACAAAAATCTATTTGTTACGGAAATGTCAAAAGCAGTACCAAAAGTTGTTCAAATGACGATGCTTTGCAGTCGCAGTCCTCTCTGGTGGTATATTATAGTTTTGTATGAAGTACAGAGAAGAATTGAAGTTATTATGGAAGTAGCTCTAAATTATGGCAACATATAAACAAATTGACAAATTCTTATAGGAAAAACCATCAAATGATAGATTGCCTTAAAATTGATGATAATTACGTTAATGACAATCAGTCAATTGCTAAAGAGTTCAAAAAATTCTTTGTTGAATCAGTTTACGATCTAGCTAAACCTTTCAAGGGCAAATTACCTTTTGAGAACAAAGTTCAGCTTAGAAGTACAGATTCTTTAAAAATCAGAGAAGTTTCGCATGAGAAAGTAAGGAAAATTATTGTCAATATGAAAGATTCTACATCAAAAGAAATACATAATCTTAATGTAGCTCTAATTAAAAAACATCTAAGTAGTTTACTCGATCCCATTACTCACCCTGTAAACTTGTCAATACAAACAAACACTTTCCCACAGAGCTGGAAGATGGCTGTAATCACTCCAATTTATAAGTTGGGCGACAAAGACCAAGCCTGCAACTACAGGCCTATTTCCATTCTCCCTGTTGTTTCCAAAGTGCTGGAAAAAATTGTGGCAGAGCAATTAATAGAACATCTTGAAAATAACCAATTGTTGCATTTGGGTTCAGACAAAAACACAGCACAGAAACCGCCAACTGCTTCTTGTTGGAACAGATCAAAGGTTCACTGGTCAAAGGGAATGTCGTAGGCGCTGTGTTTTTAGATCTGAAGGCCTTCGACACAGTGAACCATTGTAACTTATTGCAGAAATTACAGCAATTTCAATTTTCAAACACAGCTCTGTTATGGTTTAATTCCTACCTGGAGGGTAGAGAACAATGTGTGAAAGTAGGAACTGTTAAATCCAAACTGAGTCCAAATGACATAGGAGTGCCCCAAGGGTCAGTACTAGGACCGTTGTTGTTTTCAATGTATATAAATTATCTCCCAGATTGCTGTCAGGGTGTAAACTGCCAGCTTTATGCTGACGACACAGTTATCCATCTGTCAGCAAAAACAACTGCACTGGCTGGTTAAAATCGGACCAAAGTAGTTCTCATGTGTAAAATGTGCCTTGTTCTCTTACGAGAGTATCTCTCGTACTGCGTAATATCTTACGCTATGGGGAAACACTCTTTCCTCGAGATATTGAAGCCAAAAATTATCCTTAATTTTTTTAATCATGCAAAACGCTTTTGCAGCAGCAAGCAGACAAGGGCGAAACAGCTCGCGCGCCCATTGGCTGCCTCGCTGGAAAAGCTGCAGCCTATCGAGTGAAGGCACTGCGTGACGTAATGACGAATGAAGACGCTTCGCGCTCATTTCGTCATGTCCCGCCAGTATAGGCGTGGTCTCGCCCTATAAATACCCCTCGATAGCTGTATTTCTCTGATTTTTTCATTCTTCACGCGAAGCTCACGCATCGCGGGATCCAGAGTGAGAAGCCGCGCCGTTGACTTGTAGCCTTCTCAGCGGGACGTGCCATCTACTGAAGTCGCTGGCCCAGCCGCCTTCAACTGCCGTACCTGCTGCGCTTTCCGGCGTACTATATCCTTTACTCTGTCACTGTGTGTGTGTGTGTTTGCTTACGTGACGCAACACCCATTATATGTTCTAAAAGAGCTGCGTCTTTTTAAAGATGCCTTTCTGTGGCTCGTGCCGCTCCCAACTCAGCGATGAGGACCGTCACGTCATCTGTGTGTCCTGCCTGGGTCATGAGCACGCGGCTATCGCGCTCACGGATGGTGGATGCCCGCACTGCGAACTTCTGCCTATGGCGACTCTGCGGACTCGCCTGGCGTCGTTCTCTGAACCCGCGTCCCAGCCTTCTGTGCCGCGCCGTAAGAAGCGTCGCGCCCAGCGCGCTCCCGAGCCTTCTCCAGCCCGCCAAAGCTCGCCGGTTCGCCCGCCTGCTTCGCCGGCTTCACTTGAGTCGCTCCCGGACGGACAGCGCCCGCCGTCTGCCGCCGCTTCCGCTCCCGAGCTGGACGAGCCTGCCGAGGTATGCTCTCTTGTGGCTTCCGATAGCGAGGATTGGGCGAGCTCTGTGGACCTCCCCCCCGCTGACGTGTCTAGCCAACCCTCTGGGAGGAGACCCGGCATTGAGGCTGAGCTGATGCGTCTGCTCACCCAGGCCGTGGAAAGCATCGGCCTCGAGTGGGAGGCGCCCGCCTTGCCGCCGCGCAACAGACTCGACGGGCGCTTTCTCAAGAAAGACGAAGCCCCGTCTAAGTCTAGGGCCGCCCCCTTCCTCCCTGAGCTCCACGACGAAGTCGCCAAGTCATGGACCGCCCCCGTTCTCCGCCAGACTGCGCACTTCCACTTCTGCGGCCTTTTCCTCTGTCACCGGCGCGGGAGATAAAGAATATCTCTCCATTCCTCCTGTCGAGGCGGCGGTCGCGTCGCATCTATGCCCGCCCTCTGCGGGACGGCGCGCGCAGACGACGCTCCCCTCTAAAGCCTGCCGGGTGACTTCATCGCTGCACGGGCGTGCTTACACAGCCGCTGGACAGGCGGTCTCAGCGCTGCATACGATGGCGATCTTGCAGATCTACCAGGCCGACCTTCTCCTTAAACTGGACGAGGAAGGCCCGGGTGCGATCAATGTGGCGGATTTACGAGGCGCTACGGACCTTGCTCTACGCGCCGCTAAAGCCGCTGCTCAGGCCATGGGGCGGAATATGGCCTCTCTCGCCGTTGCTGAGAGACATCTGTGGTTGACGCTGTCTGAGATGACGGAAGCTGAGCGCTCTGTATTCCTCGACGCGCCCATTTCCCCTGCGGGCCTCTTCGGATCTGCCGTCAAGGATTTCGCGGACAGATTCTCGGAGGAGCAGAAGACTTCGCAGGCCATGAAGCACTTCCTTCCGAAGCGCTCGAGCTCCGCTGCAGGTCGCTCTAAGCAGCCGTCTGCTCGCAGCTCGCAGCCTCGGCCTGCATCGCCCGCAGCCGCCGCTACACAGCGCCGCCAGGCCCGGGATCAGAGACCGCGCTCTCGCTCTGCTGGACGCCGCCCCGCTCAGCGCGGGCCTCGGCCGAAGATTGAGCTCAAGCCCGAGGCCTCGAAGCTTTCCTAGCCACTCTAAGGAAGCGACGGTGTTCGGATCCCGCTGCGGCCGGCTCCCCACCGAAAAGATTCGCTCGTTCAGTTCCTTGCGATGTGACTGTGCCAGTGTATTTAGCAGTGAAGCAGCCGGTGTCTCAGCCCGCTTGCCTGCACAAAAAAGCCGTTTTCATGGCTACCCAGATAAATCCAATAAAGAGTGTATTTTCTGGTATGCCGGCCACGGCCGATGGTGTTATGAGTGTTGTAAGAATGCCCACGCCCCAGTGCCCATTCCCACACCCAGACACAGCCCGCCACGGTGCGAGGCGAGCACACATAAATCTGACTCAGGTCGATTGTGCAAACAATGTAGCGATTGCGCCCATACAATGCCCGCTCACGCTGCATGCCCCGTGTCCCTTGGTTTCTGTAAAAACGAAACCAACACACAATCTATCGGCTCCGGCCGAAAGCGTGCACAGTGCTGTAGATGTGCCCGTAGGTTTGCGCCCACATCCTCCCGCAAGCACGCCGAATCCCACGGGATTCGCCCCGCTCACTCTCGCTGTGCGTCCCGCCATAGAGATTATGAGCGCGGCCAGACTGCCCGCTGTGCCCAGCGCGCCCCCCGCCTCGAACGCTGTAAACACGGCGTCGTGTTCCCAGGGTACCGGGGCTCTCGAGCCGTTGCCAGGTCACGGCCAGAGCCCGGTCTGCATCCTACCCCTAGCTACTCGCGCAGAAGCGTGGTCGAAGCTACCCGGGGTATCAGACTGGGTGCTGAACACTATAAGGAGAGGCTACTCGCTACAATTCGCACGACGTCCACGCCGTTGTACGGCGCCCGTCGAGACTTCGGTGAAAAACGAAGTATCTCATCTACTTCGAGCCGAGATAGCGAAACTACTGAGCAAAGGGGCCATAGAGCCCCTTTCTCAGGCTCAGAGCGAAGGGGGCTTATACAGCAGATATTTTCTGGTACCGAAAAAAGATGGGGGCTTCACACCCATTCTAGATCTGAGACAGTTGAACAAAGCGCTTGTGAAGCGCCAGTTCAGGATGCTTACGACCAGGAAAATCCTCGCGCAAGTGCGCCAAGGGGACTGGTTTATGTCGATAGATCTGAAAGACGCGTATTTCCAAATACAAATAGCGTCCCATCACAGGCGATTCTTGAGATTCGCGTTCGAGGGCCAGGCTTATCAATACACAGTCCTGCCGTTCGGCCTGTCTTTGGCACCCCGTACATTTACGAAGTGCATGGACGCGGCTCTCGCGCCCCTGAGACTTCAGGGCATGCGAGTTATGAACTACTTGGACGATTGGCTGATTCTAGCTCGATCACGGTCAGAGCTCATAGAACACAGGGCCACAATGCTCGAGCATCTCGAGACACTGGGCCTGACGGTCAACTGGGAAAAGAGTCTGCTGTGTCCCAGCCAGAGAATTTCTTTCCTGGGAACAGTGTTAGACTCGCTTTCCATGACGGCACGCCTGTCACCGGAGCGCGTACTAAGTATTCAGCGCGTCGCGGAATCCTTCCGCCACGGCTCCATAGTCCCGCTCAGACGGTTTCAGAAAATGCTGGGCCTGATGGCCTCAGCATCCCATGCACTCCAGCTGGGCCTGCTTCGCATGCGCCCACTGCAGTGGTGGCTGAAAGCACGGGTCCCGCCCCGGGCATGGTCCACGGGCCGGTGTCGCCTCAGGGTCGACCAAAGGTGCGTTTCGGCTCTGGAACCCTGGAAAGTAACCAGCTGGTTTCAGTCTGGTGTGAGTCTGGGGACCACCTCAAGGGTGAAAGTGGTGTCTACGGACGCCTCCACCACGGGGTGGGGAGCGCTGCTCGAGGGCAGACCGTTGGCTGGCCTATGGTCAGAGCGGGAGAAGCTCCTTCACATAAACTGCTTGGAATTGATAGCAGTCGACAAAGCGCTGCGGCGCTTCTGTCCCCTGGTGAGGGGCCACCACGTCTTGGTCCGGTCGGACAACAAGTCAGTGGTGGCGTACATAAATCGCCAGGGCGGCCTCAGGTCCGCACGCCTTTGCAGGCTGACGGAACCCCTCTTGGTCTGGGCCCAGCGCAACCTCCTTTCTTTGAAAGCGGCGCACGTGCCTGGGCACCTGAATACGGGTCCAGACATGCTGTCCAGAGACAACGTCCTGACAGGAGAATGGTCGCTGCACCCGCAGACGGTCCAGCTACTGTGGGAAACGTTTGGCAGAGCGCAGGTGGACCTGTTCGCGTCCCGCGAGAACGCTCACTGCCCAGTATTCTTCTCAAAGGGCAGGGACGCGCTGGCCCATACTTGGCCCAGCGGTCCCCTGTATGCTTTTCCCCCGGTCTCGCTCCTGCCACAGGTGTTGGAGCGGATCAGGGAAAATGGGTGCCCAGTGCTGCTTGTGGCTCCGCTCTGGACGAACCAGGCTTGGTTTCCGGTCCTGATGCGGATGACCAGCACTGCCCCGTGGCCTGTACCGTTGAGGAGAGATCTCCTCTCTCAGGCAGAGGGCTCGATTTGGCATCCTCACCCGGAACTGTGGTCCCTGCACGCATGGGCCATCAACGGGTACCCGCTAGCCTCCCAGAAGGAGTGCTAAACACGATCGCACAGGCTAGAGCTCCGTCTACCAGATGGCTCTATGCCTCGAAATGGTCGGTGTTCTCTACTTGGTGTCGAGCCCGTGGCTTTTCACCCGTGGACTGCGGGGTTGAGGAAGTGCTTGCCTTCCTTCAGGAGCTGATGGATAAGGGAAGGACCCCATCCACGCTCAAAGTGTACGTGGCGGCCATAGCAACGTTTGCTAAACCGGTGTCTGGCCAGTCACTGGGGAAAAACGACTTAGTCGTGCGTTTCCTACGAGGGGCTCGGAGATTAAATCCTCCCAGGCCCCCTTCAGTCCCGGCTTGGGACCTTTCCACGGTCTTGGAGGCCATGAAAGGCGCCCCGTTCGAGCCGATCCAGCTGTCGGATATGAGGCACCTGTCCCTTAAGACGGTGTTTCTATTGGCTCTCGCTTCAGTGAAGCGTGTAGGGGACTTGCAGGCCATTTCTGTAAGTGCGTCATGTCTGGAGTTTGGGCCTAACGACTCAAAGGTCGTACTCAAACCGAGGCACGGCTACGTGCCGAAATCCCTCAATACACCGTTTAGGGCCCAGGTGATTTCCCTGTCAGCCCTTCCGGTTCTCGATGAGGAGAGGGACGCGAGTCTCCTTTGCCCTGTCAGGGCGTTAAGGGCTTATGTGTCCCGCTCGGCTGGGTTCAGGCAGACCGAGCAGCTTTTCGTTTTGTTTGGCGGCCGTTCTAAGGGACTCGCCGCCTCAAAACAGAGACTATCCAGATGGATAGTGGATGCCATAGCGCTGGCTTACACTTCCAAGGGCCTGCGGTGCCCATTGGGTGTCAAAGCGCACTCCACAAGAGGCGTGGCCTCGTCGTGGGCATGGTATAGCGGGGTCTCCCTGCAGGATATCTGTACGGCTGCGGGCTGGGCCTCGCCGTCGACATTTATCAAGTACTATAACCTGGAGGTGCCCGCCCTACAAGCTAAGCTTTTGGCGGTCTGAACTTCGGGCTTATTGGCCGCCAATGCGGCTATGTTGCCCTTACGGGTCAGTATCCCTACGGGACTTTATAAAGGAGTGATGCTTCTAGCCTCTCCTCCTCTACTCTATGTGAGTTATGGTGATTATGCACTAGATGTGCCCGGGTTTTGCCCCGGGACTCTGGTGTTGGATCCCTGTCCGCACGGCGTTTTGTATGGGGTCCCCATAGCGTAAGATATTACGCAGTACGAGAGATACTCTCGTAAGAGAACATACTCGGTTACTAACGTAACCTCGGTTCTCTCTAGAGAGGGAACGAGTACTGCGTATCTTGCCGTGCTTGGACTATGCTCTGGTTCGCTTCGGTGTACAAAATCAGAGAAATACAGCTATCGAGGGGTATTTATAGGGCGAGACCACGCCTATACTGGCGGGACATGACGAAATGAGCGCGAAGCGTCTTCATTCGTCATTACGTCACGCAGTGCCTTCACACGATAGGCTGCAGCTTTTCCAGCGAGGCAGCCAATGGGCGCGCGAGCTGTTTCGCCCTTGTCTGCTTGCTGCTGCAAAAGCGTTTTGCATGATTAAAAAAATTAAGGATAATTTTTGGCTTCAATATCTTGAGGAAAGAGTGTTTCCCCATAGCGTAAGATATTACGCAGTACTCGTTCCCTCTCTAGAGAGAACCGAGGTTACGTTAGTAACCGAGTACGTTTTGTTTAACAATGAGTTTTTTTTCTGTTGTAAAAGCCCCTATGGACAGGTGTTGAAAATTAGCACATGTGCTATTACACTTTAAACAATGCATCTGGTTCGTCCAATGTTATTGCTATGTCCATATAAAATAAAATAAATAAATAAATAAATAAATAAATAAAAATAAATGAATCCATGAAAATGTTAATCCTGCTTCCCACGGTGAAGTGTGAATAAAGTTGTGTTTTGGTGTATTTTATGGATCTATTGTCAGCTGGAAAAAACGTATTACTGATTTGTTCTTTATTGTTTTAATAAAATGAGTAAATAAATCCTTAATATCAGTTATTCCCTTTGTCTTCATATGGAAGCACCACAGAAACCACCATATTTGTAAAGTGGGATTTACACGACATATGTTTTGCTTTGCATATTGTTGGCTTCTCAGACTTATGGGATGCACAAAAATATCTAGGCAAATCAGTGTTGGTATATAGTTTGACAGTGTATTTAAATCACAGACTCACAGACATAAAACTGTAAGTTTAATAATACATTTAATTTTATAGCTTACTCATTGCCAACTGTTTTCACATTATTGAGAAGGTGATGGCTGTAGCTTTGCTCTCAAGATCATGGGTAAGATATAGACTTAAAAATCATAATGCATTAACAAAGATTTCTGATTTTTTTCTAAATGTTTTTTTTTTTAAACATAAAAGCAAGCACATTGCATGTGTCTACTGCATGTAAACTGTGTAAATGTCAGGTTTATGAGATTTTTTTCATTTAATCAATAGTAATTAATAATATACTGTGGTTCATCTTCTGTTTTGTGGTACCATTACATATAATTAATATGTTTAATGTATGTAATATGTAATCATTTCCAGAAGCAGTTTACAATTTTAGATGTTTGTTATGTATAATGAACATGTTACACATCACATGTAATATGTACACTGTAGTATAAAATGCTACTCATTGAATTCAAATGTCTATTACTAGACATCAAATATTTACAAATCTTCGAAATGTTTGTATGAGAATTTTCATCACATTTTACAAATGAAACATTATAATGGCAAATGTACAGTGACATTCCAGGTAAAAATCTTCTTTATCACACGTTGCCATTTTTGTTTTTATTACATAAAAAACTTGCTAATCCAACAAATAACTTTACCATCATTACAGGCTGCTGAATACAGTGTTCCACAATTCCGGCTCATCATTATCTACAGTCTCCTAATGCAGTGTAAGAAGAAATGAGATTTTCATTAAAAATAATACAGCTGCACACACATCAAATCATTTTCACATCACTTTAGTGAAAAAAAGCTTTAATTAACAAGGTAATTTACAAAGTGATGTAATACTTAATGGTTACACACTGTTGTTGCTTGTGTAGATTTTAATACTGTATCCATGAAAATACATAAATCATATGTGAAGTTAAAGGAATTGTTCATACAAAACTGAAAACTCTGTCTTCATTTGCTAACCCTCGGCTCATTTTTGATGACAGAATTTTTATTTTATTTTGGGTAAATAAATAATAAATGTTAAAGGTATAGCGGAGGATTTTCTTTTTCCGGATGGGCAGCCGATACTATTGGTCCACCTAAGTGTCAATCATTCTGGTGATATGTTTACGTAAGGTCGTCGTACGTGCTCGTCCCTATGTAGTTTTCGCTTTCTGCGCATGCGCACTTTCAGGTGTATTACGTGTGATAAGTTACGGTTTCAGCCATTCCTTTGAAAATGGCTGAGGGTCGAAAGAGAAAAAATGTATACGAAGTGTATGATAAGAAGAGAAAGGCCGCAGAATATAGAAACAAGACCAGAGTGATTTTGGGTGAATATTTCACACACTGGCGTGCGCTAAAAACACAGTTTGGGCCTCCCACTGATGCCAGTCGTGAAGATTCTACTAGACAGTTAAAGTTTGTCATGCTATTTGGAGAAATCCATTTAAAATCAACTAAAATCAAGTAAAAGTTAATGTAAGCTATGATAAGCGATGCTAGCCCTGGCACAAGTCATCCACTACACATGTGCATTTTTAGATTACAGCCCGGAAAGTACTGTGTAATTAAGAGGCATTTACAAGGTAACTTTCTGTATTATAGTGTACCTATAAAGTACTTTCATGTAAGTATAAGGGAACAATATTTTACGTTTGGGGAATAAAGGGGTAACAACCAGGAGAATTGAAAAAACTATTATGGTACAACAATCTTACAATTGGGAGCAATTTAGCGAGAACATACACTGCATACCTTTTGTAATAATAGGGGTACCCTGTTTCAAAAATGACAGGGTACATATCTATGCATTTATACAATTATTTTTTTTTTGATAGCAAAGTGCAGATGTTTAATGCTACGTTCACACCGGACGCGAATAGCGCGTCAGGCGCGAGTGATTTCAATGTAAAGTCAATGCAAAGGCGCGTTACGCGCGTAAAAAATTCCTGCGGCGCGAATGAGGCGTAGAGCGCGGGCGCGGTAGACGCGAATACGCCTTATTCGCGTGTCAAGTTCGCGCGAAATAGCGCGAATTGAGCGTCTGGCGCGTTATGCGCGTTACGAGGCAAATTGTGCATTTTGTGCATTTACGCGTTTGACGCGAATTGCATCTGCTGCCGGAGAAAAATCTGAACTTCTGCATCAATTTGCGCCGCGTTAACCAATCAGGAGCCTAGCTGCTTGCTGCTGTCACGTGGTGAAGTATCTGGATGCTTCAATAAATATTTTGTAATATGACGGTGGTTCTAATGTAGTTCTCACAACAAAGCAAATATTTTATCCCATAAAACTTGATTTCAATATAGGCATATGAGACATTCATTTTGTATTAAATGCTATTTATTCCATATCTAGATTATATTAAATATTATTATAATGTAAAGACAACCAACAAGTTTGTGTCTGGACAGTGATGTGTGAGAGAGAGAAAAAAATCACAGGACAGATTAATCACTTTTGGAGGCTGGCTCCATTTATCATCAAAACAAAAATAAATGACAGATTAGGTGGATGAGGGTGAGGGTGATCCTCGCTCCGATGCGGGACAACAGGTCATCAAGCTGGGCGCGGGACAGGCGGAAGTACCGCTGACAGCGGCCGTCATCCAGGCGCAGCTCCTGGAGCGAGCAAATGGTGAAACTCGCCACACTGGGTTCGCCTTTGAAGGGTCTGATGGACACAAATACGGCGACGATTACCCCTACGCCACCGTTCTGCTCTCGTATACAGAATATATGCTATTCAGAGCAAATACAGAGCGTGACTCTCTCGATGAATGCTCGATCAACATATAAAAAGATGGCCGCCAACGGGTTTCGAATCTGACGTGCGTGACGCGCGTAAATTTCGCTTGAAACTTTTGTTTTTTACGCGCGCCAATTTCGCTCTTGACGCGCGAATGGATTCAAAGTGGTCAAGCGTATAACTAGACGCGGTAGGCGCGAATTTGACGCGCTATTCCCGTCCGGTGTGAACGTAGCATAAGTTTGGGCTTATATGTTTTAAGGCAAGAAAAGCTAAGACTATTGCATTTTTTTTTAAATACTGGGAAATATATTTTGTTTGATGTGGTTACAGGGTAAGTGGTGTTTGTAATATAAAAAGGTTTCCGAGTCAGTGATATAAGATTGTCTATGCATTTTTATTGTACTTACCCTAAACTACATGGAACAAGAGGGTAACAAGCACCACTTTAATTTACAGCCCGCAAATGTCACACTTACCAAGTAACTACATGGAACAAGGGGGTAACAAGCACCCCTACATGAAACAAGATATCTTTCCCAAATATTTAAGATAAAGTTGCAATAGTTTTCGTTTTCAGCATTTTTGTTAAAAAGATTACTTTATAAATGCATATATATGTACCCTGTAATTTTTAAAAAGGCTATACAGTATGTACTGGTTCACCATTATTTTAAAAAGGTATGCAATGTATGTTCTCGCTAAATTGCTCTCAAATGTAAGATTGTTATATCATAATAATAGAATAAGTACCCCTTAGTTCTATAATACTTACAGTATAAATAATTTTTATTTTTCTGGTTGTTACACCTTTATTCCCCAAACTTAAAATATTGTTCCCTTATACTTATATTGTAAGTACGTTATAGGTACACTATAATTACCGAAGCTTACACTGTAAAATCGCTTTAATTATGCAGTACTTTCTGGGCTGTAATCTAAAGCGTTCCTAGATTTTTCAGTAAAATTCGGAAAGATCCTCCGCTATACCTTTAAGTGAGAAATGTAATGTGATCAACAATCAGTTGATTATTTGCCAAGCATTATATAAAACATTAAATGATGTTTTTGTCATTTTAAAAATGTATCATAAACTGTTGTCCACTTTTCAGTCTCAATTCAGACAAAAAGATGTTCAATTGATATTTTACTTATTTCACTGAACTGAAAACACTTATTTGCATAAAATGTTTTTCATGACTACCTTTTCTTATTTTGTTTAATATATGAATTTATTCTTACAGCACTATTAATGAAACCTGCAGGGACTATTAACTGCTCCGAACCGACTACAGATGCTCTTTTAAAAGCCCTGAAGGAGAACATCTTAGGCAAAACTGAAGTGAGGCCAGTTATTTCCCTGAAAACTCCCACAAACATCAGTGTGAGCTTCACTCTGTATGGAATTTTAGATGTGGTAAGTTTATTTAATATCACTGGCAATCAAATGTGTGGGAGTTAAAGCAGAACTCAGCAACTTCTAGTCTTCTTCACTGCTTTTCACTTTTGTTGTCGCATGTTTTCCCCACGAGCTAAGCTTGTGTACAATCTTATTTTTTTTCTTTCAGGATGAAAAAGCTCAATTATTTGACTCGTACATTTGGGTGAAATTGGTAAGACCTATCTGCAGCCTTTTTTAGGCAATTAAAGAAGAGATCCCTTACTATTTCGTGCAGCCTTTATTATAATGATATTTTGTTTTGTAGGATTGGAATATTGAAGGTTTGAGCTGGGATCCTGTTGAATGTGGAACAGACAGAATCTCACTGCCAAGAAAACAACTGTGGAGGCCTGATATTGTCATCAATGAATTGTGAGTTCAAAAGTATCAAGCTATTATATTTGATTTACTGTATGTTAATGCTGATTATTGCAACTCACTCAGACACCTTTCTCCTGCATATCATGACATTTTACAAGACTTTTTGCACTTTGCACAACAGGTCCATTTGACTAAAAAGCATACTCAAAAGCTTTAATAAATGTGATGGATAATAGAAGGAATGCCCTGTAACATTTGCATCTACCCTTTCCTAATGCTGCTGGGTTTTTTTTTTACTCTAAAGCATGGATGAAAATAAAGTCCCAGACACATATTACCTCTATGTCAAGCATACTGGTATTGTAATGGATGATCTTCCAATTCATGTGATCAGTTCCTGCAACATGGATATCTACACCTTTCCATTCGATATTCAGAACTGTTCATTTACTTTTAATTCATACATGCTCGTTGGTAAGTTGGCTTGACTGGAGGGTCCATTTTCAGTTATAACTACAACATTTGTGACCACGTCATCTCTCATTTGTTTGGTCTTCTCTACAGCGGTGGATGTTCAAATGTCTTTTCTTGAACCAGTGGAGGAAACACTTAAAAATTCCCTAGATGCAATGCAAACTAAAGGAGAGTGGGAGCTAGTCACCATGTTAGCTGAAAAACCTACACTACTTCCTGAACAGCTAAACAATACTTATGATGCACTCATTTACTATGTATGAACACACAGAAGTTAAATTTCTATAACTTGGATAATGATAAATTAGGAAAAAAAACCTTTTCCTTTATACATTTTTAAATCAAATGAATTTTTATTGGAACATATATTACAGTTTTTATATTTTATGATTCAGATGGTTCTCAGACGTCGACCCACCATGTACGTGGTGAACCTCCTGATTCCCAGCTGTTTCCTCATCACTGTAGATCTATTCAGCTTTCTTCTACCACCTCAGAATGTGGATCGATCTTCCTTCAAAATGACCCTCATCTTGGGTTATACTGTGTTCCTGCTTTTAATGAACGACCTGCTGCCCGTCACAGGAAACACATTACCTCTCATAAGTTTGTATAGGAGCTTTTTATTGTAGCGTTTTTCATAACCAGGCATGTGACAAGCTTCCAGAGTCAAGTACTTATTCTGGCTGCCCTGTAAGAAAAATGCTTAAGTTAAGTAACAGCTTGCACCAGTGCAAACCCTTTTTTGGCGTTAAAAAACTACTGTCATGATTTACTACAGACATGCAGTGAGAAATGATGGTTACACTTTATTTTAATGTGTCCCCGTTACAGTGTAATTATACATTTTAAGTACTGAGACATAGTAATTGACTACATGTACTTACTATAGGGTTAGAGTAGGATTAAGGTTTGGTTTGGGGTTAGTTTGTAATTGCATGTCATTTTCATGTTTAAAGTTTGTTGGATTAAATCCAGTGTGTAGCAAGATTTAACCATTTGAATAGTGGAATGTTCATAAAATTTCCTATTACAATCCTATGTCCAAATATGTAAAATATAGCCATATAAAGGGTGTGGCCCCGTAATTGCTGCCTGCAAGAATTTTCACTACTTAGTTAATTGAAGACGTTAATTGAGCATATCGATTACCAAGCCATGTTATTTTTAATTCGCTGCGATCCTACACGAATTTGCGCTGCTCTTGGTAGATTGTGATGGTCATTATGGAAACGAGCTGGCTGCGTCTTTAATTTGCAAATTGTCAGTAGATCGCCCGCACAACTTTCCTCTCCCATCTGTGCTTTTATGGGATTGCAGTCTCACACAAATTTGCCCTGTTTTATAAATCTGGCCCAAAAATCATTTTGAAAAATCATTTTGAAAAATGTCTTGTCACTTGTCACAGTCATTGCTGGTTATGATTATTTTAAAGCATATTTTCCTCTCTTGCCAGCCGGCATTAATATTGTAAAGTTTTAGATTATTTTTGAAACATTATATTTCCTCTCTTTTATATCCAATCTCTTTCCAGATGTGTTTTTCTCTCTCTGCTTGGCACTAATGGTGGCCAGTCTTCTGGAGACAATTCTTATCATAAATATTCAGTGTGGTTCCTGTAACTATGGACCGTTACCTCGATGGGCCAAGGTGCTTTTCCTCAACTACCTTGCTAAACTTGTTTTTTTAAGCAAGAAACCCAGTGACCAAAACTGTGATCCTGAAGGTGAGTCTTGCATGAAAATTAAATATGTCTGTCTAGTGTTGTTTATAAAATTAAAACCTGCCAGATAAATGTACTGATGATCCGCTGTCGTGACACCACAGGCTAAAGTTTTATTCAATTTTTTTTAACTAATAATTTACAAATGTCATTAATGGCTCGTTTCCACCGAGTTACCAGTACGGTACAGTATGCAGTTATTTCCATTTTCAATGTCAAAAGTTGTGAATGGTACCAAAATGCCGAACCGTACTACTTTTTGGTACCCTTCCATTGGGGTACCTAGCACAGTGATACGGTACCTAAAGGGTTGTGCTAGACTCACTGCAGAATGTTGATTGCTTAAAGGACAATTTTGGCGCAAAATGAACCTAGGGGTTAATAAAACATGGGTACAGAGTCAACCGTTCTCTGGGATGTGTTTTCATGATAATCAAACATACCCAGTTTTAGCTCAAACCACAGATTAGCTTATAACGCTAGTATATAGGGCATAGAGTAAGTAAAAATAAATCGCTAGTTAATACCACTAACAAGGCTCAAAATATCCCCACACTAACACGGTAACATAATGAGGGTCTCTACATGCAAACCGGTCTCGAATGCAAAAACAGTCTCGACCAGTCGAACAGAGGAAGTCTGTGAAAACTTTCCGGATTGTCGCGTTTCATTTTCTTATGGCAGCCGGGAAAAGCACAAACACAAACCATTTTCTTCTCCTCAACATGTACACGTACTGTTCGCTCACCTTATCACAACTTCTGGTTCTTTCACATTTCACGTGTACAACGCGTTTTCTGGCAACAACGCTTCACGCGAGATTCACCTCTCGGGGTGAAAAACGCCTTTTCTGGCAACAATGCTTCACGCGAGATTCACCTCTTGGGGTGAAAAACGCCTGTCTGGCAACAACGCTTCACGCGAGATTCACCTCTCGGGGTGAAAAACGGCTTTTCTGGCAACAACGCTTCACGCGAGATTCACCTCTCAGGGTGAAAAGGTCACGACACGCACACACAGGGAATTGGAGATCCAAAAGCAGTGTTTTATTAAACGGTAATCCGTACTCACAACCAGTCCAGGCAAAGGTCAAAATCCAAAAAGGCAATCTAAAAACATGAAAGATAAACACTAGAAACAGGCTTGAAATAACAACGGAAGTGTGGGGACATTATACAAGGACTCCGCGACAAACACTGAAACAGACAGGGTATATGTACACAAGTGCTAACAAGGTGACGAGAAACAGCTGTAAGGCTTTGAACAATCAGTGACAGACAGGATCATGGGAATTGTAGTGAGAATGCGTAGACACCGTGAAAACTGAGGACCTCTAGTGTTTAACCCAGGGAACAACCAGACACTGTGACATAACCCCCCCCCCCCCCTACAGAGCAGCTACCAGACGCTCCACGACAGAAAACAAAACTCGACAACAGTCCAGGAGGGAGGTGGAACTGTGAGGGATCAGAGGGAGGGACGGAGGTCCAGGACCATGGGAGAGAATGGACACAGGGGATGACAGTTCATCGGGTGGCCTGGGCGGACACGACCATTCAGGCGACCAGGGCGGAACAGATATTCCATCGGGCGGTCTGGGCGGAGATGACCCTTCAGGTGGCCAGGGTGGAGCAGGTAGTCCATCGGACGGCAAGAGCGGAGATGTCCCCTTGAGCGACCACGGCGAAGACGACCCATCAGGCGGCCATGGCGGAGACGACCCTTCAGGTGGCCAGTGCGGAAACGACCCATTAGGCGGCCACGGCGGAGACAATCCTTCAGGTGACCAGGGCGGAACAGATATTCCATCGGGCGGTCTGGGCGGAGATGACCCTTCAGGTGGCCAGGGTGGAGCAGGTAGTCCACCGGGTGCCAAGGGCGGAGACTTCCCCTTGAGTGACCACGGCGAAGACGACCCATCAGGCGGCCACGGCGGAGACGACCCTTCAGGTGGCCAGTGCGGAAACGACCCATCAGACGGCCACGGCGGAGACAATCCTTCAGGTGACCAGGGTGGAAACGTCCCTTCGGGTGGCCATGGCGGAGACTTCCCTCGGGCAGGCCATGGCGGAGACTTCCCCTCGGGCAGACCATGGCGGAGACTTCTCTTCGGGCGGCCATGGCGGAGACCTCCCTTCGGGCGGCCATGGCGGAGAGCTCCCTTCGGACCCTGGCTCAGGACTAGGAACTGATACCTGCTCAGAAACAGACACAGGAACAGACACTGGCTCCGCCGCTGGCTCTGCCACAGGAACAGACACCGGAGCAGACACCGGCTCAGCCACGGGAACAGACACCGGCTCAGGCACGGAAACAGACACCGGCTCAGGAACAGACACCGGCTCGGCAGCATACTTATTGTCTTAAGATCCTAAAACTGACTCAGAAACATGAACAGTCTCAAGATCAACAAACATGACCTGAGCATTCTCTGGATCGACAGACGTGACTACAATCTCCGAATCGGCAGACATGGACTGAAGAGTCTCTGGGTCAACAGACGTGACGTGAACCGTCTCTGGGTCAACCATCTTGACGTGAACAGTCTCTGGATCCGCAGACGTGACTTTAACCATCTCCGAATCGACAGACGTGACATGAACCGTCTCTGGGTCAACAGGGGTGACGTGAACGTCTCTGGGTCAACAGGGGTGACATGAACGTCTCCGAATCGGCAGACGTGATGTGAACAGTCTCGGGATCAGCAGGAACGGCTGTTCAGGGACGACCTCCAGGGAGACAGTGGGCTGTTCGGGGACGACCTCCCGGGAGACAGCTGGCTGTTCGAGGGACGTCAGGAGTGCCGGAAGCTCTCCCTCTCCTCCTCTGCCGCCTCTGATAGCGACAGGCAGGCTCTGGACTGGATGGGATCGGCGGCGTATAGAAGTCTGGGCTGGACCTCACCACCTCAGGTTCCATGAAGGATCGAGGAGGAGTGTGATACCTGGACTCCCCTCTAGTACCTCCTCTCCTATGACCTCCACAGGCCCCAGAAAACGTGTCCCCCTTGTCCCACGGGTCCCCTGTGCTACAAGGGGAATGACAACATAAGAAGTGCCATTTTTTAATACACAGTTGAAATATAATGCTACTGTTATTGTGTCACGAAATGTAGTTTTAAGAGTTTTTCAGGCGAGAATGTAGTTGTTTAAAGCTGAAATCTGTGTTTAAATCTGTGTATAAATCTTTATTTATAAAGATTTTATGAAAATTTTATCCAGGTTGTGAGATCCATTCCAGGCGATCACCGGACACTCGGCGCTCATGTACCCCGCCTGGAACAGCCTTTCCTCGGCTAGTCCTTCTGACATTTGCCTCTGACTCTGACGTCTCTATAGTGGTTAAACATGAGATATAATTCATATTGTGTAGAACTAACGGGCGATCTTTGGTCTCGTGAATCTATAATTTGTTCCCTGGTCAATCGGTTTGGCTGAGGGCTAAGTGAAGTTTCATAACTTTATATATTTAGGCTATTTAACTTATCGATGTAACGTTAGACTAGAGCGCTGATTTTGTATGTTTGACTGAATTTGTTGCTTTATTTCTTATTGTATAGCTTCTTGTACCTTTTACTTATAATTGTAATAATGGCTATTATTGATAAAACCGAAATTTAACAAAAAGAGACAGGGTTGAGTTTTGTCATTTTTAATTTTATTACAGTGAAGATGATCACTGTAATGTTGTTTACAGCAACATTTGTTGTTTAGTACAAATGCACATATTGCCTGGATCAATAAGCGTTGCCTGAACCACATGTGTGTGGCTATAATGTTTGAGATTTCTTTAAATTAAAAGTAAAAGAGGCAGTGGTGTTTTACAACATATTTCGTTTTATCAGATTCAGAATCAGAATTAGAATCACTTTATTGCCAAGTAGTGCTTTCACACACAAGGAACGTGCTTCAGTAACAAGATGCTACCATGGCTGCTATAATCAGTGCCAATCTTGAGAAAAATACAGCATGACATGAGGAGAGGTGAGGAGAAAAAAAGGCGACCCCCAGACTATGCTCCTGTAAGGAGTACAGTCTGGGAACAGGAAAAAAACACCTCAGCAACATTAGCACATAAACAGTACACTCTACAACATGAACAAGACATTGCAACACGGGTGGGGAGTGGAGGATGGAGGTAGTCCAGCACAGGCAAGCAGCAATCCGGTCCTGCAGCCATTATGGTGCTGGTCACAGACCCGCCTGCCAGACTGGGGGTACGAAGTGGCGAAGGCGTGGGATGGGGTGTGGGGCGGATGCATATATGTGTATATGTAAGTTCATGTGTGTGTAGGCCTGGAGAGAGTTGCTAAGCCAGCACCATAATCTAGATGCCTCAGTCCGCAGGATTGTCATAGTGATACACAGCAAGTTGCTATGGAGATAACCTTGATCAGGGCCCATACAGAGTCAACAATCACCAGGTGTCTGGGGAGTCGGGTAAGGAACGCAAGAGCGGCTCACTGCAGTGCTCTTCCGGGAGAGTTGTTGTTCCAACAGCGGCCTTGGCCAAGGCCAGTGCTGGTTGGGGGTTTACACAGGCTATTCTCCAGGTTTATTTTGGTCTCTGAAATGATCCATTTGCCTTTGCAAAGCTGTGAGCTTCTCCATGATGTTATCCATATTGTGGTTCATAGACCACATTATTGTTATTGATTATTGTTGCCTAAAATGTAAATACAGAGATAACCGGAGTAGCAGAGCGAGCTGAGTGATGCTTTCAAGAAAGGCAGGTGGTTCCTTTTGCAGAATTACCTGACTCGCGTCCTCGAGTTATTCTCCCGAGTCAGACTTGGCAAGTCCGAACTTTGCGTACTTAGAAACGCTTAATGTCGGCGCTTGTCTTCTTGTGACAAACAGCAACATGCTGAGAAGCAAGAACAAGATCTACTGTATGTCATCCATTGTTGTTTACTATGTCACGAAAATGAGGTTGATCGTTTCTTTCTGGTATAGGCTAGACCACGTCTATCAAGTAAGAGTACTGTTGGCGGTAGTGATGTTACGTTCGTGAACGAATCGTTCTTTTTGAACAAATCTTTTAGGTGAACGAATCATTTTCGTTCACAGTATCCATTGACTCATAATTCTCATTCACTGAAATTCCTCCCTCCACCACTGCGCGCCGCTATTGCGCGCATGCGCAGCTCAATGAACCGTGTAGCTCTGTGGACCGTTTCATCTGTCAAAGACAAAGAGTGACTAAACCTCGAGCCAATAGCCTTCGAGTATGATACGAGGACGGGCATGTGATTTGTTGAATCAAGTGAACGAATACGCCCTTTATTGAGTTGCTTTGAGTTTGAACGAGTCAAATGAACTGTTACATACATCTCGTTCGTGAATGAAAGAACCAGTCTGTTTTGAGTCTGAACGAGAGAGAGATCTCCCGTTCGTGAACAAATTGAACGAACTGGTTGCTATACCCAGTTCGTGTACCAGGTCGGCCATTCTGTCAATCAGCAGAAAGTGAATGCAAAGCGCAGGTATGCGTATTGTGCACGCGCAATTCATATCTTACATACTGAACATAACTCCTCGTTTAACTCGTTCTGACCAAACAAATAAAATGTTAACTAGCCTGCCTAGTATGCAAACAAATTAAAAAACACTTGTGATTTGGTCATCCGAAAAGAGTGTAATTTAAAAGATAAAAAGAGTGTAAAGACTTTGATCGCTTATTTAGACGTATTTTATCCATTTAATGAGTAGGGCAGCATTTTTAATAAAGTCAAATCAGTTTTTATTTTGTAACAAGTAAATACGTTAGTTGAACAACACATTTTGCCGCACCTGCTGCTGACGTATTTGTGTAATATGGAAAAAAAAACTGAACGAATCAGTGAACGAAATGAACGAATCATTTTGGTGAACGAACTAAAAATGAACGAGTCTCTGGAATGAATCAAAATTTCCACCACTAGTTGGCGGTGGAAACGCAAGCCAGATCAGTGTTTACTGTCCCGAATCGTAGTGTACTGTACCGTACCGCTCGGTGGAAAACACTATTCTATTTATGTATAAAAATGTATTTATTTCAACAACGTCTTTTGTACCTGTAGAGCACAGAAATGAGAACAAACGCTGTGATCCTGTAGTTGACACCCCTCCGAGCGAAGCGATCCATAACTCAACTCCTACTCTTCAGGAGCTGAGGAAGATAAGCCACGAGTTACTATTCATCCGTCAGCAGGTCAATAAACATTTTAAAACTGATGAGAGCGCAGATGAGTGGGTACATTTGGGTGAAGTCATTGACCGCTTGCTTTTTGGGATGTATATTATCTTTCTCTCAGTGAGTTTCATCACTATATTTGTAATTTGGCTGTCCTGGTACGGCAAAAATACATCAGTCACTGAACCTGTAAACATGTTGCCATTTATTAAATGAAATGGTCTGTAATGAAGATTTTCTGGCAATGTTAAGTTCTGTGTTTGTTTTTATTGATATTTGTAATCCAACTTGATCAGTATAAATGCATGTTGTAGGATGTTTATTTTCAAATATACCTAGGAAATATGTTTAGTAAGTTATGATAGAATGATTGCTTCAAGAAACGTCTCAGGTTACTATTGTAACCATAGTTCCCTGAGAAACAGGGAACGAGACGATGCATCGTCAACGCTACGGGAACGCCTTCTGCGTGATTGCGTCTGAAGCATCTATGCCAACTAGTCCAATGGAAAAAGAGGAATGAGCGTCACGGGCGGGTGACGTCATGACCAGGAAATGATAAAAGCACTTCCGCTGCTAAAACGCCAGTTAGCTTCGAAATTTGCCGAAGCAAGCCGATCGCAGGGACGCAAGAAGTATGGCAGAGGGACGCATTGTCTCGTTCCCTGTTTCTCAGTGAACTATGGTTACAATAGTATCCTGAGACGTTCCCTTTATCGAAAAAGGGAACTTCGAGATGCGTCGTCAACGCTACGGGAACGAGAATACCCAATGCGCCATAATTCAAGTACCTGAGTGTCAGTCTGTTCAACTAAGCACTAAGCACCTGAGAACCTGGGGCAGCATCCAGGTCTAGGCTGTAAAACCTCACGAATGTGAGCGGAGAGGACCAGCCCGCCGCATCACAAACATCTTGGAGAGAAACCCCATACAGCAAGGCTTTAGAAGCCGCCATACTCCTGGTCGAGTGAGCTCGGACCATCAAAGGACAAGGCTGGCCCGAGTACTCGTAAGCAAGTGAAATAGCCTCGACTATCCACTTACTGACTGTCTGTTTGGAGGCAGGAAGACCTTTCTTAGGTGATCCAAAGCAAATCAGTAATTGGTCGGACTTCCTGATTGAGGATGTCCGACGAACATATGTGTCCAATGCTCGCACTGGACACAAGAGGTGCAGTCTTTCCTGGTCCGCAGTTGTAAAGGGAGAAGGACAGAAAGCCTGCACAATAGGCCTCGGAGTCAAGGTCGGCACCTTAGGGACGTATCCCTGTTTTGGATATAGGAATGCCTTGACCATCCCCGGAGCAAATTCAAGGCAAGTGGGGGAGACCGAAAGGGCCTGAAGGTCACCAACTCTCTTAAGGGACAAAATAGCTAGCAGAAAGATAGTCTTAAGAGTAAGGAACTTATCTGAGACCGAATCTAAGGGCTCGAATGGGGCCCTAGACAGGCCTTCTAGAACTACAGTCAAATCCCAAGCTGGCACCCTAGTGCGAGTTGCAGGCCTTAGCCTCAAAGTGCCACGAAGGAAACGTGTAATCAGGGGGTCTCGACCCAAAGATGTACCTCCCACAAGGGTGTGGTAAGCCGCAATGGCTGCCACGTAAACTTTTAGCGTGGAAGGGCATAAACCTGACACAAAGCGCTCCTGCAGGAACTCGAGTACTGTGTTCACAGAACAGTTAACTGGATCCAAATGACGTCGGTGACACCATAAGGAGAAAACTCTCCATTTAAGCGCATATAGTTTCCTAGTAGCCGGAGCTCTGGAGCTTAGGACGGTCTCAGCAGCCTCAGCTGAAAGACCACTCTCTATGAGTTGGGCCCCCTCAGAGGCCAAACCCACAGATTCCAAATCTCTGGACGAGGGTGAAATATTGTGCCCCCGGCCTGAGACAGAAGGTCTCTCCTGATCGGGATCTCCAATGGAGGCCCGTCTAGAAGATGGATCAGGTCCGAAAACCAGATCCGACTTGGCCAGTGTGGTGCTACTAGCAGTAGGCTTATTCCATACCGACGGACCCTCTCCAGAACTCCTGGGAGCAGAGCAACAGGGGGAAAGGCGTACAGACGTAGCCTCGGCCACGTCTGCACCATAGCATCCAGCCCCAGGGGGGCTGGGTGCGTAAGGGAATACCAGAGAGGACAGTGCGTCGTGTTCTGAGACGCAAACAGATCCACTTCTGCTGGCCCATATGCCTCCCAGATTTTCTCCACAGCCTCGGGTGGAGTCTCCAGTCCCCTGGCCTCAGCTCCTGCCTCGACAGGTGTCTGCTCCTATATTCTGGTCCCCAGGAATATACACTGCCCTCAGGAGAGTACCTTCCCCAGAGACCACAGGAGGATCTGGTGCGCCAGTTTGCAAAGCGGACGCGAGCGCAGACCCCCCTGATGGTTCAGATAAGAGACCACGGATGTGTTGTCTGTTCGAACGAGCACATGATGGCCTCTTAGGTCCAGAAGGAAATGTCTCAATGCATTGAAGACGGCCATCATCTCCAGGCAATTTATGTGCCACGAAAGATGATGGCTTTTCCACAGACCCTGAACCGAGCGGCCTTCCATTACCGCTCCCCAGCCGGTGAGGGAAGCATCTTTTGAGATAGTAGCTCGATGGCAAAGAGCTCCCAACACCGGACCCTGGGTTAAGAACCAGTGCTTCCTCCATATCTCTAAGGCACGAAGGCATCGCCGCGTGACCTTGATCATACGGAATGGGTTTTCCCTCGGGGAGAACCCTCTGGTCCTGAGCCACCACTGTAAAGGCCTCATGTACAACAGGCCAAAAGGTATCACGTTGGACGCAGCTGCCAGTAGACCCAACAGTTTCTCGAACTGTTTTACAGTGCGTGACTGACCTAGCTTTAGCTCTTTGATGGCTACCAGGATAACAGCTACACGAACGGGCGATAGGTTGGCCCTCATCGTCACTGAATCCCATACCACACCAAGGAAAGTGGTTCTCTGTACTGGAGAAAGAACACTCTTCTTGGCATTGAGCCTCAACCCCAACATCTGCATATGGGCGAGAACGACACCTCGGTGCCGAACCGCCAACTGCTCTGATTCCGCTAGAATCAGCAAGTCGTCGATATAATTCAGAATGTGTATGCCTTGAAGCCTGAGAGGGGCTAAAGCTGCATCCATGCATTTCGTGAACGTGCGGGGTGACAAAGCTAGGCCGAAAGGAAGAACCCGATATTGGTATTCTTTGCCCCTGAAAGAAAACCTTAGGAACTTCCTGTGCTGAGGGAGGATGGAGATATGGAAGTATGCATCCTTTAGATCTATCGTGACAAACCAGTCCTCGGATCTGATTTGGGTCACGATCTGTTTGAGGGTCAGCATCTTGAACTTGAGTTTCTGAACTGACCGATTTAACAGGCGAAGATCTAAAATGGGACGCAACCCTCCATCCTTTTTTGGAACAATGAAATAACGGCTGTAAAAACCCGACTCTCGGTCGGGTGAGTACACCTGTTCTATAGCTTGTTTCGCTAACAGGGCCTTTACTTCTTGCTCCATTACCAGAGCCTGCTCGGGATGCACCACTGTGGGTAGCACCCCGCTGTAACGAGGAGGACGAGAGCCAAACTGTATTCTGTATCCTTTCTCTACAATCTGCAGGACCCAATGAGAAATATTCGGCAGAAGCTTCCACGCTGCCAGAAAATTTACTAAGGGAACCAGCTTCTCGAGGCTGGTCTCTGGTGTTACTGAGAGAGCCAAATCTGGAGCCTGAAACATAACGGCAGGAACTACCTGACCTGACTGCTCTAAAGCCCCCCTCAGAGGGCGCGAAACCGATGCTGTGCCGCAGCATAGCATCAGCGACTCGCTGGAGACCGCTGCGCCCTGAAGCACCGGAGGTGGCAGGGTTAGCAGGAGGGTCTCGTGAGGACCCCGAAATGGAACGGGCACCGTGTAATGAGGTGAACACCGTTCCACTTCGGTCGGGGCTGTCCTCACAGGCCTGATGCCTAAGCATCAGGACCTTTTTTTTTTTTTTAACCGAAGCCTTCTTCGCCTGAAGAACGGTCCTCAGATCCGGCTTAGGCGACTTCGGTTGAGAGGGTTGCGTCTGTCTCCAGTATCTACGTGGAGGACCACGAGACGCAACACTCTCTTTTTGTTGCACACGATATGATGAGCTAGATGGCTGGGGCTGCTCACGCCCAGCAGCCCCAGGGGGCTGGACATGGCGAGGGATTAACTTTTTAAAAGCATCAGACTGCTTTTTAGACTCCTGGAACCTATCCACTACTGCGTGGACTGCGTCACCGAAGAGACCAGAGGGTTCAAGTGGAGCGTCTAATAAAAAAGTTAGATCTTTTTCTTTAATTTCAGAAAGATTCAGCCATAAATGGCTCTCAGTGGCTACCAAAGCTGCCATAGACCGCCCAATTGCTCTGGCGGTCTCTTTAGTAGCCCTGAGAGAAAGATCAGTAGCCCTACGAAGTTCTCGAACATCGTCATGACTAATTCCCTCACTATTATCCAGTTCCCCCAGCAGGTCAGCTTGGTAAGCCTGGAGCAGTGCCATGGTATGTAAGCACGCTCCGGCTTGACCTGCTGCCGAATAAGCTTTGCCCACTAAAACAGATGTAGTTTTGAGCGGTCTAGAGGGCAAAACCGGGGCTTTTAGAGAAGATGCTGGACCGGGCGCGAGATAACTGGCTAGATTCTGCTCGGCCTGGGGCATCGACTCATATCCATACTCTTTTAGCCCTCTGATTTTTGAATATGTACTGGCTTGAGGGCTAAAAACACGAGATGAAAACGGTTTATTCCAGGATTTAGAAATTTCATTATGTAAATCTGGAAAGAATGGAAGCCCTCGTGGTGGAATTAATGTGGCTGAAGGAAGAAAGCGCTCATCTAACTTGCTTTTAGAACGAGTGCACTTTTTCTCAGATGGCCATTCAATATTTATTTTTTCTACAGCCCGTGACATGACATCCACCAGCTCATCATATGCCGGGGAAATAAATTGTGAATCCCTTTCCCCCATGTGTGCATTCTCACTTTCAACACTCATAACGTCAACTTCCTCAGAAGAAGAACATTGAAGTAAAGGAGAGCTCTCTTCCCGGGCGGAAGAAACCGCAAAGCGTGCTTCCGACACCGGGAGAGGATAGCTAGATCTCTTGGGTAAGAAAGGAGAAAAGGTCCTCGGACCCGTCTCCAACCCCTCCGAAAGATCCAATTGCGATCCCCAAGAATGCATTCTCCGCGCTGCCTCACCAAACGCGGGTCCTGATCCTTGAGGATCGCGAGCCTGCCCACTCTGTTTGTCGAAGAGTGCCAGGCGAGAGCGGAGCATGCGAAGCGGTAGCTTCTCACAGTGTTGGCACTCAGCCCCCTCGAAGGCTGAGACCGCATGCTCCACTCCCAAACAAATCACACAAAGCTCGTGTGTGTCCCCACCCGTTAAATAACGCGGGCAGGGAGGAACACACTGCTTGTAGACTTGTTTCGCCATACCGATACCAACAATATTGCAACAGACAACAATAAATAGATAAGACAGTTTGACACAGATCGCTTGCTGAGGCAACAGAAGCTAACTGGCGTTTCGCAGCGGAAGTGCTTTTATCATTTCCTGGTCATGACGTCACCCGCCCGTGACGCTCATTCCTCTTTTTCCATTGGACTAGTTGGCATAGATGCTTCAGACGCAATCACGCAGGAGGCGTTCCCGTAGCATTGACGACGCATCTCGAAGTTCCCTTTTTCGATAAAGGGAACTCGGATGAGTTTCTGACAAAGGGTCAGTATAGCAGTGGAAATTAATTGAAAACTAAAGCACTGTAAAAACATTATTATGTGTTAATATTACAAAGGGTCAAGCAGTTTTAGATAACTATTTTAATGGGAGTTTATATATAGATACAGTTCATGATTTCTGTTTTTGGTCTTTTGAGAAATCATTGGTTGGTTGGGAAATGGTCGAAATAAACAAATATATCCTTCTTACTGTTGTTTGAAATAAGTGAAAAAAATTATAATAAATTAATAAACAAATATGTATGATTCTGAAATGTGCAACTTTTTAATATTTGAAAGACCTGCTTTCATCATAAAAAAAAAACTATAGAAAAAAGGCAAACCAAGACTTAACCATGACATTTTCAATGATTCAAGAATGCTGGTAAAGATGATGGTAAAGTTATTTGTTGGATTAGCAAGTTCTTTTTTCCACATCTAATAAAAAAAAAAATGGCAACGTGCGATAATTTATAAAAAGATTTTTACGTGAAATGTCACTGTACATTGTTTCATTTATAAAATGTGATGAGAATTTTCATACACAAATTTTGAAGATTTGTGAATATTTGATGTCTAGTAATAGACATTTGAACTCAATGAGTGGCATTTTAAGAAGATGAACTACAGTATATTATTAATTACTATTGAATAAATTTAACAAATCTCATAAACCTGACATTTACAGTTTACATGCAGTAGACACATGAAATGTGCTTGCTTTTAGGTAAAAAAAAAAAAAAAACTTTTGAAAAATTTCAGAAATCTTTGTTAATGCATTTTAATTTTTAAGACTATAATATAGCAGATAAGGAACTCCCGCACACTATCGTTACTTGCAATTTTAAAATTAATGTTTATTCACACACAACGTTTCGGTCACACGACCTTCGTCAGGAGTATACAAATGTTCAAAATCATCTCTTTTTTTAGATAAACACATGACCAATTAACAGAACTCCATCTGTAAACAATTAAGCTCATTGAAAGTACATAATTAGCACCACATCATAGAAAATTACAAATTTGTAATAGTTACAACAATCAGTGAAGATCACCCTGTAGGTTAACAAGATCATCCAAAACGCACAATCAATACGTCATCATCAAACAACATCAAATTGTAATTCTAAACAGTTGCAACAGTCAGGCTCCTTAGCTACTCAAACTCATTGTAAATACATAGTGGAAACAACATGTCAGTCAAAACAAAATTACAAAAACACAATAACATTACATGAATGCTTCGTCGTTCATACCCCCAGGTGATAAAGTTTGAAGAGTGTAAATCCAAAACAATTCACGTCTCTGTAGGAGTAATTCAATGTCGCCCCCTCTAGGTGGCAAAGTCACTTTGTGAGAGTTTTTAGTTTTTTTTAAAGATTGAATTGTCTGCTTTTAATTAAAGTAATTAAAGTAAAAGGAATTAATATCAAAAACAAATATTCTCTGTTCATGTAATCCGTATGAAACCTACGAGAGGTACATTTTCTCACTGTGCTCATTATCGGTAATGTGACCACACACACACGCTGCACAGCCTTTGACATGCTAATCATCCACATGAACCACACTAACCTGTAAACACCCCCATCACATCGATAAACAAACCATCAAGCTTCATCATTCTTCTGCTTTTCATCGAGTGACGAGAGAACGTGATTGATCCAGGTAAGGAATTTATTCTCACTTATTAGATAATGTGTTATTGTTACATAAACTTCACATTGTAGGCTATTAGTTGAACTATTGCCAGACTAAATTGTGTGAAAATCGACAGAAACATGTTAAAATATGAAATATAGACTGGTAGGCAACCTTTCCATGTGTAAAGAGGATCCACTGGAGGCAAGTGTAGATGAGAACCCAAGAGCAGTTTATTTATTAACAAGATTAAACATAAAACAAAAGCATGGTGTGGCATGAACACAAAAACATAAACATGAAAATAACGCTCACCAACAGTCGTTATAGTAGAACAAAACTTGACAAGGTCACATGGCAAACATGAGGGCTTAAATACACAGACTAATGACAAGACAAGGGACACCTGTGAACAATGAACAGACGATTAACCAATGACAAGACACATGGCAGGATCACATGACAAACAGGGGATCACATGACAGACATGGAACATGACATGAACAAACCAAAATGTGACAGAGACAAGACCAAATCGTGACAGATCCCCCCCTCTAAGAGTGGCTCCCGACGCCCAGCAAAACCAAAACAAAACATAATTCCAGGAGGGTGGTGGAGCGGAGGAGGTGACCGGAACGGCTACCGGAGGTAGTGTATATTCACTGAAGAACACAGGAGCCAATAATACGGTAAGTATTTACTTTGAATAAATTCCCCAAATAAAAAAGTAGGCCTTTTAAAAGAAAAACAATTAAATCAACAATAGGAAAATAAAAACAAATAAATCACATTTTTCCAATATAAAATAAATTAAAACCTCCTCAAATATAGCCAGTTATCACTGGTTTACAATCACCTGTTACCGTCACAGTGAATTAACCCTAGTAACACCAGATTCACTGTTTAAAAGATAACCCTCTTCTCACAAAGAAAACACTTTGAAAGCAAATCACAGTTCAGTTCAATAGCCACGTTTCCACTGCCGGGCCAGGGCCGATCCGTGCTAGTGCAGGCCAGGGCCAGTCGTGTTTCCACTGTCACTTCCGGGGCTTGATCGGGGCTTACTCTGGGCCAACGGCCAGGATTTCTGGCCCGTCGAATACCTCGGGCCAAAGCTCGGGCTAGAGGCGTGCTCAAGGTAAAAGGCAGAGTTTATCAGTGTTATGGGACGTTATGATCTGAAGCAAGATACACATTTCGCCTTTTTACATCGCGCAAAATAATCGCTGCTTGAAATGGAGAATCGCCTGTAACGTTACTGGTCTGTCGAAGATACCAAAGCTCTTCTGAGCATTTGGGCAGAAGAAAGGGTACAACGTCAATTTGACGGCGTGTGCAGAAACGAGGACGTTATAAAATACATCGATGCCGAACTTTCTAAGCTAAGCATTCAGCGAGCAACGCTTCAAGTTCAGGAAAAAATAAAAGTTTACACTTATATTTCCTTCTCATTAGAGAATACTTGCTCTAGCTTATTGCTCTCCTCTTGGTTGCTTCATTAGATCACACTGCTTCTAATGACTCAGCAAGGTAGATTTTCTCAGTCTTCTCTCATTGGTCAATTCTATTATACATCTTATTCAAATTATTCCTTTTCCACATTTATTTATTTTTTCCTCCTAGATTATATTTCAGTTAACAATCATATAAATGAAAGCTTTAGCATAAAGTTCTGCCAGGAAGACTTAATTACTACGTCACTTATTACCTTCACATCTATCCAATCACGTCCTTTTACTCTCGGTATAAAAGATTGGTACTTACACACGTTTGAGTTCGCAGATCCTGTCGCGACAACTACCTCCATCCTCCCCACCACCACCAGGATGGTCCTGTCCATACCTCCCAGGGGGGTCGGCTGCGCCCCTGCTTTCTTCTTCAGGCAGGAAATGCAGATCCGCTACCCTCGGGTACCAGTCGGCCCATTCTCCTCTGACCTCTAGCATCAACAAGGCATTTTCGCCCACAGGACTGCAGCATACTGGATGCTTTTTCCCTTTTCACACCACTCTTTGTAAACCCTAGAAATGGTTGTGCATGAAAATCCCAGTAACTGAGCAGATTGTGAAATACTCAGGTTGGCCCGTCTGGCACCAACAACCATGCCACGCTCAAAATTGCTTAAATCACCTTTCTTTCCCATTCTGACATTCAGGAGATTGTCTTGACCAGGACCACACCCCTAAATGCATTGAAGCAACTGCCATGTGATTGATTGATTAGATAATTGCATTAATGAGAAATTGAACAGGTGTTCTTAAAGTTCCCTGACCTGATGAGTGGGCTGAACTGAAGAGAAGAAGCACAAACATGGATCTGGGAATCTGCAGGATCTGGAGAGATGTATTCTGGAATGGTCTCTGATCTCTTAATAATAATAATAATAATAATAATTCATTACATTTATATAGCCCTTTTTCTGGGACCTCAAAGCGCTTTACGTGGAAGGGGGGAATCTCCTCAACCACCACCAATGTGCAGCATCCACCTGGATGATGCGACGGCAGCCATATTGCACCAGAACGCCCACCACACACCAGCTTACTGGTGGAGAGAACAGTGATGAAGCCAATCAGTATGTAGGGATTTTTGGGAGGCCATGATGGACAGAGGCCAATGGGCAAATTTGTTTTATTTTTTATTTTTTTATGACCACAGAGAGTCAGGACCTCGGTTTAACGTCTCATCCGAAGGACACTCTTGTCAGGTGTTCTCCAAACTCATTAGGCATTTTAGGAGAAGACTCAGAGCTGGTATCTTGTCAAAAGGAGATTGCAAAAAGTATTGAATAAAATGGTGCCAATAATTGTGGCCAATGTGTTTTGGATAAAAACATTTATTTCATTATGTGATTTCCCCCCACTTTCAATTCTTTTACTTCAATAAAAGTTTAGAATTTTGCAAACGTTTTGAATGAAAGATCAAAAGGATAAACAATGCAGATTTATTTTTTACAGCCAGTTTTCATCATATTTAACAGGGGTGCCATTAATTCTGACCATGACTGTGCTCTGTAACAAATGTTTGTGTTGATTTTGATGTTTGGGTAACGCTTCCTTTTACAGTACAGTACTTACAGTGTACTTACCTAGAAAGTACTGGCTAATATGAGGTAAGTACATGGAACAGGGGTAGGTTTAGGGGTAGGTTCAGGGTTAGTACTAGTTATTACCCAGTAATTGTAGTTACTAAAATAAGTACATAATATTTACATGGGTAACTGGACTGTAAAAGGAAGCGTTACCAATGTTTGTTTTGGATCGTTGTCCTGATGGAAGATCCAACCACGGCCCATTATAAGATTTCTAGCAGAAGGCGTCAGGTTTTGATTTTTTATCTGTTGATATTTGATAGAATTCATGATGTCATGTATCTGAACAAGATGTCCAGGACCTCCAGCAGAAAAATATACCCACACATTAAAGATCCAACGGTATATTAAATTGTACACATGGGATACTTTTTATCCTTGTGTGCACCAAACCCATCTAGCGTGTTTGCTGGCAAAAATCTCTTTTTTTAAGTTTCATCTGACCACAGAAGCCTGTGCCGTTTAGTTCCAGTCGTGTCTGACAATTGAATTTGCTGGAGTTTGTTTTTGGATGAGCGAGGAGGATTTTTCTTGAAACCCTCCCAAACAACATGTGGTGATGTAGGTTTTTTAAAGTTTTTTGGGGGGTTTTCTGACCCCCAAGACTCAACTAATCTCTGCAATTCTCCATCTGTGATCCTTGAAGAGTCTTTGGCCACTCAAACTTTCATCCTCACTGTGCATTAAGGCAATATAGACACACGTCCTCTTCCAGGCAGATTCGTAACATCTTTAGTTGATTGGCCCAATGGGGTTTGAGAACTTTGTTGTCCCACAGATTTATCTCTCAGGGATACTAAGGAGACCACCTGAGCAATTGGGTGGTCTATCCAACCGGGGTGGAACAGTGTACACCTCATTATACGGTGCACGTTCCATCTCTGTGCCTTCAGGGGACCGTTCTGCCAACCCGCCACCCTTGGTGCTTCAGGGCGCACTGGTTTCCAGGGAACTTCTGGTGCAGCGCCAACTCGACATTGCGTCGGACTCGTGCCCTCTGAGGGGGGTTTGAAAACAGTCAGATCGGTTGTTTCCTGCCAGTATGCTTCAAGTCCCCCAACTGGCTGTCTCAATTACACCAGAGGCCAGCCTCGAGGGGCTGGTTCCCTTGGTAGATTTTCTGGCAGCGCGGAAGCTACTGCCGAATATATCTCTATGGGTCCTGCAGTTACTAGTAAGAGGCAGATATGGTTCTCGTCCTCCAGGTTACGGTTGGTAGTGGAGCAAGAGGGTAAAGGCCCTGTTAGCAAAGAAAGCTATAGAGCAGGTGTACTCAGACTGGGACTCAGTCACGATGTGAGCCGTTCTGTCGCCCGCTCGTGTAGCTGTTATCCTTACTGCCACAAAAGAGCTAAAGCTAGGCCAGTCACACACTGTGAAACAGTTCGAGAGACACTAAGGCCTCAGGGCAGCAGCGTCCATTGTGATACCCTTTGGCCTGCTGTACGTGAAACCTTTGCAGTGGTGGCTCAGGACCAGAGGGGTCTCCCCGAGGGGAAACCCACTCTGTATGATCAAGATTACGAGGCAGTTTCCCCGCGCCTTGGCCTTATATGGAGGAAACACTGGTTATTGTCCCAGGTTGCTGTGTTGGGAGCTCTTTGTCATTGAGTTGCTATCTCGACAGATCCTTCCCTCACCAGCTGGGGAGCGGTATTGGAAGGCCGCTCAGCTCTGGGCTTGTGGAGGAGTCATCATCTCTCTTGGCATATGAATTGCCTAGAGATGATGGTCGTCTTCAATGCGTTGATACATCTCCTCCCAGACCTGAGGGGCCATCATGTTTTGCTCTGGAACAGTGACTGTTAGGCCTCAGGGCAGCAGCGTCCAATTTGATACCCTTTGACCTGCTGTACGTGAGACCTTTACAGTGGTGGCTCAGGACCAGAGGGTTCTCCCCGAGGGGAAACCCACTCCGTACGATCAAGATCACACAGCAGTATCCCCGCGCCTTGGTTATACGGAGGAAACTCTGGTTCTTGTCCCACAGACAACACGTTGGTGGCCTCTTATTTTGGTCCCTAAGGAAAATACGCTCTCTGAGGGCAGTGTATATTCCAGGGGGCCAGAATATTGGAGCAAAGACCCTGTCGAGGCAGGGGCTGAGGCCAGGGGTTTCCACCCCGAGGTGGTGGAGCAAATATGGGAGTTTTACGGCCAGGCAGAAGTGGATCTGTTCACGCCTCAGCATACAACGCACTGTCCACTCTGGTTCTCCCTCACTCAACCAGCCCCCTTGGGGCTGGATGCTATAGTGCAGACGTGGCCGAGGCTACGTCTGTATGCATTTCCCCCTGTTATTCTGCTCCCAGGAGTTCTGGAGTGAATCCGCCAGGATGGAATAAGCCTATGGTGAGATAGCACCACCCTGGCCAAGCCAAATTTTGTTTGCGGACCTAATTCTTCTACTCGACGTCCCTGCCTTGGATATCCTGATCAGGAGAGACCTTCCATCTCACGCAGGGGATGCAATATTGCACCCCGGGCAGGGGATTTGGAAACTGTGGGTTTGGCCTCTGAGGGGGCCCAACTCACAGAGAGTGGTCTCTCAACTGAGGTTGTTGAGACCCTTCTAAGCGCCAGTGCTCCCACTATGAGGAAACTGTATATTCACTATTTGGAGAGTTTTTCACTTCTTGGTGTTACCAGCGTCAGTCGGATCCGGTTAACTGTTCAGTAAACACAGTATTCGAGTTTCTGCAAGAACACTTTGTATCAGGTCTATGTCCTTCCACCATTAAGGTATATGTGGCGGCCATTGCGGCTTTCCACGCCCTGGTGGGTGGTACATTTTTGGGTCAAGACCCCCTTATCACTCGTTTCCTTCGTGGCACTTTGAGGCTGAGGCCTGCAACTTGCACTAGGGTGCCGGCTTGGGACCTTGCAATAGTTTTAGAAGGCCTATCTGGGGCTCCCTTCGAGCCCTTAGATTTGGTCTCAAGAAGTTCCTTTCTTTTAAGACTATTTTCTGCTAGCTATTTCATCCCTCTAAGAGTCGAGACCTTCAGGCACTTTCGGCCCCCACCTGCCTTGAGTGCACCGGGGATGGCCAAGGCAATCTTACCCCAAACATGGATATGTTCCTAAGGTGCCTACCATTATTCCTAGGCCTATTGTGCTGCAGGTTTCTGTCCTCCCCCGTTTATCGGACCAGGAAAAGCTGAACCTCTTGTGCCCAGTGCGAGCACTGGACACATATGTTCATCGGAATTCTCTGTGGAGAAAATCCAACCTATTGAGCAAATAGATAGTCGAGACTATTCTTCTTGCTTTGTGAGTCCTCTGGCCAACCATTTGGTGGCCAGGGCTCATTCCACTAGGAGTATGGCTTCTAAGCTTTATTATCTGGAGTTCTCTCCAAGACGTTTGTAATGCAGCGGGCTAGTCCTCACCGCTCACATTCGTGATGTTTTACAGCTTGGACCTGGATGCTGCCCCAGGGTCCAGGTGCTTGGTGCAGTTTGACAACAGGCTGACACTCAGGCATTTGAAAGTCTGGCGATTTGGGTATTCTCGTTCCCAAAGCGTCGTTTACACATCGCAAGTTCCCTCGAAAGCGAACGTCTCAGGTTACGACTGTAACCATAGTTCCCTGAGAAAGGGAAAGAGCCGATGAGTCACCCTGACATACTTCCTGCATCCCTGTGATCGGCTTGCTTCGGCAATTTTTGAAGCTAATGCCGGTTTGCACCGGATGCTCTTTTACTTTCTTTCACTTCCTGGTCATGACGTCACCCGCCCGTGACGTCCATTCCTTGCATTGGACTAGTTGACATAGATGCTTCAGACACATTCACGCTGGAAGCGCTATGGTAGTGAGTGTGACTTCAGCGCAGCTGGAAAAAGTACGACTGGATTAAAACCTTCCACTGTGGATGCTGTGCTTTTTCTTCACGATGCTCTAAGACTGTTCTTAGCCATGTTAGGAGGTTGTCTTGTTGTTTTTGTTTGATTGGACTTTATTTTCATGACTCTGTTGGAAACTATTGGAAATAAGAATGGCCATGTTCTGTAGTGAAGACTTGATTTTTGAGGTAAGATAACCTGCATTTTTGTTTTTAATGTAATTTATTTGATTTGTTTAGATTGCATTCTCGTTATTGTATTGTAAACTCATTTAGTTTGTGAGCGCTGTTACGACTGAGCAGCAGAGCAGTTTGCCTCAGCTTTTCAAAAATGACAATACACGTTTAAACAAACCTTTAAACTAACGTTAACTGTTTGTGTGATATGCTTAAGTTGTTCCCTTTCAAGGGAACTCGAGCTGCGTTGAGACGCGTGGGAACGCTCTACGTGATTGAGTCGTGAAGCACGTGTATAATCAGTCCAATGGAAGAGCAAGACGTCATAGGCGGGTGACGTCATAGACCAGGAAGCTATAAAGCACCCCCAAATACAGACCGCGACAGCTTCTGTTGCCTGCAGCAAGCGCTCTCTGTATACTGTCCTTGTCTATATACTGTTGTCTATCAAGCACACTATATCATCTATCTATCTATCTATCTATCTATCTATCTATCTATCTATCTATCTATCTATCTATCTATCTATACATATATATATATATATATATATATATATATATATATATATATATATATATATATATATATACTAGTGCTGGGCAACGATTAATTTTTTTTTAATCGCGATTAATCGCATGGATTTCTTGCGATTAATCGCATTGTTACGCGCAAAATTGAATAATGAATTCTAAAGTAATGTATTGCGCACTTTTGATTTAAATGTACTGCTATATACACACAAGTGCAATAACATGTGGTTTGCAAAAACTTTAAACAAATAAGGTGCTTTATACCAGCAGTATTCCCTTTACACAGTAGCAATAAAATATCTATTGTAAATCTCAACTTAAACATTAATGTAATCAAATCAAATATTAAAACAAAGCTATTTGGCACCTTTTATCTAGTTAAAACGAGTCCAGTTTTCTTGTTTTTTTTCTGAACAGGTATCAACAGGTATCTTTTATCAGGGAGCAGCAGAAACAGTCCATGTAGTCAGCAAGCAAGCGCTGTGATTGCTAGAACCTTTCCCCGGGTTTCACATGCTCCCTCTGTGTAATTGCGCGTCAACGCGGACAACGACGCAGAAGTATAAATGAAAATCAATGTAGAGGCTCCGGCGTGGGTCCGATGCAGAAGTATAAATCAGCTTTTAGAGTGAGGTGAAGTGGTCGAGTGAAGTGGAGCGAAAAGCGGGTGCGTTCCTGTGAAACTGTTGCGGTCATGCTCGCCTCACGCGCCCGCGCGTTGCCGAAGTTGAATTGTCTAACTTTTTGTACACGACGCGCAGCACAAATCATTGGAAGAGAGACTGATCCTCGGCTCGCTGTTTGTGAGTTTCCAGAATCTAAATAGTTATCAGGACATCAAAGGAAGGGAATTCACATGGCAGAACATCCCCGTTAAACTAAACGCAGGCCTATCAGGTAAAGTTGTATAATTTTAATTTAAGTTAAAAAGGCTGCTTAGCGCACAGAAGCCGTTGCAATGGTTACTATCCATAGTGCGCCTGTCATTCACTCGCGGAGCGCTGTCTCCCTTAGTGTTCACCTGAGAGAACCTGCCAAGTGCCAAAGCCTCTCTCCACTACTTGTTTGGGTGGGTTATTTGCTGGTTGACCAACATCCCACCCCTCCTGTTATCCAATGTTTGACTGTAGGCCTATGTGTAGTATTCAGAGCCAGTGAGCAACGGACTTTAAAAAAAAAAACTGCGTTAACGTGCGTTAAAAAAATTGTCGGCATTAATTCATAAATGCGTTAATGCGATAATAACGCATTAACTTGCCCAGCCCTAATATCAGGGTTCTAAATTAACACCCGCCAACCCGCCAAATGCGGGTAAAAATTCGTTTTGGCGGGTGTTAATAAAAACTTACTAGCCAGTTTGGCCGGTGATGCATAAGGTTCTGTTCTCGGTCATTTATCCCCCTGGCATTACTTCCTACATTTCCCATGAACACTGTGCCGTAATGCTATGTGATGACGTTTCATACGCCCATTGGCTGCGCGCAGTTTGCAGTGAAACCAGCTCGAGAAATGATCATGGAAACGAACGGAGCATCCACCAGAAAACACAAGGAAGACGAAGAACGAACGGAGCCAGAGCAGGGAGCATAGACTGAAAGAGGAGGGACCAAGTAAAGTAAAGTAAAAAGTTAAGATTAAACTAAATGCGGCAGTGGTTGGGAGTGGGACAGACTTCTGGGTTTAAATTTAAATGTTGTTTAACAAGAGATAGGATACGTTATTTTTTTTAAGTTTAAGGTTTTTGTCATTATTTCTGATCAAGCTTATACATTAGGCAATATACACAACAAGTTTACTATATATCTTAAGGTTTTCTTTTAGTTGAAAACATTAAACAATATGTGTAAACAAAAAATATAAACAAAAGCATAAGCTCAAGCAGCGTGGACGGGGAAAAAACGCAAAAAAAAAGCAGACGCGCAATTATCGTACAGAACGTACATACTCGAGTCAGTATATGATTATCGTGTTTATATTGTTTCACGTTCAAGTTGAGAAAAAAATATATCATGCTCGAGTGAGAAAACGCGCTGCGCTGACAGACGTTGCAGAGACGCGCGCGTGTGTTTGTGTGCAAAGTGACAGCACTTTGCGTTTTCTGTGCTTAAACCTGTCTCCCTCAAAATCATTTTGCTACCAGAAGGTATCATCTCGTATCACGATTCCATCGGGGTACAGCTGCTTACCTGCAGTCGTTAATGCAGTGATGGATAGCTGCTTAATCAATCGACTGCTGTTTCTTTGGATTTCATGTGTTTTCTCATTGTGGTGGTGATATTATGATAACTCAGTTTAATTAATAATTGATTAAAAATATTTTTCCATTTTTTAATAGGCTATCATTTTCATCTAAGCAAACTTCGCGAGGCAGACAACAACATTATGTGATCAAATACAAATAATCCACTTGTTAAACACAGCTCCACCAAGTGCACTTAATTATAACTGTGAAAAAAAAAATTAAAATTCGAATAGTATTTTATTTTTTTGAATAATAATTACAGATCGAAAATTTGAATATTCGTGCACATCCCTAATAGATAGATAGATAGATCCCAAACTTGAAATGAAATGTTTGCACTTTCTGTGTTGTATTGTATTTTATATGTGTTTTCCATGCCAACAATGTTAATAAAATGATCAAATGCATTCAGTGGCACTCATAATTTCTCTTTTTTTCACCGGAAAAAAATTTGGCTAGTGGAAATTCTGATTGACTGGTAACTTTAGAAAGTTACCAGCCACATTGGCTGGTGATCAAAAAAGTTAATTTAGAACCCTGCCTAATATATACATATATATATATATATATATATATATATATATATATATATATATATATATATATATATATATATATATATATATTATTATGGCGAAACAAGAATTCAATCGTTGTGTTGTCCCTTGCCCTCGTTTTCTCACGGGTGGGGACACACATCAGCTTTGTATTGCTTATTTGGGAGTGGAGCATGCACAGTCAGTTCTCGAGGTTCCCCACCTTTTCTCAGCCCTTACCTGCTGGATTCAGTGCCTCTGTCCAGGAAGGAGCCCTCGCTGCGGCTTCTCCTTCCCAGGTCGAGGCACCAATGCTATCCAGTTCTGAGGAACTGGATGTCGTCAGTGTTGATATGGGGGATTATGTGTCTTCGCCAGCTCATACCTCCGGTGATGAGGAGCTTATGGAGGTTTTATCTCGTGCTGTAGCTAGATTAAATATTGAATGGCCAGCCGATGATTCTGAGAGTGTTATTAACCCTCTGGGGACCAAAAACGCGCCGGTATGTTTTGGCAGATTTTTTTCACATAGCAGAAAAATAGACTACCATCATTTCTGGTCATACAGAGTTAAGAAATATGAGAAAATAAACTGTTAAATGTCTACTTTTTTATGTGCCCACATACAATCGAAATAAAATATTGTTCTTTTGTAAAATAAAGAAAATAAACAGGGTGTGCGTTCTGTCTCTCCGTCTCCGTGAACTTTTTTTCTGGAGCACGTCTCTAAACTTAAACAAAACTCAGCGAATACTATTCACCCAGCCATGAGCAATATATCTTTTAAATCATTTAGGTTTGGTCATTTAGGTGTCATTTAGGACACCGGCCGTGTGCTCGCGCACATCACATCGCTCGGGTTCCAAGTGAATGTGAGCAAGAGCAATTTCACGCCCAGTCAGAATGTCATTTTCCTGGGCTTGGAGTTGAACTCGGTCTCCATGCGAGCGCGTCTCTCTCAAGAGCGCGTTCGCTCTCTGATGAACTGTCTGTCGCAGTTCAGAGAGGGGGCGAAAGTGCAATATCGCACATGTCTCAGGCTGCAGGGTCTCATGGCTTCATCTACCCAAGTTGTGCCGTTGGGACTCCTGAGGATGAGGGCGTTCATGAAATGGGTTTTGTCACTACATTTCAGCCCGATTCGCGACCTTTGCCGCTCGGTAACAGTGACACGCGCCTGCTCGGCAGCCTTGCACCACTGGGAGAGCGAGGACTTTTACGCACGGGGAACCCCTCTGGGGGCGGTTACGATGCGGAAAGTTGTGACGACAGATGCGTCCTTAACAGGCTGGGGTGCCACCCAGGAGGGCAGAACGGTGAACGGTCTGTGGCCGAACAGACTACGTTCAGCGCACATAAACTATTTAGAGCTTTTAACCATTTGGAAAGCTCTGAATCTTTTTCTGCCTCGCCTGCAGGGACATCACGTTCTAGTACGGTGCGACAATACCACGGCTGTGGCTTATATTAACCGTCAGGGCGGCATGCGCTCGTCGAAGCTCCACGCTCTAGCTTACAAGCTTTTGGTGTGGAGCAGACGGGTTTTCCTGTCGTTACGCGCAACTCATGTTCCGGGCATTCTGAACAGAGGCGCGGATCTGCTATCAAGGGAAAACCCAATCTACGGAGATTGGCGTCTTCACCCGCAGATAGTGGAAATGCTATGGATGAGATTCGGACGGGCGAGCGTAGATCTGTTCGCCTCGCGCGAAAACTACCATTGTCCTATATTCTTCTCTCTAAGGGACATGGACGCGCCCCTCGGGATAGACGCACTGGCCCACCCATGGCCCAGAGTGCTCCTGTATGCTTTTCCTCCCCTGTGCCTGATAATTCCCACATTGGCCAGGGTGAGAGAGCAGGGCCTGTCTCTCATTCTGATAGCACCCAGGTGGCCCAAAGCACCATGGCTGGCGGAGATAATTTCTCTGTTATACGCCGAGCCGTGGCGCCTTCCCGTTCGCACGGATCTATTGTCCCAAGCCAACGGGGAGATTTACCACCCCCACCCGGACAGGGTGGCTCTCTAGATTTATGAAGGGTGCACGCCGCTCTTTGCCAGTCATCAGGAGAACTGTTCCGGAGTGGGACCTCTCCATGGTGCTGGAAGCGCTGTCTCTACATCCTTTTGAGCCTCTGGGGAGTATTTCTACCAGAAAGACTCGGGAGAATAATACTGAGACAATAACATTTATTTACGAGCTCAGCAAGCAATCAAATTCTTTGGCGTAGGCCCCGTCCGTAATTCGCATTCCGAGGGTACGGAATCTGCGCATCCCGCCTGAGATGAAGGCGGGGGCGCAGCCCACCCCCGCGAAGTAAGGAAGGGTGCCATCTGGTGGTGGTGGGGTGGAAGGAGGAGAGGACATCCTGGCATCTTCAGGGTAGAAGGGAGAGCCCGTCTGGAGGTGATGGGAAGGATGGAGGGGAGGACCCAGCGTAGAATGGTAGGGAGATGAAGGAAGGTCCTGTCTGGTGGGGAGGACCCGGCGTAGAATGGTAGGGAGATGAAGGAAGGTCCTGTCTGGTGGTGGATGGGGAGGATGGAGGTGGTTGAAGCGACAGCATCTGAGAACTCAGACATGAGTAAGTACCACCCTTTTATACTGGCTATTAGGATGTGATTGGATAGTGAGAAGGTAATACATGACGTGAACGATTGAGTCTTCCTGGCAGAACTAGCGCTTAGCTTCATTTCCCTCAAGCTGCTGTCCTTCAAGACAGCTTTGCTCTTGGCCTTGGCATCTGCTAAACGTGTCAGTGAGCTACATGCACTCCCGGTTCACCCCTCGTGCACTAAATTCTCCCTCAATGGAGATAAGGTTTCCCTTCAGCCTAACCCGGCCTTCATGCCGAAGTGCTTTCCTGCGTTCACTTCGGAGGTGTTGGAGCTGTCCGCTTTTCACCCTCCACCTTTTACCTCTCTAGAGGATCAGAGGCTGAATGCTCTGTGTCCGGTCCGTGCTTTACAGGCATATATGACCAGGACCAATGCTTTCCGGAAGAGCGACCAGCTCTTTGTTTCATGGGCCCCCCCGCACAGAGGGAGTCCCATATCGAAGCAACGCCTTTCACATTGGGTTGTGGACGCTATAACTATGGCTTATGAAGCAAAGGGAGTGCAGCCCCCAAGGGGCATCAGAGCTCATTCCACAAGGGGCTTAGCCGCCTCTTGGGCTTTGTTTAGGGGAGTGTCACTGCAGGACATATGCTCCGCAGCCAGTTGGGCTTCTCCTCATACCTTTGTGCGTTACTACCGGCTGGATGTCACCAGAACCTCGGTAGCACATTCGGTTTTAGGGGTGGGGTCTTCTTAGCTCTTCCCTGTAACCGTTGGGAAAACCAACAGGAGTGAATGGGCCGGCTGGCCATGTTCATTCCTGTCACCAAACATTTACTTCCCTTTCTGGGTATAGTTTATGTGCTTTGGTGAGTTGGGGTTACTATCATGTATGTGTCTCATGCATGTTTCATGTCCTGCTTGTCCACACAGTTAGGTGTGGCGTCACCTTTGCAGGTTCATGATTAATGGACGTGTCAGGCACCGCCTCTCCGAGGTGACCGTCTTCTCTGGCTTTCAGAACCTCACTGTGAGTGTATTGGGCAATCGGGGAGCTATTTGAACAGGATTTGTTTCCAGGTATGACTAAAAATGTGCTTTTGACTTTCATTTATATTTGTATATTTCATTTATATGACTTTCATTTATATATATATGTGTGTGTGTGTGTGTGTGTATGTGTGTATGTATATATATATATATATATATATATATATATATATATATATATATATATATATATATATATATATATATATATATATATATATATATATATATATGGTAACACTTTATTTGAAGGGGTGTGCATAAGACTGACATGACACTGTCATAAACATGACATAACACCTGTCATGAACATGAAGGAGTCTTTATGAATGTTTATGACTGTTGTCATTAAGTGTCATTCGGTAAATTATGACACTTTTAATGCAAAGTTGACATTGTTTAAAATGTCTTTATGACAACTTGACATTAACAAAGACAGAAATGTCTTTGTTATGACAACTTGACATTAACCAAGAAGTCATAACCTGTCAACCTGTCACAACTTTGGCCGTCATGACACCATTATAACTGTGTCATGAATATTACCTGTCCTCAAGTAAAGTGGAACACATTGTACTAGTTATAAAGATGTCATTAAGGGTTATTACACTGCCAAATGCTTTAAGTTTGATAATTAGACCTGTTATGACATATTTGTGACAGGTTGACAGGTTATGATTTCTTGGTTAATGTCAAGTTGTCATAACAAAGACATTTCTGTCTTTGTTAATGTCAAGTTGTCATAATCAAGACATTTTTGTCTTGGGTAATGTCAAGTTGTCATAACAAAGACATTTTAAACAATGTCAACTTTGCATTAAAAGTGTCATAATTTACCGAATGACACTTAATGACAACAGTCATAAACATTCATAAAGACTCCTTCATGTTCATGACAGGTGTTATGTCATGTTTATGACAGTGTCATGTCAGTCTTATGCACACCCCTTCAAATAAAGTGTTACCATATATGGATATATATATATATATTGTTTTTTGCATTCTTTGGGGTCCTTGCATTCTTTCTCACACTTGAATGAAAGGCTGATTACTATGCAATCATTACTATACAGGTCTTTGAGTGATACTGTGGAGAATCATAGGTGATAATATAATGCAAAAATAAAGAAAATAACATTAAATATAAACATAAATCCGTTTGATTATTCCTCTGGAAGTAACTTGAGCTGCGCGCTGCTTGTTAACCTTAATCATCGGCAGCGCTGACAATCGCGTCTATCTGATAATGTTACTCATTAGAATGAAAGATGACATACATAGTAGGGTATCATGTAAGTCTAAATAAACTGTTTTAAATACTGACGTTTATTGTAAAGTGAAACTAAATTAGTATAATTTTCTTCTCAAAACTGCCGTGCGTCCATTGACCATAATGCAGGCGGAAACTCCTTTACGCTACTAATCGGAGCAGGATGTGACGACACGCAGACTGTGATAAAGGCCTATTTCAATAACCATGCATAAACTCAAAAATACAAACATGTACATACATGTTGCTCACATATTATGGTAGCCCCGTTTGTGTTATATAGCGTGAATTTACACCTTTGCCATTAACATGTTTAGAAATAACTGAAAAAAGCACAAATGTCAGTGCATGTCAAAACATCCCAAGGGCCCCAAAAACACCTTGGTCCCCAGAGGGTTAAAAAGAGTTTACTAGATGAAAGATTTTTTGCCATCTAGAACACAGCCTCCACATCGGGGACTCCCGTTTTTTTCCCGATCTCCACGGCTTCCGTCGGCTTCATTCAGAGTGTTTAACCCACAAACATCTAATTATAGTAATGTTTTAGGTGCTTCTGATTATGGTTATTTGACGGTGCCTCGGGCTGAAGAGACGCTTGCGAGCTATCTCTCTCCTGAGTCAGCGTCATCATTAAAAGCCACGACGTTACCCACCAAGCCCCTAAATTCTACTTCATCGCTGGTGGGTAAAGCTTATTTGGCAGCAGGTCAGGCAGTGTCATGCCTGCACACTATGTCTATACTGCAGGCATACCAGGCTGATCTGCTGAAGGATATCGATGAACGTGAGGAAGTCAGCGCAACAGACCTGTCTCTCCGTGCCACCAAGGAGATGGCCAAGTCAGTGGGCCATTTTATGGCAGCCCTGGTGGCCACGGAGCGTCATCTCTGGTTAAATCTGTCAGATATAAAGGATAAAGATAGGTCTGTTCTTCTGGACGCCCCCTTTCGCCTTCAAGTTAATTCGGCGACGCTATCAACTGTGTCGTCGATAGGTTTCAAGATGCAAAAAAGCAATCTGCTGTGTTCCTTTCCTTACAGGCTGGGGGGGCGGTCATGAGTGGCCGCTCGGCGACAGGTCTCTGGCAAGACCATCAGCTATCTTGGCATATAAATCGACTAGACATGATGGTGGTATTTCGGGCTCTCAAATACTTCCTGCCAGACCTGAGAGGCCGTCATGTGCTTGTCCGCACGGACAACACATCTGTGGTCTCTTGCATCAACCATCAGGGGGGTCTGAGGTCCCAATTATTATGCAAGCTGGCTCAGCAGATCCTCGCATGGGCCCAGGGGAAATTACTGTCACTCAGGACAGTATATATTCCATGGTGTTTGAATGTGGGTGCAGATATCCTGTCAAGACAGGGGCTGAGGCCCGGGGAATGGAGACTTCACCCCAAGGTAGTGGAGCTCCTATGGGAGAACTTCGGTCAAGCTCAGGTCGATCTGTTCGCATCATACGATTCTCCCTCACATATCCAGCTCCTCTCGGACTGGACGCTATGGTGCAGGTGTGGCCGAGGCTGCACCTTCACGCATTCCCCCCGATATCAATGCTCCCCGGAGTTCCGGAGAGGGTTCACCAGGAAGGGGCTCATCTATTAATAGTAGCCCCGCACTGGCCGGCCCGAGTGTGGTTCTCGGACCTAGTGTCCCTTCTGGATGGCTCTCCTATGGAGATTCCTATCAGGAGGGACTTGCTATCCCAAGCAATATTTCACTCTCACCCGTAGTTGTGGAAACTGTGGGCTTGGCCTTTGAGGGGGCCCAGCTCATAGAATCCGGTCTCTCAACTGAGGTCGTTGAGACCATCCTTCAATCCAGAGCTCCTTCCACGAGAAAACTATATTCTTTGAAATGGAAACTGTTCTCTACATAGTGTGGAGAATGTTTTTTAAATCCTGTTAACTGCCCGGTTGGTGCAGTTCTCGATTTCCTACAAGACTGTTTCTCTACTGGGTTATTTCCCTCCACCTTAAAGGTGTACGTAGCGGCTATATCTGCTTATCGCTCCCCTCTGGGGGATTCTTCTCTTGGGAGAGATCCTCTTATCACTTGTTTTCTTCGTGGTACATTGAGGCTGAGGCCTGCATTGCACTCTAGAGCACCGGCTTGGGATTTGGCCATTGTACTTGAGGGTCTGGCCTTGGCTCCCTTCGAGCCTATTGTAGAGGTTTCAGAGAAGTTCCTTACACTAAAAACTTTATTTCTTCTGGCTATTTCTTCTATCAAGAGAATTGGAGATCTGCAAGCCCTGACGGTGGCTCCTTCATGTTTGCAATTTGCACCTGGTATGGTGAAGGCATTTTTACACCCTAGGCCGGGTTACATTCCTAAGGTCCCCAGTAATGTGACGGGTCCTATTGTGCTGCAGGCTTTTTGTCTTCCAGTTTTTATAACCCCAGATCAGGAAAGTCTCAATCTGTTATGTCCCGTTAGGGCTTTGGATGCCTACGTTCACAGAGCTGCCCTGTGGCATAGATCAGAGCAGTTATTTGTCTGCTTTGGTTCGACCAAGACAGGTTGCCCTGCATCGAGACAGGTAATGACCAAGTGGGTAGTTGAGGCTATCACACTTGCTTATGAAGCCGTCGGACAGCCCTCACCTGTGGCTGTTCGGGCCCATTCTACTAGGAGTATGGCTGCCCCTAAGGCTTTAATTTCGGGTGTTTCCCTTCAGGACGTTTGTAATGCGGCAGGCTGGTCCCCACCACATACATTTGTCAGATTTTACGACCTAGACCTCTCCACTCCCGGGGCTAGGTGCGCTTAGCTCTTAGTGTGCGCAAGGACTTCACACAGAACAGGCATTTCTCATTATGGCATAGTGGGTATGGGGTTCCCACCGCGTCTCAACGCAGCTCGAGTTCCCTTGAAAGGGAACGTCTCAGGTTACGTATGTAACCCTGGTTCCCTGAGAGGGAACGAGACGCTGCATTCTCCTGCCATACTTCCTGCATGCCCTGATCGACTTGCTCTTAGGCTTTTTCAGAAGCTGTCGCGGTCTGTATTCGGGGGTGCTTTATAGCTTCCTGGTCTATGACGTCACCCGCCTATGACGTCTCGCTCTTCCATTGGACTGATTATACACGTGCTTCATGACTACTTTGCCATTGAGAACAAAACATATCTGTTTTAATAACAGCAACATAGGGAAGGCTGTGTAAGCATTTTTTTATTTTTTTTATAAACGGGCTTGGGTCGGACTCGGGCTGATCATTCTGATGAGCTGTCGGACACGGGCCGGTCTAGGGCCTGAGCGTCTTGGGCCAGGGCCTGGCTAGGGCCTAGATTTGAGGCCTGTGCAGGGCTCTAGTTTTTCTGCTCTATAATATAAAACCGTAATATGATTTTGGCAGTATTGCGATTAAACTTTAGCTCATGTAAACGCAATACTTGAGGAGTGGCCAAACGGTTGAGTAAATTGTCTCTGACAGTGCTGTGAGTTTGAGTCACTTACGCTGTGCATTTAAAAAAAAGTAAAATGAGCCAAACATTACGGGTCAGGGCCCCCTCCACTAGGTGTGTCTCATCTTCTAATGCTCTTGCTAGGGTTGCATCCTTACATGATGTATGTGCTGTGGCAGGATGGCCCCCAGGATTTACTGTTTTTATGCAAATTCAACACCAGGATCGCGAGTCCTTCAGGGTTGATCCAGGTTTTGTCTGCACTCAACAATTGTCTGTGCAGATCACACAGCCTTGAAGGGCAGACTCTTCCCGTAGCGTGGTGGCATTGGTATTACATTTCCCATAGAGTCAATGCCATGACACAGCGTTAAAGTTTCACATTGAAGGGGAGCGTCTGGGGTTATGTGTGTAACCCCACTGCATCAAGGCATTGAATACCAAAGCAATTAGTTTTTTAGATTGGGAGTTAATTATAATGGTAACTGAAAAGCTAAAATTAAATGCCAATTTTCACTGTATGAACAGTATCTATGTATTTTTTTGTGAATAAATTTGACTTATCAAGATACCGTATAGTGACACCCTTGTACATGTGACGCACCACACAATACTACAATGTAATAGAAAATATAAGTATAAAAGAACTATAATAAAAAGTTAAAGACTAGACTGAATATATATAGTGTGTCTTTGTGTTTGTATATATATTAGGGCTGTCAGTTAAACGCGTTATTAACGGCGTTAAAGCAAACCCATTTTAACGCGATTACATTTTTTCTACCGCTAGATTAACGGTCTTTTTGGCCTAGCAAACTTTGTAGTTTTTTTCAAATGCTTTTGCAACAGGATGCGGCATGCGCGAGGACGTTTTGTTGCTTCGTCGACCAAAGCGCAAGCGCAGCGGTGCGCACACCGCGGTCAAAATTTAAAATATTTAAACTTTTGCCGCTGTGACGATTACCAGCGCGGCCAATAGAAACTTTTTGGCATCCAAAAAGTTTTGAAAACGGGCATAGCGCCGCGCATTCCGCGTCCTGTCTGAAAGCACCGGATCTAGCTAGACCGGAAACACACTTGTTGCGAGCCGGCCAAACAGTAGGTTAACGTTACTTTTTGAGTGGATGACAATCGCGAGACGCTGAAATGGATGCCAATAAGATTCTGAATTGAAAGTTTACGTTTAAAAAGTTGCAAAATAGTCCCCTTGACAAGACCAAAGTGATCTGTGTGTTTTGTAGTTGTGAACTGAGCTATCCTCGCAGCACGTCCAGTCTGAAACACTACTTGATGGCCAAGCACACACACAGCTGATGCAAATTCTCCGCCCCCTCGTCAATAGCAGGACTTCTTTCACCCTTTCATTGATGGACGGTGTTACATTGAGATTATTTGCTCCAAGTGAGAATGTTTTAGTGTGAAATTGAACACAGTATTGTCAATGTTGTTTCAATAACCAATAACCTAATACTGGGAATTTAATATACTAATGTTTTTACAAAGTCTTAAATGCAAATATGTAAATGATGTACTTGTACTGAACTGTAAAGTTTATTATTATTATTACAGTTTTTCTCGATTGCTTAAACACTATAACCAGGCTTTTGAACTAAAATTTCAAAACCATAATGCCATTTATCAAAAAGCACACCTATTTCACTGAACTATGAACATTATTTCCCTGTTTTGACACATTAGTCAGATTTGTTGAACTGTCACAGCAAAACTCTACACAAAAATCCCTTAATTTCTCATTGCCTACACCACATGGTCATTTAGAAAGCACTAGCATTCAAAATTGTTCACTCAAGTCAGCACAGCTTCAGCTCAGTTAGCACACAATTACCCAGGTGAAAACACTAAGAGTCAAAATTGAACACACATCAGTCAGATCCTTCAATAGATAGATAAAAGGTTATACAATCTTTTTTAAAAGATAAAAATCAGTTTACTGAGTTTGGAACAATGGATCCACAGAGAAATTAAGCAATAGGTCGAGGAGGGAGAGGAAGAGAGGAGGAAGGAGAGGAAGGAGGAAGAGGGAGGAAGAAGGAGGGGAGGAAAGAGGAGGGGGAGGAATAGGAAGGAGGGGGAGGAGGAGGAGAGGAGGAGGAGGAGGGAGAGGAAGAGGAGGAGGAGGCACAGGAAGAGGAAGAGGGAGAGGAGAGAAGGAGAGAGGAGGAGAGGAGGGAAGAGGAGAAGGAGGACACAGGAAGAGGGAGAGGAAGAGGAGGAGGAAGAGGAATAGGAGGAGGTGGAATAGGAGCAGGAGGAAGAGGAGGAGGAGGAGGAAGAGTAGGAGGAGGAATAGAAGGAGGAGGAGGAAGAGGAGGAGGAGGAACAGGAAAAGGAAGAGGAGGAGGAGGGAGAGGAGGAAGAGGAGGAGGAGGAGGAGGAGGAGGAAGGCCAAGGGCAAGAAGACAAGCAGTCTCGGATGAAATTCAAGCCACTTTAGTTGGCCATGTACTTGTCCATGGTATGACTATGAGGGAGGCTGGGCAACGACTACAGCCAAATTTGAGTCGCTTCACACCGTCGCCTCCATCATCAGAACCTTCAGGGAGGTGTGGTGGCAAACAAATTTCGATCATTGAATAAGAGACAAACATTTCCAATTGTCTTTGATGAGGTTTATGTTCCTGCAAGAAAACACACACAGACTGGCTGCAGAGTGTGACAGTGAAGGGAGGGCATCCTTTCTCCTTTATAGTCTTTGATGAGGTTTATGTTCTTGCAAGAAAAGACCAGCATTCGTACACTCACACAGTTTAGCTGCAGAGTGTGACAGTGAAGGGATGGCATCCTTTCTCCTTTATAGGCTTGACTCCCAGAATGTTATCTTTCTAGGCCAATGATGGTATTTCAACCATATGTGGAACATTCTTAGACCTGTTCATCATATTGTATCCTTGAGTGGAGGCATGTACCAACACTCTTTACCATTCCAATACAACTCCATATTTGAATAAGGTTTGTGTGTGCTCTTTTACTGTCATATGATGCTCACACACATCTTACGTAAGAAGAGAGAGTAAAAAAAAGATGGGGGATTACGGACGGACCACAAGCAACATGTATTACCAGTTTTGGAAATTTTGTTTTGAATTTATAGCACCAGTGTGTAAGACTATGTTGTAGGGTGTGTATTTTTGAGGGCTTGTGTGTCCTGTCTGAGGGCAAAGTTTGTTTTTTTAGCAAGAGTGAATGGTTTTGAGTGTAGAACTTCATTTTGACCTGAAAATAGGATGTTTGGGGGATTGGGTGAAACGTTATGGATTTGTGTTTTGAGAATACGAGGCATAGTTTCAAGAAATGTGTTTAAGCAATCGAGAAAAACTGTAAAGTGAAGGTTAACATTCATGGTGTAACAATTCATGTTTTGTGTTAACCTACTTGGCATTCTCTAATCATTGAAAAGGTCAAGTCTTGGTTGGCCTTTTTTCTATATATTTTTTTATGAAGGCAGGTCTTTAAAATATTAAAAAGTTGCACATTTCAGAAATCATACATATTTGTTGATTAATTTATTACTTTTTTCACTTATTTCAAACAACAGTAAGAAGGATTTGTGTTATATTTCAACCATTTCCCAACCAACCAGTGATTTCTCAAAAGACCAAAAAACAGAAATCATGAACTGTAAGCATATATAAACTCCCATTAAAATACAGTTATCTAAAACTGCTTAACCATTTGTAATATTAACACATAAAAATGTTTTTTACAGTGCTTTAGTTTTCAATTAATTTCCACTGCTATACTGACCCTTTGTCAGAAACTCATCAGTTTCTTGAAGCAATCATTCTATCATAACTTACTAAACATATTACCTAGGTGCATTTGAAAATAAACATCCTACAACATGCATTTATACTGATCAATCAGTTGGATTACAAATATCAATAAAACCAAATACACAACTTCACATTCATTACAGACCATTTAATTAAATAAATGGCAACATTTTTACAGGTTCAGTGATCATGTACACTTAAAAGCACTACTTTTCATGCAGTTCAGTTATACCACTGATGTATTTTTGCCGTACCAGGACAGCCAAATTACAAATATAGTGATGAAACTCACTGAAAGAAAGATAATATACATCCCAAAAAGCAAGCGGTCAATGACTTCACCCAAATGTACCCACTCATCTGCGCTCTCATCAGTTTTAAAATGTTTATCGACCTGCTGACGGATGGATAGTAACTCGTAGCTTATCTTCCTCAGTTCCTGAACAGTAGGAGTTGAGTTATGGACCGCTTCGCTCGGAGGGGTGTTAACTACAGGATCACAGCGTTTGTTCTCAGTTCTGTGCTCTACAGGTACAAAAGAAGTTGTTATAATAATTTTTTTATACATAAATGGAATACTCTTATGGCTCGTTTCCACCGAGCGGTAAGGTACGGTACGGTACAGTACAGTACGATTCGGGACGGTAAACCCTGATCTGGCTTGCGTTTCCACCGCCAACAGGTCTCTTACTTGATAGACGTGGTCTAGCCTGTAGCAGAAAGAAACGATCTACGTCATTTTCGCGCGAAGAAGAAAGTGACATAGTAAACAACAATGGATGACATACAGTAGATCTTGTTCTAAATTCCCGGCATGTGGCTGTTTGTTACAAGAAGACAAGCGCCGACATTAGGCGTTTCTAAGTACGCAAAGTTCGGACTTGCCAAGTCCGACTCAGGAGAATAACTTCCGAGGTCCAGTAATTCTGCAAATGGAACCACCTGCCATTCTTGAAAGCGTCACTCAGCTCGAAATATGTTATAAAACGTCTCAGGTTACAACTGTAACCCTTGTTCCCTGAGTAGGGAACGCGACGATGCTTTGATGGCGCTTTGGGAATGCTTCCAGCGTGATTGTGTCTGAAGCATCTACGTCAACTAGTCCAATGGAAGGAATGAACGTCAAAGGCGGGTGACGTCATGACCAGGAAGAGATAAAAGCGCATCTGGTACAGCCGACATTAGCTTCTAAATTGCTGAAGCAAGTCGATCACAGGGATGCAGGAAGTATGGCAGGGTGACACATCATCTAACCCATCGTCTAACCCTAACCCAAATGGCCAAACTTCCGAATGCCTGAGTGTCAGCCTGTTGTCAGAACTAACACTAAGCACTCAGCACTTGAGACCCTGGGGCAGTGTCCAGGTCCAGGCTATAAAACCTCACGAAAGTGAGTGGCGAGGACCAACCAGCCGCATCACAAACGTCTTTAAGAGAAACCCCAGATAATAAGGCTTTAGAGGCCGCCATACTCCTAGTGGAATGAGCTCTGACCACCAAAGGGCACGGCTGGTCAGAGGACTCATAAGAAAGATAAATAGCCTCAACTATCCACTTTCTAACCGTCTACTTAGAGGCTGGAAGACCTATCTTGGGTGATCCAAAGCAGACAAAAAACTGATCGGATTATCTCGCACTGGACACAATAGGTTCAGCTTTTCCTGGTCCGAAGAGGTAAACATAGGAGGACAGAAATCCTGCAGCACAATAGGCCTCGGAATAATGGTCAGCACCTTAGGGACGTATCCCTGTTTAGGGTATAAGAAAGCCTTGACCATCCCGGGTGCAAACTCAAGGCAGGTGGGAGAAAACAAAAGGGTAGCACTATAGAAAGGTCCCAAGCCAGCACCCTAGTGCGATTTGCAGGCCTCAGCCTCAAGGTGCCACGGAGGAAGCGTGTGATCAGGGGGTCTCGACCCAATGATGTACGACCCACCGGGGCGTGGAAAGCCGCAATGGACGCCACGTAAACCTTTAGGGTGGATGGACATAAACCTGATGCAAAGCAATCTTGCAGAAACTCAAGTACTGTACTAACTAAACAGTTAACCGATTCCCACTGACGCTGGTAACACCAAGTAGTGAAAACTCTCCATTTCAGTGTATATGTGATGCGATCTGGGAAAACCCGTCGGATGTCGCGCTTGTACATTTTCAGTAAAGTCTAAAAATAGATTGAATGTCAGTTTATTGTCAAATTTGGGTTTTCAATAAATTATTATTCTATAACATCTTGTTTATCATCTCTGAGTATATCTAGTGAAAATTCACTAGATTAGTGCAGAAAAATAGCGATTTATAGTGGCAAGCTGAAAAGACGTGTCTTTCTCTTTAAGAACACGCGCGGAGCGGAGGTGCAAAAAAAACAACTGTACTGTCCTCCAATTGATGTTCTTAACCAAAATTAGACAGTCAGCCAAACTCCCGTCATGAAAAACATGAGAGTCAGAATATAGCTTCTTAGCTCCGTTTAATAAAGACTCTTGTTGAGCATGAAGACATGAACAAAGGAGTGAAAACTGAAAATAAGCACAGAATATACAGTAAGGTAAAATTGTCTCTTGTCTCTCGTACAAATACCAACAAAGCTGTATTACAATGAAATATAATGTCTCAGTAAACAATGTTCACGAATAGAAATCAAGATTTATACTCATATTGTCTTAAATCAACGTGAAATCGTCACAAATCTATTTTTAGAAATACTGTAAAACAGAAAATATATAAACTACTTACAGGCAGTTCTTGCTTAGGACAAATTGAAACATAACAAAGGATTGTTGCAGCTGGAACGATCTTCACCATGTGCTTTCACTAATAAACTAACTTCCTGATTCAGCCTGCAATACCATACTTGACCGCTAGAGGTCCTAATTACTCTAACAAGGACAATACCCAAAGGGCAGAACACTCCCCGCTTGGTGTTTATGACACCACAGTCCATATTGCTACAATTTAGCATAAACTTTCAATCAGTTGACGGTAAAAGTAGGACGACTTCTGTAACAGGCCTTGTGAAGGTCTTTGGAGTGCCTTGAGCAGTGGTCCTTAAACTAACTGTTCGTACCTTTCCATCTTGGCTATGAATAGCAGAAGTGACCACTGCCATAGGCCATGTATTACGAGCAGCTTGGTTATCCTTCAGAAAGACAACATCACCTTCTTGCAAGCTGCGACGTGTCTCATTCCACTTCCTGCGACTCTGTAGGGTTGGTAGATACTCCCTTTTCCATCGGAGCCAGAACTCATTGGCAAGGGCCTGCACTTGTCTCCACTGCTTGAGAAGAAGATCCCTGTCACCAAATTCCCCTGGTGGAGGTGAGACTGCTCCCTTCTGAGTAAGCAGCATTGCTGGAGTCAAGATGAATGGAGACTGTGGGTCACTTGATACAGGAATAAGAGGTCTGGCGTTGATGATGGCTGACACTTCAGCCATAAACGTGCACAAGACTTCATGGGAGAAAGCAGTGTGTTCTCTTAGTAGGATACAATCGAGAATTCTGCGGGCCACTCCAATCATTCGTTCCCAAGAACCTCCTCTGTGTGAAGAATGAGGAGGGTTGAACTCCCAGGAACAGCCCCGCTGACTCAAATACCTGAAAACCTTTTCCTCCTGTTGCAGCTTGTTCAGTCCTAGCTCTTTACTTGCTCCCACAAAATTTGTACCGCAATCAGACCGTAGCTGCTTTGCGGGTCCTCGAATGGCGAAGAATCGCCTCAGAGCATTGATGCAGCTGGAAGCATCCATTGATTCGATCACCTCAATATGCACTGCTCTTATGCTCATGCAAGTAAACAATATAGCCCAGCGCTTGCTCTCGGCATGTCCACCTCTAGTGCGTCTCGCTCTGACCATCCAAGGTCCAAAAACATCCAATCCCACATAGGTAAACGGGGGGTTCATGTTAAGGCGCTCGGGAGGCAAGTCTGCCATAATTTGTTCCTCCATTTTCCCACGGAGCTTACGACAAGTAACACAGTGGTGTAGGACTGAGCTAATCAGCCTTTTCCCTCCAATAATCCAGAAACCAGCGCTTCTCAGGGCTCCCTCCGTAAAATGACGCCCTTGATGTTCTACTTTCTCATGGTAGTGACGCACTAACAGAATGGAGATGTGATTGTGTTTGGTTAGAACCAAGGGGTTCTTTTCATTGGAAGTTAATGGAGAATTTTTCAACCTTCCTCCAATTCTGATCAACCCTTCGTTGAGAACGGGATCAAGTTTTAAGAGAGGGCTGTTCTTTGGTAGGGTTTTCTTTTCAGAAAGGGCTGCATATTCCTTAGGAAAGCTCTCATGTTGAGCTGCTCTCAAAATGACATTCCAGGCTAGCGAATACTCTTGTGATGTTCGAAGTTTCTTGCACCAATGCCACCCTGCATGTTCTCCACAACCACTCTTGGATTTGATCGTGCGAACGATGTGGATCAAAAGGGCAATAGCTCTTACAAGGGTTATCCAGTTAGAGAATCTTTTGAATCGTTCTGTCCTAAGCCATTAAGTCTGATTTGTGTGCAATAGCTGAGGACATCACGTCTTATCTCAACATCGTGTTCTGGACAGATAAGATTGTAGGATTCAGGCTCTTCCTGCAAACATGTATATGGTTTGGAGAGGAATGGTGGTCCCCTGAGCCATGTTGAATTATTGAGTTGAGATGCAGCAACCCCTCTAGAAGCATGATCAGCTGGGTTGTGCTCAGACGGTACGTAAACCCATTGCTCTGGCCTTGAAGATTGGCGAATCCGTTGAACTCTGTTATGCACATACACATAAAAACGCTTTGTCTCATTGTGTATGTACCCTAAAACTACTTTGCTATCACAGTAGAATCTTACAGAATGCAATCTGAGATCGATTTCATGGCGAATCAGGTCGGCAATTTCAACTGCCAATACTGCAGCACAGAGTTCGAGACGAGGAATAGTAGGTTCATGTTGTGGTGCCAGTTTGGCTTTACCTAAGACAAATCCGACATTACTGCTATCATCATGGTCAATGACCCTGAGGTAAGCTACTGCACCAATTGCTTTAGTGGAGGCGTCAGAGAAAATGCACAGTTCTACGAGTTTTGCCTCAGAGAGGGAGATTGAGGAATAGGTTCGAGGAATATGCAGTTGTTTCAGGTCCTGGAGGGAGTCTTGCCATGTTTCCCATTCTCCTCTCTTTTCTTCAGGAAGTAAAGCATCCCATTCGGAGGTGTAGTTCGAGAGTTCCCGTAGTAGAGCTCTGCCTTGTATGGTGACCGGAGAGACTATGCCGAGTGGATCAAAGATACTGTTCACGGTGGACAGCACGCCGCGTCTTGTGAATGGTTTGCCGTCAGATGACACATCATAGGTGAAGGTGTCGCCTGCTGTCTCCCAACACAACCCAAGAGTCCGCTGTATAGGAGAAACTTCACCACTAAGGTCTAAGTCCTTTATAGTCTTAGCGTGTTCCTCTTGAGGAAAGGCTTGCATAACAACTGGGCTGTTTGAGGCAATCTTGTGCAAACGAAGGTTCGATTCAGCTAAAGATGCTCGTGTTCTTTGAAGGAGACTCACTGCCTGATCGTCAGTAGGTAGGGACACAAGCCCATCATCCACATAGAAGTGTTTTTCCACGTACTGTCGAGTATCTGAGCCATGTACCTTCTCACCCTCGCTAGCAGCTCGTCTTAGCCCGTAAATGGCAACGGCCGGAGAAGGGCTATTGCCAAAAACATGTACCTTCATCCGGTACTCTATGACATCCTTTGTTGGGTCGCTGTCTCTGAACCAGAGGAACCTAAGAAAGTTACGATGATCCTCTCTAACCTTGAAACAATGAAACATTTGTTGGATGTCAGCTGTGATGGCTACGGGTTCCTTACGGAATCGAAGAAGGACTCCCAGCAAGTTATTGTTCAGATCAGGGCCTGTTAGCAAGACGTTATTGAGGGAGATGCCATGATGTTGGGCGCTGGAGTCAAAAACCACCCTGATTTGATCTGGCTTTTTTGAGTGGTAAACCGCAAAGATCGGCAGGAACCAACACTACCTCTCCCTCCTTCAGTGGTGGTGCGGGTTCAGCGTGGTCGTTCTCCAGAATTTTCTTCATGAAAGTGACAAACTGTTTTTCCATCTCTGGCTTCTTAGTAAGGGTACGCTGCAGAGAATGAAATCTATTCAGAGCTTGAACACGATTGTTGGGAAGTATTTGTCTTGGCTCTCTGAAGGGCAATGGGGCGACCCAACTGTTTTCCTCATCCTTGTAAACCTCTGAATTCATGATCCTTAAGAATGCTGTGTCCTCAATGGACGGGGCCAGTTTATTATCGTTCTCGGTTCTTTGGAACACATCACAACCAAGGGTGTTGTCAGAGGTTTTGTACATGATGTTTGTGCATGCTCCGAGGATAATACCCCTAGGCTCCCCGCTGTAAGGAGCTTCCTCTTTCAGGTTCATGTAACTGGTGCAGGGTGAAAGGTAAGTAGTGCGACCATTCTCTAATATATTAGTCCTGAAGGTGCTCACACTAGGTATATGGGCGTTTCCCAAACATACCTCACCAACTACCACCCAACCCAAGTCTAACCTTTGGGCAAATGGTGCATCATGAGGTCCATTAATTTGTTGTCTGACCTTGTGCACCCTAATGATGTCTCTGCCCAGTAAGAGAAGGATCTGAGCGTTGGGATCGAGTTTGGGAATTTGGCTTGCAACTGACCTCAAGTGAGAGTGATTCCAGGCTACATTCGGGGTGGGTATCTCACATCTGCTGGCCAGTATTTGATTGCACTCTATGAGTGGTGGTAGAGCAAAGGAAGCACCTCCTGCGGCCGGTGAGATCATGAAACCTTCAGCCTTTCTGGCAGACATATTGGTAACTCCAGCACATGTCCGAAGGGAATAAGAGGAAGGTTCGCTATCTATACCGAACAACTCAAAGAAATCATTTTTTGCCAATGAGCGATTACTCTGATCGTCGAGTACTGCATACATTTTGACAACCTTCTCTGGCTGATTCTGAGGGAACACATCCACCAAGCAAATCTTAGAGCATGATTTCCCTGGCTGCCCCTTGCCACAGATCTCGGTACAGTGTGACGTCACTGTTGATGTTGACAATTCGTTGTCATCTCCTTCTGCTCTGTAGCTCAATTGCGGGGTAGAATACTCAGGCGCTTGACAAGGTGGGCCAGGGTGCATGACTGTGACATGGCGATTGCTCTCACATTCACTGCACTTGACAGTTAACTTGCAGTCTTTGGCCAAATGAGTGGTAGACGTGCAACATTTGTAGCATATTCCATTGTCACGGAGGAAGGATTTTCTCTCTTCAATAGGTTTGGCTCTGAAAGTGCGACACTTTTTCAAAGGGTGTGGTCTGTGATGTATTGGGCAGTAATTTCCAGGGTTCTCAACTTTCTTATCACTGAGAACATCGGTTTTGTGAGTTGACAATGGAATTCTTGCCGTCCTGAGAATTGGTCTTTCCTTAGAATGGATATCGCTGGAACGAGTAAGTGAGAAACTAGGGTCGTTCCTGATGCGTGCCTCATTGCAAATGAACTCAGCAAAGAACGAGAAAGGGGGGAAAAGCCCATTGTTTTCTGCTTTGAACCTGGATCCTTGGGCTACCCATTTTTCTTGAAGAGAGTGTGAGATCTTTGCTACTATAGGACTGATGCCTCGAGCGGTATCCAAAAAGGCCAATCCGGGCAGGTATCCATCTTGTTTTGCTGATAAGATCTCCATGAGGAGATCTCCAAGTTCCCTAAGTCTCACTGAGTCGTTGTTGTAGATTTTAGTAAACATATCCAATTTCTTGAACAGCGCATCTTCAATTATCTCAGGTGAAGCATAACACTCGACCAGTCTATCCCAGGCTTTCCTAAGAGCGACCTGAGGATTGTTAACATGCATGAGACGTATTCTGTTGACATAATTGCCTGATTCCTTGCCTAGCCACTTAGTTAAAAGGTCCAACTCTTCGCTAGCTGAGATTTCAAGCTCTTTTATGGCATTTAAGAATGAGGACTGCCACGCTCTGAAACTTTCGGGTCTGTCGTCGAACTGACGGAGCCCTGTAGTCACCAATTCACGACGTGCTAGAAACCTTACGAACTCTGTCATTGAGGGGTCTTTGATCGTTTCAGCCTGGGAAGCATAGTGAAGAGGATTATAAGGTTGAGCTGTGGCATTCAGACTGGTACGAACACCTGATTGAGTATGTGGCCACTGTTCGTTTTTTGTCTCTGGTATGTTAGGGCTCATTTTGTGAGGTGAAAAGTAGGAATCAGACATGGTAATGCTTCTCTTTGGCGATTTAAACTGTTTTTCTGGTCGAGGGATAAGTGGCGATGATTCAAGTGGCTTGTCCCACGTTACTAAGCTTTCCTCTTGCTTAAGAGGTACGAAGTCAAGATGGTGTGAATGTTTTTGTAACTCAGCTTGCTGTGTAACATAGTCGTTTGTGCGCTGCACACTTTCTTCCTTTAATGATCTTCTAACATCTTTGTCATCCGTTATTTTTAACTGTTCCTCAGCTGCCTCTAATATTTCTGCCTGTGCTACAGCCGCTGCTGCCTCCCTCTGGAGTGTTAGAGCATTCAATTCAGCTGTGAGTCTGGCCTTCTCAAAGAGTGCTTTTGCTTCCTTCTCTGCTTGTTCAATTTTTAACTTAGCTTCTTTTTCAGCAAAGGATGCACGGACACGTGCTGCTTCTGCCTTCGCACGGGCCCTTGCTGCTGCGCTAGCTGTTGAAACTGATGAGTGACTGCTGCCTGCGCTCTTCTGAGAAGCTCTGTCGCCATCCTTATATTCATCCATGGCGCTCGTTCATTGTTTGCACACAATCAACGTCGTAATTTCTCCAACTAAAGTTGCCTTTTTCACTGTACTGTCCTCCAATTGATGTTCTTAACCAAAATTAGACAGTCAGCCAAACTCCCGTCATGAAAAACATGAGAGTCAGAATATAGCTTCTTAGCTCCGTTTAATAAAGACTCTTGTTGAGCATGAAGACATGAACAAAGGAGTGAAAACTGAAAATAAGCACAGAATATACAGTAAGGTAAAATTGTCTCTTGTCTCTCGTACAAATACCAACAAAGCTGTATTACAATGAAATATAATGTCTCAGTAAACAATGTTCACGAATAGAAATCAAGATTTATACTCATATTGTCTTAAATCAACGTGAAATCGTCACAAATCTATTTTTAGAAATACTGTAAAACAGAAAATATATAAACTACTTACAGGCAGTTCTTGCTTAGGACAAATTGAAACATAACAAAGGATTGTTGCAGCTGGAACGATCTTCACCATGTGCTTTCACTAATAAACTAACTTCCTGATTCAGCCTGCAATACCATACTTGACCGCTAGAGGTCCTAATTACTCTAACAAGGACAATACCCAAAGGGCAGAACAACAACAACAACGGCTATTTAGTTCTCCTTCTCTTAACACTACAAAGACAGTTTCTCCTATCAAAATAAACCACATAACAGAATAAAGGTCCCGCCAGTCCTGTGTAAACTACAACGGCACGCAAGTTTTTATTTATTTATTTTTATCCAGCGTTATGTGATGCGGAGCACAAGAGAACAACAGAGTGTGAAGCTGCTCGTTTAAAAGACCTTGCTCGCCTCTCAATCGCCCAATTTCAAAACGGTTTTCACAGGATGAATTTTGAGTTTGTAAGCTTTCGAATGATACCTAATCTATGATGATTACTAAAATATGTGATATGAAAAAAAGGCAATAAAAAAAGGAGCGCCCGTCGTCCCGCTAGCAGGACGTGACAGTTATTTAAACTTGTTTTTCTCAAAATTCCATTTCTAAAAATCACATCGATCAGCCGACTTCAGATAACCATAACTTTTGTTACAGACAAACTATAAAAGAAATAAAAACAGATTTGGAAAGGGCTTGAACCAAGCTTTAATATGATCGCAAAACCTGTAATATGTCAAATTTCACCATGTGGTGGGTTTTCCCAGATCGCATCACATATAGTTTCCTCGTAGCGGGAGCTCTGGAGCTTAAAATGGTTTCAAAAGCCCCCTCAGGTCCAAACCCATAGTTTTCCAAATATCTGGCCAGGGGTGAAATATTGTGAAGGTCTCTCCTGATCGGGATCTCCAAGGGAGGGCCGTCAAGTATCTGTAAGTGTGTTAAGTCTGTTCAGTAATGTGCTTTTTTGTCATTTGTTGTGTATCTTTGGATTATGTTGTGTTGTAAATAAATCTCAGGGTTCGAATTATGATTTCATCTTTGTGGGGGTCTCTTTAAAAAAAGAAAAAAAAAGTAGCCTATGCGCAAGCGTAGTGTGTGATAAATAAATTGCTTAATACTGCACTTCATTCTTTTGAGTTCAACGTTTATTAATACAGGAGTAGAGAATATTTGGGTGGAGTTCGGTACCTCTAGGGGGGTCTGTGGGCATTCTGGGGGCATTTGATTTAGATATCTGCATCTGATCATCATTACAATTATTCAAATTCTCAATTTTAAGCATGATAATATGGTAAAATATCACACTGTAGTAGGCTGATTTAAAATTAACATTTATTTAAATTAAAAGTTGTTCTTTGACCAAAATTACATTTCCTTAATAGCCTAAACAGAGGCTTTTTACTCCCTTCAAAGTTAAATTGTAAATGTTTCATTACATCACTGTTGGCAAACACTCTTATCAGATTTTTTTTTACCTTTAAAATAGGGCATTTTTCCCTCTAATTTTATGTATGCTCCATCTTTCTATTAAAATATTCCTTAATTTGATAAAAACATTAAATCAGAATAATAAAACAGTAGGCTGTTACCAATCAAATTCAATAATTTACATTGAAAAATTACAACTGTAGTAAATGCCCTGATATGTTTTCCTTGATTGGTTTTCTCTGGGTTTTCCCGGGAACCCGCAACAGAACCGTCACGGTGAAAAAAGTGCATCTGCATGTGACTGTCTATCCGAGTTTTATATGCAGGAAAAACCCTGAAAGGAGTTCGCTAAAACATTGGTGGGACCTACCTAGCGTCCCCCCAAATAATTTTTTTGCTAGTAGCTACTTGTGTATATTTAAATGTCTGAAACCTAAAATAAACATTATGTGGTTGAAAAACACTGAATAGTTGTGATATATGGCTCAGCTCCAGCCAACGCACGAAATTTAGCAGTTGATCATGTGATGCACTAACTGTTCTAATCACACCGCTGTGAACATAAGTGCGAAAGGGTTAACAAATATGCCTCGATTATTGAAGGAAAAAGTGCTTTATTTGTAATTAAAAATAATGGTGCTGATGATTTTTAGAGCCCCCACAGGTGTATGATTCTACTGCTTTCATGGGAGCTCATCCTCTCTCTATGGGAGCTCAGCTCCCACTGGCTCCCTTGTAATTCGAACCATGCAAACAATCAAAAAGCCATTCTTTTTTAAGGCTCTCCTCATTCTTTGTGCAAGGCTCCTCATAATGATAGGGGGCCTGATAGCACCTAATAGGGCCATTATGGGAGGGTCTTTGTCTTTCTCAGGTGTGAAATGTATCAATTTAATGAGAGATCACGCCTCCTCGCATAAAGCTTTCTTACACAAAACATGTCTTAGAAATTTTAAATTAATTTATTGTTTTATCTGAATGAATACGCAGGATGATTTTCACATAGTTTTGGAGCGAATATTCTAGGCTAAGTGATATAATTGTGGAGAAATAATCAGTATGGGTTACATGACCTTATTTCAGTGACAATTATTTTTTGTTTTTTTTCACAAACCACGCATAAACGTCATTATCTCAAAACTACAAACCTTTACCTACATGCTGCTGACATAATATTGTAGCAGAGTTTGTGCTGAATACAGTGTAATCAGACTTTGGTCATGAAAATAGAAAAATATAACTGCTCTGCCTTTCTGCTCGCTCTCGCAGCCAGGGTTGCCAGGTCTGCACAACAAAACCAGCCCAATTGCTCATCAAAACTAACCCAATCACGGCCAAAAATAGTCAAATAGCGTTCCCGGGTGTTTCCCCGATAACAATCATGTTCCAGTGAGTAAAACAATCACGTCAAGTGTGCACTACACAAACAACCCGCGGAAACAGTGCAGGCATACGGACCTGGCAACACTGCTCGCAGCGCTCGTACGTGCGTGCACACTTCACAAGGAGGTCAACATTATGTTTACAGAGGTAAGAACAGTCAAAAACATATATTGTTTGAGATAAGTTTGCGAGTGTAGGCTACTTGCTGACTAGCGGTGGTGGCAGAGTGATCTGACACGTTTAACATGAACGTGCTTGACGTCTCATCCGCAGACAGCGCGGGAAAAATCCGACCCGACAGAAAATTGGAAAAATAGGATACAGGCTTATAGGTGCACCCACTGTGAGCGGACAAGGTGTCAGTATGCTCAACAGGAGATGTTTGAGTCATAAATGGTAAAAAAAGGGCTATTGTTACGTTTATTTGGGGGAAAAAGTTCCATATAGTCCCTTTAAAGCCTATAACTAGTTCATTCATGGAACAATGTTTCTCCTGGTTTCCACGTCAGCGCTGTGTGATCCGTTAATAACGGAGAAATTGTAATGTTTCTCACTAGATCTCGCAGCAATGTTATTACTTCAGTGGTGAATTCAAATGCTTTGTTTAGGTCCAAACTGATAAACGGTCTGTGAAGCACAAAATAATGAGTAGCGCAGTTTCGTTCCGCTTTCATTGTGTTTTTTTGGTCGGCAGGAAAAATGGTTTGTAATGCGTACCGATTACCGAACCGAAATCCTCGTACCGAGCGGTTCAATACGAATACATGTATCGTTACACCCCTAGTGCGGGGTGATAGAGCTAGACCGAATGGAAGCACCCGATACTGGTATTCTTTGCCCCCGAAAGAAAACCTCAGGAACCTCCTCTGCTGAGGGAGGATGGAGACAGGGAAGTATGCAACTTTCAGATCAATCGTGACAAACCAGTCCTTGGATCTGATTTGAGTCACAATCTGTTTGAGAGTCAGCAGCTTGAACTTGAGTTTCTGAACTGAACGATTCAAAAGACGAAGATCTAGTATGGGACGCAACCCTCATAATTTTTTGAAACAATGGAATAACGGCTGTAAAAACCCGATTCACTGTCGGGTGAGTACACCTGCTCACAGAGCAAAACAGAGCTTTCCCCTCTTGCTCCATTACCAGAGCCTGCTCAGGATGCACTACTGTGAGCAACACCCCGTTGTTGCGTGGAGGACGAGAACAACGGTCTTTTTGCCAGTATTTTTGTGGACGGGCACGAGATGCAACACTCTCTTTTTGTTGTGCTCGGTATGAGGAGCAAGACGGCTGGGGCTGCTCACGCCCAGCAGCCCCAGGGTGTTGTTGGACACGGTGAGGGAGAAATTTTCTAAGTCAAGAAATTTTTTTAACACTCAGTGTTAATTTTGACAGCAAATTTTGATTTAGTTTTAGTCATAGTCTTTTGAATGATTTAGTTTTAGTTATATTTTAGTCATCTGAATTGTTTTAGTTTTAGTATAGTTTTAGTCTAGTTTTAGTCAACGAAATACAATAAGATTTTAGTCGACTAAATCTACAGTATATTTTAGGGGTGTAAGAAAAAATCGATACACTTGAGTATCGCGATATTTTATTTTGCAATACTGTATCGATTTTCAAAAACGCAATATCGATTTTTTTTATTTTTTATTTTTTTTACGAGGAAAAATGTGGTACCCGTTTATGTTGTGTTTAAATCCCTACCACTAGATGGCTATGCTGAGAAGCACCACTAGTGTCCTCACCTATTTTTATTAATATGCGCGAGGGAGAGAGAGCAAGACTGTTGTTTGAAGACGTGACAGTGCGCGCGCGCCGCACGGCCAGGGCCTCTCTCTCTCTCTCTCTCTCTCTCTCTCTCTCTCTCTCTCTGCTCGTTTGCGCAGCAGTCATTCTACATCACTCACCGATCAAAAAAGGCTTTGGCGGGACACAAATTTGCTTTGTCGATGCCAAAAAGCGGACGATCTGACGGTTAGATCTGACAGATTAAATACAACCCGAAACTAAAAAACAGACCCGGCCTCTATTTGAGACCAGCCTTTATTTACCCAAACCTGTCGCCGCACCAGGCGTGTAAAAGAGGCATGCGTCTATTTGGGACTCGGGTATTATTTGAAGTTTAACGGTATGTTGTGTTGGATGTACCCTGTGTATGAATAATAGTGCAAGCATTTTTTTGAATGACAGATTGCACCTTATGTGTTATGCATTAGCTTAGATGTCAGAGTCAGGGGCTATGTATTTTCCTTAACTGACTATTTACATTTGTTCCTCAATGTTTCCTTTAGGAATCTTGTTCGTTTTTTTGCAACACAAAACGTGTTGGATGTACCCTGTGTACTAGGAAAAGTGCAAGCATTTTAATTTTTTTTTATTGACAGGCAAATGTCTTTTCTTTTTTCAGATTGCACACATAATGTGTATGTGTTATGTATTGTGACAGGGGCTATGTATTTTCTTTTATCATGGCCTACTTGAGCATATACAAATTTGCTCACTATAGAACCTGTGAACCACAATCCCAAACCTAAAGTAAACTTGTTTGACTTTTATGCACATCATGTCTTTTTGTTTAAATAATACTTTTTCTAAAATTATAGTCCTACTTTAAAAAAAAAAAAAAATCGCAATATATCGCCTTATGCACAGTATCGAAATATATTGCAATATATTGAATCGTGACCCATGTATCGTGATACGTATCGTATCGCCAGATTCTTGCCAATACACAGCCCTAGTATATTTAGTCGACTAAAATATAATGGTTTTAGGTAAATTGTAATGCGTTAATTTAGAATTTCTTTAAAATTTCCAAACCCATATACTCCTGGAGAAAACATCTATTAACCTATTAATATGAATGATTTTTAAGTTTGAACATGCAACATACAGATACAGCTTTAACTACTCTGATTTAAAAAATATATTAAAATTAAATAAAACCACTTTTCCTAAAGTAGAACACAGTCTTCCTTTCAATTAATGATATATGCATTCTTTTTAACTACTTCCATACATCATTCTACACAAGTAGAACACAAGTAGACATATTTATTTGCATGAATTAAATATAATTAATCCTTATTAAAGCTATTAACAAACAGTGAATGCTTTTCTCTTTTTCTTTTGTTGCTTGGTCAAAATTAAGGACACAGACCGCATGAGGTTTATTACCCACTGTCACTTTAAGGCATCAAATGATCATTGGATCATGTCCAATGAATGACATGCGGATACAATTGCACTGATGCACATCCGATACAATCACAACTATTTAAGACTTAACCGACATACTCTCCAAAACAGACATTTAGACATAATGTTGTGTGTATTTGTCCATTAAGAAAGAAAGAGAAAAGAGAGCTCAGTTCAGTACTCGCGCGCTGTATAGGTGTCTATTGTGCATAGCTGGACGCTTGGGTCGGGTGTGTGCGCACAGAAAACTGTACCGAATAGAGCTCTTTTTTGCATCGGTACTCTTATTCAGATCTATATCTCTGCTCTACTCATTCTCCCAGACGTTCACATTTTGTAACATTTTATGAGACCGCGGGGTAGATCAGCACGTTACAGTACAAATGTGCGCATCAACCACACATGCAGGACATCAGTTCTGACTGGATCGCTTCTCAAATCGTCTCTATCTAACATTTTGGACCGTCTAGTTTTTCTTGACGAAAATGTCAATAGATTTTCGTCATAGTTTTTGTCATTCAAAACTAGGTTTTATTTAGTTATCGTCTCGTTTTCGTCTGTGAAAAAATGTGGTTAACAAATAATTTTCATCATTATTTTCGTCAACGAAATTAACACTGCCCTCACTTCTGTCCAAATCCCCCAGCAGGTCAGCCTGATATGTTTGGAGCACTGCCATGGTGTGAAGGCAGGCTCCGGCTTGACCTGCTGCCATATATGTTTTGCCCACTAGATTTGATGTGGTTTTAATGGCTTAGTGGGAAAGCCGAGGCCTTCAGGGACGATGCTGAACCGGGAGACAGATAGCTCGCAAGCGTCTGCTCTGCCCGGGGCATCACCCCATAGCCATACTCTTTCAACCCCCTAATATCTGAAGAAACGTGAAATTGGAGGCTGAAAAGACGGGACGGGCTTATTCCACGATCTAGACAGCTCACTGTGCAGATCAGGGAAAAATGGAAGGCCCTGTGATGGAGGTGAAACATTAGAAGTAAGGAAGCGCTCGTCTAATTTACTTTTGGGAAGAGCGCCCATTTATCTGCTGGCCATTCAATATGTAATTTATCTACAGCCCAAGTAATCACCTCCACCAGCTCTTCATCCGCTGGGAAAGAGATGGCAAATCCTCTTCCCCCCTGATTGTGTCATTTTCAATGCTCAATACATCTACCTCCTTGGAGCTAGAGCACTGGATCCCTCAGGTAAGGGAGAGATCCATCTCCAACCCCCCTGAGAGATCCATTTGTGATCCCCAGGAATGCATTCTCCATGCTGCCTCGGCAGCAGCGGGTCCTGCACCCTGAGGACTGCGAGCCTGGCCACTTTCGTCAAAAAGTGACAGGCGGGAGCAGAAAATCCGAAGCGGAAGCTTTTGTCACTTCCGGTGTGAGAACGCTAGGCGCGCTTGTGCTGCCGCTTCACGCTGGTATCTGTTTGTCTGCTGTTCTACGTTTGTTTGTTTTTTGGGATATGTTTTTTTCTTGGAATCGATCTTCTTGGATTATTCACTGAACCTTCTTACACAATCAACACTTGGATTATTCACCGGACTATTTACACGCTCAGAAGTTTCACGATCCTGTCACACTGATCGGCTACGAGCCCTCTCCACTTCGCATCCCTATCCCTCGCGACATCTGATACTGTGAGTCTCCCCTCTCTTTATCATTTTGTGGTGTCAATCCTTGGTATGGTGGGGTAGCCTTCCCTTCTGTGGATTGTGTGGATTGTGGGTCTGATACGGTTCTGGCTAACGTAGTTTAAACCGATAAATTATTGTGCAGGTCGCGTTGGACATTACTGGTCATGTCATCACGTATCCGATTGCAGGTTTTGTTTTTTGCTCTTTTTTGGTTAGTGCTACTTTTTAATGACGGCAATCAAACTTGTTGCCCCGAGATGGCGTTACAATTTTCTGCAGCCCATCTCAGATCATACAAAGGATCGCTACGGTTGGCTTCGGACACCTATAAATGGTGTGAACAACTTGGAGTGTTACGCCGACCGCGCTACATACACCGGTCGCGGAAGAAACTTCGGAGCTATCACTGCTCGTCTTTTAATAACATTCCGGTTGTCTATACACACACCCGTGCGTCGGATACAACACAGCTGGAAAAACGATCCATCAACTTGGGAAATCTGAGATCATTGCGTTTCGAACCTGAACTCGGAACCTGCAGACGCGCATCTTCAGACCTGCGATGTGCGCTGTTGAACACACGCTCTCTAACTGGTAAAGCATCAGTGTTAAATGACATAATCACTGACACAAACCTGGACATGCTATTGTTGACCGAAACCTGGCAGGTTCCCAATGACCTTTTCAACCTGAACCTCCTAACTCCACCTGGGTACATCTACTTCTCTCAGCCACGTCTTCATCGTAGAGGTGGAGGGCTGGCTGTAGTTTGCCGTGAGACTATTAAAACTTCCAGGATCGAGTTTCACGATGTTTCAGCATTTGAATATCTAGCGCTGAAAATGACTGGCCAAACACCACTGGCTGTAATCTTAATTTACCGACCTCCTAAATCCCACTCTGACTTTTTCTCTGAGATTAGTGCATTACTTACTCTTGTCTGTGGTAGCTATCAATCTGTTATTCTGCTTGGTGACTTTAATATACATGAAAACACTGCACAGTGCAATGAATTGATGTCTCTACTGGACTGTTTCAACCTAACCCAACATGTAACTTTTGCTACTCACTCCAGAGGTCATATACTGGATCTCATATGCACATCTGGCTTAAATAATATCTGTGTTAATGGTTCGGACTTTGCTTTCTCTGATCATAAACTCATAAGCTTCAGTTGTAGTTTTCCAGTAGCTATGTCACCACTGAAGAAAACACTGACTTGTCGCAAAATCAACTCTGTGAATCCATCTTCTTTTTCTGCATCAATAAGGGATTCTACCTTGTCTGAAAGTCTACTATCTAACTGTCCATCAGAGATCTGCTGTATATACAACAATGCTATGTCTCAAATACTTGATATGCATGCTCCTGTTAAAACTAGATTGGTTCCATCTACTCGTGCTTCACCCTGGTTCACTCCTGAATTACGAACGATAAAAACTGAGGGTCGCCGCCTAGAAAGACTATACAGGAGAACTGGACTTATCGTGCACACTTTGGCTTTCAAAGAACACTTGCTTAAGTACCGTACAGCCCTTAATAATGCAAGATCTTCTTATTTCACCTCTACCATTAGAAATTCCAAATGCAGGCCCAGATCACTATTTGCAATGATTAACAAACTCACAAATCCACCACAACATGTTATTTCGGGCTCTGTGAGGCTTGTAAATAGCTTTTCTCAATTTTTCTCTGATAAATTGAGGTCAATCACTGCATCCATTACAAAAAACACTCCTCATAAAAGTGACTCAAACGTTCATTTAAGGTTAGCTGGTTCCGCTCACTTGACAAACTCCCTTTCTGCTTTCACTCTGACTACTCCTGCTGCCATAAGTGATCTAATTGTGAAATCAAATTCCACATCCTGCCGACTTGATCCTATACCTACTGTTTTGCTGAAGTTGTGTGTGCCCGAGGTTGCTCCCTTCATAACACATATGGTAAACTGTAGTTTAGCGTCTGGCGTTGTTCCACCCGAATTAAAAATGGCTGCGGTGACCCCGATTCTTAAAAAACCAGGCCTTGACCACCTAAATATGGATAACTACCGACCTATATCCAATTTAACATTCATGAGCAAAGTCCTTGAAAGGGTTGTTGCTTCACATTTACGAACACATTTGGATGCTAATGGTCTTTTTGAACCTTTTCAATCTGGATTTCGCCCATCACACAGCACTGAAACTGCCCTTCTTCGGGTGGTCGACGATATTCTTTTGTCCATGGATTCAGGGCTGATAAACATTTTGATGCTCCTTGATTTAAGCGCTGCTTTTGATACAGTTTGCCATGAAATATTGATCTCTAGGCTTTCTGATATTGGCATCACTGGCTCTGCCCTCTCCTGGCTCATTTCATACATCAGTGACAGAAAGTATTATATCACTATACAAGGGTTTAGATCTGCCACTGCCTCACTTACACAGGGTGTTCCTCAGGGTTCGGTCCTTGGTCCACTATTATTCATCATATACATCTATCCACTCGGTGACATCATACGCAGGCATGGACTTCAATTCCATTGCTATGCTGACGATATTCAAATATATCTCACCACCAGCTCTGATAGGCCATCTCTACCTGACTCACTCACTGCATGTATCAGGGACATCAAGCATTGGATGTCACTGAATTTCCTCAAGCTAAATGATAAGAAAACCGAGATATTAGTCATTGGCTCTGCTGCCTCAGTCAAAAGGATGGGCCAGTCCTTTGATATTGATGGAATTCACATTAAGCCCTCGTCATCGATTCGTAACCTTGGTGTCTTATTTGATCAAACTCTATCCTTTGGCTCTCATATTTCTTCTCTTGTTAAAAACTCTTTTTTTCATCTTCGCAATATTGCTCGCTTACGATCTTCTCTTACCTTAGCAGATGCTGAAACCTTAATTCATGCATTAATCACATCACGCCTGGACTATTGCAATGCCCTATTTCTGGGTCTTCCCAAAAAATGTATTGCAAGATTACAGTATGTTCAAAACTCTGCAGCAAGAGTCCTCACCGCTACTAGGCGTTCTGCGCACATTACTCCTCTGCTTCACGAACTTCACTGGCTACCTGTGGCATCACGTATCCACTTTAAGGTATTGCTTCTTACGTTCAAGGCACTAAATGGTCTTGCTCCACAATATTTGTCTGACCTACTCCACCCTTACCGTCCTACACGGTCTCTCAGATCAGCTGAACTTGGTTTACTGTCCGTCCCTCGTTTCCGGTTGTCTACTGTAGGAGGAAGGTCTTTCAGTGCTAATGCTCCTCAATTATGGAATTCGCTACCTCTTACACTACGCAATACCTCTTCTGTGGTTACTTTCAAGACCCAGTTAAAAACATATCTTTTTAACATGCATTTTGGATAATGTGATTATATGTATCCTATTTGACTGTAATATATGGGTGTTTAAATGTATTGCATGTACAATGTAAAGCGACCTTGAGCATTTGGAAAGGCGCTATATAAATAAAACTTCTTCTTCTTCTTCTTCTTCTCACAATGTAGGCAATCAGCTGACATAGATGCTTCAGACGCAATCACACTGGAAGCATTCCCAAAGCGGCATCGACGCATCGCGAGTTCCTTCTAAAGGGAACACCACCCTGCCTCTTTTCATTTTCATTTTAAGAAATCTTAAACATTATCGCCACACAAATGTTGTTCAGGCAACGCATATTGATTATATTCACTCCATGAAAAACATTAGCCTATTTATAACATAATTAAATATAAAACACAACCCTGCCTCTTTCCGTTACGAAAATTTATTTTCGTCAGAGTCAGAGGCAAATGTCAAAAGGACTACCCGAGGAAAGGCTGTTCCAGGCGGGGTACATGAGCGCAGAGCGCCCGGTGATCGCCTGGAATGGATCTCAAAACCTGGATCAAATTTTCATAAATCTTTATAAAATAAACCACAGATTTGAGCTTTAAACAACTACATTCTCGCCCGAAAAACTCTTAAAGATACATTTCGTGACACAATAACAGTAGTATTATATTACAACTGTATATTAAAAAATGGCGCTTCTTATGTTCCCTTATAGCAAGAGCAAGTGACGATTCTCTGTCAACCAATCAACGTTCTGCAGTGAGTCTAACTCAACCCAGAGCCATGGAGAGAAAGAGTTCCGACACGCCCATAGACCGCCATAGGAACTTAGGAACTCCCTTCTCTGTTTATTATATATATATATAATATTATACACACACACACACACACACACACACACACACAAAATGATGTTTTATTAACAAAGTTCGGGAGGAGCACGTTCAGATAATTAAACCTAATTAAACACATGTGGAGCACATTCAGATAATCAAACCTAATTAGACACGAGTGGAGCTCACTCAATCAATTAGTTAAGCGCTCTATATATACAGCAAACTTACCTCTGTTCATTGACAAACTTACCTCCGTTCATTGACCGTTTAACAGCATTTGGCCCCGCAGTAACTTCCTAACATGTCCGAAGCAGCAGGCCCTGAGTAAGCCGCGCTGTAGATTCAGTCCCGGTCAGTCCACAGTCTCAACACCTGCCGGGTCAACTCCGTGAGTGCTCATCTGAAAACCTTTTCGTTTTCTGTCCCTAATCGAACTTCGCATCGCTTCAGTTGTTGAATCACGAGCTAGTTATGCTATCTGGATACAAATTTTGATCGGGGGAACACGCGTTTTAAATAGTTTCCGTACAAATGATTTGCCGTTCATTAATGCGATGCTTCCTTGTGGCGTAAACTCACACGTAAACAATAGGTCGCACATTACGTGCAGATTGCACACAATCATTAAGAACCTTTCGTTAACACTGTCCTGCAATTTATTTACAAAAATCGCTTAGAAACTTAAAGTTATAGCATAAATGTATTTTTATTTAATTTTTTGAAGTAGGCCTACGTTAGGCTAGTTTACACCCACAGTTTCACTATTGGGTTTTCTGATTGAGAACGAACAAATCGGCAGGGAATACGACCCATAGAAATGATAAAAAAAATAAACAAAATAAACTGAGAAAATAAGAATTTTCGTACATTTAATAATCGATCTCTCAGCCCCGCACAGCCTCTGCTGAGCTTGGGATTCCAATTGCACAGGTTAAAACCATGGGTTCAGCCTCGTCCATTTGAATTCTGGGCTTTAACTTGGATACAGTTGATTTCCAGGCCTCACTGCACAAGAAAAAATCGATAGAATATTTTTGATCTCGTCCACGTACCTTCCCAGACAGTCTAAACTAGGGGTGCGCCAAAATATCGATATGGCGATATCTCACGATATTTACTCCCGCGATCGATTCTCGATGCGCTCTTGCCAAGTATCGATCTTAAAAGCCGTTATAAAACGCTCTATTCATTATCCGAGTTGACTGGATTTGACTAGCTTTCATGAGGCACACACGCAAGGTCTCGCTCTCTCCCTATCTGTCGTGCGCGTGCTATGTATGTTATGCGCGCAGTATGTTCTGTCTCGCATGCGCGCTCTAGATTCCGGGAGCTAATTTGAACTAATTTGCGGACATCAGGGAGACGCTATCAATATGCGGGAGACTCCCGGAACTTCCAGGAGACTTGGGATGTCTGGGTTTGCAAAAGTCCACTAGACGGGAAACACGACCACATGCACAGACACCTCACGCGGCATCACCCGCAGCTCTGTGAGAAAGCCTTTGTTTGTGCTGGCTCGACGTAAACATTTTTATTACTACTGATTGCAGCAATGTTACACTAAAATAGTGTCTGTGACTGTTTTGTTGCAACTGATAAGACACAAGTTGTTTTTGTTATTGTGTTTCATCCCAAAAAAATAATGGAGATCCATTTTCCTAATTACAAAAAAATATTTGTATTTCTTAAACCATGATATATTGTGAGTTATTACTGATAATATATCGATTATCGCAGTATCGCCATATCGTGATATTATCGTTATCGTGAACAATGTATCGCATCTCGTATCGTATCGTGAAGTACCCAGCGATTCCCAGCCCTAGTCTAAACTGTTCTAAACGCGAACTGCTATCTTTGCTCGGCCACTTAAACTTCAGATGCGCATAATCCTGCAAGGATTTAATCTCTCGCCTCCTCTTCCTCGCGTCTTTGATTAACGCGCAAGAAGACGAGCATCGGCCCACCAGGCCCCAATCTACTCCTCCCTTCGTTCAGCCTCACACCACAGGAACTCAATTTGTACAGGTAAGTTTCTCGACTGCCGCAGCAGTGATGTCTCCTCTGCTCCCGCAGGAGCTCTGTTTCTCTGGCTATTTTCTCCACTGCCGCAGCAGTGATGTCTCTCCTACCGCAGGAGCTCTGTTTCTCTGGCTATTTTCTCCACTGCCGCTGCAGTGATGTCTCCTCTGCTACCGCAGGAGCTCTGTTTCTCTGGCTATTTTCTCCACTGCCGCTGCAGTGATGCCTCCTCTGCTCCCGCAGGAGCTCTGTTTCTCTGGCTATTTTCTCCACTGCCGCAGCAGTGATGTCTCTGCTACCGCAGGAGCTCTGTTTCTCTGGCTATTTTCTCCACTGCCGCTGCAGTGATGTCTCTGCTCCCGCAGGAGCTCTGTTTCTCTGGCTATTTTCTCCACTGCCGCTGCAGTGATGCCTCCTCTGCTCCCGCAGGAGCCCTGTTTCTCTGGCTATTTTCTCCACTGCCGCTGCAGTGATGCCTCCTCTGCTCCCGCAGGAGCCCTGTTTCTCTGGCTATTTTCTCCACTGCCGCTGCAGTGATGCCTCCTCTGCTCCCGCAGGAGCTCTGTTTCTCTGGCTATTTTCTCCACTGCCGCTGCAGTGATGCCTCCTCTGCTCCCGCAGGAGCTCTGTTTCTCTGGCTATTTTCTCCACTGCCGCAGCAGTGATGTCTCTGCTACCGCAGGAGCTCTGTTTCTCTGGCTATTTTCTCCACTGCCGCTGCAGTGATGTCTCTGCTCCCGCAGGAGCTCTGTTTCTCTGGCTATTTTCTCCACTGCCGCTGCAGTGATGCCTCCTCTGCTCCCGCAGGAGCCCTGTTTCTCTGGCTATTTTCTCCACTGCCGCTGCAGTGATGCCTCCTCTGCTCCCGCAGGAGCCCTGTTTCTCTGGCTATTTTCTCCACTGCCGCTGCAGTGATGCCTCCTCTGCTCCCGCAGGAGCCCTGTTTCTCTGGCTATTGTCTCCACTGCCGCTGCAGTGATGCCTCCTCTGCTCCCGCAGGAGCCCTGTTTCTCTGGCTATTTTCTCCACTGCCGCTGCAGTGATGCCTCCTCTGCTCCCGCAGGAGCTCTGTTTCTCTGGCTATTTTCTCCACTGCCGCAGCAGTGATGTCTCTGCTACCGCAGGAGCTCTGTTTCTCTGGCTATTTTCTCCACTGCTGCAGCAGTGATGTCTCTGCTCCCGCAGGAGCTCTGTTTCTCTGGCTATTTTCTCCACTGCCGCTGCAGTGATGCCTCCTCTGCTCCCGCAGGAGCCCTGTTTCTCTGGCTATTTTCTCCACTGCCGCTGCAGTGATGCCTCCTCTGCTCCCGCAGGAGCCCTGTTTCTCTGGCTATTTTCTCCACTGCCGCTGCAGTGATGCCTCCTCTGCTCCCGCAGGAGCCCTGTTTCTCTGGCTATTTTCTCCACTGCCGCAGCAGTAATGTCTCCTCTGCTCCCACAGGAGCTCTGTTTCTCTGGCTATTGTCTCCACTGCCGCTGCAGTGATGCCTCCTCTGCTCCCGCAGGAGCTCATTTTTCTTCAGGTAAGTTTCTCCACTGCCGCAGCAGTGAAGTCTTCTCTCCAGTACCTCACTATTCAGAAGTAATATCCCTATTAAAACTCCTACTTGATGGCTTTTTTTCTGTCCAGCGAGCATTGGTCTCCCAGCGGACATTGCATGCATCTATGTTTCCTCTTTCTCTGTCCAGCGAGCATTGGTCTCCCAGCGGACACAGCAAGAAATCTCCCGGCCGGACTTCCAAAATTTGCAGTGTTGTGCCTGAACGCGTTCAATGAACGATAGTTCATGAACTCGTTCATATTTTGGGCGAACGTGAACTGAACGTACTGAATTACTGCCTGATGAATGTTACTGTGAACGCGTTCATTCAGGTGTCTGTGAACGCACGCTCTCTCAGTTTAACTTCGTTCAATAGGGTGCCAGATTTCTATAAAGCCTTCCAGGCGAAAACGCCTTAATATTTAGCGAAAAAAAAATCCCAATCTGGCAACATCAGCCACCAGTGCCGCACGCACCGCCGCATGCGCCTTCAAAACAAAAAGCAGCATGTAAGTTAGTCGACAAAGCAGCGAGCGAGGAGGCGTCGTATGATCATTTAAACGAGTTTTATGACAAGGTCGGTGAGGATGGGAAAAATCTTACATTTCTGTGCAAACTTTGCCAGTCGATAAAATAATTGCTGTCTGTGGTTGTATATGGGCTGTGGCAATAAAAAAAAAAAGAAGAAGCTCACAGCAACATATGGATTATGAACTAGAAAAAAAGAACTATGAACTAGTTCATTTTTTGAAGTATGAACTATGAACTGAACTAGTTCATTTTAAAATTTGTGAACTGAACTTTGAACTAGTTCATGTAGAGAATGAACTTTCCCAACACTGAAAATTTGTCACTCCGCCGTCGGCCGGTAGGGCCCACCAGCCCGACGCTGTGAGCTGCTCCCATCGGAAGCTACATGGGCCCTCTCGGTCGGCCATCTTAGATCTCGCTGCTCCCCGCCCATCGGTCGGCAGAGCTCACTCATCATTCCCAAATCTTGCTGCTCCTCATTCGTCAGCCAATAGGGCCCGTCCGCCTAGCGCAGTAAACTGCTTCCGCCAGAGGCAACACGGGCCCTCCTGGTCAGGCGGCATAAATCTCGCTGTTCATCGGCCGGTAGAGCTCGCCTGTCTGACGCTGTGAGCTGCTCCCGTCAAGAAACGGGGCGAGCCCTCCCGACTGTTTGTTCCAATTTACGACTGTTCCCCGTTCGGGAGCCAGCTGGCCCTCCTGGTCAAGCAACCAGGCTTATTCTCAAAGCCAGCCCGCCAAATCTCTGCGTTTTGGGGGGTCTTTAGTCTGGCGGCTGTCCTTTGCTCTTTTTGCCTTTTGGGGGAGTACTCTGGGTTCGGGCAAAATTCAGAGCTCGGAGCCCTCCCCCCGGACAGCACGCCAAATACGCATAATCTTTACTCTGTTTAATTGATGTAAGTGTGAACTCGTGAAATTCATTTATTTAATTGGGTTAGGGTAATGCATATATGTGTTTGTGTCATACACACACACACATATATATATATATATATATATATATATATATATGTATATATATATATATATATGTATGTATATGTGTGTGTGTGTATGGGTTAGGGTTAGTTATGTGTGATTGAAACATGTGTACACTACACAGTACGTACATGTATTTGTGTGTTTTCTGATGAATGGTAGGCTAAGATTAGGGTAGGATGAAGGGGGACATTAGCCATACTGAATTTAGGAAAATAGTTAATTCACTCATTAACTATCTCTCCAGTTTAATTTTATGAAGTTAATATTTATCGAACATTATACTGTCCTTACAATGAGTTGCTCCTTCAAAGCTTGACAGTTAGCTAACAGTGTAAAGTTCTCCATAAAAGACACAAGGCATAACTTTTCTTGGATTCCACGAAGAAACTTTACTTTTCTTATTATACTGTAAAACTGTAACAAAGAGCAAAAGACAAACATAAATGAGATAAAACTAATACAGATATCTAAAGTACACAATTTATAGCAACAGAAATGCTAAGTCATAACTAATAGCCATGCTGCTAACTATCAATTTAGTCATTTGACATGAGAAAACTCCAATAAACAAAAGATTTACCAAGTACAATTACTTTTAACATTTTTTAGTAATATGTACAGTACTTACGGACAAATAGTATCCAAGGCAACAATGTAAAAGGAAAAAATGCAGCAGGAGAAAACAGCACTGGCACTTTGCTCTGCCGCACACTCAACTAACTGATGATGGAAATTTACCTCAGAAAGTGAAACTTAAACTAAAGCTACTATTGCTGGTTATCCAAAAGGGGGCACTGTTGCACACACTCAATTATGTAAAAAACCCCAAACTCTTAATTTACTTCAGAGAGGTCAGAACACTCCCCGCCTGGCACAATAAGGTTGTGTCACAAATCATTAAACAAGAATTAACACAAAAGCGATACAAAGAACATCTTTTTACTGTCCCTCAGATAAAAGAACAACCATGTCAGAAATTGGTCTCAGAAACACTTTCACAGTTCCTTCTTTTACCGTTTTTACTTCTGCCTTTCGAACCTTGTTGTCACTGCTGAGGAAAGTTTTGATGACACGTCCCACCGGCCAGTCATTCCTGTGAGCTTGTTTTTCTTTTAGCAAAACAACATCTCCAAGTTTGATGTTGGGCTTGTCATCTGTCCATTTCTGTCGTCTCTGAAGAGTGGCAAGGTACTCCGTCCTCCATCTCTTCCAGAAGGTGTCTGCAAGGCACTGAACTTGTTTCCATTGTTTTGTATGGAGCTCTGCTGGGTCAAAGTTGCCAGATGGGGCCTCTAGAGCACTGGTCTTCTGAGTTAGGATCATTGCTGGCGTGAAAACAGTTGGCATGTCTGGGTCAGTAGATACCGGCAGTAATGGTCTGGCATTTATTATTGCCATCACTTCAGCCATCAATGTACTCAGTACTTCATGTGTGAGCCGAGTATGTACAGACTGAAGAAGCATGGCATCCAGGATCCGCCTGGCTATCCCGATGAGTCTTTCCCATGATCCTCCCATATGTGAGGAATGTGGGGGATTAAACTGCCACGTACAGTTTTTCTCCTGAAGGTAGCTGTTTAATGTTGCATCACTGTGGTCGATTTTCAATTCTTTACAGGCACCAATAAAATTAGTGCCTCTGTCAGAGCGAAGAAGCTTGGCAGGTCCACGTACTGAGAAAAATCTTCTCAATGCATTTATGAAGCTGGATGTGGACATGGATTCCACAAGCTCAATGTGTACAGCTCTTGTTGTCATGCATGTGAAAAGTACCGCCCACCTTTTATTGTCTGCACTGCCTCCCCTAGTGCGACGTGTCATAACCGTCCAGGGACCAAAGACATCAAGTCCAACGCTGGTAAAGGGTGGCATTGGTGAAAGCTTGTCAGCTGGTAAGTCTGCCATCTTTTGGATCTGTAGTGTTCCTCTGAGTTTACGACAGATAACACATTTGTAGACAACAGATGAGACCAGGCATTTGCTCCCGACAATCCATAATCCTGCAGCTCTGATTGCTCCCTCTGTGATGTGACGTCCCTGGTGCGCCACCTTCTCATGGTAGTATCTCACTAAGAGAGTAGCAATGTAATGAGTACGGGGAATAATAAGCGGGTGCTTTTCTTCTTTTGTCATGTTGGCAGGTGCGAGACGACCTCCGACCCTAAGTAATCCATCTTCATCAATGATGGGGTTGAGCTTTTTGAGTGGACTCTGCTTTGGTAATGTCTGCTTTGTTTCCAGACATTTGAATTCTTCCCTGAAGATTTCAGTCTGCACAGTGAGAATAATTACAACTTTTGCACGGAAGATTTCACTTACGGTGCTTGCCTCAGTGTTACACTTCCATCCTTGACAATTTCTCTGATCTGAAATTGTCTTAAATGATCTTGCCACACGGATGAGCAAAGCTATGGCGCGGCACAGAGTCATCCAATAAGAGAATCTTTCAAAGCGATGTGACTTTAACTGTGTTTCTGAAGTTGTTGTGATCAAAGTCGTTACGTCAGGTCGTATCTCCACATCCACGTCAGGTTCTACTAGAGTGAAGATGTCGATCTGTGCTGGCTCTGGGTTGGATTGTGTTAAGAATGATGGTCCCGAGAGCCAAGTTGTGTGTTGAAGGTGAGAAGCATGGATAGGTCTGGTGGCATGGTCTGCAGGATTGTTCTCTGTAGAGATGTAATGCCACTGCTCAGGATGAGAAGACTTACGGATACGAATCACTCTGTTTGCAACATATGTGTAAAATCTCCTAGTGCTGTTGTGAATGTATCCAAGGACAATTTTGCTGTCTGTGTAGAATTTCACAGCATCCATGTTAATGTCTATCTCGTCTCTGACTAGCTCATAAAGCTCCACAGCAAGAACAGCCGCGCACAACTCTAGTCGTGGGACAGTATGTGCGGGTCGTGGGGCTAGTTTGGATTTGCCCATAATGAATCCAACGTACTCCTGACCTTCACTATCGATACACTTTAAATAGGCAACAGCTCCAATTGCTATTATGGAGGCATCTGAAAAGATGTACAGCTCTTTTCTTTGGGCAGAGGACTGTGGGAACGGAAAATAGCACCTTGGTATCTGGAGACGTTGGAGGTCTTTCAATGATTCTTTCCACCTACTCCATTCTTCTTTCTTTTCAGTAGGAAGTGGTTCATCCCAGTCATTCTGTTCAGCTGAGATTTCACGAAGGAGAGCTTTTCCCTGCATTGTTATAGGAGCCACAAATCCTAAAGGGTCAAACAAACTGTTGACTGTGGCCAAAACACCTCTCTTAGTGTATGGTCTTTCCACTTGAGACACTTTGAATGTGAAACTGTCTGTTTCCAGGTTCCAGAAGACCCCCAAGCTGCGCTGTAAGGGGAGATCATCTGATGTGAGGTCCAAATCCTTCAGATCCTTGGCCCTCTCTTCAGCTGGAAAAGCTTCCATAACCTTGTGACTGTTGGATGCTATCTTGTGCAATTTCAGGTTGGAGTCAGCTAGCATCTTCTGTGATCTTGTTAGGATGTCAATCGCTTCTTCAGGGGTTGGTGCAGATGCAAGTCCATCATCAACATAAAAATGTCTTACAACAAAGGAAAATAGCACCTTGGTATCTGGAGACGTTGGAGGTCTTTCAATGATTCTTTCCACCTACTCCATTCTTCTTTCTTTTCAGTAGGAAGTGGTTCATCCCAGTCATTCTGTTCAGCTGAGATTTCACGAAGGAGAGCTTTTCCCTGCATTGTTATAGGAGCCACAAATCCTAAAGGGTCAAACAAACTGTTGACTGTGGCCAAAACACCTCTCTTAGTGTATGGTCTTTCCACTTGAGACACTTTGAATGTGAAACTGTCTGTTTCCAGGTTCCAGAAGACCCCCAAGCTGCGCTGTAAGGGGAGATCATCTGATGTGAGGTCCAAATCCTTCAGATCCTTGGCCCTCTCTTCAGCTGGAAAAGCTTCCATAACCTTGTGACTGTTGGATGCTATCTTGTGCAATTTCAGGTTGGAGTCAGCTAGCATCTTCTGTGATCTTGTTAGGATGTCAATCGCTTCTTCAGGGGTTGGTGCAGATGCAAGTCCATCATCAACATAAAAATGTCTTACAACAAACTGCTTGGCATCAGTGCCATGTTCTCTCTCACCCTCTGCTGCAGCACGCCTCATGCAATAAATAGCCACGGCTGGTGAGGGGCTATTTCCGAATACATGGACCTTCATTCTGTAGTCCCTCACCTTATTGCTGAGATTGTTGTCTTCATACCAAAGGAACCTGAGGTAGTCTCTGTGGTCTTCGTTTACAACAAAACAATAAAACATTTGCTGTATATCAGCTGTGAATGCAATGGGTTCTTTTCTGAAACGTAGAAGAACCCCCAAGAGGCTGTTATTCAAATCAGGACCACTAAGCAGCACTTTGTTTAAGGACACTCCTTCATATTCAGCACTTGAATCAAATACCACTCTTAGCTGGTCAGGTTTTTTAGGGTGATATACGCCAAATGACGGTAAGTACCAGTGTTCTTTATGTTTCTTCAGTGGAGGAGCAGGCTCTGAATCATCATTTTCTAACATTTTCTGCATGAAGTCAATGTACTGATTTTTCATGTCAGGTTTTCTGTCCAGTGTTTTCCTGAGAGAATAAAGACGTGTCATTGCTTGCTCTCTGTTACTTGGAAGGCACTGTCTGGTGGAGCGGAATGGTAATGGTGCCACCCAGCTGTTTGCTTCATCTTGATAGACTTCTCTGTCCATCAAGTCAAGGAAAACCTGATCATCCACTGAAAGCGCTGATTTTTCATCTTCTCTGGTTCTTTCAAAAACAGCAGATCCCAACATGTCTATACCACCACCATGACACTCTTCCTGCGTACAAGAGGCAGGAGAACAGCCGAGATGTGATGACTGACTGAGAGTCTCCTTCACTAAGATTTTGTTTGGGCATGGGCTTAGAAAAGATGTGCGGCCGTTACTGAGCACATGTGTTTTCAGGACATTAACACTTGATGGCTTGTGAGTTGTTCCTAGGCAGATGTCACCCACGATGACCCATCCCAGGTCTAGCCTTTGCGCATAAGGAGCACTGTGGGGTCCGTTAATTTGCTCTCTGACCTTGTGCACCCGCAGGATATCTCTTCCCAAGAGTATGAGGATAGGAGCGTCTGGATCCACAGGAGGAATCCTCTCAGCAACTCGCTGCAGGTGGGGATGACAACGTGCCACCTCAGGAGATGGGATCTCTGTGCGGTTATCAGGAATCATGTCACATTCAATTAAATTTGGTAGTGATAGTTGTATTTTGCCATCCATGGATTCGATCGTCAAGTTTATAGCTCTTCTGCCCATTGCTTTGGTTACCCCTGAGCAAGTTTTCAGTGTGTATGGGTCTGATGTGGTTGTTATGTTAAAAAGATTAAAGAATTCTGATTTAGCGAGTGACTTATTACTCTGTTCGTCTAACACCGCATACATTTTCTTTGCTTCCTCTCTTCTTCCAGCAGGATACACTATCACTGGACTGATTTTGGAGCAGGAATGTTGACCATCTGAATTGCCGCATATCTCTGTGCATTTGGATGTCACTGGTGTCAAAGCATTTCCATTCGCCTCCCCGCCATCATCTTTGTCGGCTTCTTGGCTCCCTGTTGTAGTGGGTGGAGGACCAGGATGCAGTGCTGAGACGTGTTTCTCACTGTTACACTCTAGACATTTAAGTGTCACTCTGCAGTCTTTTGCCATATGCTGTACTGACCCACAACATCTGAAACAAATACGGTTCTCTTTCAGAAATGATTTTCTTTCGTCAATATGTTTAGCTCTGAAGCTCCTGCATTTTTTTAGCGGGTGGGGCTTTTTATGTATGGGACATAACTTATCAGGACTTTCCATAATCTTCTCACCAGAGCTACACTGGATAGTCATGGAATCTTGTGGAACATCTGTTTTGTGCACAGTTACAGAAGCTCTGTTGCCACTTCTTGTGTATTTCTCAGTTTTCAAGCTCTGGGTGCTGGAGGATGCAAAGGCAAAACTGGGGTCGTTTTTCACTCTTGCCTGTTGTCTTACAAAGCTGGAGAAGAAACGAAAAGGTGGAAATGCGACTCCATTGTCATCCTTATATTTGGATCCTGAGGCAACCCATCTCTCTTGCAAGCTGTAAGGTAATTTCTCCACGATGGGATTTACTCCACGAGCTGTGTCCAAATATGACAGGCCAGGTAAATATCCTCCCTCTTTTGCACACTCTATCTCCTGAAGAATGTCACCTAACTCCCTTAGCCTGACATTATCTCTGTTGGTGAGTTTAGGGAAATCTTCAACCTTTTTCAGCAGAGCATGTTCTACTGCTTCTGATGACCCATAACATTCTTCTAGTCTTTGCCAGACTAAGTTGAGTGCTGCTGTTGGGTTGAACACATGCACAGAGCGAATCCTCTTTGCCTGCTCTGCAGACTCCTCACCAAGCCATTTAGTTATCAAATCCAGTTCTTCCCTCGGTGAAAGGTTGAGATCTTGGATGGCACTTTGGAATGATGCCTTCCATGCCCAGTAATTCTCAGGGCGGTCATCAAATTTCAGGAGACCTGCACTCAACATTTCCCTGCGAATAAGGTATTTTGTTACGTCTTGCACACCTTGAGTCTCAGATAAAGGCTTCCCTTGAGGATGAAATGACTCTCTTGCAGGTTCCGCATAGTAAAGTTTGTTGTCAACATCTCTTTTTTTCTCAAAATCTTGAGTATCTGCGCCCTTCATAGCCATTTCACACTGCGCACGCGCCACCTTGTGGCAGACTAGTGGATCAACCTTCAATGGAAATTCTCCAGAGTGTGCTCTTGAGTGTTGCCTGACATATTCAGAGGTCCGTTGAGCTGAACTGATAGGTAACTCTAATAACTCTGGACTAAGTTCACTCTTGATAGACTTATCATCTTCTTCATATGCAGCTGCTTCAGCTGTTGCAGCAGCAACAGCCTTCTGACTTTTTAATATATGGAGACTCGCTTCTAGGTCAGCTTTTTGCTTTATAATTCTGGCTTCTTCTTCTGCAAAGGAAAGTTCAGCACGGGCAGCCTCTGCTTTAGCCCGAGCTTTTATCGCTGAGGAACTAGCTGTGGAAGCTCCACTTGACTGTCTTGAAGCACGTGACTGTACTGACTTTGCACCTGCATCAGCATCTTGAGTAGCTCCTTGCTGTTTTTCCACACTTCCCTTCTCTGAAGATGGCTGGTACCGTTTGCCTGACCGTAGACTCATTGTTGCTGCACATAACCTTGTTCAATTGTGCCCGCCGTGCTCTTGTCCTTTTACTATACTGTCCTTACAATGAGTTGCTCCTTCAAAGCTTGACAGTTAGCTAACAGTGTAAAGTTCTCCATAAAAGACACAAGGCATAACTTTTCTTGGATTCCACGAAGAAACTTTACTTTTCTTATTATACTGTAAAACTGTAACAAAGAGCAAAAGACAAACATAAATGAGATAAAACTAATACAGATATCTAAAGTACACAATTTATAGCAACAGAAATGCTAAGTCATAACTAATAGCCATGCTGCTAACTATCAATTTAGTCATTTGACATGAGAAAACTCCAATAAACAAAAGATTTACCAAGTACAATTACTTTTAACATTTTTTAGTAATATGTACAGTACTTACGGACAAATAGTATCCAAGGCAACAATGTAAAAGGAAAAAATGCAGCAGGAGAAAACAGCACTGGCACTTTGCTCTGCCGCACACTCAACTAACTGATGATGGAAATTTACCTCAGAAAGTGAAACTTAAACTAAAGCTACTATTGCTGGTTATCCAAAAGGGGCACTGTTGCACACACTCAATTATGTAAAAAACCCCAAACTCTTAATTTACTTCAGAGAGGTCAGAACAAACATTGCTGTAAATATAGTCGTTGCTTTCTACGTTATGGGTAAATCATTCATTTGTACATACACAGCGTAATTATTTATATTTTATGCTGGTTGGAATTCTGAACAGACTGCAGACCTCTTTGCGTGATCACGAAGGTAGGCTAATGGCTGAATCGGAATTTATAAGCAAGATCACGGGAATCAATAGCCCAATACAGCCCAGTTGTGCTAAAATAAATATCATGAGACGTCCATCATCAGATGAATGACATGGAAAAGTTAAGTTAGAGCCGCTAAAGCCAGTGCTACTACCCATGAGAACATGAACACTAAGCTTTTCCTTCCAAAAACAAAGCCTAAAACGTATCTAAGTTGTCACCCTGCCTCTCCAAATGCAAAACTGACATTTTTGCATTTGGAGAGGCAGGGTGACAACCTAGATACGTTTTAGAAACTGACACTATACAAAATGCAATAACAGCTTAAAAAGTACTTGGGTGTTTTATGTTATATTTACCATTTAATAATGCAATCGCTGCTGTCTGTCCATAGAAAAACATGACAGCCCGCGTATGTTTTGGAACTATTGGGGCTTCCATGAACCACGTGACAGCCATAGCGGCGACATCAAAGCATGTCGCAATATGACTCTAGCTCAACCCTTTAGGTACCGTGTCACTGTGCTAGGTACCCCAATGGAAGGGTACCGAAAAAGTAGTATGGTACGGTTCGGCATTTTGGTACCATTCACAACTTTTGACAGTGCAACGGAAATACTGTACGGTACTGTGCCGTACCGTATCGCTCGGTGGAAACGAACCATTAATGTCATTTGTAAATTGTTAGTTAGAAAAATGGTAATAAAACTTTAGCCTGTGGTGTCACCACAGCGGATCATCAGTACATTTATCTGGCAGGTTTTAATTTTTATAAACAACACTAGACAGACATATTTAATTTTCATGTAAGACTCACCTTCAGGATCACAGTTTTGGTCACTGGGTTTCTTGCTTAAAAAAATAAGTTTAGCAATGTAGTTGAGGAAAAGCACCTTGGCCCATCGAGGTAGTGGTCCATAGTTACAGGAACCACACTGAATATTTATGATAAGAATTGTCTCCAGAAGACTGGCCACCATCAGTGCCAAGCAGAGAGAGAAAAACACATCTGGAAAGAGATTGGATATAAAAGAGATATAATGTTTCAAAAATAAGCTAAAACTTTACAATATTAATGCCGGCTGGCAAGAAAGGAAAATATGCTTTAGAACGGTCATAACCAGCAATGACTGTGACAAGTGACAAGACATTTTTGGGCCAGATTTATAAAACAGGGCAAATTTGTGTGAGACTGCAATTCCATAAAAGCAAAGATGGAAGAGGAAAGTTGTGAAAGACTGAAATTTTATGAATATTCCACTATTCAAATGGTCCAACAAACTTTAAACATGAAAATGACATGCAATTACAAACTAACCCCAAACCAAACACTAATCCTACCCTAACCCTATAGTAAGCAAGGCCGTAACCAGGGTTTGAAAATTAGTGAGGTCCGGGGTTAGGTGTATTATTATTATGTGGGAGAGGGGGCGGGGGGGGGGGGGGGGGGGTGTTGCTCACTAGGGGGGTCCGGGTTATGCCCCCTGGGATTTTTTTTGAAAAATAAACCATTAAATGGTACTTTCTGGAGAGTTTTGTGCAAAGAAATATAGAAAAAAAGTAGGTCTAGCAAGTCTTATATTTCTGTATTTCCACAGATCAAACACAGATTGCTAGTTGAGAAACACTGCTTTAATTAATGTTTTTATGATGACTTTGTGAAAGGTTAACTAAACAGCATGAGCCGTCTTCCTGCTGGCCAGTAAGTTATTTGGCAAATTTCATTCTGTAACATACAGATCTGTATTAAGCTATTGTTTTTGCATTTCTTACAGATAATCATGATGATTATTGCGTTTGTCTTACCGAATGTGGTCGCTTTATGCAATTACAGTTTGTCTAAGCTATTTTTTTTATTAATACAGACAGTAAAATGTTGCCAGATATTGCTACGAAAAACAAGAAAAACAAAACAAAATGATAATAATAATCCGAAATAAGTTCAAAGCTTGTGTTTTGGAAATAAGATTAATATATCACTAATCCTAACATGCAACTTTCAACTTTAATAACTTCCTAAAGTTTCACATTAAATCAGAAAAACGGGTCCAGAAGACTACTGCCACCTTTCCATTAGGTGGATCTGGCAACACGGGATCTGGCACCCGCGGCCTCACTCACAACGCCCTCTCAAGCCCCGTTCACTGCGCTAGCTTCTCGCAGCAACATGAATTGCAAACACTCATATGAGGTGGTTTAAACGGCTAATTAATCATTTAGAGAGCTTGACATTTTATTTTTGAATTTAAAAAAATGACCGACGTCCGGACCTCGGTGACCTCATAGCTGGCTACGGCCATGATAGTAAGTACATGTAGTCAATTACTATGTCTCAGTACATAATATGTATAATTACACTCTAACGGGGACACATTAAAATAAAGTGTAACCATAATTTCTCACTGCATGTCTGTAGTAAATTTTGACAGTAGTTTTTTAACGCCAAAAAAGGGTTTGCACTGGTGCAATCTGTTACTTAACTTAAACATTTTTCTTACAGGGCAGCCAGAATAAGTACTTGACTCTGGAAGCTTGTCACATGCCTGGTTATGAAAAACGCTACAATCAAAAGCTCCTATACAAACTTATGAGAGGTAATGTGTTTCCTGTGACGGGCAGCAGGTCGTTCATTAGCAGCAGGAACACAGTGTAACCCAAGATGAGGGTCATTTTGAAGGAAGATCGATCCACATTCTGAGGTGGTAGAAGAAAGCTGAATAGATCTACAGTGATGAGGAAACAGCTGGGAATCAGGAGGTTCACCACGTACATGGTGGGTCGACGTCTGAGAACCATCTGTATCATAAAATATAAAAACTGTAATATATGTTCCAATAAAAATTTATTTGATTAAAATGTATAAAGGAAAAAGTTTTTTCCTAATTTATCCTTATCCAAGTTATAGAAATTGAACTTCTGTGTGTTCATACATAGTAAATGAGTGCATCACAAGTATTGTTTAGCTGTTCAGGAAGTAGTGTAGGTTTTTCAGCTAACATGCTGACTAGCTCCCACTCTCCTTTAGTTTGCATTGCATCTAGGGAATTTGTAAGTGTTTTCTCCACTGGTTCAACAAAAGAAAATTGAACATCCACCGCTGTAGAGAAGACCAAACAAATGAGAGATGACGTGGTCACAAATGTTGTAGTTATAACTGAAAATGGACCCTCCAGTCAAGCCAACTTACCAAAGAGCTTGTATGAATTAAAAGTAAATGAACAGCTCTGAATATCGAATGGAAAGGTGTAGATATCCATGTTGCAGGAACTGACCACATGAATTGGAAAACCATCTATTACATTACCAGTATGCTTGACATAGAGGTAATATGTGTCTGGGACTTTATTTTCATCCATGCTTTAAAAAAAACAACAACAAAAAAACAACACATCAGCATTAGTAAAGGGTAGATGCAAATGTTACAGGGCATTCCTTCTATTATCCATCACATTTATTAAAGCTTTTGAGTATGCTTTTTAGTCAAATGTACCAAAGTGCAAAAAGTCTTGTAACATTTCATGATATGCAGAAGAAAGATTTCTGATTTCTTTGCAATAATCAGCATTAACATACAGTAAATCAAATATAAGAGCTTGATACTTTTGAACTCACAATTCATTGATGACAATATCTGGCATCCACAGTTGTTTTCTTGGCAGTGAGATTCTGTCTGTTCCACATTCAACAGGATCCCAGCTCAAACCTTCAATATTCCAAACCTACAAAACAAAATATCATTATAATAAAGGCAGCACGAAATAGTGAGGGATCTCTTCTTTAAATGCCTAAAAATGGCTGCAGAAGGTCTTACCAAATCCACCCAAATGTACGAGTCAAATAATTGAGCTTTTTCATCCTGAAAGAAAAAAATAAATAAGAATGTACATAACTTTTCCCCCCACAATTGCCTAAAGACATGATCCTTAACATTTATTTCTTAATTGATTGAATTCTAAAATATCATTCACAAACCAGCTCAACATGACAGCAAAGTGGCGAGCAGGAAAAGCAAGTGTTCTTTAAATGAAAAACTGTAAAGTTTTTTTAATTATATAAATTATAATTCCTAAGTTTTAGGGATTCCTTGGGTTCAATGGGGCCTATTTCTTGAAATACACGACCTCACTGAGCCCTGTATTTTTGCCCGCTTTCAGATTCTTGCCCCTGCTCTAATCAGTTTTTTTTTTCTTAAGCAGCTCACTCTTTTGTCTTAACTCCCACACATTTGATTGCCAGTGATATTAAATAAACTTACCACATCTAAAATTCCATACAGAGTGAAGCTCACACTGATGTTTGTGGGAGTTTTCGGGTGAATAACTGGCCTCACTTCAGTTTTGTCTAAGATGTTCTCCTTCAGGGCTTTTAAAAGAGCATCTGTAGTCGGTTCGGAGCAGTTAATAGTCCCTGCAGGTTTCATTAATAGTGCTGAAAGAATAAATTAATATATTAAACAAAATAAGAAAGGTAGTCATGAAAAACATTTTATAATAAATGTATGATTTACTATTATATTTTATTATAAACATTACATGCAAATAAGTGTTTTCAGTTCAGTGAAATAAGTAAAATATCAATTGAACATCTTAATTTGAGACCGAAGAGCGGAAAAGAATTTATAATACATTTTTAGAATAGCATTACACAAACATCGTTTTATTTAATGTTTCATATAATGCTTGGCAGATCATCAACTGATCATTTAAATTTCTCACTTAACATTTATTATTTATTCACGCAAAATAAAATAAATATTCTGTCATCAAAATGAGCCGAGTGTTCCAATCCAATCCAACTTTATTTGTTAGCACTTTTAAACAACCAAAGTACTGTACAGAAAAATTAATCACATAAGACACACAACTACATACAACAAAAATAAAATGAAACGTCATAAACATACACATACACATAAACATGAGTAAATCTTTCTTGGTGTCAAAAGCCACAGAGAAAAGATGGGTTTTAAAAACAGACAAAGAGGAGGCCCGCTTAAAGCAGAATTCGGCAACATCTAGTCTTCTTCGCATGATTTTCCCTTTTGTTGTCGCATGTTTTCCCCACAAGCTCCCCCTACAGCTGTGGGCCGTATATTTCACAACACTATCGTAAAAAAAACCTCACTTGCGGCACCCTTCTCCCCCGTTCTACCGCTGCTCACGTGCATTTGTTATTATCGGAGCCGGCCAACTTTACTTGCGGAGCTGTCTACCGAGGTGGGTAATACATCATACACATTATCATAGAACATTGACATGTACATTTTGTATTCTGTTATCAACCCGTAAAGCAGTTCGTGTTTCTCTCTCGTTCTCGTTCTCGTCTCGCTTCTCACGAGACTTCCTATTTTCATTTTGCCGGGACGGTAGTCCCCATGTAGCAAGGTTGGTTTTCCGCCTGGGAACGCTGGGGGGAGCTAGGAAAGTTACCAATATCACCAGAACAGGTTGTTTAACCATCCAAATGATTTCTAGACAGCTTTATTAAGTTAAAAAAGTGACCAAGTTCTGCTTTAAAGAGCAGCTGATCATCTGTCCTGAGAGAGCAGACGGGTTTATAAGAGTGTGGAAGCTCAGAGAGGTACGGCGGGACAAGACCATTCAAGGATTTAAAAACAAATAACAGAATTTTAAAATGGATCCTAAATAGAATATGCAGCCAGTGGAGTGGAGCTAAAATAGGGGAAATGTGTTCATGTTTACGTGTGCCAGTTAAAAGACGTGCAGCTGCATTATGTACCATCTGGAGACAGGTGATGAGGACCCACTATCCCCCACATACAGTGCATTACAATAATCCAGCCGAGTAGTAATATAGGCGTGGATTATAATCTCAAAATGCGGTCTTGACAGAATTGGCTTTATTTTGGCCAGCTGCCTCATATGGAAGAAGCTTGATTTGACAACTGCCTTGATTTGACTGTCAAATGTAAGCTCAGGGTCCACTTTAAACCCTAGGTTTGTGATGCTAGGTTTAATAGACTGGGCAAAGGAACCCAGATCTACAGGGGGGTCCCAGTGGTGCCTCCAAAAACCATCACTTTCGTATTTTTTTCATTGAAATTTAAAAGGTTCAGAGCCATCCAGGCCTTTATGTTGTCAAGACACTTAAGTAGCAGTCTAACAGAGTATTCATTTGTCTTTTTAGAAGCCGCATAAATCTGACTGTTGTCTGCATAACAGTGAAATGAAATGCCATGCTTCCTAAGTATGGAACCAAGTGGGAGCAAATAGAGAGAGAAAAGAAGAGGGCCAAGGACTGAGCCCTGTGGGACCCCACACAAGAGAGGAGCAGAGGAGGATGCAAAGTCAGACTGCAATTTATGACTGCAACAACAGATGGTCCTACATTGGGGAAAACCTCCTTAAATAGTCGAGGGGGGACAGCATAATTTGGAGAAACCGAGAGCTTCAAATGACCAACAACCTCCTGTAAAAAGGAAAAAAAGTCACAGATTCAAAATGATCAGGAAAATGATCAGAAAACAGCAGAGCAGGGGACAGAGATTGAAGGGTCATAAGCTGAAGGTGAAATTTGAGCCCTACTGAAATTGACCTTATCAATTAAAAAATAAAGGAAGTTGAGCTGCGTTGAGACGCGGAGGGAACGCCCTGCGCCTGATTGCGTTGTGAAGCACGTGTATAATCAGTCCAATGGAAAGACGAGACATCACCCCTGAAATGGTTACAACCCTGAAAACAGACCACGTCAGCTTCTGTGTCTTCAGCAAGCGTATATCTGTATATCTGTCCTTGTCATATTTATTGTTGTCTGTCAAGCTCAATATATATATATATTATATCTCTTTGTGTTGCTTGTCTGGGAGTGGAGCATGCCCAGTCAGTCCCCAAGGGGGCTGACTGTGAGCATTGCGAGAAGCTGTCCATAAGGATGCTCCGCTTCCACCGGGCGTTCTTCGAGGAGGATGGTTCGGTTCGCGCTCCCCGAGGTGCGGGTCCACCACCATCATCCAATTTTACTACATTTTTAAAAGAAAATCGAAGATCCAGCAGTGTTTGGCGATCATACACTAGTAGAGAGTCGACATCCAGAGCAAGAAGCAAAACTAACAGCATAACCACACACAGCACAAGCAGTGACAGTGACTGACGGCAGGCCACACACTGGCGCCATCTTCCCTCTCCAAATGGGAAGCAAATGAAGACAGAATTTTCAGTTTTGTATGAACAATTCCTTTAAGTACACATATGATTCATCCCACTGAGCAAGCGACGTCTGTGGACATACAAAACAGGTTGATATCCCGTCCGCCCGTCCAGGCCATGATCTGAACGTCCAATGACAGCCAGAATTAGTCGATTAATGACACTGAGAAATTATGTCTAATCTGGCCATTATCTAAATGTCCACTGACAGCCTGAACTAGTTGAGAAAAGACGTTCATACTGACTATAATCTGGACGTCCGTTGACATCCAGAAACAGTCCAAAAATGACGTGAATAAAGATGTCCAATCTGGCCATTATCTAAATGTCCACTGAAAGCCAAAACTAGTTGAGAAAAGACGTTCATACTGTCTATAATCTGGACGTCCGTTGACATCCAGAAACTGTCCATAAATGACGTGAATAAAGATGTCCAATCTGGCCATTATCTAAACGTCCACTGACAGCCAAAACTAGTTGAGAAAAGACGTTCATACTGTCTATAATCTGGACGTCCGTTGACATCCAGAAACAGTCCATAAATGACGTGAATAAAGATGTCCAATCTGGCCATTATCTAAACGTCCACTGACAGCCAGAACTAGTTGAGAAAAGACGTTCATACTGACTATAATCTGGACGTCCGTTGACATCCAGAAACAGTCCAAAAATGACGTGAATAAAGATGTCCAATCTGGCCATTATCTAAATGTCCACTGACAGCCAAAACTAGTTGAGAAAAGACGTTCATACTGTCTATAATCTGGACGTCCGTTGACATCCAGAAATAGTCCATAAATGACGTGAATAAAGATGTCCAATCTGGCCATTATCTAAACGTCCACTGACAGCCAAAACTAGTTGAGAAAAGACGTTCATACTGTCTATAATCTGGACGTCCGTTGACATCCAGAAACTGTCCATAAATGACGTGAATAAAGATGTCCAATCTGGCCATTATCTAAACGTCCACTGACAGCCAGAACTAGTTGAGAAAAGACGTTCATACTGACTATAATCTGAACGTCCGTTGACATCCAGAAACAGTCCAAAAATGACGTGAATAAAGATGTCCAATCTGGCCATTATCTAAATGTCCACTGACAGCCAAAACTAGTTGAGAAAAGACGTTCATACTGTCTATAATCTGGACGTCCGTTGACATCCAGAAACTGTCCATAAATGACGTGAATAAAGATGTCCAATCTGGCCATTATCTAAACGTCCACTGACAGCCAGAACTAGTTGAGAAAAGACGTTCATACTGACTATAATCTGGACGTCCGTTGACATCCAGAAACAGTCAATAAATTAAATAAATAAAATATGTCCAATCTGGCCATAATCTAAACGTCCACTGACAGCCAGAACTAGTTCAGAACAGATGTTCATACTGCACTGTAAAAAAAAAAAAAAAAAAAAAATTCCTCATTTTACAGTAAATAACTTCCTATTTTCATCATTGTGGTGGCATTCATGTTCAATTCAATTCAATTCAAATTTATTTGTATAGCACTTTTCACAATACACATTGTCTCAAAGCAGCTTTACAGAAAGTGCATTTCAGAAATGTACATAGAAAAATACAGTTAGTTAATCATGTATTAATTTAGGGCATAACATATCGCCGACGTTGAGTCGTCTCGATGTGTGTGTTCAATTCGTAAATACGATCTTTATGACATGTCTTGAATGCATCAATAGCTCTAGTTTAGGGACAATCCATACAAACAATCATTGCTAAAATACATTACAGACTGTCACAGTGAGAAGATCTTTGTCCTTATCAATGCTAAAGACCTAACCACTACAGTCAACACCTTGGAGTATCCATGCTGTTAAATAAAAGTCTGTAGACAAGGCTTAAGGTTAGGGTTAGCCCCTTAATTTCTAACCCCGGTTTCACAGACAGGGTTTAGATATAAATCTTAGGATTAGGCCTTAGTTAAATTTGGGCATTCAATTATAGCTTTTAAAAATGTACCTTAGAAAAAAAAAAACATTACTGGTGTGCATCTTGAGACAAAACAATGGCACTGACATAAGATATGTCAGTAGCCTACAAGTTGCTTTCAGGTAATACAGCTCAAACGTGCATTTTAGTCTGGACTACTGGCTTAAGCATTGCCTGTGAAAACCAGGGTATTATGTTGTAACTTAATTATGCCAATGTTAGCAAAGTGTTGCGCTGGACAGAGGGATTAACCCTAAACCAATATGTTGTGTAACAGTACCACAAAGCATGTTGACATTTATTAGGCATTAGAGTGTTTCTAAAGGAAAGGTCAAGAATTTGTGAAAGTGCAAAAGGGTCATTATGGGTCACATGAATGTAACTCTAATGTCACCACCATGATACCAATCCATTAGTTTTTCACATGGTCATACAGAATTGTATATGAATAGATATGCAGTGTTTTGCTCTTTTTAATTATTCTGTTTTCTCTATTAAATTGCTGTTTATCAGAACAGTGATAAATAAATATATGGTATACAAGTTACTGTAAGTTTAATCTTTAATTTTTAATCTTTAATTTTTCATTTTTTATCTTTCATTTTTTATCTTTCATTTTTAATCATGCACTGCAATGAAAACACATTTAAACAATTGATTAAATATAACAGCCAGCCTACAAATACAACTAAAGAAATAGCATGTGTATATTTTTTTTCCTATTCTTTCTTTTAAAACGTTTCATATATTGTCCTGTAATTGTTTTCACACTATTGGCTGTCTCTCCGAGTTGTTTTGAGCATGATTGGTTATTCTGACTGTCATCCAGGAATCTGGCCAATGACAACTATTCGCGCCTTTACGAGTCAAGTTTGAATATACGTCAGTTGAAGTGATTGGGTGTGTGTGCTGCTGCTCGGGTAGGTAGAATCCTTCGACAGTTCGACTTCGGTTTTGTGGCTTTTACATTGTTTAAAACATGGATTATTTTACATCGGACTGCTAAATGTTTATTTTGAGTGAGTTGCGGAATGTAAATGAAGAACAAACAAGGAATATGGACAACGAACAACGGACATATTGCAATCTACGGAAGGTAACGTAAATAACTTTTATTTTATACAAATTCTAATACATCAAAATATAGTGTATTAAATTGAGAATCTAAACGCGATTAGAGCAATATTGATATTAGTACGGTATTCCAATGTATTAGGCTAATTATGTGCTGAGCTAGCATGTGTATTGTCAGCTAACTTAGTTTATGATAAAAAAATAAAATAAAACTCAGCATTGGAGCTTTACAATGAGTGAACTGAGAATATTGTCTCTTTAGACAGAGGAACTCGAACCACACTCCTCTACGAGTCTAGAAGAATCTGCAAACTAGGTTTTTAAATTGTTGATCGCGGGATTTACGTTAACGTTAGGCCAAACGTTATCGATCAGTCAAAATAACGATTCATTATATGTTTTGGAGCTGGTGAGTCAATTTTGCAAGCTTTTGCAAATGTCTCTTTTAGTAGCCTAAGTAAAAACAAATAGCTAATATTGCTGTGTGTGTTTCCTTCATGATCCAGGCATTTTGGGAGTATATATCCAGCCACACGATCTTCAGATGGTGAGTATTGTCATAAAATACACGTGAAATAGAGGCAGAACATGTACACTCTGCTCAAAGACAATGTTTTATCTTCTATCTTGAGTTTACAGGCCTTACCCAAAAATAAATGTCTAACTTACTTTTGTGAAACACAAGAATGTTGGGAATAAAACAACTGTATGTTCCATTGCATGAGAAAAACAAAAACAAATAAGGCATTTCTCAAGATATCTGAATTATGGTTCTACATAAGAAACTCATACAGTTTCAACTCTTCTTTTTTTGGATGAGCTGTTCTTTTAAGGACATTTGCTAAATTTACCATGGTTTTTATTATAGTAAAGGTGTAGAAACCATGTTTTTTATGGTGGATTGATTACAATAATTTATTACCATTTGGTTAGTGTCACAAAACATTGTTAATTTTAGTAAGGGTTCTCCAGATTTATATAACACTTAAGGAACACATTCAAAATGGTTATATGTCACCCAGAATAATAACCTATTAACACACTTTTTAACTTTTTTTTTTTTTAGATCAAGCATTGGAACAATGTTTACAGAGCAGAACAGGCACCAACAGAGAAACAAGTCCATCACTAGTAAGTATCCACTGCAGTATCTAAACCCTTGTCAATTTTAAAGGCACAGTGCACTCCAAAGTAAAAAAAAAATCTATTTTTTTCCGTGCCATTCCAGATGTATATATGACTTTCTTTCCACAAAGAGTTTTTGAAAAATTATCCATTATTGTAAGCCAATATTATGCAAGTGCATGCGCCAGAAACTTCATACAGTACAGACTGCTCAGTCCCTCCAGGATTTCGCGGGCCTTTTTTGTGATTGTTGCGGCCTAAAATGCCTGATGTTGCGGCCGCTTTTCTAAAAAGTTGCAATGAAAGTTGCGATGTTTTTCTGCATTTGTTTTTAGGTTAAAACAGCAAAGGTAGATAGATTTTTACTTAAAGTACTCATATTATGCTTTTTGGCTTTTCCCCTTTCTTTTATTGTGTTATATTTCTTTTTTTTGTGCATGTTATAGGTTTACTAAGTGAAAAAAAAGCCCAAAGTCCACCCCAAAGAGACTTATGTCCCACAGAAAACACTGTTCACCATCTGCTCTGTAGTCCAGAATTTACTTCAGAGACAAACGTGCTCACTTTGTAACACGTTAATGAGCACAAAACCAGTTAACTAACCTTTAGTAACCTTATAAAGGCAAAACAAACGATTTAAAGACACAGCAAAATCTAACAAACTAAGGGTGTATTCACACCTGCCTTGTTTGGTTCGATTGAATCGAACTCTAGTTCGTTTCCCCCCTTGGTGCGGACCTTTTGGGCAGGTGTACAGCAATCGAACTCGGGTGCGGACCAAACAACCGAACCGAGACCCAGCTGAAGAGGTGGTCTCGGTACGGTTCCAAACGAACTCTGGTACGGTTCGTTTACGGTCTGAACATGAACCGACCCAATTGCAAGAAAGCACTGCGCCACTGAGTTAACAAGCTTCTGACTTATTATGAAAAAATCATGTTTTGTCCCGTATTTAATCGTTAATATATATTTTTATATATTAGCCTATAGGTTTCGTTGAATACGCGCACGAGAGGGAGAGAGCGCGAGAGACCTTGCGTGTGTGTGCTAGAGTACGCATTAATTACACGCGCGCACGACGACAGAGAGGGAGAGGGAGAGCGCGAGAGACCTTGCGTGTGTGTGCTAGTACGCATTAATACGCACGCGTCTCTAATATCCCTCTCCCATAATATCCCTGAGCCTTTTTTGCACTTCCTGATTTCCCTACTTGAGAATCCTTGTCCAATGAATGGACGACCTTAGCACACGTGTGGTTTTGTTTACAAATTTTGGTTCACTTGCAAAAAGAGCAGTGTGAAAGCGAACCGTACCAAAAAAAAAAAAAACATTTTTATTTGGTCCGGACCAAAGCAAGTGAACTATCGGACTTTCCTGGTGTGAATACACCCTATGCTTTTTTTAAAAACAAGATCTGCACCTGCAAAAATGTAAATGTGCAGAACCTCACAAACATTAAGTAGCATTTATGTTGAAAGATGCCAATATAGCCTACTAATAAAGTGCAAAATACCGTTTTCTAGCCACAAAAGTTAAATGGTGGAAAAATCAAAAGTTTAATACTGTATTTTAATATAATATAATATTATATACCCGAATATCCAATAAAGCTGTTCTCATTTCCTTAATTTTTTTTGTCAGACAATAGAACGAGTAGCTATTTTTTATGTGTAAAATTATCTGAATTGAGAGAGTTCGGGAACTGGGTGAACTAATGCACTGTGATAGTTAGTTGCCTATTACAAGTGATAAACACAAGAAAAGAAAGGAAAATAAAATGGTCAAACTCAATTCTTTAAATATAAAACAAAAGAGAAGCAGATACGTGATAAGTCCGTGGAAACAACACTAAACACTTTGCTGTTGGAATGTCCTGCATAAACAAAATAAACGTCATTTTGTTCATGTTTCCACTGTTCGATCGCGACACACACACACTCCGATCGCGCCCCGCGTCTCTCTCTCTCTCTCTCTTCTCTCTCTCTCTCTCTCTCTCTCTCTCTCTCTCTCTCTCTCTCTCTCTCTCTCTCTCTCTCTCTCTCACTCACACACACACACACACAGTCCGATCGCGCCCCCCCAGCACACATGTCTGCTGCGTCTTCTGAACAAAACAAAGAAGTGAGTTTGATGACGCTTAGCAGGAGACCGCGACGATTGGTCAAGGTTGCAGAAAAGTTGCGGTGATTGTTCAAAATTGCAACGCGCACTGAATTCACGGGGATTTGTTGAAGTTGCGTTAATAGTTGCGATCGCGACATCGCGAAATCCTGGAGGGACTGACTGCTGTGTTGTTCACACGAGATGTTTTCTGCATTTATCATGTGAGCTTTACAATGCTCTCGGACTTTTCCGACCTTCAGCATTTTGGTGTCTATTCACTTGCAGTATTTAACACACGAACACAAGAGATGGATAATTTTTCTAAAAGTCTAGTTTATTTTTTCTAAAATGTGTTCATCTGAAGAAAGAAAATCACATACCTTTTCGGACGGCATAAGGTAGAGAAAATAAAGGGGGTATCAGTTTACTCTCCTTTAGCTACTATTTATAAACATTACATGTGATTTAATAAATTTACAATTAAAGGGGTGTTCCAAGCAAACAGCTATGTGCGTTTATGTTAGGCAGGGTGTCTGCGGATCCTTAAAAAGTCTTAAATTAGATTTTAAGAATTTAAGGCCATAAAAAGTCTTAAGTCTTATTTTTACTTATGAAAGGTCTTAAATTTTCGATGGCAATTTGACTTGGACACATCTGAATGTTTTCCAAATTAAAATGAACTAATTAGCGTACTTTTTTATTTATTATGCTTTCTTTGTGGATTTCCTCGTTCATGTGACATTTCGCCTCACATTCGCGGCAGCATTGCGTCTGTCTCTGCGCGCGAAACAGTAGGAGAGGAGGAGAAGCAAGTTGGTAAATGTCAGTTCAATTGTAAGTTCATTTTTTATGTGCGTAGTGGTGTGCGAGGTGTATTGTCTATTATGATATTGTAATCATTGTTTTACTTTTAACTATGTACGAGGGCATGGCGCACTGCGAGCTGACATCGCATTTGATTTGGCTCTCATGCTTGCCTTCACTGCGTAATGTGTCAGTGCAGTTCTAGCCTTTGTCCTGTTATGTTTTTGTATATTATGTTATTATCACACAAATACAATATCACATCGGCAAGAGGGCTGTTTTCCCGTGCACAAATATGTGATATTTATATTTATGATATTTATATATGATATTTATTATATGTAACAGAAATGAACATTGTGAGTTACATTTTATAAACAATATTGTCAATATTATTTGTTTTCCCTTTATTTCGCTGACGAGCATTTCAAAATGAAACCATAGCAGAGTCTCAATGCAACAGATGATTTTTTTGACTGAAATTCGCGTTTTGAACGAATCATTTTAACGATTCAATGAACAATCACTCTTCCTGAATGAATCAGCCGTCTGAACAAATCGGTTGATAAATGAAACAGTGAGTGACTTGCCACCACCTACTGGCGGTTTTACTTTCACATTTAAAGTACTCTTTAATTAAAATGTTTTAATTAGAAATCAGTTCATATTAAAATAAATAAAGCTATGAGAGTTTTTAAATATTTAATGCAATTGTAAATGGAGTGTAAAATATTAATGCCAGTTCTGATGCTGCGTCTGTGTCTCCTTTGCACTGCAAAGATGAATTTTTATTTAATCATATAATTTAACTGGTAACAGTGGTATTGTGTTATTATTCTAATAACAATTAGAATAATTATTAACAGCAGGGGTGGGGGGGGGGGGGGGGGGGGGGTCGTGATGCTGGCTTAACATCATGTCTGTCAGCCATCACGATGGACGATGATATCGTCTATCGGCACAACCCTAGTGTGTATATATATGTATATGTGTGTGTGGAATGCTTTATATCAGGCTTGATGTAATTTTACTTGATTTGTGATTTAATAACTATTTCATTACATTGATTCGAGTACTAAAATTTTCTATGCATCTCTGCTGCAAGCTAAACCACAACAGTGGCGTTTGTACTTATTTATTTTACATGTGTATTTTTTTGCTTTGATTGTAGCTGCTGTCATGAAATGGGACCCAGCTGCAACAGAGGCCCAAATAAAGTCTGCAGCCGATCATCTGAAACATGCCCCCAGGAGAGTCCGGGCTTGCTGCTATAAATGAAGCTTGTGAAGCTTTTTGTTAATTGATATGTAATACTGTTTTAACAACATTTTATAGATTATTTAAAGGGAAATTGTGTTAATTTATAACTTTACTGTTCTGGCTGTTAAGTTTTGGTCCAGTAGAACAAAATAGTAATAAAATATATATTTTGAGATTTAAATAGTTGATTTCTTGGAGTGATCAGTTTGGTTTACAGGCAAATGGTAAGCAGTTTATTACAATTATATTGATAAGATATACAAATGCAAGACTTGTATATACACTACACAGTTGCCGTATTCAATTGAGTATTCAATATTAGCAAAATTCTTTAAAATCTTATTTAGGTCTATGTCTGTGTGACTGCAGTTTCATGACACGACAACTATTAACAATGAGTAACTGGGTTTTTCCTCAGTGAGAACTAACTCACTGCCACTGTTTTGAAGAAAAGATTTTTTTAAAGTTGGATCCTTGCAAAATGCACATATGGGATTTCCGTTTCAATATGGGTCTTTGACAGTCTTCTTTGACATTTCTACTACAGAAAACGTGACTAATAGAACTTTTATTCTGGCTGCCTTTAGATGTTTAACAATTACGTCGGTAGCACGTCTTTAATTTACGTCTATACAATGTCCAGAAAAGACGTATAAAAAACTTTCATTCTGGCTCCTGTGAAGACGTCTTCTGGATGTCTAACAATTACGTCGGTAGCACGTCTTTAATTTACGTCTATAAAATGTCCAGAAAAGACGTATAAAAAACTTTCATTCTGGCTCCTGTGAAGACGTCTTCTGGATGTCTAACAATTACGTCAGTAGCACGTCTTTAATTTACGTCTATACAATGTCCAGAAAAGACGTATAAAAAACTTTCATTCTGGCTCCTGTGAAGACGTCTTCTGGATGTCTAACAATTACGTCAGTAGCACGTCTTTAATTTACGTCTATACAATGTCCAGAAAAGACGTATAAAAAACTTTCATTCTGGCTCCTGTGAAGACGTCTTCTGGATGTCTAACAATTACGTCGGTAGCACGTCTTTAATTTACGTCTATACAATGTCCAGAAAAGACGTATAAAAAACTTTCATTCTGGCTCCTGTGAAGACGTCTTCTGGATGTCTAACAATTACGTCTTTTAGACGTGTTCTAGACGACTTTTTGCTCGCTGGGATGTATTTTCATCAGTGGTGGATGAAGTACACATACCATGCACTTGAGTTAAAGTAAAGATACTCAAGGTAAGATATTACTCAAGTAAAGTAGAAGTGCTGCCTTTAAACATTCACCTGAGTAAAAGTACAAAAGTATTTGCCTTTAAATGTACTTAAGTATCCAAGTACTATGATTTTTTTATGGCTATACTGTAATGTCCTATTATAATTTGTCACAAGTCTCTTGCTTAACTCAGTCTACTCTTGGCACACCAATCTATTAACAACATGACATTAATTTGTCATATATATATATATATATATATATATATATATATATATATATATATATATATATTAAAGGAAATATAATATATATATATATATATGACAAATTAATGTCATGTTGTTAATTCATTTATATATATATATATATATATATATATATATATATATATATATATATATATATATATGAATTTAATACATTTTTTGTGTTTAATTTTGGAGGGGAGGGGACTGTTCCCATAAAGTATAATACATTTACAGTATTTACTGTATATATTTTTCTCAAGCATCTATGTTCATAATTATGAACATCCTAAAGTAATGATACATTCACATAAACCTGCACAACGCCATTAAAAAAAAAAAAAAAAATATATATATATATATATATATATATATTACACAACACACACACACACACACACACACATATATATATATATATATATATATATATATATATATATATTATATATATATATATATATATATATATATATATTCTATGTTATGGGAGCAGCCAATTTCCCTCCAAAATTAAACATAAAAACGTATTAATGCAGTGTTTCTGCTACTCCCCAGAAAAAAAATGCTATCATATGCAAGTCATTTTAGTGTCGACGTAATAAGCAATGTACATTATGCGTCAATATTTACAGATAATTACTGCAATAATACGCGTCAACGCGTCAGCCATTTTGCTGAGGGCAAGACTGCGCTGTAAACAAATGCAAGTAAACGGGTGAGCTGCGGTTTTCCTGGATAAAAACAATAATAACGTTTACATTTATCAGACGATTTCAGTGGTTTGTACGTGGTGTTCGTTATTATTACTAATTATTTAATGACCAAATACAACCAGAAAAAAATGTTCAGTCTTGTATGTGAAAGGTAATTCCCCGAGACCTGTTTTCAATTGTGTGGCGATTTGTACAGCCCCACGCAGCACACGAAGCAGGCATTTTTCTCAATTCCCGTAATGAGAGGTATGGGAAAGTTTCCCTACGCAATATGGTGGCACCGTTGACGTACGCTCCAGCAGCCAATAGGCCGTCTATGTATTTATTATGTCTATGCTCATAACGGCTCTGGTTCACACTTAAGGCGCTTTTCCACTGCATGGTACAGCTCGGTTCGGCTCGGTACGGTTCGACTCGGCGCGGTTGCTTTTCCACTGCAGTTAGTAGTACCCATTCAAAGTGGGTGGGACTGATCGTTACACTGTTTGTAGGTCCGGTGTTAGCCGTGTGCGGCTAGAGCTGAGCTACTTGGAACACCTTTTCATTCCGTTTTGCCCCCGCTCCTCGGCAACCAACGAGAGGAACGTCTGCACCTCGACCACGATTCAGCCATTTCTTTTTTAAAGTTTTGATCTCTTTTTTTTCAAGAAAATAAAAAACAGGTGCTATATCGCGTTGGCTGTTGTCTACTGGTTATTTAAATCTAGCGGGTTTAGTGTCTCGTGTCGCAAATCCAATGACGCTGGTTGTGACGGTTCTGTCTGACTAATCAGTTATCTGCAGTGTTTCACGTCACATTTTAGTACCGGTACGGTACGCTTGGAACCTCAACAGACCAGGTACCATTTAAAGCGCGCCGTACCGTACCGTACCATGCAGTGGAAAAGCACCACAAGTGAGCCGTACCGAACCGAACCGTACCGTACCATGCAGTGGAAAAGCGCCATTAGTAGATACCGCCAATTCAAGTTCAAAACATAGCCCGCGCGCTGTACTGTGATTGGTGACTCGTTTGACCAGTTACGTTTTTATCCACTCATAAATAAAAAGGAACGACTGATTTTGAAAATGTAGTAGAGTAAAAGTAGTGGAGTTAAAGTAAAAGTCTCCCCAAATTTAAATACTTCACTAAAGTACAGATATGCAAAAAAACTACTTAAGTACAGTAACGAATTACATTTACTTCGTTACTGTCCACCACTGATTTTCATGGATACAGTATTAAAATCTACACAAGCAACAACAGTATGTAACCATTAAGCATTACATAACTTTGTAAATTACCTTGTTAATTAAAGCTTTTTTCACTAAAGTGATGTGAAAATGATTTGATGTGTGTGCAGCTGTATTATTTTGAATTAAAATCTCATTTCTTCTTACACTGCATTAGGAGACTGTAGATAATGATGAGCCGGAATTGTGGAACACTGTATTCAGCAGCCTGTAATGATGGTAAAGTTATTTGTTGGATTAGCAAGTTCCTTTTTCCACATCTAATTAAAACAAAAATGGCAACGTGTGATAATTTATAAAAAGATTTTTACCTGAAATGTCACTGTACATTTGCCATTATAATGTTGCTTTTATAAAATGTGATGAGAATTTTGATACAAAAATTATGAAGATTTGTGAATATTTGATGTCTAGTAATATACATTTGAACTCAATGAGTAGCATTTTACACTACAGTGTACATATTACATGTAATGTGTAACATGTTCATAATAGATAACAAACAACTAAATGTGTAAACTGCTTCTGGAAATGATTACATATTACATACATTAAACATATTCATTACATATGTAAGGGCACCACAATACAGAAGATGAACCCCAGTATATTATTAATTACTATTGATTAAATTAAATAAATCTCATAAACCTGACATTTACACAGTTTACATGCAGTAGACACATGAAATGTCTAAAAAAACATTTAGAAACATTTCAGAAATCTTTGTTAATATATTACGATTTTTAAGTCTATATCTTACCCATGATCTTGAGAGCAAAGCTACAGCCATCACCTTCTTGTGAATGTGAAAACAGTTGTCAATGAGTATGCTATAAAATTAAATGTATTATTAAACTTGCAGTTTTATGTCTGTGAGTCTGTGATTTAAATACAGTGTCAAACTATATACCAACACTGATTTGCCTAGATCTTTTTGTGCATCCCATAAGTCTGAGAAGCCAACAATATGCAAAACATATGTCGTGTAAATCCCACTTTACAAATATGGTGGTTTCTGTGAAAGTTCTGATCCCACCTGACTTCTGACCTATTATGCTGCCTGAATCATAATCATACACTGTTCGTTCATTGGCCAAAGGAGGACTGGCCCCCTGACTGAGCCTGGGTTCTCCCAAGGTTTTTTTTCTCCATTCTGTCACCTGATGGAGTTTTGGTTCCTTGCCACTGTCGCCTTTTTCGCCTTTTTTCGCCATTGGCTTTTGGCTTGCTTAGTTGGGGACTTTTACTTTTGAATTTAACAATACTATTACAACATTATTCACCTGTTATCTCTGTAAAGCTGCTTTAAATCAATATGTATTGTAAAATGCACTTTATAAATAAAGGTGACTTGACTGTGGTGCTTCCATATGAAGGCAAAGGGAATAACTGATATTAAGGGTATATTCACAAATTTTATTAAAACAATAAAGAACAAATCAGTAAGTTTTAAATACAACATAAATTTACAAAAGACACATTTTATTCGTTCGCTGTAACCCAAATCATTACAATTCACAGGATTGCGAGAAACAGATCCAAATTTAGCCCTTTATCCAGCGATCTTTGTCTCCATTCTCAGCAGTGACTGTAAACGTCAAATTCCATGCTGGATATGATGAATTCAAATAAAAAAATTGCCCCCTCAAAAAGTGTTATGACATGTTTTGCAGAAGTAATATCAGACGCTCATTGGCTCTCGCCTTCTTCGTCACAGATTGTGACATGCCATGTTTCAGTCGATGTACATTTGAAATTGGGAAATGCCCACCTACATGGTGGGAAGCAGGACTAACATTTTCATGGATTAAAGGTGGGGTATGTGATTTGCAAAACGGCAGGCAGATTTTGAAAATACACAACTCATAAGGTCCTACCTTCTCTGGCCCTGACTCCGCCCATTTAAAAAAACATGGACGCGCAATCAAGCACGAGCGAAAACTCAGATGCTCTCTCTCTCTCTCTCTCTCTCTCTCTCTCTCTCTCTCTCTCTCTCTCTCTCTCTCTCTCTCTCTCTCTCTCTCTCTCTGTACCGGGGCGACTTGCACTTCCTGTGACTGGGTCACGAGCTTTGAGTATGCGCACGAATGGGACATGCGCGCGGGGGGGTGGGGGTAGGGGGCATGGTACAACCGTTTGAGTGACGCATTTTCTGTCCAATGATTCTAGACGGTCTTGAAAATGATTGGCTGGAGTTTTTCGAGTCCTGCCCGTTCCACAGATGATTAAATTGCTTAATTTTCATTTCAGTGCTTCTAATTTACAGCCAGTAAGTGGGTAAGGAATAGGATTTCAAGTGATTTTGAAAAAATGGTCAAAAAAGAAAATCACATACCCCACCTTTAATAACTTCAATTCTTCTCTGTACCTCATACAAAACTATTATATACCACCAGAGAGGACTGCGACTGCAAAGCATTGTCGTTTGAACAACTTTTGGTACTGCTTTTGACATTTTCGCAACAAATAAATGATTGTGATTACACTTGTCTGTCAGGGCTCAGGTTTGATCTGTCTCTATTTTCCTGCATGTGTCTTTGTTTTTGTTCTCGCACGTGCCGGTCGAACTCAACTAATCGCATTTCGCACATTGTGCATGAGCTCGCAGCTGTTTGTTTTGTTTTGTTTTCTTTTCGTTCAAGCATGCCGGATCGCGTTTCGTAATCGCTGTTGTGCATTTGCAGCTGTTTGTTGATTTCTCATCTATTCTCTCCTTATTTAAACCTCATGTTTTCACTTTTTCTTTGCCAGTGTGTTTGACGTTCACGCTTTACACGGGTCTCTTGTTTTGGTTCATCAGTTATCGGTCTTGTTTCTGCCCAGTTATTGCCTTTGATGCCTTTGAGGACTGTATGTGCTCCCTGACCAGTGGCTTGTTCATCAGGATTTTGGACTCTTCTCTGGATTGTTATTTATATCCCTCGATCCTTCTAAGTTTGATTGCCTGAGCTATCATCTTTAATGACCCTCGCCTGTCCCTGACTATTGCAGCTGCTCACCTGGTATCTGACCACTGCCTGGATTTTGACCTTTCTTTCCATTGTGCCCTTGAATTGCTGATCTAGAATTTGGCAACTCGCCATCTATTTGTCAAGCCAAGTCACCTTTATTTATATAGCGATTTTTACAATACAGATTGTTTCAAAGCAGCTTTACAGAGATAAAAGGAAAATAATGTTGTAATTATATAGTTAAATATAAAAGCCAAAAGCCAAGGGCGATAAAGGCGAAGAAAGGCGAAAAAGGTGACAGTGACAAAGAACCAAAACTCCATCAGGTGATAGAATGGAGAAAAAAAACTCAGTCAGTGGGCCAGTTCTCCTCTGGCCAACGAACGAACAGTGTATGATTATGATTCAGGCAGCATTATTGGTAAGAAGTCAGATTGGATCAGAACTTTCACAATATTTATCCAGTTCCTTTTCGTAGTCACTCCGAGTTTCGTAGAGTGACGACGAAATGGGGGTTTCGTTTAGAAGCCTATCACCTTCGAGTATTAAAAAAACGAGCCAATGGCTAAGAACTGCCATGGGTCTGCATAATTTGCATAGCGTAGCTCCGCTCCACCTCGGTGGGTATATAAGGAAGGACGCTGGCAACATGCAGATATGTTTTTGCTTCCGACCCGGAACTAACAGCTATGCTTTCCCGGGCCGTCGCGAGTGTCTGGTTAGCGTGGTACTCTCCACCCTCTCCTGAACGCTTGCGGTTGGATGATTGGTTCTTGGGGGCTGCACACGCTGACTCTCGTAGACCCCCCTAGTTCCTTTTTTCCCGGAAGTGCATGAGGAGGTCACAAGCTCCTGGAAGTCCCCGTTGTCTTCCTGTGATCGCTCCGCGACCTCCTCCGCCTTCTCTGCTCTTGATGAGGCCGCTATGAAAGGGTACACTGGGGTTCCCCCTGTCGAACGCTCTGTTGCAATGCTACTGTGTCCGCAGAGTGCTTCGATGTGGCATGGTGACCCAAAGCACCTCTTCAAAGCCTGTATGTTTTTGGGCAGGCCGCCGCCTCACTGCATGCCTTGGCCATCCTCCAGGTCTACCAGGCCAGGATGCTCAGGGACATGCATGAGGGCAGAGCTGACCAAGGGCTCTTTGATGAGCTGCGCACCGCCACCGACCTTGCTCTCCGAGCGACGAAGGTGACCGCACGTTCCCTTGGTCAGGTGATGTCAACAGCTGTGGTCCAGGAAAGACACCTGTGGCTTAACCTGGCCGATATGCGGGATGCCGAGCGGACACGTCTCCTCGACTCCCCTATATCCCAGGCAGGCCTTTTCAGCGGCGCGGTTGAGGACATTGCCCAAAAGTTCTCGGCCACCCAGAGACAGACTGAGGCTATTAAAGGGCATATTGCAGGTTAGAGCAGTGGTTCCCAACCCTGTCCTGGCGCCCCACGAACACGGCACGTATTCTTTGTCTCCCTAATCAAACACACCTGATTCAACTCATCAGCTCAAAATCACACGGGTTAATGAGCTGATGAGTTGAATCAGGTGTGTTTGATTAGGGAGACAAAGAATATGTGCAGTGTTGGGGGGGGCGCGAGGACAGGGTTGGGAACCCCTGGGTTAGAGGACCCAACGAGTCAATGTATAGAAAAACAATGTAGTAACTAGATTTTCTTTAAAATATACTTATAAATGTGCTACATTGGCTTCTGGAGTCGTTTTTGTGAGAATATCAGTAACCAGACAGTTTCTGGTCTCATTGACTTCCATAGTAGGAAAAAATATATACTATGGGAGTCAATGAGACCAGAAACTGTCTGCTTACTGATATTCTTCTAAATATCAGAAAATCGCCTGAATGGATTCAAAAACGGTAAAACTCAACTGTTTAACTCTGGGGGAGTTGTAAAATGAGCCTATTTCCAAAAAAAGTGGAGTATCCCTTTAATACTGTTCACTGTGAGTTTTAATTAATAGTGTAATAGAGTTATAGTGCATCGTTCATTCTGTTTGGTAAAATGTGAGGTGTATATCGTTTGGTAATGTCGTTGTTCTACATGCACAATTAGTAATGGGGAATACTCTTGTGAAACGCCGCCACTGAGAACGGCAGGTGTCGTGGTGAGAGACGTGTTATAGATAACCTACACGTTCGCTAACGATATACATTGTGCTCACAATATTGTACAGACTATTACCATCGTATATCAGTTAATAGCAAAGTTATTATGGTCATCTAGGAGGAATTTACCAATAACAGAAACTATAAGCTTTGATCAGGCGCGTATGTCATGCTCATTAATATCCGTCCAGACTTTGATATAACTTAGCGGTTTCTCATCGAGAGACAGAGATATTTTTATTCCTGATATACACGTTTTTGTTCCTCCGATCTGGTGGACACTACACACGATCGCGTTTTTCGAAGCCGATGCGGAAGATAAATCCCGTCTCTTCAGCTGCACAAACCGCACATAGGCACGAAAGACACACCTTCGTTTTTCCTGTTAGGAAACCTGTGGACTCGATGTCCTGACAGGCCGGAGTTTTTGCAACCTCCACAAACACAATAATTTACCATGACGATGATAAATTAAAATACAAAAACTACCGAAAACACTGATTCACGACGGCTCTTACTGAATTCAATGCCACGAGAACAAGAGGTTTTACATAGGCTATTCACAATATCACATTAACATTAGCTGCCAGGAAATAAAAAATACAAAAAACTTTTACATAAAATCCAGTGCTTTCAAAGCATTACATGTTTTCATTGCTTTTTTTGTTTGTTTGTTTGTTTGTTTAGTTTGTTCCAAAAGATGTACATATAATGTGAAGTCATGTATAAAATGTGAAAAAAAGTCCAATTATTTTTATGTGTTATTTTCCTAATAAAACAAATAACTGTATAATATGTTGTTCTTTACATTCCAAATAGTCATTCTGAGTATAAAAAAGCAAATGTACCCGCTCTTACTGAATACAAACCTATCTGCCCTGGAGGCTCCCTCCCTCTTGTGACGTAAAATGACGCGATGTTGAAAAAAAAAGCGGTTTTTACCAGCAGTCAAAGAAACGCTCACTTTATCTACTAAATTGGTGCCCTTATGTCGTTTTAAAACATTTTAAATCCTGCATTACCTTTTCATATGGTATTTTCACACAAGGTTATATATTAATTTAGATTTTTTTTTTACCTGCAATATGCTCTTTAAGCACATACTGCCCCGACGGCCAGCTGCTGCCTCCACCCAACCACCGGCTCAGTGGTCTGTTAGCCGCCGAGGGTGCCCCCCTGCGACTCCTGTCCCTCCCGCTTGGCCCCAGCAGCAGCCTTTACCGGGCCGCGCCGTTGAGGTAGTCGCAGGAAGGCGCCCCAGTCTGCTCAGGCCTGCTACACGCCAGGCCTGGCGGCGCTCCTGATGCGGACAGCTCAGAGATGGCCTACAGATCTGTCGAGGAGGTGGTAGCAGGGCCAGTTCTTCCCCTGGTGAATGGCAGGGGGAAAATATCTTTTTCTCCTGTGTGGCTAAGAACAGAACTAACAACCCCATCTATGAGCCTCCAGTGTGCATGGACGACAGTGTGTGCCGCTAACGAGCCTCATTACTCACGTCCCCCTCTATCGCCAGACCCCTGTCACACGAGACCTCAGTGGAGTGCACGTCCTTCCCTGGTCTCCTCTGTCAGGACGCGGTCTTTGACTGTTCCCCGACACTGGGATACCTCCCCTGTCCGGGCCGGTCATACCGCTTCGCTGCCTCACCGAGGGTTCGTCTGTGGTCCCCATGACTCCGCTGGTACAGTTCTTTGGGAACCTGACTTCAGCTTCCCAACCTGTCCCGCTGGGTCACCAGGATCATCAGGCTCGGCTATGCGATTCAGTTCGCACAATCTCCTTCCCGCTTCCGGGGAGTACACTTCACGACAGTCGGTGGCAATGCCCCTGTCATACGTGCGGAAATTGCAATCTTGCTGGCTAAAGGTGCGATCGAGATTGTCCCTCCAGCCGAAACCTAAGGGATAGGTTTTGAACCTATCCCTTCACAGGCTTCCGTTCAAAATGGTCATGGCCAAACACATTTTCGAATGTGTTCAGTCACAGGATTGGTTTGCAGCGATCGACCTGAAGGACGCCTACTTTCATGTCTCCATTCTTCCTCGACATAGACGGTTTCTTCAGTTTGCTTCGAGGGGAAGGCATATCAGTGCGTGGTTATCCCCTTTGGGCTAGCCCTGTCTCCTTGCGTGTTTACGAAGGTCATCGAGCCAGCCCTTGTACCGCTTTGGCTACATGGGGTTCGCGTCCTGAAATATCATGACGACTGGCTAATCCTAGCTCATTCTCGAGACCAGGTTTGCGAACATAGGGACCTAGTACTCTGGCACCTAGCTTGTCTGGGCCTTTGGGTCAACTGGCAGAAAAGCAAACTTTGCCCAGGGCAGAGGATCTCTTTTCTCGGTATGGAATCGACTCGGTTGCTATGTCCGTGGAGCTTACGAGCGAGCGCGTGCAGTCACTGCTGACTTGCTTACGTCAAATCCAGAGCAAGAGTGCGGTTCCACTGAAACTATTACAGAGGCTCCTGGGACATATGGCATCCACAGCGGCAGCCACACCGCTCGGGTTGCTTCATATGAGACTGCTTCAGCACTGGTTTCACGATTGAGTCCCGAGGTGGGCATGGCAACAAGGCACGCTCCGAGTATGAGTTACTCTGACCTGCCGCAAACCGTCTCCCCGTGGTAGAACCTCAGCTTTCTACGGGCCGGTGTGCCCTTAGATATAGTTTCCAGGCATGTTGTTGTCTCAACAGATGCCTCCACCACCGGCTGGGGTACCATGTGCAATGTACATGCTGCCGCGGGCTCCTGGACAAGACCCCAGCGCTTTCTGCATGCCAATTGCTTCGAGTTGCTGGCAGTATGATTGGCTCTGCACCGCTTCCATGCGTTGCTCAAAGACCAGCACGTACTAGTCCGTTCAGACAATACCGCGACAGTACATCAACCGTCAAGGTGGTCTACGCTCCCGCCCTATGTCACAACTCGTCCACCACCTCCTCTTATGGAGTCAGAACAGCACCTCCCTGGCCAATTCCTCTCAGGAAGGACCTCCTTTCTCAGGGAGAAGGCACCCTATGGCAACGTCGTTCCGAACTTTGGTACCTCCATGTCTGACTCCTGGACGGGACGAGGTAGGTTTGAGTACCCTGCCACCAGGGGTGGTGGCTACCATCACTTCCGCTAGAGCATCGTCCACGGGACATGCCTATGCATTGAAGTGGAACCTCTTCGTCAACTGGTGCTCTTCTCGCTGAGAAGAGCCCCACCATATGCCTGATCAGTGTTGTGCTTTCCTTTCTCCAAGATGGGTTGGAGCGAAGGCTGTTTACCTCCACCCTGAAAGTTTATGTTGCCGCTATCGCCGCACATCCCGTTGCAGTTGAAGGTAAGTCCATTGGGAAGCGCGACCTGGTCATTAGGTTCCTGAGAGGAGCAAGGAGACTAAATCCTCCTCGCCCTCCTCTTGTACCCTCTTGGGACCTCTCAGTGGTTTTAACTTCCCTGCGGAGTGCTCCCTTCGAGCCCATGCAGTCAGTGGAGCTTAAGTTCCTGTCAATGAAGACAGCCCTCCTGATTGCATTGGCCTCCATCAAGAGGGTAGGGGACCTACAGGCATTTTCCGTTGATGAAGCATGTCTGGAATTCGGGCCGGCTAACTCTCATGTGATCCTGAGACCAGTACGCGCTCTTTGTGCTTACGTAGACAGGAAGCAGTGTTTCAGGACCTCTGACCAGCTCTTTGTCTATCATGGTGGGAAGATGAAGGGAAAGGCTCTCTCCAAGCAAAGGTTGTCTCACTGGATAGTGGACACTATTGCTTTGGCTTGCCAGCAGCAAGATCGACCGTGGCCCCTTGGTGTGAAGGCCCACTCCACTCAGAGTCTGACCTCCTCTTAGGCTCTAGTGCATGGCGCCTCACTAACAGACATCTGCAGAGCAGCAGGCTGGGCGACACCTAACACATTCGCGAGATTCTATAATCTCAGAGTAGAGCCAGTGTCCTCTCGCGTACTCGCTTCAACTAGCCAGTAACTAGGATCCGCTCAGGTGTCTTTACTTGCTCGCCATTCCACTCCATGGACTGGATACGTGCGATATTCTCCTCATGTGAGTTTCCCCGAGAAGCCCAGGGTTCCTCCAGCACTGTTGACGTCAATGCCAAGGTTATGCCATTGGCAGCTTTCGCAGTTGGCTATGTGCCTCCATGTGCATGGTTCCCCCGCTGGGTGACCTCCACATGTGTATTTCCACTGTAAGCCTCCTTGAGTATGTGTCTTTCCCTCAGCAAGCCACCTTGCCTCCCCTGGATTTAAAAGATTCCACCCTACGGGCTGGACACTCCAGTGTTTTTCAGTATGCTACCCCCTCAAGCCAAGGGACAAGACAAGGGACACCTGTGAACAATGAACAGACGATTAACCAATGACAAGACACATGGCAGGATCACATGACAAACAGGGGATCACATGACAGACATGGAACATGACATGAAGAAACCAAAACGTGTCAGAAACAAGACCAAATCGTGACAGATCCCCCCTCTATCAATGGACCTACTAAGTCAAAAACTGGTCAGGCCAATCACATCGTGTATAGAGTCGGCGGGCGGGCTTAACACAATGATGGCACAGTTCATGACGTTCCGCGTCATTTTCATAGGTGATTTCCCTGCTACTTGAAAACAATGAAGATGCAGCGGTCTTTCGAATCGGCTTTGGCCGCGACTCTGGAGGACTTGGAGTTAAGAGAACGTCACTTAAGTCATTCTTAAAAAAAGAAGATGTGTTCGGAGTTTTGCCGACCTGATACGGCAAAAGTTTAATATATCAATTAGCTCCGCTGGTGGAAAAACGCATGGGACTTACTCATCCACAGCCGTTCGTTGCTCTGGTTGGTTGTAGCGCTGTCCTATTGCATGCAGAGGGATTTTGAAAGGTAACCGTTTATCCCGGCCCTCGGATTGAGGCATGTCAATGGAGAGTTCCCAGACCTAACATCTTGATGTAGGTCTGGCATGCCAGGCTATATATATTTAACATATGCGCAGAAACTGGCTAACAAAAGGTATTTGATGTCTATTTTAGAGTAAAAACTTTATAATCTATCCAAAACTAGTCAACGATATGCAGAGGTGGGTAGTAACGAAGTACTATACGGCGTATCACATTGGCAGAATAATGAGCTGCGAGAACTATAATGAGAACGGCTGACATCTCTCCCTTTTTATATAGAATAGGTAAACAGAGAATATTTATTTGGATTTTGAATTAGTTTTAGAATTAGATAATTTAAAAGTACATACTTAAATGATTATAAAGATAGCTCATGCCTAGTATTCGCTGAGTTTAGTTTAGAGACCTACTCCAGAAAAAAAGTTCACAGAGACGGAGAGGCAGAAAGCACACCCTGTTTATTTTCTTTATTTTACAAAAGCACAATGTTTTATTTAGATTGTAAGTGGACATTTAACAGTTTATTTTTTCATATTTGACCTGAATGACCAGAATGACCAGATGATGGAGTATTTTAAGTCCATTTTGCTGTTATGTGAAAATAATCGAGCAAAACGCGCCGCTGACCCGCCGACCCCAGAGGGTTAAAATCTACCTGATGGCTGAGTCCACAAAAGTCCTGAACATAGGTCTCGATGGCCTGGTCGCCTTGACGAAGGTTCAAGAGACAAAGATCTGCTGGGTTCATTGTGAAGGTCAAGTTTTCTGTAAATGGATCCACTGGAGGCAAGTGTAGATGAGAACCCAAGTGCAGTTTATTTATCCGTTTGCTGAGTTGGTGCACACTGTCAGAATGTCTCTTTAACCACCTTCTCCGGACAATCCACCTTCTGTATCCACCGATGTTCCCACATCACTCACCCATCTCACCTTCCGTCATCACCCGTAATACCAGCCGCTGCCTCTGCCAGTCCCATGGCCCGACCAGCTTCATTTTCCAGTGAGACGGAGGACTGCATCAGATTCATCCTACAATGCTCATTATATTTTGAGATAGCACCGTGAAAACTGTATTGAAACATGCATACAGCAAACATTTCACACACTTGTTTTCACAGCTACAAACTTCATTACGTAAGCAAACATTTAGGGTGACAAAACATTAATTACACAGCGGAACAGTCGTCAAGTTCTGGATACTCCACCCAAAAATAAAAATTCTGTCATCATTTACTCACCCTCAAGTTGTTGCAAACCTGTATGAGTTTCTTTCTTCTGCTGAACACAAAGGAAGATATTTTTGTTGTTTGATAGTTGTTTGGCACCATTAACTTCCATAAATTTTTTTTCTACTATGGAAGTCAATGGTGCCAAACAACTACACGGGAATATCTTCCTTTGTGTTCAGCAGAAGAAAGAAACTCATACACGTTTGCAACAACTTGAGGGTGAGTAAATAATAACAGAATTTTCATTTTTGGGTGGAGTATCCCTTTATAAATCATAAATAAAACACAAAATCTCAGATAAAATCCATGTAGGCTCAAAACACAGCTGCGTACCATTCACACTCGTCAGCTACCTTTAAAATGTTCATCTTCCCTTCTGCAAAACTATGGTGCCACCAAAGAGACAAATTTAAACATTACATGTCCACCAAATTTCCAGTCAATCACATACAAATAACATTAAACATATACAAAATATAAAATATTTGAATAAGTTACAAACATTTACACAAATATTTGACCAATAACCCAACCCATACTTCATTTAATCAACAGCATACATTCAGGTTCAATATTGAAGACACCTGGTGCAACACTCTAATCAGCTAATTAACTCAAAACACCTGCAAAGGCCTTTAAATGGTCTCTCAGGCTGCGTTTATACTTTGCATTAACATGCGATCACCGTGATCCGATCAAGCAGATCGGATCATTAGCCAATCAGGACATGGTGCGTTTATATTTGTTCACATTAACCCCCAATTTCCACCAACTGCGGAACGGCTGCGGATCCGCTCAGGAACGGCGGCGGAGTCAATATGTTTCCATTATAGTCAATGTGTGTATTTTCACTGACTGCGGAACGGCTGCGTTCCGACTCCGTCCCAGCTCCGGCGACCGCAGCCCTCCGGAGAAGATACGCAGAGTTTCTATTTTTGCCGGATGCCGGAGAGCGCCGCAGGAAGTCGAGCACAGAAACAAAATAAAACATCCGGTAATTTTCAAAATAATATACTCCATGCTTACGGCGGATCGTATTTCCCTTCACTACACCTCGAAAACGTCATAATGGCCGGAGATTTTGTTTTATATACTTTTTTCTTTTTCCACAAGAACAATAGTTAACTTTATTTACACAGCCTACTACTTTCCCAATACATTCATAATAAATATTTAGTATTTTATAAGTTGATTAGGCTATATAATTATAAATATTGTACTTATATGGTAGAATCACAATAATTTCCACAAAAAAGGGAGATCATCAGGTCAGCACAGAGTTTCCCCTCTACTCCTCTGGATGGAAACAAACTTGCTGGTTTTGTGATTCTGTTTAGAAACATCATCATCATACGTAAATTTGGGAGATATCGTATGTCCTCGTGACTTCAGCTGTCAGTCATGCTGCAGCCGTTCCGCAATAAATCCGGATCTGGTAGGTATTGAAGGACGGCGGAGCACGGATCCGACACGCAGCTGAGCCGATCCGCAGCCGTTCTGCAGTTGGTGGAAATCCGGGGTAAGCAGCCTCTGTATCTGGATAACCGATCAGATTTCTGTTTCCTGCATAATATTTAAATCAGGTCTGTGGCACGACACCAGATTAATAATAAAGATGATACAAATTAAACAATATCCCAATTGCTTTCACTCACTCACTTTACTTTCAAATGCAATCTCCATTAATTAGATAAAATTATATTTTTTGAAAGAAGGAATACTTATAAACTGGAAAATAACTGGGTTGATCGTGTTAAAAAAGTCATCATCGTAAGGTTATAGCGTGCAATGACTATATTGACAGAAATAAGAGATTGATAAACATGCTGAAACAATAAAAACATTCAACATTTAAAACATTAAAAAAATCCAATTCTGGTTATTCCTCTGGAAAGCAGCACAGCTCTTCATTCATTAAGATCTCATGACTGACTGTGAGTGTACAGGCGATCGCCTCGTTCAGATAATGTTGCACAATTAAAATGAAAAATGACACACATAGTCTAAATAAACTGTTTTAAAGATTGACGTTTATTGTTCAAATACGTTTAATTTCGTGTCTAAACTGCGTCTGGCCATTATTTTCTGACAGTCACGCGGGGAGACTGGGCGGAGATTTAAATTACGTTCACCTGTGAATGCAGGCACGACGGCTGGATTGCGTTTACATTACACTGAGATCCGATCACAATGCGTCATCGACTACCTCCGAATCGGGACACGCTGATCGGATAACATTCCGATCACATGTGCGTTTACACTTGTCTTTTCAATGTGTATGTGGACAACCTCCAGATACAGGTCGCATGTTAATGCAAAGTGTAAACGCAGCCTCAGTCTAGTTCTGTAGGCTACACAATCATGGGGAAGACTGCAGATTTGACAGCTGTCAAAAAGACGACCATTGACATCTTGCACAAGGAGGGCACATTAATAGCGAGGCGAAGGGAAGGAAAAGATGTGGTAGAAAAAAGTGTACAAGCAATGGGGATAACCGCACCCTGGAGAGGATTGTGAAACTAAACCCATTCAAAAATGTGGGGGAGATTCACAAAGAGTGGACTGCAGCTTGAGTCAGTGCTTCAAGAACCACCACGCACAGACGTATGCAAGCCATGGGTTTCAGCTGTTGCATTCCTTGTGTCAAGCCACTCTTGAACAAGACACAGCGTCAGAAGCGTCTCGCCTGGGCTAAAGACAAAAAGGACTGGACTGCTGCTGAGTGGTCCAAAGTTATGTTCTCTGATGAAAGTAAATTTTGCATTTTCTTTGGAAATCAAGGTCCCAGAGTATGGAGGAAGAGAGGAGAAGCACAGAATCCACATTGCTTCAAGTCTAGTGTAAAGTTTCCACAGTCAGTAATGGTTTGGGGTGCCATGTCTGTATCTGCTGGTGTTGGTCCACTGTGTTTTCTGAGGTCAAGGTCAACTTTATGGAGATGCAGATTTCATTTTCCAACAGGACTTGGCACCTGCACACAGTGCCAAAGCTACCAGTACCTGGTTTAAGTACCATGGTTTCCCTGTTCTAAATTGGCCAGCAAACTCGCCTGACCTAAACCCTATAGAAAATCTATGGGGTATTGAGAAGAGGAAGATGCGATACTCCAGACCCAACAATGCAGAAGAGCTGAAGGACACTATCAGAGCAACCTGGGCTCTCATAACACCTGAGCAGTGCCACAGACTGACCGACTCCATGCTCCGCCGCATTGCTGCAGTCATTCAGGCAAAAGGAGCCCCAACTAAGTATTGAGTGCTGTACATGCTCATACTTTTCATTGTCATACTTTTTAGTTGGCCAACATTTCTAAAAATCCTTTTATAAGTAATATTCTAATTTTCTGTGATACTGAATTTGGAATTTTCCATTAGTCTTCAGTTTTAATCATCACAATTAAATGAAATAAATCAGTCTGTGTGTAATAAATGCATATATAATATCCAAGTTTTACTTTTTGAATGGAATTACTGAAATAAATCAACTTTTTGATGATTTTCTAATTATATGACCAGCACCTGTGTATAAATAGTATATATTCACTAAAATGTTTGCTTACATTTTTGACTCTTATTCTTGCATAAGCATAAAGTAAATTCAATAACCTAACACTGGCAAAAAAACGTCTCGGTTACTAATGTAACCCTCGTTCCCTGAAGGAGGGAACGGGAGACGTGACGTCGACGTGGCGACGTAATGGGATCACTTCAGGGAGCCCTATCAACTTCGAGTGTCTACAGAACAAGCCAATGAACGTTGGCGTGCGTGAAGCGCGTCACGCGCCCCGCCCCGCAGCGCGCGGATAAACAGGAAGCGGGCGCACGCACTCATTGTTTTTCGCTGAGGAGCCGAGATGAGGCGGCCGTACAGCGATGGTCAGCAACCGTGGCGACGGGACGTCACGTCTCCCGTTCCTCCTTCAGGGAACGAGGGTTACATTAGTAACCGAGACGTTCCCTTTCAGTCGCTCACGTTCGGCGTGACGTGGCGACGTAATGGGATCCCATGGAAAACGCCACGGTTGCTGCCACATCCAGCGCCCTACGGAAGACTCTCAGACCCCCAACTGGCTGGGGCGGAAGACCTGCGTAGAGGGAGTTCACTGCTGTTCCATTAACCCCACACAGTGGAACTCTTGGACAACACTGGGAAAGCATGCCTTTCCAGGGGAGAGGGACGCTGCGGAAGCCACATCCTGCCCGAAGGGAGGTAACATGTGGAGAATACACATATGGACTGGCCAGAGGGGCAGTGCAACATATGGAATGTCACTGGGGTGGCTCCAGCCTGAGAAGAGCCTCCCTCTACACCAGACAGTGACGGCAGAGTGGACTCTGCCAAGGGAAAGACACGGGCTCACCGCAGGGAGCTGGTCGTGGAAGAATACTCAAATGGGATCGCCGCAGGCATCACCACATATGGAACCCAGCCTAGCACAAGTTACACAAGCATACGAGCACTAGGCCTGGCGTCGGACGCTCCGCAACGTCCGACTGCCGAAGGGGTGCGGAGGAACTCTACAGGGTTCGCCTGAGTGGGGAACTCGACTGGAGCAAAAAGCGCACGTGTCCGCTCCATGTGGAGGGGAGTGGCGCAGCAAGCCGACACAAGAGCAGAACTTCGGTGTTACCGGGTGGTTGAAGCGAGCACACAGAAAGAAACCGGCTCAACACTTAGGCTATAAAACCTAGCGAACGTGTTAGGTGTCGCCCAGCCCGCAGCTCTACAGATATCTATAAGAAGAAATATAAGAGTAAGAAGCGACACTCCTAGTGGAGTGGGCTCTCAACCCAGGCGGGCAAGGCACGCCTTGGGCTTCGTAAGCCAAGGCGATGGCATCCACTATCCAGTGGGCCATCCTCTGCTTGGAGACAGCCTTTCCCTTCTGCTGGCCTCCGTAACAGACGAAGAGCTGATCTGAGGTCCTGAGGCTTTGCGTTCTGTCCATGTACAGGCGCAGAGTGCGGACGGGACAGAGAAAAGCCAGGGCTGGGTCTACCTCCTCCGAAGGCAGCGCTTGCAGGTTCACCACCTGGTCCCGGAAGGGAGTGGTAGGAACCTTGGGCACGTATCCGGGCCGGGGTCTCAGGATCACGTGACAGTTATCCGGGCCGAATTCCAGGCACGATTCGTCGACCGAAAATGCATGCAGGTCCCCTACCCTCTTGATAGAGGCCAATGCAACCAGGAGAACTGTTTAAAGGACAGAATTTTTAACTCAGCTGACTGCAAGGGCTCAAGGGGTGGTCTCTGAAGTGCCGAAAGGACCAGAGACAAAACCCAAGAGGGTATAGAGAGTGGGCGAGGAGGATTTAGTCTCCTTGCTCCCCTCAGGAAACTGACGATCAGGTCGTGCTTCCCCAACGACTTACCCTCAACTGCATCGTGACGTGCGGCAATGGCGGCAACATACACTTTAAGGGTGGAGGGAGACAGCCTTCGCTCCAACCCATCTTGCAGGAAGGAAAGCACGGCTCTGATTGAGCAAGTGCGGGGGTTCTCCTCGTGAGAAGAACACCAGTCAACGAATAGGTTCCACTTCAAAGTATAGAGGCGCCTCGTAGAGGGGGCTCTAACGGAAGTGATGGTGTCAACTACCGCTGGGGGTAGGTCACCTAGAACCTCCGCGTCCCGTCCAGGGACCAGACATGGAGTTTCCAGAGGTCTGGACGCGGGTGCCATTGGGTGCCCCGTCTCTGAGAGAGCAGGTCCTCTCAGGTCCTCTCCAGGAATGGGCCAGGGAGGGGCTGTCGCGAGGAGCACTAGTTTGGGGAACCAGGTCCGGTTGGGCCAATACGGCGCAACTAACAAGACCTGCTCCTCGTCCTCCCTGACTTTGCACAAGGTCTGTGCAAGAAGGCTCACTGGGGGAAACGCATACTTGCGTAGGCCCGGGGGCCAGCTATGTGCCAGAGCATCCGTGCCGAGGGTCCCCTCGGTCAGGGAATAGAACAACTGGCAGTGAGACGTGTCCGGGGCGGCAAACAGATCTACCTGTGCGGTCTCGAAGCGCCTGAAAAACAGCTGGACCACCTTGGGATGGAGTCGCCACTCTCCCGGTAGCACCTGCTGCCGTGAGAACTCGTCGGCTGCACGGTTGAGCAGGCCAGGAATATAATGGCACGAAATGACCTCAGATGCTTCTGACTCCAAAGGAGGAGATGGCGGGCGAGTTGTGACATGCGACGGGAGCGCAGACCACCTTAACGGTTGATGTACGCAACGGTCGCAGTGCTGTCCGTACGGACCAGTACATGCTTGCCTTGTAGCGGCGTTTTGAAGCGACTCAAAGCAAGATGTACAGCTAACAACTCGAGGCAGTCGATGTGCCAATGCAGCTGAGGCCCCGTCCACAGACCTGAAGCTGCATGCCCGTTGTACGTGGTCACCCAGCTGGTGGCTGAGGCATCCGTGGAGACCACAGAATGCCTGGACACTTGTTCTAGGGGAACATCTGCCCACAGGAACAAAGGGTCTGACACAAGCTGAGAGTTTGGCGACAGTGCGGAGTCACTTGGACCCGCACGAGCCGCTCTGCCACGCCCATCTCGGGACTCGATCGTGGAGCCAGTGTTAGAGCGGCCTCATATGAAGCGATCTGAGCGGCGTTACCGCGGCTGCAGATGCCATATGCCCCAGGAGCCTCTGAAACAGTTTCAGTGGAGCCGTTGTTCTGCGTCTGAGTGTGCTCACGCAGTTCAACACTGACTGGACGCGGGCCTTGGTGAGGCGAGCTGTCATGTTGATCGAGTCCAACTCCATACTGGGAAAAGAGATCCTCTGCCTGGGGGTGAGTTTGCTCTTTTCCCAGTTGTGGCTGAGGTGACTGAGCACCTTGTCCCTGTGTTCGCACAACTGCTCTCTCGACTGGGCACCACAGGGCCAGCCCGAAGGGTAAGACTTTGTACTGATATGCACGTCCCTCGAACGCAAAGCGAAGAAACGGTCTGTGTCGAGGGAGAATCGAGACATGAAAGTGCGCGTCCTTCAGGTCGATCGCTGCAAACCAATCTTGGGGACGGATGCATTTGTAAATGCGTATCTGCGTAAGCATCTTGAACGGCAGTCTGTTGAAGGGACTGGTTCAAGACACGCAGGTCCAAGATTGGTCGTAACCCACCGCCTTTCTTGGGTACAATGAAGTACGGGCTGTAGAAGCCGGTCTTCATATCGGCTGGAGGGACCGGCTCGATCACGTCCTTCGCCAGTAGGACTGCGATCTCTGCCCTGAGCACAGGGGCACTGTCCGCCAGAACACGGGTGAACAGAATGCCCCTCAATACAGGGGGACGCCGGGCAAACTGAATCGCATAGCCGAGTCTGACAGTATGGATGAGCCAGCGAGACGGGCTGGGAAGCGCTAGCCAGGCTCCCAGACACCGCGCAAGCGGAACCAACAGCACCACAGACGTACCCGGGGTGGGGCAGCGCGGCGGAGTGCAGGGACCTGACTCGGACGGCATAGCGGCCCGGAGTGGGGTCTGAGTGTGTGGTGCAACACGTACCTGCTTCCGTCGAATGGCAGAGTGAGTGTGCGGAAGCATCAGTGCGTCCAGAACACAGCCACTGCTGCTCGCTGGCGATGAAGAGGGGCTCGAGGGTGACAAGGCATAGCGTCGTCGACCACCAAGCGCGCCCTCTTGGGACCCAGAGGTTTCAGAATTGCTCTTTAGATGAAAATGAGGGTAATGAGGGAACAGAAAAAGGAAACAAAGATTCTCCACCCAGCCCTCCACCGGGGGAAGGAGCGGTGCCTTCACCACCTCCTGAAGAGCAACTTGATCCACTCTGGGTCGCCCGTCTCAGGGTCGTTAGTACCCACTTGCCTCCTGGTTTGGCAGTGGGCTGGATGGGCATGGTCAACTTCCTGCGGCCTGCCCCACGCCGAGGCAGGAGGTCGACCTCGGCGACGAGCGGACGGAGGAGCTGCGGCCGGCGGACGGGTGGGAGCAGCAGCGGTCCGCCGGGGCAGGATGTGTCGGATGGCCTCCGTCTGCTTCTGGGCGGCCGAGGACTGTTTGGCGTAGCTCTTGACCGCATCGCCGAATAACCCAACCTGGGAAGAGGGCGTCCAGGAACCGACATTTATCGGTGTCCCTCATATCCACGAGGTTGAGCCAGAGGTGGCGCTCCTGGACCACCAAGGTGGACATCGCCTGACTGACTGAACGTGCGGTTTCCTTCGTCGCTCGGAGAGCGAGGTCGGTTGCCACACGGAGCTCCTGGAGGAGCTCTAGGTCAGAACCACCCTCGTTCATGTCCATGAGCGCCTGGGCCTGATGGACCTGTAGAAGCACTATGGCATGGAGGGCGGAAGCAGCCTGTCCACAGGCTCTGCAGCCTTGGACGGGAGGCGTGGATTGCCCCGCCAGAAGAAAGCGGACGCCGGACACTATTGCATCGCGACGGCACACTCCACCGTGGGAACATCCACATACCCCTTAGCCGCCCCGCCGTCGAGGGTGGTGAGGAGGGAGGAGCCACTAGGACGGCTTCTGGCACTATACGGCGCCTTCCACGTCCTAGTAAGCTCCTCATGCACTTCCGGAAAGAATGGCACTGGGGTGGAGCGCTGAGAACCAGCACGGCCCACCCCGAGATACCAATCGTCCAACCGAGAAGGCTCGGGACGTGGTGGAGGGTTCCACACAAGCCCGCCTCCCTTGAGGTAAGCGAGTCTTGATCTAAGCGCTGCCATAGTCATATTCCCGCAATGAGAACATGAACTATTCACAAAAGCTGCTTCAGCGTGCTGAATGCCCAAACACAAGAGGCAACAATTGTGGCCGTCTGCTGGCGCCAGGGAACGACCGCACCCAGAAACGCACAAGCGGAATGTCATCCTGAAAAGGACGCAGCGTCACGCTTGTGTTGCTCTTTTAGTTGAAAACAAAAAATATAAAGAGAAAAAATAACTCTCTCAGTGCTGAAGCACCCAGGGATAGCCGCGGTGTAATCAGGGTACACACTCACGAGAGGAACGCCCACCGAGACCGACACATACAGACACACACACACACACACACACACACACAAGCAATGCTGTGAAAACAGCAGTTGTGAGCTGTAATGCTCGCGGCCACCGCTGATCGCGCCTTCACACCAGCACTGGAACAGAGTATTCTCTTTGAAGTCTTCAACGACCGATGCAGCAGTCTGCAGAAACTCAGAGTCAAAACGAAAGCTCGGCTCCGAAGCGAAAGACAATGAGTGCGTGCGCCCGCTTCCTGTTTATCCCCGCGCTGCGGGGCGGGGCGCGTGACGCGTTTCACGCACGCCAACGTTCATTGGCTTGTTCTGTAGACACTCGAAGTTGATAGGGCTCCCTGAAGTGATCCCATTACGTCGCCACGTCGACGTCACGTCAAACGTGAGCGACTGAAAGGGAACTACATTACACCAGCATAATTCACATTCTATAATGGGGTGACCATATTTAATATACTAATGTTTTTACAAAGTCTTAAATGTAAATATGTAAAGGATGTTCTTGTACTGAACTGTAAAGAGAATTTAACATTCATGGTGCAACAATTCATGTTTTGTGTTAACCTACTTGGCATCCTTGAATCATTGAAAAGGTCAAGTCTTGGTTGGCCTTTTTTCTATAGCTGTTTTTATGATGAAGGCAGGTCTTTTAAATATTAAAAAGTTGCACATTTCAGAAATCATACATATTTGTTGATTAATTTATTATTTTTTTCACTATTTCAAACAGAAATCATACATAGGCTATTTGTTGATTAATACATTACAGTAAGAAGGATTTTTTGTTATATTTTGACCATTTCCCAACCAACCAGTGATTTCTCAAAAGACCAAAAACAGAAATCATAAACTGTATATATATAAATTATATATAAACTCCCATTAAAATACAGCTATCTAAAACTGCTTAGCCATTTGTAATAATAAAGCATATTTTTGTTCATGTTTTTACGGTTCTTTAGTTTTCAAATATTTTTCCAGTGCTATGCTGACCATTTGTCAGAAACTCATCAGAGTTTCTTGATGCAATCATTCTATCATAACTTAAGTTACTAAACATATAACCTAGGTACATTTGAAAATAAACATGCATTTATACTGATCAATCAGTTGGATTTCAAAAATAAATAAAAACAAATACACAACTTAACATTCCTCAAAGACCATTTAATTAAATAAATGGCAACATTTGTACAGGTTCAGCGATCATATACACTTAACAGCACTACTTTTCATGCAGTTCAGTTATACCACTGATGTATTTTTGCCGTACCAGGACAGCCAAATTACAAATATAGTGATGAAACTCACTGAGAGAAAGATAACATACATCCCAAAAAGCAAGCGGTCAATGACTTCACCCAAATGTACCCACTCATCTGCGCTCTCATCAGGTTTAAAATGTTTATTGACCTGCTGACGGATGAATAGTATCTCGTGACTTATCTTCCTCAGTTCCTGAAGAGTAGGAGTTGAGTTATGGACCGCTTCGCTCGGAGGGGTGTCAACTACAGGATCACAGCGTTTTGTCTCAGTTCTGTGCTCTACAGGTACAAAAACGTTGTTGAAATAAATAAATTTTTATACATAAATGGAATACTCTTATAGCTCGTTTCCACCAAGCGGTATGGTATGGTACGGTACAGTACAGTACGATTCGGGACGGTAAACCCTGATCTGGCTTGCGTTTCCACCGCCAACAGTACTCTTACTTGATATACGTGGTGTAGCCTATACCGGAAAGAAACGATAGACGTCATTTTCGCGCGAAGAAGAAAGCGACATGGTAAACAACAATGGATGACATACAGTAGATCTTGTTCTTGCTTCTCGGCATGTGACTGTTTGTCACAAGAAGACAAGCGCCGACATTAGGCATTTCTAAGTCCGACTCAGGAGAATATAAGTCCGGTAATTCTGCAAATGGAACCACCTGCCGTTCTTGAAAGCATCACTCAGCTCGAAATATGTTATAAAACTTCTCAGGTTACGACTCTAACCCTAGTTCCCTGAGTAGGGAACGAGACAATGCGTCGATGGCGCTTTGTGAATGCTTCCAGTGTGATTGTGTCTGAAGCATCTATGTCAACTAGTCCAATGGAAGGAATGAACGTCACAGGCGGGTGTGGTCATGACCAGGAAGAGATAAAAGCACATCCGGTACAACCGACATTAGCTTCGAAATTGCTGAAGCAAGTCGATCACAGGGATGCAGGAAGTATGGCAGGGTGACGCATCGTCTAAACCATCGTCTAACCCTAACCCAAATCGCCAAACTTCTGAATGCCTGAGTGTCAGCCTGTTGTCAGAACTAACACTAAGCACTCAGCACCTGAGACCCTGGGGCAGTGTCCAGGTCCAGAGTATAAAACCTCACGAAAGTGAGCGGCGAGGACCAACCGCCGCATCACAAACGTCTTTGAGAGAAACCCCAGGTAATTCGGCTTTAGAGGCCGCCATACTCCTAGTGGAATGAGCTCTGACCACCAAAGTATACGGCTGGTCAGAGGACTCATAAGCAATATAAATAGCCTCAACTATCCACTTCCTAACCGTCTACTTAGAGGCTGGAAGACCTATCTTGGGTGATCCAAAGCAGACAAATAACTGATCGGATTTTCTCCACGGAGAAGTCTGATGAACATAAGTGTTCAGTGCTCGCACTGGACACGAGAGGTTCAGCTTTTCCTGGTCCGAAGAGGTAAACGTAGGAGGGCAGAAAGCCTGCAGCACAATAGGCCTCGGAATAATGATCAGCACCTTAGGGACGTATCCCTGTTTAGGGAATAAGAAAGCCTTGACCATCCCGCGTGCAAACTCAAGGCAGGTGGGAGAAACCGAAAGGGCCTGAAGGTCTCCGACTCTTTTGAGGGACAAAATAGCTAACAGAAAGATGGTCTTAAGTGTAAGAAATTTCGCTGAGACCAAATCTAAGGGCTCAAATGGAGCCCTAGACAGGCCTTCTAGCACTATAGAAAGGTCCCAAGCCAGCACCCTAGTGCGATTTGCAGGCCTCAGCCTCAAGGTGCCACGGAGGAAGCGTGTGATCAGGGGGTCTCGATTTAACGATGTACTATCCACCGGGGCGTGGAAAGCCGCAATGGCCACCACGTAGACCTTCAGGGTGGATGGACATAAACCTGATGCAAAGCGATCTTGCAGAAACTTAAGTATTGTACTAACTGAACAGTTAACCGATTCCCACTGATGCTGATAACACCAAGTAGTGAAAACTCTCCATTTCAGTGCATATAGTTTCCTCGTAGCGGGAGCTCTGGAGCTTAAATTGGTCTTAACAACCTCGGTTGAGAGACCACTCTCTATGAGTTGGGCCCCCTCAGAGGCCAAACCCATAGTTTCCAAATCTCTGAACGGGGGTGAAATATTGTGCCCCCTGCCTGAGACAGAAGGTCTCTCCTGATCGGGATCTCCAAGGGATGGCCGTCGAAGAGATGAATTAGGTCCGCGAACCAAATTCGACTCGGCCAGAGTGGTGCTAGTGGTGCATCCTGGCGGACTCTCTCCAGAACTCCTGGGAGCAGAGCAACAGGGGGAAATGCGTACAGACGTAGCCTCGGCCACGTCTGCACCATAGTGAGGGAGAAACAAAGTGGACAGTGCGTCGTGTACTGAGACACGAACAGATCCACTTTTGCTTGGCCGTAAAACTCACATATTTGCTCCACAACCTCGGGGTTGAGTCTCCAATCACCTGGCCTCAACCACTGCCTCGACAGGGTGTCTGTTCCTATATTCTGCCCCCCTGGAATATACACTGCCCTCAGAGAGAGTATTTTCCCCAGGGACCACAGGAGGATCTGGTGGGCCAGTTTGCAGAGTAGACACGAACGCAGACCCCCCTGACGACTTATGTAAGAGACCACCGAGGTGTTGTCTGTCCGGACAAGCACATGATGGCCCCTCAGGTCTGGGAGGAAATCAATGCATTCATTTCATTTTGTTTATTTCACACGTCATTATTATATCATTTACACACAATTTCAGAAGGAACAATGGTTATATGTAGGTCGTGTGAAATGGGGAACCCCAAAGAAGCTACTAAAAGCTTTTAGGAGGGGGCCCGATAACATAAACATAACCATACAACATATAATACACAAACCAAAGACTCTATATACCATAGACACAAAATAGACAAAAAAACAACAGAAAACAAACACTACAACAAACAGCACAAGTATAACAATTACGGAATGTTCAACAATCAATAAGCAATTTTTCCTTGAGATTTTTCTTGAAAATGGAGAAAGAATGCAACAATTTAAAATTTTCCTCAAGCTCGTTCCAAATCTGCGGTGCCCTACAAACTACACTCAGGCTTGTACATTGCAGTCGTCGTTTTTTGCCAGTAATTACATGTTTTTCCCTTGTGTCATATGCAAGCTTGGGATGACTGATTGGAACAAGCTCACACAATCGGTAATTTAACCTATGAATGTCCTGAAATATCATACAGGTTAATAAACCAAGGCGACGAAACAGAGGACGAGTGGGGGTATTGTGCTCAGACCACGTTAATACCTGTATAACTTTTTTCTTCATAGTCTGTATTTTTTTCAGGTAGCTGGTAAAAGTGTTACACCATATGCCATTACAATAGCTTAAATGGGGCTAAAACAAGGTTTTATATAAGGTGAGAAGTGCTGACAGTGGGAGAAGATACTTTAAATTTTAAAAAAAAATACTTACTTTAAAAAATAGTCCAACGTATTTAGATAATTTTTTAATTAATTGATCAATATGGCATTTGAAGTGTAAACTTTCATCGATAAAGACTCAGAGAAATTTAGTGGTGTTTACTCTTTCAATAATTTGTTCATTTATTTTTAGACAAACATGCTTGTTTTCCATTTGATTTTTGTTGGAATGAAACACAATGTAGTTTGTTTATTAATGTTAAAGTCGTCATGAAATCAAATTTTACCATTTTAAATTTCGTATTTTAGTGTTTATTATAAATGATTTATCTGTGCACTTCCGGTCAAAATATATTACTAGAGGGCGTGGCTATTGTAACTTAGCTATTGTAATTTCTTAACTCTCTATTTATTGTTTCTTCCAATTCATCTGGACTCTTATGTGACATAAATAAATTTGTGTCATCAGCAAATAAAACTTTGTGTTAAACCATGGTGGAATTTTCAAAGTCATTTATATATAATATAACGAGGAGAGGGCCCAAAATGGATCCATGGGGGACACATTTAATGGGTTTGCTTACGGAAATTGTTCATTAATATTTACATATTGCTGTCTACCAAATAAATAACTTGTGAACCAGCTAAGTGCTAGTCCTCTAATTCCATAATGATTTATTCAATAAGATGTCAAAATCAATAGTATCAAATGCCTTGGATAAAACTAAAAACATACCACAGTCACCTTTATCAATGGTATCATTGATCTTTTCAATCAGATCAAGTACCGCCATGCATGTAGTACTTTTTTCCTAAATCCAACTTGGGATGAAGCAATAATATTTATCTTATCAAGGTAGCTATTTAACCTACTGTACACTACTCTCTCTAAAACCTTAGTGATTGTAGGCAAGATTGATATAGGACGATAATTGCTCATATCATTTTTATCCCCAGATTTAAATACTGGTATAATTCTTGCAATTTTTGCCTTTTTTTGCACAATTCCAGAGAGCAGAGAAAATCTTTCACAATAAGATAAGTACAATATACAATATAAGTTAGTGGCTCCATGATATCAAGTGCTATGGCTTTCAGAATTTTACTACAAATGTCATCCTCACCAGCAGTGTACAAGCTTTGTAAATTTTTGATAATTTTATAGACTTCATCGCAATTAGTTGGTTCCATAAAAAAGGAATTGACATAAGTGCCCCGCAAGTAATGGTTGAAAGAGATTGTCATGAATTATGGCTGTTGTTACTTTTTTTGGCCATGTGAGGTCCTCAGTGTTCTTTTTTTGTTGTTATTATTTTATGCCTGCCACATGTTCTCATTATTGATTTATTAGTTTCACCTGAACCTTGTTAAACTGCCTATTTAAAACCCCTGTTGTCTTGAGTTCTTTGCTCAGTCTTGAGTTGACACCGGTGAAGTCTTTTTTGACTATACATTGTCCGTGAGTTATTATTCAGAGTATTTTTTGTTTGTTACTGACCTGTATATGCCTGTTTTTTGGATTACGAGTTTGTCTCCTGCTTTTGGATTATTCACTGATTCTGACTGAGATAGTGGACTTTGACCTTTGCCTGGATTTTACTTTTTGTTTTTGCCATTCCTTGTTGGATACTTTTGCCCTGCTTTTTAAGTAAAGCCCTTGAACTGAGTTATTGTCTCTGCCTCTGCATTTTGAGTCGAATACACCACATTGTGGCACCGAGGTAGTGCTTTCCCCTGCTATGACCCAAATGACCTGGGCGCTCGGGACCAATGCTGAGAAACGCATGGAGTAGACGAGGTCAGGGTCAACGGGTTACTAACGTTAATCACTGATTTGTGTACATCGGCGCGTGATGTTTCAAGAGCTAAACGCCGGTCTCTCAGCTCAGCTTGTCTCTCTAAAAGGTCACGGATCTGCTTCTCTACAGCTTCCAGCTCAGACTGCACTGCGAGCAGCTCGAATTTGTTCTCATCTGCACCAAAAGATATATTCGCCATTTTAACCAATGGACAGTAAGTTAGCAACGATGCTACCAGTGATACTACTAATATTAGTACTAATTTTATGACTGAAGTCTTGGATATAATCTGTCTTTTTTTGTGGTACGGGTGTAATGTAGACGCACGATAGACGAGAAAATATTCGTTTGTAAATGAGTGTAAAGAAGACTCGCTCAGCCGTGACCCACAGGTGTAATCGTACCGGTGTTGGCTTGAGACGAGTCTGCTCAACAGTCTGAGTTGTAACTATGAGGTTTGAGCAGCAGTGCTTCTCAGTGAGGACAAGTAGAAAATGTTTGTTGTAAGTGCATGAGTTTAAAGAAAAAAGTTAACAGATTATGAATCAAATCGAAGGAGCTCCAAACACAAACAACTAGCGAATCCTCTTCCCCCCTGATTGTGTCACTTTCAATGCTCAATACATCTACCTCCTCGGAGCTAGAGCACTGCATCCCTCAGGTAAGGGAGGAGATAAGGCCCCCCTTCTCCAACCCCGCTGAGAGATCCATTTGCGATCCCCAGGAATGGATTCTCCATGCTGCCTCGGCAGCAGCGTGCCCTGAGGACCGCGAGCCTGGCCACTTTCGTCAAAAAGTGACAGGCGGGTGCGGAGCATGCGAAGCGGAAGCTTTTCACAATGTTGGCAATCAGCCCCCTTGAAGGCTGATACCGCATGCTCCACTCCCAAACACATCATAAAAAGCTTGTGTATATCCCCACCCGTTAAATAGCGCGGGCAGGGAGAAGCACACAGCTTGTATAATTGTTTCGCCATGATAGAAGTATGTGACAGACAACAGTAAATATAACAGACAGTATGACACAGATCGCTTGCTGAGGCAACAGAAGCTAATTCTGGTTGTACAGTGTAGAGAAACATTAGCTCAAATAAAGGGAATATAACTTTAATAACAAATCATGAAACATGATTGTGAATCACCTACAAATAATAAAAATTCCCCGTAAGGGAATAAGTTGCCGAGGTCTCTGTATGGACCACCAAATACAACGAATTATAATTAGTTCTCCATACAAATAGGCAAAAAGAAATCAATTGTATTAACAATAATCAATCACAACGAATTATATATATATTAATTGTCTAAAATAGATCGATTGTCAGGACAATCTTTAATGGGATCAATTTATTACAGACTAATCTGTTTTGTCCAGCAAAACTGATCATCCGATCATTATCAAACCTAATGAAAAATTATCCTTCTTTATAGACTTTCAAGAGAAGCTCCTCTGACCACGAGGATTACTTTCCTGTTCTATAACAATACCATAGACTGTAAAAAAATATGGACGTAGTGTCCGTGACGTCACCCGTAGGTTTCTGGAGAGCGTTTTTGAAGCCTAAAGTGGGCGGGGCCAACCGTCGCCATCTTGGCAGCGCGTCATCTCTCGTCACTCCCGGATAACAGAAAATGGGCAAAGAGGCGGGACGTGGGTGGAGCCGAGGTGCTAATGCTATGCTACTGACCCTATGTACTGGCCTTGCACTAAAGTGACAGCTAATTAAATAAGTAAAGCCAACAGTTAAAGTTCATGTTTTTGCCCTTCGATATACTATAATAGTTAAAAGACGTAACTAAAAGTGAGATTGTGTATGGTGATGCATTATTATTCTGCAAAACGTTATTAAAAATGTATTATGCAGATGCAGTAACTTACAATATTGCTCTGAGTCTGAGCTTGTGACAGTGATTCATGCCAAATTGTCTCTGTTCATGCGCACATGTCAGTCAGCGCGGCATCGCACGTCAAGTTCATAAAGAACTTTATTCAGTCCATTTTAAAATATGATTTTGGCCGCCTCACAATTTCTCAAATGTATTAAACCAAAGATATTACCTTAGAAGTTCAAGTAAATGCATTAGAAATCTGCGCTCATTCAAGGGTGCATCTGCATGGACGGACAGAAAGCACTGACACCTGCAGGATTTCATCTGACGGTACTTTTTATTTAACACAAAGTTAATTAAGCATATGCATATTTGTTCCGTGAGAGCAACAGTACCTCATAACGAGTGTAGTCTCTATATCTATAGATTTAAATCTAAACTCCAAAAAGCAACGACATGTTCAGACATCCATGATTAGTGCATGCGAGGAAAACAACTGGAAACACAGCGCTGGTTGTTCTCTCCATACTCGACGGAATCCAACAGCATGGGCGAAGGTATAATGCGTGTAAATTGTATGAAATAATCCCGGAAAAAGCACAAACACGGCAGAGATGGCGAGTACAGCAGCTGCTGGAATTAGCCGAGGGTGACGCTAACAGACAGCAGACAAACGGCTGTCACTCAAGTGGCCACACCCTTAATTATGGAGAACTGTAAGGCTTAATATAATTTAAACGGATGAGTTGTAAAATAATTCACCCCCCTCACAGTTGTCATGAAGGGCAAAGTTAGCTATATAGACCAAAACAACTTTTGACACCAGGCTGTAAACATATCTTTTGCTGCTGTAAAATTGGGCATTTTAACATGGGGGAGATACAGATTTGACTCACTTCTGCAGCCAGCCTCAAGCGGCCAGTCGAAGAATTGCAGTTTAATTCACTTCCGTGTTGGTTTCAAGAGAGAGACGGGGAGGTTGCCGCTTGAACAATACTATTTGAGTATCTACAAATTTTAATGCTTGTATCTTCGATCAAACATTAAAGGGACGTTTTTGTTATGAGCACGAGACAGTCAATCAAATGAATATAATGTATTTAAGAAATGAAAATACGTATACAGGTGAACTAATGTTACACGGAATAGATGTATATACAAACAATAAAACAACGAACAATGAAAGAGAATGAAAGTAGAGTTATAGAAAAAGGGAGAGAGTGGGAGAAAGATCCCGAAGGATCAGAGTGGCAAATTACAGACAGTAAACCTTTGAGAGACAACATGGAAAACACAATCACCCTGAGTGGGCAAACAACCATAACAGCTTTCAGATCTCGATATGAAATACGATACTTGCACTTACAGCTCTTGTGTTGTTGCTTCAAAGAAAGCGAGTGTGTGTGGCGTTCCGTGTGGGCGTCACGTGGTCTGCCGATGGGTCCTGAGCGCACGCTTCGTCACAGGTTTGAATGTCCATGAACGTAAAGTTACCAAAGAAATATTTCTGGCTAAGTTCATTTCACTTGTCTGTGGAAATGAACAAAGTATAATACGAAAAGGAAAAACAAAACTTAACAAAAGAAAACAAAAGACGAAAACACTGAAGAGAAAAGGAAAGCTGGAACTAGCACGAAGCTGAAGAGGCAAACTAGAACACAAATGAATCCCGGTCACCTTGTTTTAACCAAGCGGCAACATTCCAATCTCATAAATGAAGCCTACCCGGAAGTGCGAAAAACTGCAATACATCGAAAATCCACTAGGGGCAGGTCCCAAAAGGGAGCAAATGTCCATAGACAAAATACATAAAATACATAACATAGACATAAATGTCCATGTTTTCACAGCATAAATGCATGTTTTTACAGGTTGGTCCCATGGACTTTTATTGTATTTTTCGATAGGTACCGAGTACCGGACAACTGTGAGGGGGGTGAATTTTTTTCTAACTCGTTAGTTTAGATCAGTGGTTCTCAAACCTGTCCTGGCGTACCCCCAACACTACACGTTTTCTTTGTCTCCCTGATCAAACACACCTGATTCAACTCATCAGCTCATTATCACATGGGTTAATGAGCTGATGAGTTGAATTAGGTGTGTTTGATTAGGGAGACAAAGAAAATGTGTAGTGTTGGGTGTACGCCAGGACAGGTTTGAGAACCACTGGTTTAGACCGTATTTAGATATAAAATGTATGACAAATAAGGGCGTGGTTAACTTTGATTGACAGCTGATAACGGGCTGTGCCGAGTGAAATTTTACGTCTCGGCCATGATCTGATACAACACATCACACCACCTCTGTATCCTTTCTGAACATTTGTATTGAAATATCGTACATAAAATAGGTTGCTCTGCTATAAACTGCACTAACCGACACTGTAGGAGTAAGTTACTTCGCTCCATTTTTTCCGGTAAGTGAAATTCCACTACTATTTTACGTAGTTAGCAGTATTTGTATTTAGCATCAGTGTTTGTGGGCAGTGGCACTGCAGTAGCATTAAATGCTCAGAGAGAGGTGCGATTGACTCTGTGTGTGTGAGAGAGAGAGAGAGAGAGAGAGAGAGAGAGACGCAGGCACTATCGAACTGTGTGTGTGTGCGAGAAAGAAGCAGGCGCGTGTGTGTGTGTGTGTTGCGCAGGTGTGATCGAACAGTGGAAGCATAAAAACATACTCCGTCATTTCGTTCATACAGGACATTCAATCTGCAAAGTGTTTACTTATATTTGTGTACACTCGCAATAGTAATGTTACAGATAGCTGAGGGCTGCTTGGATGAAAGGGCGCGTCCACCGGCCGGCTCAGTCTCACACAAAGCCCGCCCTTTTACCCATATATGGATTGGCCAGAAGGTGGGTGGGGTTAGGCTTTCCCAAGATTTTCAAAGATGGCGCCGCCCATACCCCCCATAAACGGCTTCAGAACCGTTATTCGGAAAGTCTATGGGTGACGTCACAGACGCTTTGTCCATTTTTTTTTACAGTCTATGGTTTTAACCCTTTCACATGTAAGTTTAAAATATTCTAACTGACCCCCCAGTGTGAGTTTTTCAAGGCGACCGTTATTTAGACCTTGTCACTTTAATGTTTCCATGGTGACGCGTCATTGCTTGTCACGTGACAGCACAACCACAACACAGCGCTGAATGAATGATGATCTGCTTTTATGTAATTTTTCCTTGTTAATTAAAAATATTCACAAATGTATTAGCTATAGCGTGAAACACTGAGATTCCGATTGTCAAATATGTGCAAGTGGATGTGTTTTGTTGTTTAAACACCTTTATAACGATCGCGTTATTTGAGTTGTATGCCCCATGGGCGGCGCCATTTTAGTTTGTTTCACAGTTCAGAGAATCGGATCTGTTGGAATTACAACACGTCAATTCCTCTACTTCTCACGAAATACATAAAAGTAAGTGGCCGGTGAACTGTGAGAAGAATAGGGTCAAATGTAAAGCTACTTACACAATGTCTATCTGATATGAATAAAAGTGTTGTCTTATTATAATGGAAAGGATTATTATTGCCGTTTCCATAGACATCAGTGTGTATTTTACAAACTCAAAATCATTGTTTTGTTAGTACTTACGTGTATTTAAATGTCTAAAAACCTAAAATAACCATTATGTGGTTGAAAACCATAGACATCATATAGATAGACGCCCTGTCGACCACTGCTGCCTATTGGCGCGGACGAGCCGTGGGCCCGCCATCTTAAACCGGTCACCCGCTCCGCTCAGTGTAATCTGTTTGGCAGGTGCAATGAGCTGTCAGTGCATTTAATTATATAATCATATTATTTAATTATTTAATCATATCTCACTGAATACTGAACTGATTTTCACACAGGTTTTTTTTGCTGCAAAGGTCATACATGTAGGACACCTGGTCAGAGGTTATAGCAGTTCCCAAGTGTTGGAATGCATGAAAGTCTAACTTTTTGCGAGTTTAGGGAACTTAGCAAAAATGTGTTCATTGCGTACAGGATGAAAGAATCGTGATTCTTGTTCATATTCATTAATTCATGATTCTACCCCCCGGTCCTAAAGTAGGATACACTTTTATCTCTTCCTGGTCATGATGTCACCCGCCCTTGACGTTCATTCCTTCCATTGGACTAGTTGACATAGATGCTTCAGACGCAATCCCGCTGGAAGCGTTCCCAAAGCATCATCGACGTATCACGAGTTCCCTCGAAAGGGAACACCACCCTGCCTCTTTTCGTTTTCTTTTAAAGAAATCTTAAACATTATAGCCACACAAATGTGATTCAGGCAATGTATATTGATTATATTCACTCCATGCATAACATTAGCCTATTTATAACAAAATGAAACGACTCGGTTACGTATGTAACCCTTGTTCCCTGAGTAGGGAACGGAGACGTTCCGTCGAGACGACAAATGGGGTTTTGCTTAGAAAGCCTATCAACTTTGAGTATACAAAACGAGCCAATGGCAAAGAAATGCCATGGGTCTGCAGAATTTGCATGGCGCAACTCCACCCACCTTACAGAATACAAATATATGACCCGGGAGGGGACTGCATATGGAGAACACTGGGGTGTCCAGCCCGAAGGGTGGAATATTTCAACCCCAGTGGTGGCAAGGTGGCATGCCAAGGGAAAGACACATGCTCAGAGGGGCTTACAGTGGAAATACATATGTGGGGGTCGCCCAGAGGGGGGACCATGCACACGGAGGCACCTATCCAACGCGCAGGCAATAGACACTGGGGTTGACGTCAGCAGTGCTGGAGGAACTCAGGACTTTTCGGGGAAGCTCACCTGAGGAAATATCACACATATCCAATTCCGTGGAGTGGAATGGCGAGCAAGCAAAGACACCTGAGCGGGTCCTAGTACTGGCAGGTTGAAGCGAGTACACGAGAGGACACAGGCTCCGCTCGGAGATTGTAGAATCTAGCGAATGTGTTGGGTGTCGCGCAGCCTGCAGCTCTGCAGATGTCTGTTAGCGAGGCGCCATGCGCTAGAGCCCAAGAGGAAGCCACACTCCAGGTGGAGTGGGCTGTCACACCAAGGGGGCATGGTTGACCTTGCTGCTGGTATGCCAAAGCAATGGCGTCCACTATCCAGTGAGTCAACCTTTGCTTGGAGAGAGCCTTTCCCTTCAGTTTCCCACCATAACAGACAAAGAGCGTGTCTGAGGTCCTGAAACACTGCGTTCTGTCTACATAGGCAAGGAGGAGAGCGTACTGGACAGAGCAGTGCCAAGGCTGGTTCTGCATCCTCCAGGGGCAGTGCTTGCAGGTTCACCACCTGGTCCCGAAAGGGAGTGGTGGGAACCTTGGGCACATATCCAGGCCTGGGCCTCAGGATCACGTTGAGAGTAGGCCAGCTCAAATTCCAGGCACGATTTGTCAACAGAAAATGCATGCAGGTCCCCTACCCTCTTGATGGAGGCCAGTGAAACCAGGTGAGCTGTTTTCATTGACAGGAACTTAAGCTCCACTGATTGCAGAGGCTCAAAGGGAGCACTCTGCAGGGCAGTTAGAACCACTGAGAGGTCCCAAGAGGGAACAACAGGAGGGCGAGGAAGATTTAGTCTCCTTGCTCCTCTCAGGAACCTGATGATCAGGTCGTGCATTTCCACTGACTTAACCTCGACTGCGTCATGATGTGCACCGATAGTAGGGGTGTAAATCGGACAGTTCATCACGATACGATTCGATATCGATTCTCTTAGCCAGCGATACGATTTTTGCCGATACTTCAAAAGATTATTCGATATGATCCGATTACGATTCGATTCATGGCTATATCGATCGATTAATCGATATGTAGATATTTTGTGCCACTTTACACAACCAGTTAAATTTTTATTAACTCACAAATGCAACCAAAAGATTAGGCCTATATAACATTAATGTTTAATTAAACACTTTAATTAAACAAAGTTGCACCCTCTTTCCCAATTGGGACATTTACAACAACACAACAAAAATTTAAAAAAGAAAGAAAGAAAAGTAAATAATGGATGGGGGATTGATAAAATCAATCAAGCTTACGGCAACAGTCAATAAAGTCTTCAAGTATTTTGTGCAAACATGTGCAATAGTGCAAATAACTGAGGTGATCTAGTTGTAAGAAAAAATAAATGCTGACAAGTTTGTAGTAGCCTATTTCCCGAGTAGTTTAGCTGGCACTGGCAATGCACACATAACATGGGTTTTATTTACCTGACCATCTGTTTTGGAAAATACAAAATGCTTCCAAACCCACGATTTGCATCCAACAGCAATCACAACATTTTCTGCGTCTGTCTTTGCCACAGCCGCTTTGTTGCTGCATCTCATTCGCAATCCGACACACACAACAAGTGACAGGCAGTAACGTTATGGTGAGAAAAAGAACACACGCGCTTTGGCGGAAACGGCGGATTTTACGGGAGGACGTGGAGAGATTGATAAAATAAAGGTACCTCATAATCGATATTTTGCGTGTGGCATCGATGCATCGTATCGTTAGACGTTTGGTCGATGCATCGATCCATATCGATGTATCTTTACACCCCTAACCGATAGTGGCAACAAATACTTTTAGGATGGAGGGAGACAGCCTTCGTTCCAACCCATCTTGCAGGAAGGAAAGCATGACACTAATCGGGCATCTCCAGGGGCTTTCTCGGTGAGAAGAACACCAGTTGACGAAGAGGTTCCACTTCAACGCGTAGACATGTCTAGTGGACGAGGCTCTAGCGGACGATGCTCTAGCGGAAGTAATGGTAGCCACCACCGCTGGTAGTACGGTACTCAAATCCTCGTCCCGATCTTTGGAATCTCCACGTGTGGCTCCTGGATGGGACGAGGGTGCCATAGGGTGCCCCGTCTCTGAGATAGGAGGTCCTTCCTCAGAGGAATTGACCAGGGAGGTGCTGTCGCAAGGAGTACAAGGTCCGGGTGGGCCAGAGCATCCCCGAACTGGTCCCAAATCAGCTGAACCGACTAGGGATGGAGTCGTCATTCTCCAGGGAGGAGCTGAAGCCGTGAGAGCTCGTCAGCTGCACAGTCCAGGGCTCCAGGAATGTAAATGGCTCAAAGCGACCTCAGATTCTTCTGACTCCATAAGAGGAAGTGGCGGACGAGTTGCGACAAACGGCGGGAGCGTAGACCATCTTGACGGTTGATGTACGCTACTGTGGCATTATTGTCTGATCAGACTAGTACGTGTTGACCCTTGAGCAGCGGAAGAAAGCGGTGCAGAGCAAGGTGTACTGCCAGCAACTCGAGGCAATTGACATGCCAAAGGCGCTGGGGTCCTGTCCAGGAGCCTGTGGCAGCATGTCCATTGCACATGGGTGAATGTCTGAGAGCAGGTCGTAACTGGTACTCGGAGCATGCCGTGTTGCCATGCCTACCTCGGGACTTGGTCGCAAATCCAGAACTGAAGCATTCTCATGTGAAGCATTCCGAGCTGCCTTGCCGTGGCTGCAGGTGCCATATGCCCCAGGAGCCTAACTTCAGTGGAACCGCACTCTTGCCCTCAAATTGTCTCAGGCAAGTCAGCAGTGACTGCGATCCTCTGCACGGGGCAAAGTTTGCTCTTCTCCCAGTTGACCCGAAGGCCCAGACGAGCTAGGTGCCGGAGCACTAGGTCCCTTTGTTCGCAAACCTGGTCTTGAGAGTGAGCTAGTGTCAGCCAGTCATCGAGATAGTTCAGGATGCAAACCCCGTGTTCCCGTAGAGGAACGAGGGCTGCCTCGACGACCTTCGTAAAGACGTGAGGAGACAGGGCTAGCCCGAAAGGGAGAACCGCATACTGGTATGCCTGCCACTCGAAAGCAAACCGCAGGAACGGTCTGTGTCGAGAGAGAATGTAGACATGGAAGTAGGCGTCCTTCAGGTCAATCGCTGCAAACCAATCCTGGGGCCGCACACACTTGAAGATGTGTTTGGCAGTAGGGGTGCGCCAAAATATCGATATGGCGATATATTGCGATATTTACTCCCGCGATCGATTCTCGATGCGCTCTTGCATCGATCTTAAAAGCGATCTTAAAAGCCGTTATAAAATGCTCTATTAGTATTCATTACATTATCCCTTGATGAGACCCTTCTCCAGAAGTAGATAGGGGGCGCGCGTTGCGAGTTTGGCTGTTGTGACTGAGCGTAAAAAAAAGACGTAGGCTACACTTGAAAATGGCGGAGTCAAGTGAGGACAGCAGAAGCGAGAGCAGAAAGTTAAAAGACGCTCCAGCAATATTTAAATCCAAAGTGTGGACTCACTTTGGATTTTATAGCAGTGCGGACGGGGCAAAGATAGAAAAGGACTACGCAATATGCAAGAACTGCTTTGCAAAAGATTGAAAAAGATTCCCCTCTGGTTCGAGAGATTAAGGGAGCCATCAATCAAGACCTTTCAAAGAGATATCAATCAGAGGTGGAAAAAGATCTCCTACGCATGTCCTCAGCCCTGGACCCTAGATTTAAATCCCTTTTATTTCTGTCACCTGAAGAAGTGCAAGACACTTATGCAAAACTACTGTCAAAAGCTGCAGCTTTAAAAGAGGATGATCCAGTGCCTTGTGGTGATGTTCAGGGGGATTCAGAGGAAGAGGAGACCTGTACAGCAAAGAAAAGAAAGTCTGCACTTGTTGATCTTCTTGGTCAGACCTTCAAGAAGAGCTCTGATGTCTCTACATCAGCAACCTCAATTGCAGAGAAGGAGATAGAACAATATCAAGATGCTCCTTCTCTGCCTCTCACTGAAGATACACTGTTGTGGTGGAAATCTCAACAACATGTGTTCCCTCTCCTCTCCAAGCTGGCCCATATGCATTTGTGTATTCCTGGGACCAGTGTAGCAGCTGAGAGGGTCTTTTCAACTGCAGGAGACATCATCAGTGCCCAAAGAAGTTCACTCACTCCTGAACATGCTGACCAACTCCTCTTTCTCAAGAAAAACATGAACATATAAAACACATCTCATGAAGTTGTTTTCTATTTTGTTCTGAATTTTGTTTATTTTTGGATTCACTTTAAGTTGGGTTCATTTTAGATGCACTTTATCCCTGATATATTTATTTTGTTTTTTATTTGAAAGCAGTAGCCCAAAGGTTTGTTTCTTGCACTTAATAGTGTCACTGTTCATGTTTATGAAGGACAATCATATAGTATTGTTTACAGTTACACTGAATCTGTCCTCAGCCTTACAACTATTTTGCACCCAAATGGTGTCACCGGTTGTCAAAGACTTCTGATTGCAGCAATTTTACACTAAAATAGTGTCTGACTGTTTTGTTGCAACTGATAAGACACAAGTTGTATTTGTTATTGTGTTTCATCCAAAAAAAATAAATAAATGGAGATTCATTTTACTATTTAAAAAAAATCTTTTTATTTCTTAAAACATGATATATTGTGAGTTATTACTGATAAATATTCGATTATCGCAGTATCGCCATATCGTGATATTATCGGTATCGTGAACAATGTATCGCGTATCGTATCGTATCGTGAAGTACCCAGTGATTCCCAGCCCTATTTGGCAGTGAGCATTTTGAACGGCAGCCTGTGAAGGGAGTGGTTAAGGATGCGCAAATCTAGGATTGGCCGTAAACCACCGGATTTCTTATGGACAATGAAGAGAGGGGCTGTAGAACAAACAAATCTGCATGTTGCTGGCGTCCTCCTTTTATACTCACGAGCTGGGGCGGAGTTGCGCCATGCAAATTCCGCAGATCCATGGCATTTCTTTGCCATTGGCTCGTTTTGTGTACTCGAAGTTGATAGGCTTTCTAAGCGAAACCCCATCCGTCGTCACGACGGAACTCGTAGTGACAACGAAGGGGAATATAAAACACAACCCTGCCTCTTTTCGTTTAAAATTTAATAATATTAAACATATTAATATGGTCCAGGCAATATGTGCATTTGTACTAAACATCAATTTTTGCAGTAAACAACATTACAGTGATCATCTATAAACCACAGATTTGAGCATTAAACAACTACATTCTTGCCTGAAAAACTCTTAAAGCTACATATCGTGACACATTAACAGTAGTATTATATTTCAACTGTATATTAAAAAATGGCGCTTCTTATGTTGTCATTTCCCTTGTAGCACGAGCAAGTGACGATTCTCTCTCAACCAATCAACGTTCTGCAGTGAGTCTAGCTCAACCCTTTAGATACCATATCACTGTGCTAGCTACCCCAATGGAAGGGTCCTGAAAAAGTAGTACAGTACGGTTCAGCATTTTGGTACCATTCACAACTTTTGACAGTGGAAACGAAAATAATTGCGTACTGTACTGTACTGTACCATACCGTACCGCTCGGTGGAAACAAACCATTAATGACATTTGGAAATGATTAATTCAAAACAATTGAATAAAACTTTAACCTGTGGTGTAACCACAGCGGATCATCAGTACATTTATCTGGCAGGTTTGAATTTTATAAACAACACTAGACAGACATATTTAATTTTGCATGTAAGACTCACCTTCAGTATCACAGTTTTGGTCACTGGGTTTCTTGCTTAAAAAAACAAGTTTAGCAATGTAGTTGAGGAAAAGCACCTTGGCCCATCGAGGTAACGGTCCACAGTTACAGGAACCACACTGAATATTTATGATAAGAATTGTCTCCAGAAGACTGGCCACCATTAGTGCCAAGCAGAGAGAGAGAAACACATCTGGAAAGAGATTGGATATAAAAGAGAGGAAATGTAATGTTTCACAGATAAGCTACAACTTTACAATATTAATGCCGAGGGGCAAGAGAGGAAAACATGCTTTAAAACGGTCATAATCAGCAATGACTGTGACAAGTGACAGGACATTTTTGGGCCAGATTTTTAAAACGGGGCAAATTTGTGTGAGACTGCAAACCAGTGTTGTATAAAGGACTAGAAAGCAATACTTGAGTAAAAGTACAAGTTACCTTTTAGAAAATTACTTAAGTAAAATTCTTAAAGTATCTGATATATACTGTACTTAAGTATCAAAAGTAATTGTCTGATATTTAATGTACTTAAGTATTTGAAGTAAAAGTTAAAAATGTTTTTTTTTTAAAGCAAGCGGTTAGAACTTTGAATTGTGAACTTTATTGTGGCCGTTCGAAAGGGAACTACTGAGAGAGGGAACGAGTATTGAGTAGCCGGCCGCACTAACCTGGCGAGTTGTCGCTTCAATCGTTAAACCCATAGGCTAAACCATTTCAGGGGACTATTATAGGCCAAGGCCCCCCAGTTGCCGCAGCACAGCCTATGAGCGAGCCAGACGCTCAATGTGCTAGCTGTGCAGCTGCAAATGCGTTTTACACATAGGCTTCAGTAAATCGAGGAAAAGGAGTTTCCCCCGGTCCTCCAGTAGGTGCTTCCATGTCAGTTTCAGTTGTGCTTTCTCCTCCTTGGGCAACAAACAAGCATTACACTGAAATAGAGCGTGCGGAGCGTGTGTAATGCAATCTAAGAGCAGTGATTCACCTTATTGCAGTCGCACACAATTCTTCTGATTTTACTTTGTAGTAACGAGTAACAAAGATGCTTAGTGGAAATATAACGGAGTAAAAGTATAAATTTTATCTAGGAAATGTAGTGGAGTAAAAGTGAAATTTGACAAATTTAAATAGCGAAGTAAAGTACAGATACGTGAAATTTCTACTTAAGTACATTAACAAAGTATTTGTACTCCGTTACATTACAACACTGCTGCAATCCCATAAGAGCACAGATGGGAGAGGAAAGGCGGGCGATCTACTGACAATGTGCAAATTAAAAACGCAGCCAGCTCGTTTCCATAATGACCATCACAATCAACCAAGAGCAGCGCAAATTAGTGAATGGTCGCAGCGAATTAAAAATAACATGGCTTGGTAATCGATATGCTCAATTAACATATTCAATTAATGAAGTAGAGAAAATTCTTGCAGGCAGCAATTACGGGGCCACACTCTTTATATGGCTATATTATACATATTTGGACATAGGATTGTAATAGGAAATTTTATGAACATTCCACAATTCAAATGGTTAAATCTTGCTACACACTGGATTTAATCCAACAAACTTTGAATATGAAAATGACATGCAATTACAAACTAACCCCAAACCAAACCCTAATCCTACCCTTACCCTATAGTAAGTACATGTAGTCAATTACTATGTCTCTGTACTTAAAATGTATAATTACACTGTAACGGGGACACATTAAAATAAAGTGTAACCATAATTTCTCACTGCATGTCTGTAGTAAATCATGACAGTAGTTTTTTAACGCCAAAAAAGGGTTTGCACTGGTGCAAGCTGTTACTTAACTTAAGCAATTTTCTTACAGGGCAGCCAGAATAAGTACTTGACTCTGGAAGCTTGTCACATGCTTGGTTATGAAAAACGCTACAATAAAAAACTGCTCCTATACAAACTTATGAGAGGTAATGTGTTTCCTGTGACGGGCAGCAGGTCGTTCATTAGCAGCAGGAACACAGTGTAACCCAAGATGAGGGTCATTTTGAAGGAAGATCGATCCACATTCTGAGGTGGTAGAAGAAAGCTGAATAGATCTACAGTGATGAGGAAACAGCTGGGAATCAGGAGGTTCACCACGTACATGGTGGGTCGACGTCTGAGAACCATCTGTATGATAAAATATAAAAACTGTAATATTTGTTCCAATAAAAATGTATTTGATTAAAAAATGTATAAAGGATTTTTTTTCCCCTAATTTATCCTGATCCAAGTTATAGAAATTGAATGTCTGTGTGTTCATACATAGTAAATGAGTGCATCATAAGTATTGTTTAGCTGTTCAGGAAGTAGTGTAGGTTTTTCAGCTAACATGCTGACTAGCTCCCACTCTCCTTTAGTTTGCATTGCATCTAGGGAATATTTAAGTGTTTCCTCCACTGGTTCAAGAAAAGACAATTGAACATCCACCGCTGTAGAGAAGACCAAACAAATGAGAGATGACGTGGTCACAAATGTTGTAGTTACAGTATAACTGAAAATGGACCCTCCAGTCAAGCCAACTTACCAAGGAGCATGTATGAATTAAAAGTAAATGAACAGTTCTGAATATCGAATGGAAAGGTGTAGATATCCATGTTGCAGGAACTGATCACATGAATTGGAAGATCATCCCTTACAATACCAGTATGCTTGACATAGAGGTAATATGTGTCTGGGACTTTATTTTCATCCATGCTTTAGAGTAAAAAAAAAAACCCAGCAGCATTAGGAAAGGGTAGATGCAAATGTTACAGGGCATTCCTTCTATTATCCATCACATTTATTAAAGCTTTTGAGTATGCTTTTTAGTCAAATGTCCCAAAGTGCAAAAAGTCTTGTAAAATGTCATGATATGCCAACGCATTCTCACCCCAAGGCGTCATCTAACTGACAATTTTGACCATGCTTCAATATTCGACGCTAAAGGTACCATTTAGCGTCAGTTAGTTGACGCGATCCCAGGGCGTCATCTAACTGACGCTAAGGGTAACGCGTCAGTTAGATGACGCGGGTAGGTTTAGGTCTGGGTAGAAGGGCGTCATCTAACTGACGCTAAGGGTAACGCGTCAGATAGATGACGCCCTGGGATCGCGTCAACTAACTGACGCTAAAGGGTACCTTTAGCGTCGAATATTGAAGCATGGTCAAACTGATTCCCAAGGCGTCAGTTAGATGACGCCTTGGGGTGAGAATGGGCTGGATATGCAGGAGCAAGAATTCTGATTTATTTGCAATAATCAGCATTAACATACAGTAAATCAAATATAATAGCTTGATACTTTTGAACTCACAATTCATTGATGACAATATCAGGCCTCCACAGTTGTTTTCTTGGCAGTGAGATTCTGTCTGTTCCACATTCAACAGGATCCCAGCTCAAACCTTCAATATTCCAAACCTACGAAACAAAATCTCATTATAATAAAGGCTGCACAAAATAGTGAGGGATCTCTTCTTTAATTGCCTAAAAATGGCTGCAGAAGGTCTTACCAAACTCGCCCAAATGTACGAGTCAAATAATTGAGCTTTTTCATCCTGAAAGAAAAAAATAAGAATGTACACAAGCTTAGCTCGTGGGGAAAACATGAATGTACATAACTTTTCCCCCCACAACTGCCTAAAGACATGCTCCTTAACATTTATTTCTTAAGTGATTGAATTCTAAAATATTATTCACAAAACAGCTCAATATGACAGCAAAGTGGCGAGCAGGAAAAGCAAGTGTTCATTAAATGAAAAAAATTAAACTGTAAAGTTTTTTTAATTATATAAATTATAATTCCTAAATTTTAGGGATTCCCTAGGGTTTAATGTTTGGCCCATTTCTTGAAATACACGACCTCACTCAGCCCTGTATTTCTGCCCGCTTTCAGATTCTTGCCTCTGATCTGTTTTTTTTTCTTCAGCCGCTCACTCTTTTGTCTTAAACTCCCACACATTTGATGTGATATTAAATAAACTTACCACATCTAAAATTCCATACAGAGTGAAGCTCACACTGATGTTTGTGGGAGTTTTCGGGTGAATAACTGGCCTCACTTCAGTTTTGCCTAAGATGTTCACCTTCAGGGCTTTTAAAAGAGCATCTGTAGTCGGTTCGGAGCAGTTAATAGTCCCTGCAGGTTTCATTAATAGTGCTGTAAGAATAAATTCATATATTAAACAAAATAGGAAAAGGTAGTCATGAAAAACATTTTATGCAAATAAGTGTTTTAAGTTCAGTAAAATAAGTAAAATATCAATTGAACATCTTTTTGTCTGAATTTGAGACCGAAAAGCGGACAACAGTTTATAATACATTTTTCCTAACATCATTTTATTTAATGTTTCATATAATGCTTGGCAGATCATCAACTGATCACTTAAATTTCTCACTAAACATTTATTATTTATTCCACCCAAAATAAAATACAAATTCTGTCATCAAAAATGAGCCGAGGGTTAGCAAATGAAGACACAGTTTTCAGTTTTGTATGAAAAATTCCTTTAACTTCACATATGATTCATGTATTTTCATGGATACAGTATTAAAATCTACACAAGCAACAACAGTATGTAACCATTAAGCATTACATCACTTTGTAAATTACTTCATTAATTAAAGCTTTGTTCACTAAAATGATGTGAAAATGATTTGATGTGTGTGCAGCTGTATTATTTTTAATGAAAATCTCATTTCTTCTTACACTGCATTAGGAGACTGTAGATAATGATGAGCCGGAATTGTGGAAAACTGTATTCAGCAGCCTGTAATGATGGTAAAGTTATTTGTTGGATTAGCAATTTCTTTTTTCCACATCTAATAAAAACAAAATTGACCTCAATGAGTAGCATTTTACACTACAGTGTACATATTACATGTGATGTGTAACATGTTCATTAAACCTAACAAACATCTAAATGTGTAAACTGCTTCTGGAAATGATTACATATTACATACATTAAACATATTCATTACATATGTAAGGGCACCACAATACAGAAGATGAACCACAGTATATTATTAATTACTATTGAATAAATTAAATAAATCTCATAAACCTGACATTTACACAGTTTACATGCAGTAGACATGCAATGTGCTTGCTTTTATGTTTTAAAAAAACATTTAGAAAAAAATCAGAAATCTTTGTTAATGCATTATGATTTTTAAGTCTATATCTTACCCATGATCTTGAGAGCAAAGCTACAGCCATCACCTTCTCGTGAATGTGAAAACAGTTGGCAATGAGTATGCTATAAAATTAAATGTATTATTAAACTTACAGGTTTATGTCTGTGAGTCTGTGATTTAAATACACTGTCAAACTATACACCAACACTGATTTGCCTAGATATTTTTGTGCATCCCATAAGTCTGAGAAGCCAACAATATGCAAAGCAAAACATATGTCGTGTAAATCCCACATTACAAATATGGTGGTTTCTGTGGTGCTTCCATATGAAGGCAAAGGGAATAACTGATATTAACCCTCTGGGGTCGGCCGTCACGCGGCCGTGATCTGCTCACTTTTTTTCTCATCAGTGCAAAAGAGACTCAAATTACTCTGTTGATTTTGATCTTACATGTAAGTGTTATACATCATTCAAAACTGTTAAATGTCTTCTTTTATTTGTGTACACTCATAATAAAAACAAAATGTTGTGTTTTTCGTAAAATAAAGAAAATGAACATGATGCGCGTTCTGCCGTCTCTCTAAATGTAAAGCTCATTCTGAAACGCGACAGAACATGACCTGTAACTCAGCTAATACTTGTCACTGTGACATGAAACATATGTCTTTACAACACTTTGAGTCTCTATTTTTAAATGATGTAAATCATATCAAAAACAAATATTCTCTGTTTAAGTAATTCGTATGAAAGCAAGGACGTACAGTTTCTCCAGCCTGACCTCATTAAAGTTAATGTGACCACGCCCGCGCGCAACAGCTGCTCGCATACTAATGAGCCATGTGGAGGAACGCAAACTGTTAACGACCTCAAAACAGATAATCCGCGACTTCAGTCTTCAGTCCTGCTCTTCACGTGTGCTGTGCTGTTTATCTTGGATTTACATCAGACGAGTTAGAAGAACACAATTTGATTATAAGAAGGATTTATAAGGTAAGACATGTCTTTGTTAGTAGCATGTTAGCAGCATGTTATTGTTGCATAAACTTGTAGCTACTAGTTAAACTGGTGCCAGACTAAAATGTACGTTATGAAATGTGATTGGAGTAAAACATGAAGCCTAATGCTAAATGTATATACATAAAAACATATGTTTGATAATTAAACAGCACGATACAGAAGGCTCGTATAATTGTGAATATTATGTTTAGACTTGTGTTTATTGTGTTTGTGGATATCTGCTCACACGAAGGTATGTATAATTATGTAAGAATATGCGATCGAGCCGGACCAAAAAACTATGAAACGTTATATAATATAACGTTTCATAGTTTGGTCCGGCTCGATCGCATTCAGTAAATGTTTGCACGCGCTGAGTTTGAGTCACACGGGCTGTGGGTTTGAAAAGCAAAACAAACCAATCATTAGGCTTTATGGTTTTACTCCAGCAATCTCATCTCATAACGTTGTAACGAATGGAAACGTTTTAAGTAACATGATAATCCATATAGTTTTCTCTAATGTAGTGTTACTGAACTTTTTAGTGATTTATAGGCTGCCTAGCTGCTACAGGCTATTGTTATTATTTCATGCAGCCCTACATATGCCTACAACTACAAGGCACAACATATATTGGGATGAGCGCTTTTGTCCAACAGTTCTCAACCACCCATGAGCAGATTGAGGTTTATTCTTCCCAACGGCCTAGCCGTCCACTCAGATCACCGCCGAAGGCGCCCTCCCACGGTTCCAACCCCGCCCGTTCACCCGGGCTGGCTCTGGAAGCCGCAGGGGGACGCCACAGCCCTCTCCAGCCCGCCCCCCGCTATACGCCGGGTTAAGCGGCACTCTTGAGACGGGCTGCTCAGAGATGGGACTCTTTCCAGGAGCTGGTAACAGGGCCACTCCTTTCCTCGGTGGAGGGCTGGGTAAGAATCCTTATTCTCAGAAACAACTGACTCTCCCGTCTATGAGCACACAGAGTTCACGGACGACACGGTGCGTGGCCCCGAGCCGTGTACCCCTCGTCCCCCTCTGTCTCAGAGCTGGATGACAGTGTGTGACGTCCCCGGACCGTACTGGCCCACCCGGAACTGGTTCTCCGAACTTGTACTCCTCGTGATAGCACTTCCTTGGCCAATCCCTCTGAGGAAGGACCTCCTTTCTCAGGGACGGGGCACCCTATGGCAGGTTTGAGTACCCTACCACCAGCGGTGGTGGCTACCATCACTTCCACCAAGCGTCCACGAGACTCCTCTATGCATTGAAGTGGAACCTCTTCGTCAACTGGTGCTCTTCTCACCGAGAAGAGCCCCTGAAATGTTCGATCAGTGTTGTGCATTCCTTCCTTCAAGATGGGTTGGAGCGAAGGCTGTCTCCGTCCACCTTGAAGGTCTATGTCGCCGCTATCGCCGCACACCATGACCTAGTCGAAGGTAAGTCGGTGGGAGGGCACAACCTTATCGTCAGGTTCCTGAGAGAAGCGAGGAGACTGAATCCTCCTCGCCCTCCTCTCGTTCCCTCTTGGGACCTCGCGGTGGTTCTAACTGCCCTGCTGAGTGCTCCCTTTGAGCCTTTACAATCAGTGGAGCTTAAGCTCCTGTCAATGAAGACAGCACTCCTGGTTGCACTGGCCTCTATCAAGAGGGTAGGGGACCTGCACGCATTCTCCGTTGACGAAGCGTGCCTGGAATTCAGGCCGGCTTACTCTCACGTGGTCCTGAGACCCCGGCTTGGATATGTGCCCAAGGTTCCCACCACTCCCTTCCGGGACCAGGTGGTAAACCTGCAAGCGCTGCCCCTGGAGGAGTCAGACCCAGCCTTGGCACTGCTCTGTCCAGTACGTGCTCTCCGTGCCTATGTAGACAGAACGCAGTGTTTCAGGACCTCAGACCAGCTGATTGGTTATGGTGGGAAGCTGAAGGGAAAGGCTCTCTCCAAGCAGAGGTTGTCTAACTGGATAGTGGACCTTGGTGGAACCGCACACCTTTGGCATACCAGCAGCAAGGTCGACCGTGGCCCCTTGGTGTGACCGCCCACTCCACCCGGAGTGTGGCATCCTCTTGGGCTCTAGCGCACGGCGCCTCGCTGACAGACATCTGCAGAGCTGCAGGATGAGGGTGACACCTAACACATTCGCCAGATTCTACAATCTCGAGTGGAGCCTGTGTCCTCATGTACTCGCTTCAACCAGCTAGTACTGGACCCGCTCAGGTGTCTTCGCTTGCTCGCCATTCCACTCCACGGACTGGATGCGTGCGATATTCTCCTCAGGTGAGCTTCCCCGAAAGCCCTGAGTTCCTCCAGCACTCCTGACGTCGGCGCCAGTGTCTATTGCCTGTGCGTAGGAATATAGGCTAGGCTATATTGTTACTAAAATTGTCATTTTCCTACACATACATTTTATTATTTTTATATTCTGTTTAATTTGGGTATGTTTAGGTTTGGGAGTAGGGTTAAGGGATCCTACATTTATCTATCAAATGGTAAAAGGGAAATTAACAGATATATTCATGATATGAAAGATTTGTTAATATAATAATGCTACATTTAAATGTTGTCGATACATCCATATTATATGTTTCAGAATCTATCCAAACATACAGAAAAGTAAGTTTTGTGTCTTTGAAAATTAAGTATTAATACCTATGTCATGGCCCCTCCTCTGCCTTGCAGGGTTCCTCCTGCAGGCATTGGAGGGTCGTTAGTGATTGGAGCCACCTGGGCTCAGGCCAGGGTATTTAAACTGCTTCACTAACCACTCTCATCTCTCTCTCTCTCCTCCAGGTATGATCCTGCTTTGTTTGTTCCTTTGTAGTTTTACTTAGTTTCCATTCAGTCATGTTCACACACACATATTCACACATCCCTGCACTTTACATACACCTTACATTATGACATTTTCACACCTCATTCCTTTTTCTTTGTTTAAAGTTAATAGTTTTTGGTTTACAACAAAGAACCTTTTTGATTGGCCTATACCTGTTGTTTGTGTCCCCTCATTTTTGCCACAGGCTATGACCCAGCCTGTGACACCTACATATTAACAATGAGATCATGCTAGATCAATACATATTTCCCATTACATTCATAAACATATTAAAACTGATTATTTTGAGGTAGTTGCCAAAGCACATGAATTTTTACATGTAAGCAGTATTAATATGAGGTATGAGCTTGCTAATGTCTCATTCAGTCTTGGCTGATTGAAATTGCATGAAACCTGTCCGAAGACATGAATATATATCATTGCAGCTGTCACAACTGATCCAGTTTGTGTCAGCACAAATCATAGAAATGCAACTGAAAGTTATTTTTTCACCCTCACCATCTAGACAACATGTTACAGAAGTACAGATAATGCCAACATGAAATGTAATACTGTACATTTGTATAAGTACATTTGTATTTATTATTCCTAATCTTATTGTTCATGATTATATAAAGTATAAATTGTTAAATAATTAACAAATTAAAAATTTTGTCCATATATTTCGGTCATCTGAAGCAAGTTTCCTAAAGTGTCAAAAAAATCCTCCCTATAAACATCATATTACAATGTAATTACATATTACAGATACAAGATAAAGATAACTTCCTTATGATATCAGACGATTTTTATTTTTCAAGAGAGGAAAAATAAAATGGACAGAGCATTTTAGAAGAAACAACATGGAAACATCCATCCTTGTCATATGTAGGTAGTGGGTAGACAGCGACAGTTACATTACATAGTATTTTAATTCCAAAACCATTTTTTATTTAACTCATAATATATCATATCAGTAACCTAAAAAGGTATTTAAACATTTTAGAAATATATTTGTGATGTGCATTAATTGTATATTGCTGCTCAGTATATATGTGCAGGAACCCCTAGACCTGATAGAACTACAAATTTATGATAATTTGTAGTAAAAAAAAAAAAAAAAAAACTAGAAATAAAAACAAATATAAAAGTACAGAACTTTTGCAGAAAATATTCACTATACAGCATTATTACATACCATTCGATTTAATGGTTGCACTTTATTTTACAGTACGTGTACTTAGAGTGTAGTAACCTAAGAAAGTACTGGTATAAGGTAACTACATGGGTTAAGGTTAGGTTCAGGGTTAATACCTAGTTATTTCCCAGTTATTGTAATAACTAAAATAAGTACGTATGTATATGGGAAACAGGACTATAAAACAAAGTGCTACCGATTTAATAAATAGTAATATGTTACAGGTCCAGTAATCATGTACACTCAACACTTATTCCTATATAGTTTGAGTAGGTTTATTTATATCAAAGATGCATGTTTGTTGTACCAGTAGTGCCAAACGACAAACATAGTGATGAAACTCACTGAGAGAAAGATAATATACATCACAAAAAGCAAGCGGTCAATGACTTGACCCAAATGTACCCACTCATCTGAGCTCTCATCAGTTTTAAAATGTTTATCGACCTGCTGACGGATGGATAGTAACTCGTGGCTTATCTTCCTCAGTTCCTGAAGAGTAGGAGTTGAATTATGGACCGCTTCGCTCGGAGGGGTGTCAACTACAGGATCACAGCGTTTGTTCTCAGTTATGTGCTCTACAGGTACAAGAGAATAATAATGTAACAATCTATTGGCAGATGCTATTAACACTAAGTGAATATGGCAGTATTTTCTTTGCACTAAGTGTAAATAGTTGTTAGATGCTATTTACACTTAGAGGAAATAGTGGCAGATAGCTTACTATTTGCACCCTAAGTGCATTGTTGTACATTATAAAACAGTATGCAATTATAACAACATATTCAGTGTATTATATTATATCACGATTATATTTATTAAAATCCTAAATGGATGCTTATTGGAACAGTACTTGTCTTTGCCCCTAAGGTTCACCTACCCCTATACATATACACCTATTATGCAAAATTCACTTTTACATGGTGTTTGAGCATAAATGTGTCGGTAGTGTGTACACAACCACCTTATAAAGGTAAACATTTTATTTTTTAATTTTCCAATAAATCATAGTGTCTCAAAATGAGTCGTTCACATTTTCGCCCAATGTGACGTCCCAATATAACAGGCCCCGCCCACGACGGGACACAGTCCGCTATGTTTATCTCCTCGCTAGAGCAGTGGAAACACAAGAATGTTAATCATATAGCTGAGACAATATAAGTGTTATGTTGTTGGCTTGATCAATAAACACAGAACATGACTTTTCAGAATTGATCATTCATTCACAGAACTTTTTTTCAATTGCTTTTCAATGTAAATGCGCTAGACGGATGTGTTTGACCATGTTTTTGCAAAAAAGGGCATGGCATTTTAAATGATCTGTGGGGTTTTTTGAGTTGAAACGTTACAGACACATTCTGGGGAGATCCAGATCTTGTAAAAAGGGGCCTAATTGGTCCAATTTAAAAAATTTATTCTATACCAAAAACTTTAGATATACAAAGACTTATAATATAAATACAAGTAAGGTGCACTTACTTTAATACTTCTATTATTTATGAATGGGAGAAAATGCAATGGCAATATGGCGGAATACATCCCAAATTAAGAGCCAATAGCTCCGGTTGCTACCGTGTTCTGGGACTCGCATTTAGGACAGCTTTTTTAACGCTATTTTGAGCATAAGAAACAACATTTATGAGACAGTTCATGTAAGAGTTTGTTGCTGATTTGAAATATGTTATTTAAATACGAGTTCGGCAAGCAGTTTTTGAGATTTCAGGATTCCCCCATTCAAATAGATAGGACTTGGTCGTGTATTCCCGAAATGCGTTACAAATATGGCTGCCGAGTGAACAGACTTTTCACTTTATTTTCACAAGTTTTACTTAAAGTAGACACCTCTCTGAGTTGACATGCGATGGGAAAAGGGAGAAGAATGAGTTCAGTAAAAGGCGAATTTGAACTTGGGTCGTCGCCTTACTCTCCGGACCCCTGATCCTGTTTTCAGATGGGTTTCTTGTGTAATTTTATGTGGCTCTATCAGACAATGGTGGACAGAGTTAGTGTAAACAGCATCTATTGTACCAACAAGGTGGGCTATTTGCACTTGGTGTAAATAGACACTCCGGAAACAATTTACGCTTGATGAACATAATTATTACATAGCTCACTGAATACTTGATTCTGATTGGCCAATAGTGGCATTCAATCATTCATGGCAAGGCTGCTCATTTTTTATAGAAATGCAATCTTGAGTCTTTGTTGCAGTGTTAAATTGTTCACATCCAGGATAATATATATTTAGCGATTCATTATAGCAAAGGTGAATCAGGACCCCAATAGGAGTGAAAATATTGCATAGTATTGCATTGTAAGACTCACCTTCAGGATCCCAATTTTGGTCACTGGGTTTCTTGCTTAAAAAAACAAGTTTAGCAAGGTAGTTGAGGAAAAGCACCTTGGCCCATCGAGGTAACGGTCCACAGTTACAGGAACCACACTGAATATTTATGATAAGAATTGTCTCCAGAAGACTGGCCACCATTAGTGCCAAGCAGAGGGAGAAAAACACATCTGGAAAGAGATTGGATATGAAAGAGAGATAATGCAATGTCTTAAAAATCAGCAATATTTTGACAATATAAATGGCGGTTGCCAAGAGAGTAAAAAGGTGCTTTAAAACTGTCATAACGAGCAGTGACTTTGAAGAGTGACAAGACATTTTGTCGCTTAACTTGAGTATTGTTCTTTCAGAGCAGCCATAGTAAGTACTTGACTCTGAAAGCTTGTCACATGCCTAGTTATGAAAAAGTGTAACACAACAATAAAAAGCTCCTATACAAACTTATGAGAGGTAAGGTGTTTCCGGTGACGGGCAGCATGTCGTTCATTAGCAGCAGGAACACAGTGTAACCCAAGATGAGGGTCATTTTGAAGGAAGATCGATCCACATTCTGAGGTGGTAGAAGAAAGCTGAATAGATCTACAGTGATGAGGAAACAGCTGGGAATCAGGAGGTTCACCACGTATAGCGTTGCCCGACGCCTGAGGATAATCTAATGAAGGACAAAAGTAATTTAACCAATTTCATTTAGAATGCAGATTCATTCAATTAAAATACTAACAAAGGCTAATTTGACAGCTTACGCAAACACACTGATATCCTATTTTGGTTACACTTTACTTTAAGGTGACGTAGTTACATCACACTTACTCAAATAAGTGCTGAGTAATTTTAATTAACTACATGTACTTACTATAGATTTACAGTTAGTTGTAATTATACATAATTTACTGTTATTACTATACATGTAGTAAAGTGTAACTACTTCACCTTAAAATAAAGTGTTACCCCTATTTAAGCTTATTATTATTATTCAAAATGCCATGAGTATGTTGGTTTTGATAAACTTAATTTTCTTGTTTATAGCTAAGTTTTGTTTTTTAATTTGATTTTAATTGTGATAGAATTGTAATACATAGTAAGTAAGTCTGTCCCGTGAGATATTCATTTCCTGGGGAGGTATGCTATGTTTTTGAGCAAGCATTTCGACCAGCTCCCACTCTCCTTTAGTTTTCATCACTTCAAGAGAATATTCTAATGATTTCTCCACCGGTCGAGCAATGGACAACTGAACGTCCAGAACTGCAGAGAAGACCAAACAAATGAGAGTTAATGGGGGTCTCACAAAGGTAGTATTGTAAAAGGGATATTTTACTCTTCAGTCAAGCCAACTTACTAGTGTGTTGGTATGAATTAAAGGTGAATGAGCAGTTCTGAATATCAAATGGAAAGGTGTAGATGTCCAGGTTGCAGGAACTGATCACATGCACTGGAAAATCATCCATTACCCTACCAGTATTTTCGATATAGAGGTAATATGTGTCTGGGACTTTATTTTCATCAATGCTTCAAAGTAAAAAGACGTATATGTTAGGGATGGGTGTTAAGTTATTTTTATTATCAATTCAAAGCTTTAATAAAAATCAGTCTCAAGCCACAAAAAAATCTAGCACCTAGAGGGCTGACAACATTTTATAAGATGTGTGACAATGACTCCATCATTATATGCAATATATTCATTAAAAGTGGATAATGGTAAGCTGATCACAGAATTCAGAAAAACAGATACTTCAGAACTCACAATTCATTGATGACAATATCAGGCCTCCACAGTTGTTTTCTTGGAATCGAGATTTGGTCTGTTCCACATTCAACAGGATCCCAGCTCAAACCTTCAATATCCCACAGCTTCAAAACACAAAGTATCAGTATTATGCAGTTTTTTTTAAAATCTGTCAAATGCTATTATTGATGTTTGCAGCTCAATATTTGACCGGAAGGCTCGAACTGGCCTGTATTTTCGTCAGTTACGGCTTGTTAGATCTAGCATTATGTCCGCTTTGAATCAGATACAGAGATAAAGTAGTGCGTAAGATTACATTTATTTAAATTATAACATTTATATGAATTAATTATCTATGTAACCCATTCGTTATTGGGTTAAGCTATTTTATTACTAAAAGTCGCGAGTAACCATCCTGATCTCATGAAATGCATCTCTAAAGCATGCATTGTATTTATCGTGCAATTTATACCCGAAAATTTTTTTTACGTGCATATGATACTAACTTTATGGCGTGTAATACGCAGCTACCCACACCACTAATCCTACCCAAGTGTATAATACACACGTACCCTACCCCACTAATCCTACCCAAGCGTATAATACGCACATATCCCACACCACTAATCCTACCCAAGCGTATAATACGCACGTATCCCACACCACTAATCCTACCCAAGCGTATAATACACACGTACCCTACCCCACTAATCCTACCCAAGCGTATAATACACACGTACCCTACCCGACTAATCCTACCCAATAATACGCACATATCCCACACCACTAATCCTACCCAAGCGTATAATATGCACAAACCCCACACCACTAATCTTACCCAAGCGTATAATCCGCACGTATCCCACACCACTAATCCTACCCAAGCATATAATACGCATAAACCCCACACCACTAATCTTACCCAAGCGTATAATACACACGTATCCCACACCACTAATCCTACCCAAGTTTTAAAGTTAATAAAGTAAATCAGACTTGTTAAAAGAGGCCAATAAAACTTACCAAATTCATCCAGAGGTATGTGTTAAGTTTCTGTGCTTTTTCATCCTGAAAGAGAATTTTTTTATTTATTTATGATTACCAATAAGCAATTGCTATTCATAAACAAGGATGTGTTTCCCGAAAGCATCGTTAGCCAACTATGGTCGCAAGTTCTGTCGTTATCAGCATAGTTCAATGAGTTGGTGTTTCCCGAAAACATAGTTCCAACGAACATTCGCAAACAGCATCGCAAAGTTGTGTGGTTGGAACAACAGCTCTCGTTTTTTAAAAGAAGTTTCTTGTTTTTATGACGTGGACTCAATAAATCCTTATCTTGAGCAAAATAAGCAAGCTGACATTCAACACAAATCTGTATCTTTTATTTAGAATACATACAAATGTAATTTACGTCCATTAGTTTTAAAGAGTGCACATGTGTGAACGTGCTCTAGTACGCAAGAACGAGCCTATGATTAAATCTGTAGCAAAATAACTGAGAAAAATGAGAAATAGTCCTCAGATGCCATGTCCGTAATTTATAGCAAAACATCTAGCATTAATTAGATATCAAACAGATTAATTAAAATAATCTATGAAGTTGTGTCTTTAAATACTACAAATACTACATGTTTTTTAACCTATTGTTTTATATTTAAAAAAATCATATACTGAATTGAAAGACCCTGTATAGATGTGTCTTGAGTGCTGGAAATGTTCATGTCACAACAACGCTGATAGCATCTTGGCAGCAAATGGTTGAGCACAGTTTCTAATGTAATGAATAGTGATTTTGTGTGGCCATAATTGCGAATGGCTGGAATCATCAGAACTTACCACATCTAAAATTCCATACAGCGTGAAGCCCAAGCTGATGTTTGTGGGAGTGTTTAAGTTAATAACTGGCCTAATTTCAGTTTTGTTTAAGATGTTCTTCTTCAGGGCTGTTAGGAGAGCATCTAAGGTGGGTTCGGAGCAGTTAATAGTCTCTGCGGATTTTATGAGTAGAGCTGGAAGAATAAAATTGCAAATTAAATATTAAAAGGCCTGTCTGTTGTATGGTCAGGTTTTGTTTAAAGGGAACCCCGCACATGACATACAGAAAAACATGTATCTGGACATATATGTTCCCACGACTTACTAATTGTCACCAAAATTCGACGACGAGTCGTTGTTCTGGATCGGGGTGAACTTTCACCATCCCGTTGACCTGCCAGGCACCACTGGTCTGAACTGGAAAGAAGCCACCATCCATTGTCTGGAGATCATCCGTCCCCGATCCAGAACCCAGCCAAGAGACCCCTGCAGACGTTGAGGGACCACCCTCCACGCAAGTGAGCCAGAGCCCGAGGACTAAGGGACAGAGTTCACCATCGCACCGAAAGTAGAGCCCCCTACCGAGTCTGACTAGGGGTGTGAGCCCACGACATCAACGTACGAGGGAACATGAACCAAGGATTGGCTGATAAACTTCAGTGAGGAACTGTTGACTCTCACTCTTACCCACCCGGTATTTGAACATTCATCGCTGTTTAAAGACAGCAAAATGACCGAAATTGGCTGTAAAATGCAAATTTCTTTAACGTTTGTGGAAGTTACCCTACTCACTATCGTTATCTCCAGCCTCCTGTCACTTCCGACACCCCAGAGCTCAGCCAGTCCTCCAGCCCCAACTCTACTGGCAGTTTGCTGTCCTGCTATGTCCTGAAGATGAAGGCCCTAATGATGGCCTGCCAGGACGTTGAGCAGCAGGTTGAGCAACCATCAGCAGTGCTAGTAGTCGAGGATCCTCCGGTCTCGGACGCCCACGTTCCATCTCAGCATGTCGACCTGTCGGCTCCACCCTGGCTCCTCCGAAGTTTGGCTCCACCATGAACCCTCATCAATGTGACTCCACTGGGTTCCCCATACCACCAGCTCCTCCTTGGTCGATTGTTGCTCGGTCTACACCACAGACTTGTGGATCTTCTTGCAGCATCTTCAGCATCGCCCCTGTCTTTGATCTCATCAACGTCGCCACTGTCCTCGAATTCTGTCTCCACCTGTGATGCTCGTCGCCCGAGACGTCGCCTGGATCTCCTTCACCAGCGATGTCTCTCGGCTCCTGTGGTCTGCGCCTGTGGATCCACGGGCCTCGTCTCCCCCAGCTCCCCCAACTGTTGTCAGCAAATACACCACACCTTGGCTCCTTCCTCCCTCAACTCCGCCGTGGGCTCTCGCACTTAGTAGCTCTGGGTCTGTGCCATCACGCCTTTGTCACCAGTAGCTTTTGGCTTGCTTAGTTGAGGACATTCAATTTAATTCAACAATATTATTGATCTGCCTGCATTGACACCATTATATGAGAACTGAACTGAGCTGGACCATTACATGACGGTTTTCTCTAGAGCGGCTATAAATGAACTAAATTAATAACTTTTTTACAACAAAAATTAAAGATCACTGAGCTTACTTAAGCTGGACTATGATGCTATTTTATATTGGAAACAAACTTTGTTGCATTATTTTCCTGTTATCTTTGTAAAGCTGCTTTGAAACAATCTGTATTGTAAAAAGTGCAATACAAATAAAGGTGACTTGACTCGACTTCTATCTTCGCCCCAGGGATCTCGTCATCCCACCATCACCATCCTGTCACCTGGTCGTCCTGTCATCACCAGACCTTCACCACATCCTTTCACCACGTCCTCTGCCTCCTCCGGAAACCCCCGCCCCCCACACCCCCACCCCCACCCACCCAACCAACCAACCAACAACCACCCCCCACCTCCCTTTGTCTTCGTACCGTTACGGCGTGAGGTCGAGTCTTGCCGGAGGGGGCGTTCTGTCACCATTCTGTTCAGTTTAGTTTTGTTTTCATGGACTTTCAGTTTGTTGTCATTCATCACATGTGTTTCTTTATCTCTGTTTTCCCGCCACGACATCTTTCACCATGGACACATTTATCACAGCTGTTTGTCTCATCACTATTATGTATTTACGTTTCTCCTTTTAATTCACTTGTTGTTGGTTATTGTTTGTGCATAGCACTCTGTCTCACATGTTGGCTGTTTGTTTTAAATATTATTAAATCTTATGTTATCTAATCCTCGTCTTCATCTTCTTTGGAACCTAGTGTTACACTATGTCAGCACATTTTACTAACTCATTCCCTCGTTTTAAGTAAATTGTGCACACGATATAATGATTAATTCCCTCGATTTACTAAATCATGGCCACTTGTAATAATTTATTCCCTTGATTTAGTTCAATCAAATGTAGGGAACAAATTAGTTCAATGTGCCTATGATTTACTAAAACAAATTAATAAATTGTGGGAACAAATTCTTAATTTGTGTCCACAATTTGCTAAATCGAGAGAATTAATTATTTTGTCTGCATGTCATGTGCAGGGCTTTGCATTATTTAACAATTTAAAATATTCCTAACATTTTTATTACAAATAAAGCAAAAGAGGGTTACATTTTATTTTAACGTGTCACTGTTACAGTGTAATTATATATTTAAGTACTGAGTAATAATAATTGACTACATGTACTTACTATAGGATCAGGGTTAGGAACAGGGGTTGGTTTAAGGTTAGTTGAAATTATGCATCATTTATAGTTATTACTACAGTAACTACTGTAACGTGTAACAAGGACACTGTAAAATAAAGTGTTGCCCAAAAGAGTCATGAGTCAATTTACAATATAGGCCTACTACTGTAATACTGAATTTATACACACAAAATATTGTTAATTGTTGGTTTTACATGAACTTTGTATTGAAATTTGTACTGAAATTTTTTCTTACACAGCATGATGAGACAGCAGTTAATGAGCTGTAATTGTAGAGGACTGGCTGTGAATCCAGCAGCCTGTAATGATATTAACAGACACTGCAATGCACACTTTAATAAACTTGTAAATCACTACAACAACCCAAAACAATGCAAACTTAACTTACATCTATTGCATTACTGTTTCATGACTGTCTTACCTGTGATCTTGCCATCAGCTGAAGAATAAGGCGGCAGCTTACAGAAAGAATGTAATAAAATATATTTAAGCTTTTATCTCACAGTTCATGATCACCGCGAGGATTGAAATGGACCATCAGACAAAACTATATACTCCAAAAAAGATTTGTTTAGGTAAACTAAAACCAACATAGACTCTTTTACCACAATATTTTAATTTATTTTAAAATCCCAGGATACAAAAGCAACAACATGCAAAGCACAGCATGTGTGATGTGAAACCCACAGTAAAAAAAATATTGTGGTTTGGTTTCTGTGGTTGCACGCTTTTTTACATTGGCTTACAAAGGGTATAATGAATTTGTATAGTCAGTACATATTAAAGATTAAGACTTTGTATAGAATATTAGTCCATCAATAAAGAGCAAAATTCAACAGTAATGAATAAATCATCTTAATTTTGCTGCATTTATTTTCTTAATTTTCCCTTTATAATGGAAAATATCTGTTTATACTTTACAAATATGTACATTTACATGACAGTTATTATTGCCTACCCAGGCATTGGGCAATAATAAGTATTATGTAAATACATATTTATACAGTTGTATATACAGTACTGCAAATCTGTATGTATGCCTTCTGCTTAACATCTAAATGTATAGTACTTTTTTTTATTACACATATTTAAAGGGATACTTCAGGATTTAGCATTAAGCTTTGTATTAGTAGAATTTTAGAATAGTATTTTAGAATTTTGAAAAAATTAATTTTTTGAAATTTTGCACAAATCATCGTCATGCGTCATCAGAGGATTTTTGTGCCAGGGGCTTAAAACTACAGCCAGTATTTCACACTTACATACAATTAAAGGGAGTAAAGTTTAATGCGTATTTGGCGTGCTGTCCGGGGGCAGGGCTCCGAGCTCGGAATTCGGCCAGAACCCAGAGTAAACGGGTTTATTGAATTTGTCTATGAACAGGGGTTCCAGGGGAGGTTTAGCCTGAGGACTTCCTTGCAGAGATGCCAGAATAGACTGGTAACAGAATTGGATTGCCGATGAGAGATTAAAAATGTAGATGAAATTACCTTTTTTGGTTTGGGCGGTCTTACTTTGCTTAATCAAGATTGTTTCACTATCTAGTACTGACTAGTCTGAGATGGTGGGGTGGATATTTAATTTTTTTTGGGTCGAATTTGGAAGTGATAGTGAGTTCTGAGCATCTAAGAAAAATTGGAGGGTCCTGGGAAAAACTGCTTGGAGGATAGTGCCGAGCGATGCATCAAGGAGGGGTTTTAACGGGTGTGTTAAAGGAATATCAGTTCCGAATAGCGAGGTACTGGAGTTGGGAATTGATCCGCCTCTGGAGCCAGCATCCTGAATTTCTGAAACAGAAAATGAGACGGGGTGTCAGTGATTTGATTTTCTGACCCAGGGACGTGTTTAGCAATTATGATAAATTGGTCGCAAGCTGAAATCCAGGTGAGACGCCTTAGGAGTGGCATCGGAGCAGGTGAATGGGAACGGCCTTTGTTAATGCAACGAACTGTTGCGTTGTTGTCGCAATGCACTAAAAATGCTGCTAGCGACCCATTCTGTCGAATATTTTAGGGTTGCTTGCATCCGAAAGTTAAGCACACTGCGAAATAGTATTCCCCGAGCCAGAAAACTCTGAATAAGTGCCATGAATCTGGATGTATAGGCATTACTTTGAAAGCAGATGTAATGTCAATTAGCCTAAAAACACCCTACTTTGGAGATCTGGGTCGAATGCACCCCAGTTTGTGCGCTGGTTTCCCTGTGCGACTTGCACGGCACTTTTGTCTGGAAAAAATGTATGGTACATGTATAAGTGTCCTCCTCCACAGGACAGTGCGAGCTCGGCTATGATTGTTATATAATCATTCAGTTCGCGCCAACCGGCGGGGGAAAGCTAAACAGATGATTGCGGTAAAACAAGCAAAAGCAATTGAAAACTCGGAAACATCTGTGAAAACACCCACATCTGTGATGGCGACGGCGTTAGACGGAATGGGCATCGGTGTTGCTGTAAAGAGAGAATGTTGTGGTTTAGGTTGCCTAAGAGAGCTGGGAAGGGTATAAGCCAGGGCTGTGAATGACGGCGACGGCCTCACGCTTGGATTACCCTGTGTGGCTTGGAAAGGAAAATTAGTTGGAAGATAGGAAGGAAAGGAAGAATGATAGAATGAAGTGTGGGCTTGAACTGCAAGCGGAAGCGGGCTCACGCTTGTTTGAGCTACTGGAGCTGCAGGCTGCTGGAAGTGGGCGGGGTTATAACCTGTTGGGTAAAACTGCCGAAATGTTTGGGCCTGTGCTGCTAACGGCTATAGCCTCACGCTAGTGTCTGCAACGGGAGCTGGATGCCACTAAAAAGAAAAATAGGTTATGAACAGTTGGAGTATATTACTGAGAGGCTGTGGGGAGGCCGCTGGGCCTCGTCTAAAGGTGGGAGTGGACCTGCCACGGCGGAATCACGTGCGGCCGTGCAAAAATTAACCCTGTGGCTCAGGTGTAATGTCCGGTGTAGGAGGAATGGTCCTGTGGCCGGCAGAATGCGAAGGTGGATCCCTGGGGATGCTCGTGTCTTCGTCAGATGAAGAGCTTTGACATTGCGACATGGTAGCAGACCGGCGAACCAAAATGCTGCTAAACTCTCAATGGATTGAGGTGGGACTGCTGAATCTATATACACCTCTTATCATTGATTGCTGAGTGCTCTCCACCCGTGTTAATTATTAATTACACTCACAGAATGTAAAGATAGTGTCAGCCTTTCTGTAAAAGCTAAGCTAACAGGCTCTTGCTCTGTGTAGAAAGTTTCTATAGTAGGCTAATCACGATGGCGGAAGGTAGTTTTGAAGTTGAAATGGCAGAAGGGGATTTCGATCAGATCTGTTGCGAGAATCTGATGCTCGCGGACGGCTACCTTTACGAGCCGCAAAACAGCGATGAACAGTTGTGGGAGATGGAGGAACAAGAGGTGGCCGGAGCAGCTGCTGCAGCAGGGGACTCGAGCTGGGGCGGACTGGTTGTATCAGTGCTCTCGCTGTGCGCCTATGGAAACCGACAAGAGAGTCCTATTGCTGTAGCGAATTTCAGCGATGCCATTTTCTTCTGGACGAGATCGCTCAATCCGCTGATGAAACTGCATGATGAAGCATGTGTAACTGAGCACCCAAGGTTTGGACCACACATGGACAAGGGGGTCCTGGAAACTTATTTCAGGATCCCGAAGATAAATTGCAAACGCCAGCCAAAGCTTGCAGGAACAAACGGGCGGCTTAGTGTAAAATGAGTATTTGGTTTGTTATTCTTTTTGTTACTAAGACGTAATGTACAGAGTTTGGACACCTGGCATTATCACAATGTTTGTCCCGCGTAGTCAGCTGAGCTATTGTTGTTATATTTACATCTATGCTAGCATACAAATAGTTTGCATTGCTAACGTTGTGCTTACTGTTTTGTAGACAATATCGCCTAACAGCTTACCATCACTTTAAGGAATGGGTAGGGTGGCCATACGTCCGGATTTTGGCCGGACAGTCCGGATTTTAAGCGCCCTGTCCGGCGTCCGGCGCAGCCTCAAGCCGGACACTCATTTGTCCTCCTTTTTGGAGTTGCGCTGAATTGTTGAAAAAAAATAACCTATAAAAAGCCCGCATAATGATAGCGGCTCTCTGATTCCCCTAAATTAGGCCGGTGACACACTGGCTGCGTGGCGTGAGCGTGGCGTTTCTGTTGCGTGTCAGCTGCGTCGCGTTTTCTGTGTCTTTGCACATCAGAAGCGTGTCTGACGCGGCGCTGCTGACACGCATCACCCTTGTTCAACATATGGGAGAAAGTTGTGGAAGCCCTATACTTCGTGTTAAGCATAAAGCCTACTGATAAAGACAATGTCAGCACAGCAGTATTGACAGCAAAATAGACTACAGAATATTTCGTTCTGTCTTGACAGGTGCAATATTTGAAAATTGATAATTAGGCCTATTTATTTATTTATTTTTAAATGAGGCCTATATTTATATCTGAATTTGTCAAAAATGTAATTTATTAATATGTATTCGTGTACAAAATAACATAGAAACATATTTTCCTATTGTATTTTGCCTGGAAACGCTTCCCACACGCTTGCATGTCGCGTGAAAAATAGGCGTCGGTTCTATTTCTAGCATGAGACGCGCGTGTCACGCAGGCAGTGTGCAAGCTCACCTGTTAACATGGGAGTCGAAATAAAAACGGACACGCCACGCAGCTGAGACGCGCACGTCACGCAGCCAGTGTGTCACCGGCCTGTTCAAATCTCTAGAGCCGCGCGTGCGAGACAGAACATACTGTATGTGTTCCAAACCGTGCAGCGCGCGGCAGAGAGCGAGAGACCTTGCGTGCCCCAGCAGCACCCCCCCCCCCGTCAACAAAATCACCGATCACCAAAATATATTTGTCCTCCTTTTTGGTGTCATGGAAATGGCCACCCTAGGAATGGGTCCTGCAAGGCGAAACTTGGTAAAGGCTATCGTCTTGTTTGCCCACCTGTGTTGTCCAGGATGTCAGATCGAGATATTCAGCTCCTGACGGGCAATACTGTGGATATAAGGAAACAGCTGAAGCTCTGGAAGAGCTTTGAGTGTAAAAATGTTAATATTATTATTTTTCTTAATTAAAAGTTATAACTCACATTGGTTGTGGTTCTTTTTATAAACCTTTAGTGTTACTAGAGTATGTATTAGCTTAGAGAAATAGTGATTTTAATTGGAGGAAAACAGTTCATATGCAGAACTACTAAGCTGCTCTGTTGACATGGTCCTGCCTTGCATCATATTTTAATGTGAAAGTCTAAGTTGTGTTATATATATATATATATTAGGCTCACTTTGTTTTACCCAAAATCAATTCCAAAAATGGAAATAATCCTGGTAGTATGTGTACAGTAAGTAATTACAGCAAAATCAGTAACAGTAACCATTCAGCCTAGCTCCACAAGTCTATAATGTAGAACTTTAGTGTACACAGGAGTACAGGGTAAGATGAACAAATTGTTTTTTATTATCAATATTAAAAATATATATATATTCCACCATATTCAAAGATACATGTTAAAATAAATAAGGAGATACAAAACAAAAAAATAGTCTGCACAATATAGAAACAAAGCAGGCAAAAAATAAATAATGAAATATAAACAGCAGAGGCAGAATCTGATTTTACTGTAGGTGCTGTGAAAACAGCTTTGGAAAGAAGCTATGGCAGCTTCTTTTGATGGTTTTGGCACGGGGGCAAGTTTGGGTGGCAGCGCAGCCAGGGCAAGTGAGGAGGTTGGCAATGTAAACTGAATGTTTGGGTTGCGTCTTCTATCCATGATAACCCTCTTGATGAATGTGTCTATAAACTGGGTGGTGTGTGGCGTGAAGATTTTCTTCAAGATCCACTGTTTGGGTCTCTGGTTAAACCTTGCTTGTCCTGTAAATGATAGGAAATATAATAAAATACAAAATCTGAGCCATGTCTGATCGTTCCCTTAGCTGTAAACATTCTAATTTTGAATATTATAATAATCAAACAACACACCTGTCTGGATTATGTCCTGCTTTTTCTTTTGACAATATTCTCATTGTGCTCCAGGATGGCAAGGTGACTTCGCTCCTTCATTCCCTGGAATGAGAATGCCTGGCGTTTGGGGAGGTATTTTAGAAGTGCACTGTGAAATACTTCAAGTGGGCCTGTGTGCAATTAAAAAGAGAAAGGGGGAAGGGATACAGCAAATGAAAACATTATCACTAGGATTTTGAAAAATAATCAAGTGTACATGGGCAACTATTCTCACCTGTATGATTGAACAGGGCCATATTTTCCATGTCTCTCAGAAGCCTTTTGTCAAGGACCATCGATGACAGGTCTTGAAACGCCATAGGATCTTTTTTTCATCCACATGCGCTTCTTTTGCTCCTGGTCTGTTAGAGGAGCATGGTCACACCAATGCTGTTCTCTGGTGTCATCTGTCCACTCATGCTCATTACACACATGGTGTGTAATGGACTTCCACTTGGATTTCAATGCCTGTATGAAAAACACAATTATTCTCAATGTGTAGATTTTTATTTAATTTTTCAAAAAAAAAAAAAAAAAAAAGAATCAAATTAGAATGAAAAATCTTACCTCGACGTCCCCGTTACTTGTTGCACAGGTAAACCACATATGGTTTACGACTGACCTATAAAAGATAATACAATTACTAATTTTGAACCTTGCAAACCTGCTCGATTACAAACCAACACTGACTGACCTGGGTGTATTCCAGAAAGCAAGGTTAACTTACCGTCAGATAAACCTTGAACTCTTGGTTGATTAACCCCAAACTTGCTTACTCTGGGTATGTCGGTTCCAAAACACCTGTGAGGAGTTAGTTTAATCAACCTCCTATTGGTAACCCAGAGTTAATGCGCGCGCACGGCAAGTACATAAAGGCATTTTCAATGGATCGCCGATTTCAGGAGTCACCATGGAAACCAAGGGAGAAAAAAAGCGAGCTACATACTTCGGTGAAACTGAGTTGGAGGTTTTAATGCTTGCTTTATGAAGATAAGCCCGTTATAACAAAAAAAGCAATATGCTGCATCAGCAAAAGAAAGAGAGTTGGCTTGGCAAAAAATAACGGACAGAGTAAATGCATGAGTTTAGAAAATTATAAATGGGCTATTTTCCCCTTTCATTAGGCAAAAATGATTTGGGGCATGTAAAAATAGACAAGTAGCCTACTTGTTGGCCTCCATACATTACTTAATGTTACAGTAGTAATGCACATAATTGGCTAAAGGTAATATTTTCTAAACTTACTAAACTTGTTACTGACGCCATGTAATTTAGTATTTAATGTAATTTAGTTTATGTAGCCAATAGAAAGAAGACCGAGGCCTGTAAAACAGGTGGGGGTCCACCTCCACCTTCCCTCACCCCAGCGGAGGAGCTGGCACTGTCCCGTAATAAAGGGTGACCTGTGGGCGATGGGATTCCAGGGGGCAGTTTGTCAGGCTCAGCTACCAAGACAAGTGGCTTAGTAAATGGTGTACCATATTAATACTTATGATTTATTGATGTTTTCACTGTTTTTGTCAGTGTTTTAATAAAGAAAATCATCAACACTGTCACCATTTTAAAAAGGTATTTTGAATGCATTTTACAGTCATTGATTCACTTGTGCAGTATTCATGCTGCTTTGACTGCACGCTGTATACTGTAATCGTATTACTAGTACTTAGATGTTCATGCCCTTCTTTATTAGTTGTATTTGTTTAAGAATATGCATTGAGTATTGAATATGCATGATTATCTTGGTTTAATTATCTTGCAGTTGCTGATGGCCACATGGTATTATTGGATCCTCCTGTAACACCACACTCTGTCACAGTTGTAAGTGATTATTGTCTTTAGGTATCTGTTTGCTAGCTAGACCAAGCATCCTTCATTATTTTCACTGTAGGATGACGATGAAGAGACCACTTCTGCTGTGACAGAAACAGAAAATGTGGGGAGGCCCATAGAGATGCATAGAATGCACTCCCTGTTTTTACATAAGAGAATATATAAATTGCCATTGTCATTTTACAGAATATGGCAGGAGATTTTAATACAGATGAGGGTCCATCTACTTCCACACAGAATCTTAGCAGTGTAAGAAATGTCCTGCAGTTCTCCTTCCTCATTTAAATATTTGGTCTGTGTTTGTATTACAGTCTTTTTCAGTCTTTTTAGTTGCCTGCCAAAGAGCTGTATAAGGTCCACCTTCAAAAGTAAATCAGAAAAAGTGACATGGAGATGGACCTTATACAGCTTCAAATGGAGGAGGAAATGCTTAACCTAAAAAAGGCCAGACTTGAAATTGAATTGCTGGAGCACTGCACTAGCTTAAGGTGGGAAACAGTATGTGAACATTAATCTGTCATTTGTTGTTGAATGAAATCTAAAGAAATAAATACAAATGTCTTTTGTTACAGGAAATAAAGAAACAATGAACAACACTTGACTGTTAACTGGTTTTAATTTTGGCAAATCATGTCTTGTACCACCCTGCCATCTCTTTGGTCTACTGGGTTCACTGGGGGTTCCTCTTGGCCACATATTACCTAGTTAGTGGGGACCAGTAATGAGGTTATATGAGGAGTTATATCATTAGAAACATTTCATTTATTTCATTTTCATTTATTTGTTTATTTTACAGGGACAGTGCTCATTAATTAACAGTAAAATAACTGTAAATGAGCCAGGGTTAGCTCAACAAGCTAATTTTCATCTGTTGTCCCTGGCCAGTTATTATGAGGGCAACCTAAAATCAAGATATAAAAACAAAAAATGACTTTTTACAGTCCACAAATAATAACAGCATAAAAAAGTATTAAGACAGATACAACACACAACAATGAGTAATGAGCAACATCAGCACACAACATAGGCTAAAAAATGATAGATAACCAAGTTTGACACAAGACAATCTGCTAGCAAGCAACAATTCTCAGTAGGCAGTCAGTCTAATGTGCACATAATTATTTAAAAATTATTTAATAATTGAAAATTATTGTGACTGTATAAAGTAGGGATAGATTAAGTAGTGCTAACTAAAATGGTCAGGGCACGCCATGCTCTGTCACCTCTCTGAAACAAACTAACTCTGCAACATAACCTGCTCCGGAGCAGGTTAAGTTCAGAGAGTGAGTTGCTATGACTACTAACATACCCTGAAAGTTACCTCCGTTTTTGGAACCGAAAGTTGAGGTTATCCGCTTACTTACTCTTAAACATACCCGGGTATGTCACATAACCTGCTTTCTGGAATACACCCCTGGTCCATGCATGTATGATTTCTTTGGACTTTTTCTTCCCCTTATTCAGCATCTTCTTCCGGAAACCTGTGAGTTAAAGCAGCACAAGTATTGACAAACTATTAAATCATTTTCATTAGCCCAGATTCACACCTTGGTCTCTCACACTTTGCACCTTACAGAGCTTTGCAGAATTCCTGCACTGTGCTAGTGTTGAAGTTAGAATTGTTCTTTTGTTGTTGTTGTTGTAATAAACAATTTACAAATACACTGGATGAGTGCATCATGGCTGCAAAACTCTGTGAGGGGGTCAGGACTGTGAGACCATGATGTGTTCGTTGGGGTAGGGCTGGAGAAGTGTGGAGGTTTGTGTACAGGGGGGACAAAAACCTTTTGCTGTGTGCCAGATGTCAAACTGACGTTGCCAGGTTCACCTATGACATTCCCCTAACGTCACATGAAGATTTCCAGGTCCCAACATGGCCCCCAAGACATGTCCAATCCACCTTCCTCTGTGCACCAACGTCAACAATAGTCTTTGACGAAATTGGTTTCCCACACATCTGGCAAAATTTGAAGAGTGACATTAGGCTGGACTCATTGACAAGTAGCTTCTTTTCATGCCAGTCCTTTTCACCTTCATCATCTGATGTGAGGGTGATGGTTATCTCGGGATGATAGCTTTCATCATTTTCACCTACAGCTTTAATGCAGCTGATGGTGGTATTGAGGCCCCCAGGCGTACTTGGGCATGGTGACTTTAAAACAAACGAGATAAAAAAAATAAAAAAAAAGTCATACAGTTGAAAGTCTGAAATGACACAAGTTTAATAACGTTACATAACATTTTGTTGAACTGAACTTATTTTGAAGTGAAAACAATGCGGATTCTTTTGTTGCTCAAATAAAAAAAGCAATACCTCTAACATATGCGCATTTGAGGTTACTCACGGACGTAGATCAAAGATTTTACCAAATGTGGGTGTCAATTATATTTTAAGCTTACAGTAATTAACATTATTTTGTTTTAGTCTTCACTACATCAGGGGTTCATTTCGCAAATGTATTCTCTGCAGTCATCTCAACAATCTAATACAGCAACACGTTTGTGTGGTAACGTTAGCATAAATAAATATAACTCAGTTTTACAGAACAGTGGCTTTAATTTGAGAACAGTCAACTTATATACAACTTATATGTAATTGCCTATCTAACGTTACTTTTTATAAATGTGCTTTTTTATTGCTAACGACTATAACACTATAGGCTACTGTGTGATCAGAAATAAAGTCGATTATTAGTGAGAGTATTAGGCATACCTCTAGGCGAATGCGTTTAGTACCAGATGACCCAGGCTGTTCGTCATCTGGGAAGGTGAATATAGATGGAATTGCGGTGTCCTTCAGAGTGGTTCTCTTCATTAGGAGGACATTCGGTTCATAGTCTTCCTGCTTAAAATGGCGACTGCAAATCCTACGTGTTTTCAGGTTTCCCATATCGGTGTCCTCTCCATACGCCGGATGGTTCATTGCCCGCAGCCACTGTTTACATCGCTCCAAATCTTTGATCGGGAAATGATGGAAACTTACTTCTTGTCCTTTCCTGGTTTTGGCTGTACATCCCGGTACAAGGCAATTTAGCACCATTTCGATGGGAATTTATAACTAACTCACGAAGTCACGCTGTATCAAAGTAAGCCAAGTTGTATCAATTTTTCGGATACTGCCGCCTGTAACCGGAAGGCGTGGTTTGGGAGTGGCCTCGTAAGGGCAGCAAAGCAAGTGCATTCTGGGAGTTGTTGTCTTTCAGCCACACGAGTAAAAAAAATAATTGTCTGCCTTTTCTCAGTCTAGAATGCTTCAATTTCAAAATAATGTCACATTTCTACTATATAAATGACCAATTAAATACACATTCATCTTCCCAGAGGTGAATCTTTAAATCTTTCTCTCTATTGTATTGTGTTATGTATGTAAGTAGAGCTCCTGGAAACCATATCAAAGTACTTGTGCACACTTGGCGAATAAAGCACATTCTGATTCTGATATTTCTCTAATTTGTATTAAATGATTTATGACCTATGGGGTGCATGGCATGATACTGATGTTCAGAAGTCTTGACCAATCAATTACAGTTCCAATTCGAGAATGTTCACTTCGTATTGCTTAGATATACGCAGTGGGAAAACTACTTTTCTTGAGAGTTTATTTGTTAGCAAGATTTTTCAGCAAGAGTGAATGGTTTTGAGTGTAGAGCTTCATTTTGACCTGAAAATAGGATGTTTGGGGAATTGGGTGAAAAGTTATGGGTTTGTGTTTACTGTTTTGAGAATACGAGGCAGTTTCAAAAAAAGTGTTTAAGCAATTGAGAAAAACTGCAATATTGAGTTACTTACATGTTAAAACACACTATTTAGCTTACTTACTTATAGTTCCAAAGCCACAACAGCAACCCATAGATGATTTTTCCGCCCTGAATGAACCATCTTTTTAAATAAATCGGGTGCAACCTGCAGAAAGAATCATTGAATAATCCATAACTCTAATGAACAGACTGATACACAAGCTGCTTTTATCACAAATACTATGATATCAATGGCTCAGTGTTTGTTGCGTACAATATTTTAAACAATATAGAATTATATAAAATAAAATATCACATGGACTGATTTATTTGTGTCCACAATATGGTTGCATGACTCCTATCAGTTACTTGTCAAAATAAAACTTGAGTGCTTGTGGTTTTATGTTGCCATTTAAAAAAAAACACACAAAAAAACAATATTGTCAACAAGTGTTTATTAAATGACACCCTAATGTTTGCAACAATTGCTGTATATGTCTCTTACATGTATTGTCCAAACATTAAAATATTAAGTTAAATTTTGTATTTAACATATAGGCAAAGTAGCATTTTGTACATTGACACGCAACATTATGATCTTAACATCCATGTCTTTGATGGTGAACAATAAGTGTATACATACTGTAGATTAATCAAATGTATTATTCAACATTCCAGTCAACCAATCAGATTTGAGAGACAAGTTTATGTCAAGTTTAGGCTTACGACCAGGCTTAAGTGCTTCTACATCAGTGATATACTCATTTCCCTCTGATTTTAGGGATAACTTATGGGTAGAGTTAGGTTTAGGGGTCGGTATGGTTATCATTACATTTTTGGACAGGAATGTTGTTCCAGGATCAACTAAATATATTAACCCAAGGCGCCTAACTCGGCAAAATGAGTCTGTTTGCTGTCATCGGCCTCCTGCCACATACTCTCTTTGGTCGTGTTCATGGCTGGCTGATGGTTTGCTCGCTGTTACACGTTGATGTGAAGTTATGGTTATTGCGCGCTCAAGTACTCAATGGCTTGAAGTAGTCGACAACCATACTCTCTGACTATGCAATCCCTAGTCCACACTGGATACATCATCAGAATTTTCCGAAACAATTTATGAAAATAAATAAAAATGAACCATTTATTATTTGAAATCAATCTCAGTTGGCCTGACTACAGACGCCAAGCCGACAAGCTTCACAATGAGCACTTTCATGCGGCCCGTTCACTCTGCCATTGAACACCGAGGGTCTGTTCTGTTCACCCACGTCTTCTTTGTAGCATCTCATGCGGATCTTTTCAACTAGTCTCTCAATCAGCACATCAATGTTTTCCACTGGGAAGTTCGGATCCTCCATCGGAGCTTCATTGCACCTCCTGCACTTCTGTTTGAAGCGTCGCAGTTTAATGGTTCCCTCTTCCTTTGCTTTGTCCATGTGGAAATGAAACACCACCTGCACTCTTTTAGACATCCAGCTTCTTCTACAAAGAGAACAAGCGAACCTACGTATTGAAATGGAGAATAAATCAGTTATTTTTTATACATTCATATATACATACATATATTAGTATACACTCACCTAAAGGATTATTAGGAACACCATACTAATACTGTGTTTGACCTCCTTTCGCCTTCAGAACTGCCTTAATTTTACGTGGCATTGATTCAACAAGGTGCTGAAAGCATTCTTTAGAAATATTGGCCCATATTGATAGGATAGCATCTTGCAGTTGATGGAGATTTGTGGGATGCACATCCAGGGCACGAAGCTCCTGTTCAACCACATCCCAATGATGCTCTATTGGGTTGAGATCTGGTGACTGTGGGGGCCATTTTAGTACAGTGAACTCATTGTCATGTTCAAGAAACCAATTTGAAATGATTCGAGCTTTGTGACATGGTGCATTATCCTGCTGGAAGTAGCCATCAGAGGATGGGTACATGGTGGCCATAAAGGGATGGACATGGTCAGAAGCAATGCTCAGGTAGGCCGTGGCATTTAAACGATGCCCAATTGGCACTAAGGGGCTAAAGTGTGCCAAGAAAAGAAAACATCCCCCACACCATTACACCACCACCACCAGCCTGCACAGTGGTAACAAGGCATGATGGATCCATGTTCTCATTCTGTTTACGCCAAATTCTGACTTTACCATCTGAATGTCTCAACAGAAATCGAGGCTCATCAGACCAGGCAACATTTTTCCAGTCTTCAACGGTCAAATTTTGGTGAGCTCTTGCAAATTGTAGCCTCTTTTTCTTATTTGTAGTGGAGATGAGTGGTACCCGGTGGGGTCTTCTGCTGTTGTAGCCCATCCGCCTCAAGGTTGTGCGTGTTGTGGCTTCACAAATGTGCATTGTAATCAATCTAATCAACCATGTGATTGGTTGATTAGATAATTGCATTAATGAGAAATTGAACAAGTGTTCCTAATAATCCTTTAGGTGAGTGTATATAATATATACATGCTGTCTGATTCATGCTTTTGATTCTGATTCAATGATTCAAACCACTGTAAATGTAAAAATAGACCAGTCAATTTTGAACAGAAAACCAAAAACTACATAACAAATATATGGAAAAAAACATTGGTAACACTTTACTTAAAGCCTTTATGTATAATGCATTCTAAAAAAAATTGAATGCATTAATTATGACTTTTAAAGCATTGTATGGTCTCATGAATAATTGTAACCACAGTTACAATACTAAACAATTACTAGACTTTAGAAAGTATAATGCATTAAAACACACAACAAACAGCCAGTTTTAGATGAAATATGCAAATATTATTATGTATAATGCATTTTAACTTTGGTTACAGTTATTTATGAAAAGATATAATGCATCATAACACATTATAAACACATTTATAAGGCATTTTACATAAATATTATTAAAACTCGTTTAACTCATCATTACCATTCTGTGTGAACCTCGTAAAGTGTGTGTTTGTAAGACAGAACATGATGTGTATATGTGCAATTGTAATTAGAAATGATAACAGGGTATGAGTGTGCATTTTATTAATAATAAACATGACGTATGCATCCGGGCTAGATTCTTTCAATATCATGAAGAGTTTTGATAAAATATCATACATCATAAAGCCTCATATAAAACACATATATATGGAATATGTTATTGTGATAAAGATTAACTCTTACCGTGCAAAGGAGCCAGAGATGTATTGGAACCAATCACGAGCTTGTTTGTGTGGCTCAATAGAGTCAGTAATTGTAATGTGCCATGTGTCCCCGTGAAGCTCGCTTGCCTTCGCCTGTAAAGAACTTTCCCACAACTGTAATGCCATGTCTTTTAGCTTACAGTGCTGTTGCAGAAATGATCTTACCCTTATTATTACCCACTGAATATATACTGTGCATCTAATCTCTCAATTCATAAGAAACGAAACTGAAATTATCAGGCAAGTATCTATTTTCTGCAACACAAAAGTGAACATTGCTTTACAATGCTTTGCAATTCAAACAAGGTGCTTTACAAGGCGTGTTGAGCTTGCTATAACATTACATAACTGTATTATAATGCACTTAACCTAAAATAATGGATAAATGTAACTATAGTAATTACATCATAATATCAAATAACTTCAGATGCCAGACAGTATCAAAGCTTTTACCACTTTGATACTTTTTTTTTTGGAGTGAAATAGCATACATTTTTTTGAAAACGAATTGTCTGATTAATGTGAACAGCCGAGTAACTGTTTGAAGAACGTTACAGAAAGAAATGGTTGTTATTGTTTTACCTCCACCTACTGGACAACATGGTGGACTACACATGTTCTTCTCTGTTTAATTTTGCATTTTCTCATTTAAATGTGAGAAATCTGATATCAAGTATTAGACTCTAAAAGTCTCAAATCTGAATATGTAAGGAATAATGCACAGTCAGCTAGTCATTATTGCAAAACTAAAATAATAATAATAATAATAAAACAACAACAACAACAACAAATAGGGTGATCAGGGGCCTGTACCATGATATTTGAACAAACTCTGGGTTACAGGATTAGTTTTGAGTTGACAAAACCAAACTAATCCAACCAGGCTTTATTGGTACCATCAACTTTCTCTGTCAACTCAGGCTTTATACTGAGTTTATGTGTGACATCAGTAGTGAAGAGCCAATCACATGTTGAGAAAGAGTGAAACGGCGATTCATTTCTCGCGAGAGAATCACTTCTCTCTTCTGCAGAATATTACGAGATTAAAAAATAATTAAAATTATTATAATAATTAAAAAAGAGTTCGAAGAATTCAAAAAAATAAAATAATCAGAAATCAGATGCCTGACAACAGAAAAAGATATACAGTAGCATCAGTATACAAATAATATTTACAATCACTACAATCATAAGAAAGATCCGGGTAGCTGTGATTAATTTGATTAAATATTTTCCTGTCAATACAGCATTCAAGTCGTGTTATATCCCAGGATCTAAGGTGCGTTCATGCCATGTCTATTACCGTAATTACGAGATTGGCCTAACATTGCATTTCTTGTGTTGGTTTGCAGTGAAAATATAACACAGACATTATTTAACATTTTTATTACTTTTGTGACCTCTGTAATGACTATAACGAGAATGCTGAGAGAAACAAAAAGTGAAACTTAAGTGTTTTCCTCTTAAGCCTATAAAGACTTCTGTATCATATTTAACACATACATTTCTAAGGACTCTAAATTATCAATATGAACAAAACCTGAAAAATGTTTGAGATGTTTTACCTGAAAGCAACTTGCACAGGCATATCCTAAAATATGTCAGTGCCACTGTTTTGTCTCAAGATGCACACCAGTAATGTTTTTCTTTTTTTCTAAGGAATATTTATAAAAGCTACTTAAATGTCCTAATTAAGCAAAGTCTAAATAAGGTCTGTGAAACAAATAATGATACAACAGGCTTTTGAGGAATGTTTATTTCTTCATCTCTCATTCATCATTGTGTTTTGCCCCACACAATAAAAATGGCAGAGCTTTCATAAGCATTTAAATTTCATCTAATATATATTATTGGCAGATAAAGAGTTACAAATGATAGGCTATTTGCATGCATTTTATGTAAGTAATCGGCTATACTGTTATATTACCTTTCTATTCATTTTCATTTTTGGCCATATAAATATTAACTGTGCCAAATTGCAATTGTTGCTCAGATTAGGCCTCTAAATAATATTGAGCTGTTTCCCTCCTCCCTATCTCTAGCTATATGATGTATTGTTAACATACTTTTGGAGGAACATGTCAAACTAAGCCACTCAAGCGCCACCTGCTGTCTACAATCAGTAACCAACAAATACTCCAGTATCCCCAGCTGTCTACAATCAGTAATCAACATATCTACCCAATCAGCACAAAGGCAAACCATGTATTATCACAGTCAAACCCACCTAAGGATTCTCTACAGTCTTCAGAATCCCTCCACCACCCTGCCTCCTCTCACTCACCAGGCCACTTCTTAAACATGGGGGGTTACTCTGCATTCGGGCCAATTACCAAGATCAGAGCCCTCTCCCCGGACAGCACGCCAAATACGTTTACCAATTTAATCTATCTGACTTTTGTTAGTGTGAACTCGTGAAATCATACAATATGGGCCATAAAAGCCTGACTGTTAAGGGCTTTTATGCAACACAACGCTTTTTAAGTGATTTCTTAAATGAAAAAACAGCATTTAAAGGAACACTCCACCGTTTTTTGAAATAGGGCTTATTCACCGTCTCCCCTACATTTAGATAGGTGGGCAAACACATTTTTGTCTCAATGCATGCATTTTTTTAGTTTGGCAGCGCCGCAGCTAGCTTAGCTTAGCATAATGAATGGAATCCTTTGTTGCCAGCTAGCATGTCGTGAGTAAAAGTGATAAAAACATTTTTTTTTCAAAACCTAACTACATCTTGTGGCTTGCATATTCACAACGAGTACAAATGCAATCGAGATAAAGACTAGGCGATTTCCTAGGCAGATATTGACTTGGGACTATATTGGGGGGAAAGCACAGGCGAAGCACTGCCACTTGGGCGCAGAGATATCACGCAACACCTGAAATCACCCAACTTCCGTTAACATACTGCCTTGACCTGCACCGAGCATCTTCGCTTTTGGATTGTGTTGAGTTTGAGAAGTTACAACTACAGTTACAGCAAACATGGTAATTGCCTGCATAGCAAAAGGTTGTGAGAACGAGCAAAGGACAAACACTCACACCACCAGTTTGTGTTGGCTCTCGTCCTCACGTCCTCTGGCTTTTGAGCGATCGCAACCTCCTCCTCCTGTCGTTCTATTTCCAAAGCACGCAGCTCCTCTTCTGAAAACTCTGGTTCATAGAGATATGGTTCTGGATATTGACTGTCTGAGAAGTCACACTCTTTCTCACAAAATCCGCCATGTTCATCGCCATTCAATATGTTACTACTGTAGGAAAATTAGCCAGCTACTAGTCACGCCGGTATGTTGATGGATTTCAGGTGTTGCGTGATATCTCTGCACCCAAGTAGCAGTGCTTCGCCTGTAATTCACCCCAATATAGTTCCAAGTCAATCTTTGCCTAGGAAATCGCCTAGTCTTAATCTGCATTGCTATTTGTACTCGTTGTGAATACGCAGGCCACAAGAAGTTATTAGTTTTTTTTATATATCACTTTTACTCACGACATGCTAGCTGGCAACAAAGGATTCCATTCATTATGCTAAGCTAAGCTAGCGGTGGCGCTGCCAAACTAAAACAATGCATGCACTGAGACAAAAATGCGTTTGCCCACCTATCTAAATGTAGTGGAGACGGTGAATAAACCCTATTTCAAAGAACGGTGGAGTGTTCCTTTAAGGGAAATTCTAAGTGTTTATGACGTTTCACTTAAAGAAACCCTTAAGTAACACTTAAGGGTTTTTTTCTGCAACATCCTTAGGTTTAAGGGAAACATAAGGGTGAATTTAAGGGAAAATTACATTTAAGGTGCTTTATGCAACCGGCACTGGTGTATCAAGTATATGACAAAACATAACACACATACTGTATGGAGTTGGACCAAACTGTGACCAAACTCAGGTCAAAGTAAGATCTCTAGGGGCTCTATGCAACCGGGCCCAAGACTCCAGCTATTCTAGATTCCTGACTATTTTTCCCGGTTTGTGGAAATAGCGAAACTGTCTAGAACTGCTGCAGGTGTGGTCACCCATCCTAATGAGGCGATGTCAGAAAATGGACCACAATTCAGTGTGGAATATTTCAAGAAATTTCTTCATACGGTTTCTCTCATACGACGACCAGTCCCAGAAATCCTCAAGCTAATGGGAAAGCTGAAAGGGCAGTGAGGAATGTGAAATTTTTTTTTTATTTTTTTTTTATCAAAGCAGCAGATCCATATCTTTCTCTCAAGGAGTATCGGGCAAAACCATTAGCTAATGGATATATTTTCCTGCAGAACTGCTGATGGGCCGAAAGCTTCGCACAACAGTCCGAGTTTTTCCGTCATTTTTTAACCCAGGCTGGATGGACATGGATCATCTGAAAGCAGAGAAAAATGTTAAGAGAGAGGGAAACACCCACAGAGCACCCAACTTACCACAGTTGCAACCCTATGAAAAGATATCCTTCAAGGGACAGCAGACCCTCAAAGGACCTGAAGGAGTTTGAGCATAGTTAGCAGGTACTATTGGGAGAACTGGTTGATTTGCTACGGGTCAGAATAAACCCCCACACTAAGTAGAAAGAATAGGCAGTCTACCCCACCCTTCTTAGTTATTAGAGGAAAATAAAGGTAAAAAAAAAAGTGTTTTATTTGTGCAGATGTAAACATCATATATAGGAGTTATGTGGTTAAATACCGCCTCCTAGTGGGGAGTAGGACGTTTTCAGGAAATAAAAGTGTATGTCATCATGTATGTCTGACCTGGCTTACTTCAGCATAAACTATTGATCAATCGTCATCCTAACACAACAGTTTCCCTATTCAAAGAGACTGGAGCTGTATTTGCATGACTGAAATACAGTAGCTGCCCGAGAGGCGTTTCACAGATGGCTACCGAGTGAAACAACTTGCCTTAAAGTGTAAATTTCAGGTAAAAATCGTCACGAAGATAATGCAATGTGCTTACTAAATATAAAGATAAGAACCGCCCACCATTGTTTTTTTTTATATTTTTTATACCAAATGCTGAATATAATGAAAAGTTGGTTCGTTTTGCAGTGCTTTTAAGCACGCCCCCTCCTTCCACTAGGCTGGGCGTGATGTCATAACAGGGACTCCAAGCTTCTACGGTCTATGCTACAAGCCTAGAGTTACGTTATATTGGAGGAGACCTAGCTAGCGAAAATGGTTAACTATTGTGCTTGTGCGGGATGTACGAATACACCAAAAACGGGGGAGAGGCTCCACAAGTTTCCCAAGGACAAACGGCTGATTCGTGCCTGTAAGTGTTAGCATAACTTACCCGAGGTAGAGCTTAGATCGGCCCAAAACATCAAGCAAGACCCTAACGTTACCCGAGCCCGCTGTGTCCGAGTCCGGCCCGACACATAAACTGTAATTATGAGCCCGAGCCCGGTTTAAACCCGGCTATTTTTGAACACGTGTGTCGTTATAACTGACGTGCTCAATTACTTTCTCCCGACCGCAACATTTATGTTTTGTCCCGCTTCCGCCCGCAAAAATACTTTTTTTCTGTACCTCCACATACTTTCAAGTTAGCCTACGTGTCGCTGTTATAACATAAAAGCAAGCGGGCTACTGCGTGCATGGCATGAAGCTGACATCAGTTCATCGCGATCTCACACATCTCTGTTATTATCAATGAAGCTTTCATAATATATAACGTTACACTATGTTTGTTATAATTAGAGGATTTGCCAGCATACAGAATTCAGTACTGAACAAAAAGTCTGTTTTGAGCGGTGAGGGGAATCCATCGTAAATGCTTCTGATTGGCTATTGTTGCGTTCAAGAAATCAACACATATGGCTGTGATTGGCTACATCGCTCCTCGCTGCTGACATGTTAGAAATAGAAACTCTGCCTGTAAACCGTTTCTATTTTGTTTTAGATGTTCTTATTGATTTTCTGCAACAGATGAATAAAATTGTATTAGTTTTTACGTTTTATTCAGATATTTCTAGTTTGCGGGAGTCCCGCAAATCGTTTTATTCTCCCTCAAACAGCACACACGGAGTGAGTGCATAGCTGTCCGCAGCTCCCTGTTATGACATCATCACCCAGTTACGGTAAAAAACACGCTACCTTTGAAGAAACCCCAATAAATGTTATTTTAACGCATTTTAAGACAGAAATTTTTAAATGTATACATATTGGGCACTTTAATGTACACATTAATCAGTTGTGGTGGTTAACCTGCAATTTACACTTTAAAGGGGACCCATTATGGCAATTTTCACTAGATGTAATATAAGTCTCCGGTGTTTCCAGAATGTGTCTGTGAGATTTCAGCTCAAAATACCCCACAGATCATTTATTTTAGCTTGTCCAATTTGACCCTATGTGGGTATGAGCAAAACATGCTGTTTTTGTGTCTCTTTAAATGCAAATGAGCTGCTGCTCCCCGACCCCTTTCCAAAAGAGGGCGTGGTCTTTACCGCCCACGCTAATCCTACAGCGGCAATAACAAATCAGGAGAATAAATATGACTGACAAAGGAAATACAGGTGTAAATACTGGCAACCAACATCCCTCATGCTACTGATGAAAAAACAGTGGACTGGCAAATTGTCTGCAATATGCAACGCCATCTCACAACCAATTCGTACATATTTTACGAGGTGGCAAATTCGTACGATTTTCTCAACCACAGTGACGGGTAGATTTAGGGACGGGGTAAGGGTATGGTCATTCGTACGAATCATACGAATTGGGCAACCTGTAAAATACGTAAGATTTAGCAAAAAAACATTTGAATTCGTACAACCTGACTCGTACGAATTTGTACGATTTTTGTTAAATCGTGCGTATTTCACGAGCTGCTAAATTAACCACCACGTAAAATACGTACAAATTACGGTGAGATCGGGTTGCAATATGACAACAGTTTCCTAAACTATGGGTTTGTGTTGTTTTCGAAAAGCAAGGATTTGCCTAAGTCAAGTCAAGTCACCTTTATTTATATAGCGCTTTTTACAATACAGATTGTTTCAAAGCAGTTTTACAGAGATAACAGGAAAACAATGTTGTAATAGTATTGTTCAATTGAAAATTAAATGTCCCCAACTAAGCAAGCCAAAAGGCAAAGGCAACAGTGGCAAGGAACCAAAACTCCATCAGGTGACAGAATGGAGAAAAAAACCTTGGGAGAACCCAGGCTCAGTCGGGGGGCCAGTCCTCCTTTGGCCAACGAATGAACAGTGTATGATTATGAGTTAGGCAGCATAATGTCAGGAGTCAGATGGGATCAGAACTTTCACGATATTATCCAGTTCATCTGGTTGGGTAGGGTCATCCGGCCGGTGAGGAGATGAGTGGTGAGGTGTCCATGGGCCTTCACAGCCCTGATAATGCGTGTCGTCGTGTCCATGTGATGGTCCTTCATCAGATCTGGATATGCCCTGGATCCGGCGGTCTGCGGTAAACCTCGGGATAAACAGAGAGACTAATATTAGCGTAGACGCCATCCTTCTTATGATGTACAAAGTACATCAGGAATTATGGGAAGTGTTCCCGGTTCCGGCTGATCTAATCTATGCAGCCTAACATTGAATTATAGAAATCTATAATGTATTATGTGTATGCTAAGCCAAAGAGATGTGTTTTTAGTCTAGTTTTAAACTGACAGACTGTGTCTGCTTCCCGGACAATGGTAGGAAGATTGTTCCAAAGTTTTGGTGCTAAATAGGAAAAGGATCTACCGCCAGCAGTCGATTTAGATATTCTAGGTATTATCAACTGGCCAGAATTTTGAGATCGCAATAGACGTGAAGGACTATAATGCGTTAAGAGCTCGCTCAAGTACTGGGGAGCTAAACCATTTAGTGCTTTGTAAGTAATCAGCAATATTTTAAAATTTATACGATGTTTAATAGGCAGCCAATGCAGTGTTGACAGAACCGGGCTAATATGGTCATACTTCCTTGTTCTGGTAAGAACTCTAGCTGCTGCATTTTGAACTAGCTGTAGTTTGTTTAATAAGCGTGCAGGGCAACCACCCAGTAGAGCATTACAATAATCTAGCCTTGAGGTCATGAAAGCATGAACTAATTGTTCCGCATTTGTCAGTGAGAGCATATGACGTAATTAGATATATTTTTAAGATGGAAAAATGCGGTTTTACAGATACTAGACACGTGACTTTCAAATGAAAGATTGGTATCAAAGAGCACACCCAGGTTCCTAACTGACGTCGAAGACTTAACAGAGCAGCCATCAAGTGTTAGACAGTATTCTAGGTTATTAGGTGAGTATGTTTTTTGTCCAATGATTAGAATCTCTGTTTTTTCAGAATTTAGTAATAGGAAATTACTGGTCATCCAATTTTTTATATCAGCTATGCATTCCGTTAATTTTGTGAATTTGTAAGTTTCGTTAGGTTTTGAAGAAATATACAGCTGAGTATCATCAGCATAACAGTGAAAGCTAATTCCATATTTCCTAATTATATCTCCTAATGGTAGCATGTACAGAGTGAACAGCAGCGGTCCTAGTACTGAGCCTTGTGGTACGCCATACTGAACTTGTGATCGATAAGACATCTCTTCACTTACTGCTACAAACTGAAAACGGTCAGATAAGTATGATTTAAACCATGCTAGTGCAATTCCGCTAATGCCAACATAGTTTTCTAGTCTATTTAAAAGAATGGTGTGGTTGATAGTATCAAATGCAGCACTAAGATCAAGTAACACTAATAGAGAGATACAACCACGATCGGATGATAAGAGCAAATCATTTGTGACTTTAATGAGAGCAGTCTCAGTACTATGGTACGGTCTAAATCCGGACTGAAAATCCTCGCAGATATTATTTCTTTCTAAAAAGGAACACAGTTGTGAGGATACTGCTTTTTCTAGTATCTTTGACAGAAAAGGCAGATTCGAGATTGGCCTGTAATTGACTAATTCTGTAGGATCAAGTTGCGTTTTTTTAACAAGCGGTTTAATCATAGCCAACTTAAAGGTTTTTGGTACGTATCCTAATGACAAAGATGAATTAATGATATCTAGAAGAGGATCTATGACCTCTGGAAGCATCTCTTTCAGTAGCTTAGTCGGTATAGGGTCTAGCATACAAGTTGTCGATTTAGATGAATTAACAATTTTGCAAAATTCTTCCTCTCCTATAGCAACAAATGAATCAAAATGTTCCTCACGGAGACTACAATATACTCCCTGATGCGATACTGTAGTAGACGGTTGCATAGTTATAATTTTGTCCCTGATATTATCAATCTTATAAGTGAAGAAATTCATAAAGTCATTACTGCTGTGTTTCTTGGAAACATCTGAGCTTGAAGCTTTCTTTTTTGTTAGTTTAGTCACTTGTTCAAATAAATACCTAGGATTATGTTTATTTTCTTCTAATAGGGTTGAAAAATAATTAGTTCTAGCATCTTTTAAGGCCTCTCTGTAAGCAATCGAGCTCTCCTTCCATGAAATCTGAAATACCTCTAATTTTGTTTTCTTCCAGTTGCGCTCCATTTTTCTGGCTGCTCTCTTAAGGGCCACAATGTGTAGTCTGTCCTAAAGTGGTCCTGGACTCTTTCCAGCTTTATAATGGCAGAGGATATGAGATTTCGAGCCCCAAAAAAGTGCATCCATCCATTATAAAAGTAATCCATACAGCTCCGGGGGGATAATAAAGGCATTATGCAGTGAAGCCATGCGTTTGTGTAAGAAAAATATCCATATTTAAAACTTTATAAACTAAAACAACTAGCTCCCGACAGCAAACATACATGAGTCTAGTTCCGGAGAAGAGTGACTCTGACCCGACCCTGACGTATTAACGAATGCAGAAGCGCAGAGGACAGAGCAAAACAAAACACCAGTCACTAATTATAAGTCAAAAATGAGAATTTTTAAAGATAAATGTGGGAGGAGCTTGAGTTTGTTGCCCAGCCCTATTTGTTTGAACAGCGAGAAGCATCAAAGCTTACGCAAGGCAAGGCAATTTTATTTATATAGCACATTTCAGCAAGAGAGCAATCCAAGGTGCTTTACAAAAGAAACCATAAAATATAAAAACAACATTTAAACAGATTAAAAACAAAAATAAAAGTTACAATACCATACAAGGAATAATGAATTAAGGATAAGAAATATTAAAAAGATAGGTCTTCAACCTCGATTTAAAAGAACTAAGAGTGGTTGCGGACTTACAGTTTTCAGGGAGTTTGTTCCAAATATATGAAGCATAATAACTGAATGCTGCTTCCCCCTTTTTAGTTCTAGTTCTGGGGACAGCAAGCAGATCTGTCCCAGATGACCTGAGAGGTCTAGATGTTTCATAGCTTACAAGCAGATCCGCAAAGAAGCTCGGTCCTAAGCCATTTAGTGATTTGTAGACCAGCAAAAGTACTTTAAAATCAATTCTTTGTGACACAGAAGCCAGTGCAAAGATCTTAAAACCGGAGTAATGTGATCCATCCTCCTGGTTCTTGTTAGGACCCGAACGGCGGCATTTTGAATGAGCTGCAACTGTCTAATAGACTTTTTTGAGAGGCCTATAAAAACACTGTTACAATAGTCCAATCTAATAAAAATAAATGCATGGACAAGTTTTTCCATATCCTGTTGGTACATAAGTCCTTGAACCCTTGATATATTTTTAAGATGGTAGTAAGCAGACTTTGTTACAGCCTTAATATGATGGTTAAAATTTAGGTCTGGGTCCATAATTTCACCCAGATTTCTGGCTTTATCAGTTGTTTTAAGCATTGTTGTTTTTTTAAGATAAGTGTTCATCTTTTGCTCCAAAAACAACCACCTCAGTTTTATCCTCATTTAATTAAAAAAAATTCTGGCACATCCAATAATTAATTTGTTCAATGCACCTAGCCAGATCTTGTATTGCCTATAATCCTCGGGTGACAAGGTTATGTAGAGTTGCGTATCGTCTGCATAGCTGTGATAGTTCATATTGTTGTCTTCCAAAATTTTAGCTACACTGTTAAAAAAAATTCCGTTAAAAAACGGAAAAAGTGCTGGTAATTAATTACCAGCACTTTTTCCGTTATTGTACGGGCACTTCCGTAAACCTCAAAACGGATATTTCCGTAGATTTATATGAGTTTTTCTGTACCATTGACGGACATTTCCGTTAAACCTAAAATGGAAAATTCCGTATTTTCCGTAAATGTTTGCGTTATTGTACGGACAATTCCGTAAACCCTATCAGATATTTCCGTAGATTTACCTGACTTTTTCTTTACCATTTACGGACACTTCCATCAAACCTAAAATGGATTTCCTACAGTAAAAATAAAACAGATAAATTTAGGCAATATACCTACAGCAAATAGAATTGTTACTTTTCTGTTAGTTAACAGTGTAATGATAACTCTTGTTGAAAACATTTCAAACAAATCTTCTGTGATTAAAAAATATTTTTATTTACTTATAGATCTACAACAATTCCATGAAAACTAAAATATAAAAGGAAAAAAAAAAACACAAAAGGGAAAAGTGTATTATTCTTGTCTTCAGGTAAGATGAAGGCTGTAAAAGAAATACAAAACACTATTACTGACATACAGAATGTGTCAAAACAAAGAAAACAAAGATTCTAGGTGGGAAAAACTCACTCACCATTAATGTGTAGTCAATTCTTCATAGTCACCGGACTGATTGGACCAGGTCCTGGTAGGACTGCAAACTTGGGTTTAGCCACCAAAAACTACAAAGGGGAGAGAACAGTATGTGGCCAAACCATCAAGATGTTTCAAATTTAGTTACCGTGTACTGTAATGGTTCTGTCTAAGGTTAACCGTACCTGTGTCTCGCGGCGAGAGGCCTGCATCACGGCGCAGCTGTTCCTCCAGGTTGTCGTTGTTCTCTCCGTGCCGACACAGGTAGAGGGTTCAGGGCTGGATGTAGATGTTCATCAGGTAGATTATCCTGGATCTGTTTGATGAGGAAGTGCCGATCCCCATCTATCACCTAGATGAAGGAGTGATCGGTATGTTCAGTTAAAGTCTCATTTTGAGATTTGACAAAAGCTAATACTTTACATTGTTTTTCAAAGTTGTTCATACAGGAACTTCAGCAGTCTTGGAGGAATGTGTAGACATTTGGTTTCCTTCATCTCAGTCTTTTCGGCCTTCGTTCAGGATTTCAGCACAGAAAAGTTGGATATGAAGAAAAAAAATATATATTTTAGCTACACAAGAAATTAAATGAAGGAAAATTAACTACAAAATATCATGCAGACCAGGTTGAGGAAAACAATTGTACAGTATTTTACGTTCGTAAAATTATCAACTATAAATAATCAGCCATCCCTAATGCCATCCTTTCAAATTCAAACACTGTATATACAATGCTAAGACTTTTGTTTTCAGTGGACTCCAATTGCATGTCATGTTAGCTTGTCTGCTCAACTATACATTATAATATGTTTAATTATTTTCAACTAAATAAACAGAAACACAATAACAATCTATAAATCATTTAATTAAAAATGTGTTGCTTACCTTTATATGAACTCCAGGAAAAGTTGTAGTTGCATTTTCTTCAGGTATTTTGTAGCTCACTGCCTCAATGGGGTAGAGATGTGGTCAATAATAACTTCTTGAATGACAGCAATCCTGATTGTCCACCACCTTAAACAAAAAAGATATTACAAAATGATATTACAATCATAAAGATATTACATTACACGATCACTTCAGAAAACTGCTTTAAATGGGTAGTTCACTTTAAAATTAAAATTCTTTCATTATTTACTCACCCTCAAGTTGTTTCAAACCTGTATGAATTTCTTTCTTCTGCTGAACACAAAGGAAGATATTTTGAAGAATGTCAGTAACCAAACCGTTAACTGGAGCCATTGACTTCCATAGTAGGAAAAAAAAAAAATACTATGGAAGTCAATGGCTTCAGTTAATGGTTTGGTTACTGACATTCTTCAAAATATCTTTGTGTTCAGCAGAAGAAAGAAACTCATACAGGTTTGAAACAAATTGAGGGTGAGTAAATGATGACAGAATTTTCATTTTAAAGTGAACTATCCCTTTAAACATAGTTGTTTAAATCGTCACTATACAATTTGTATTTCTACTGATCATGTAAGCATACACATCTTTGAAGGGGGTATTCAGCAACCACCTTTTTCTATCAACACTTTTCCTCAGACTTTAAATTTGAATGTGTGTTGCCCGTATTGAACACTCGTAGTAATTAATAATCAAAAAATGGTAATAAAACAAAATACAAACCCATAAGCAGCATGCAGGTGGTGCTTGGTATGCAAACTACAACAGCAATGTCCTATCAATAGATAAGAAAACAACAGAAAAACTATGAATGAAACAAACTGAGGAGGGATATGGTAAGGTTTAAGAATGACTAACGTTACAGGCAGAAGAGTAGACAGCAGTCATGTAAAACGTAAATTAATATTTCGTGGTCATTATTTGTGGTTTAAAGTCGCGCGCGCGCGCGTGAGTGTGTTTGTGTGTGTCGTCTAAAACAAAAAAAAAGTCTAACGCAAACAACGTTAACTTACCTCATTTGGCAGAAAAACTGGTGGTGTTTTCCATGATCCAGCTGTAACAGTTACTGCATCTTCACACACAGCATCTTCACGTTGTATCTTCATGCCTTTTAAATCAAGCAAGTCTTAATGGCCTTTACTTTTCTTGACGATTCCTCTGGTAGCTTTTGTTTGAAGGCATTAAATTGCTCCGAAAAAAACTAACGTTAGTAACGTTAGCTGCTACTGCATTTAATCACAGCTGGTTAACGGATGCGCTCGTCAAGAAATAAACCGCATTTTCGACAAATAAAAGTAATTAAACCAAATTACAATGAGGGCACAATATAACACATATATCAGGGAACCTCCACGAGTGTAAACTAAATAGTTTAATGTGTGACGATATGCATAAAATGACAAACGCGACGGCTCCGACATTCATTTGCCTAACATGCCAGATGGCAACTAAATAACGTTACGTCAATAGCTTATTTGACATTTAGCAAAACATAAATTTCGTATTTTACCACAGAAGTGTCAGAATGGCTTCCACACACCCGAAATCCGACTTTAATAAGCAACTTTGGCTGCGGTCATCTGCGTGTGTAATGGCGGTTGCGTCTTTTCACTTTTCGCGGCGCCAGGTTCTTGTTCCCACAATGCAACGCGTAATTCAAAATACGGGTAAATGACCTGTAAAAGACAAATACGGAAAATTCCTTCAAATTTATATGGTTCAATCTACCGTTTTTTTACGGAAATTTTTTACAGTGTAGGGAAGCATGTAGATATTGAACAGTAGAGAGGTCCCAGGATGGAACCTTGGGGAACTCCACATATCATACTTCTATGCTCAGACACAAAATTACCTATGGACACATAGTAGTTTCTGTTCTTTAAGTAGGATTCAAACCACTTTAGTACTGGGCTGGAAAGGCCTATCCAGTTTTCCAAACGGTTTAATAGTATGTCGTGATCGACCGTATCGAAAGTGGCACTGAGATCTAGCAATACTAGAACTGTGGTTTTACCACTATCTGTGTTTAGGTGAATATCATTAAAAACCTTAACAAGAGCTGTCTCACTACTATGATGTGGTCGGAAGCCCGACTGGAAGGCATCTATTGCTAAGGGACAAAAAAAAGGTTTAGTTGTTGAAAAACCACTTTTTCAATTATTTTACTTAAAAATGGAAGATTTGATATCAGCCGATAGTTCTCCATTAGTGACATATCTAAATTGTTCTTTTTTAAGAGTGGCTTAATTACTGCAGTTTTAGGGCCTGTGGGAAGATACCTGCCTGAAGAGACATATTTACAATCTGTAGAAGGTCAGAAACCAAACAGTTTGAGACATTTTTAAAAAAAGGTCTGTCGGCAGGATGTCAAGGCAACAGGAGGAGGTTTTCAGATGTTGTATAATAACCTCCAAGTTATTTTGCTTAACTGTTTGAAATTCTGTCATATGAGAGTTGATTTCGCCAGGGTAGTTAGATAGAACATACTCTGCATTTGATAAGGAGGCACTAGTCTCGCGTAGCCAGACCTTCAGACTGACGGCTGAAGGTCTGGAATTCATAGCAGCTTTCTTTGGCCAAGGCCCGCCCATAAGGCCGTTTGACCGACATGTCATACAACCAATTACAGTTCGTTTCGTTCAGCGTCACGTTTCGGGGCGTGGAAATGTCACCACAACAACAGACCAGCGTGCAACAAGTCAGTCAGCATAGACAATCAAAGAAGGAGAAGAAAACAAGCAGTAAGTCATTGCTGATTATGTTTACTGATTACTACGTTTACTACGTTTAGCTGAACTTGATAAATGCTCATTGTCACTCATGTAAACACAACCGTTTTTCTTCCGCAATCACACGTCTGCGCTTTGTTTCCCGGCGGACCGAAAATAAACACGACACTCGCGCCCCCCGGAAATCCGATAAAATTCATCCAATCAGATGACGACTTCGACATTGCTGAAGTGTTTCCAGTTAAGTGTACCATCTGCAGCAGACGTTTAGCCAACGTTCCGTGGGCGTGACGTCTGAGGCTGAGACTAAGGAGGCACTAACTGATTGTCTGATTTTCTGAATTTTTTCACTGAAAAATGTGGCAAAGTCATTGCAGGCCTTAGTAGATAATAGTTCAGGTGCTACTGTTATAGGGGGGATTCAACACTCTCGTTTTCCGGATCTTACGAGTGGGTCATTTCTCCATGGAGATCTTTTTTTTACTAGAGACAACTTTGACTCTAATGGGGGCAATTGCATCAATAACACTCGTAATTTTACGATTAAAATTGTCAACAAATTCAGTGATTGAGGTCCCAGACACGGAGTGTTGGAGAAAAAGTGAGTGAATGATTCACTTGTACTTTCAGTGATGTTTCGTTTTCTTACCATCTTTGTTTGAACCCAGTTACGCACAGAAATAGCAGTGTTGACGAAAACACAGAAATGATTGGAGAGAGCAACATCTGTCACTACAACCTTGGGAGTGTTCAAACCTTTAGATATAATCAAATCAAGAGTGTGACCTTTAATGTGAGTAGGCTCAGCCACATGCGGAGTCAGCCCATAATTCTCAAAGACACAATGCAGTTCTTTGGTCATTCTATCTTGGAGGTTATCAACATGAATGTTAAAATCGCCAGCGGTAATCACAGTCAAAATCAATACAAATCACAGACAGCAATTCAGATAGGTTGTCAATAAAAATTGGACAATATCTAGGTGGCCTGTAGATATTTAAAAATATGGCTCGAGGGGAGGACTTTAGCAGAAGTGCTACATATTTAAAAGAAGCAAAACTTCCATATGACAATTGTGTACATTGAAATGAGTCTTTATGTAAAATGGCGACTCCACCTCCTCTTTTATTTACTCTGTTCTCACTCACAAAACTGAAATTGGGGGGAAACTGATATTGTGATCCATGATTTTAGCTCTTTGTTCAATTTCATTAATTAAAATGAGCATATACGACACAATCCTTCATAGAAATGATTCCAGCTTAATTTCATTAAATGTAATCAATGTAATTTAAAAAAAATTTGGTTTACCAAATTTTTTTAAATTGAGTCAACATGAATATTTTTCGTTCGTCTTAACCGGATGTCACTCAAAAAATGAATTTTGGCCTCTTGTTAAAATAATTAATTAAAATAAGCAAAAGTAACACGATTGTTTAATATTGTCACAACTTAATTTTATTGTGTTCAATCAACCTAATTCATTTGTGTGAAAACTACATGAATCATTGTTGTTGACATCTAACTGGGCAGTGGATCTGTAGTTCCCAGCATGCTTTGCAAGGGACTGCATTAAGAGGGTCAATTTAGGGAAAAAGTGTTATTTTAAAAGTGTTTTTCAGTAAATGGAAAGATGTTGTTAGTTAATGTTACTGTTAGTTAATGTTACTGTTTAATGTTCAGTTATGTTAGAAACTTAGAGGACGTTCTGTAATGTTTTTGAATTTTGTGGTTACCATTATGCAGAAGAGTGGCGACTGTGTTTAGGCTGTTGGCTCAATATTAAGCTATCAAAACCTTCAAACCTTGCTTCAAACCTCCTGTTCAGGCTGTGGGTACTCAGTATACACTATGTGTAAACCTCACTCGCAGTCTTGCAAAAGTAATGTTATATTACTATGTAAAAATTGGTTTTAATTCAATTGAACACTAGTAGTGTCTATCATTAGCAGACTGATCTCATGAAACTGCGTATGTATGACACGCCAATTCGTATTTCCATTTTTGGCGTGCTATCAACACGCATAATCGCTTTTCAGCGTGTTTATTAACGCCGTTGACTTAACGTTACATTACTGTATATATAAATATATGAACTACCCCAACCCCGTCCCTAAACCTACCCGTCACTGGTTAATACCATTTATGAGTCTTTCCCTACCATCCTAGGAAGAAAAATATCGCTCCCCCAGATGTATATCAAAATTTGGCTTTATTTCGCACGGATTTTTAACAGCGTGTACATACACGCGGAATCACTCGGACATAACGGCGTAGATATACACGCATACACGCGGATAGCTCAAAATGCGTATAAATAACACGCCACTTGACTTGAAAGTGGCGTCTATGTTTACGCAAAAGTCATGATGTCATGTTGATCATTAGAAGTGACCGTAGAGTCAAATTAACTAAAATTATAATGTTGGTGATTTAAGGCAGGACAAAAACTAAATGTAGTTAATCTGACAAAACTTTATCTAGCAGGAATGACTAAATTAATTTAAATTCATAGAACAAAATTATTTCAAACTAATTCGAATTTGTTGGGAAAATGTAATTCAATTTCGTGGAAAACCTTTCCTTAATTTAATTAAGTTCGTTCAACAGATTATTTTTTTGAGTGTATGTTTCAGTTAAAAACAAAAAATCAAGTTTGTATTTAATAATAAGATCATTGATAAAAATGATTTTCCTGCTAAAGACCTGACATTTAGTAGGGCTATCGTTAGTATGTTAGAGGAATTATCTGCATAATTTATTAGAGTAGAGTGTGGCTGGCAGGGAATGGGTACTAAATTTTCTATGTTTGAGTGTCTCTTATAGACGGTTTCATCAGACGCACGCGCGTAGCCAGAGTTACGAGCTGGCCCAAAGTTAACTTCCGGTCTGTGTTTGTAATGTGGCGCCGACTACAAACGCAGTTAAACTTTATCGCAATGATCCATGCGGAGTGAAAGCATCTGACCCGCCTCGATTTCCCCATAAACGACACAGGTATTTCCATCCGTGTGTGTTAGAATTTTTTTTACTTTTCCAGGTTTGTAGAAAAAAACATTTGCCTCAAAATTTTGTTGAACGGGTCTGGTAGAGTGTCACATTTAAGTTTGGCCAAGTAACGTCTGTTTTCTTCTATTAGTCCCAAATAATACTGACTAGGCATACTTGCTAACTAATGTAATTTGCGTGTTTCTACAGATGAACTCTGTTGTTATTGAACCGGAAGTTAAGTTTGGACCACAAACGTTTGTTTATGTTGTTGCCATTAAAACCGTCTATTATTGTTTTGCGGAATCATCTCTTTAGGTAATCTGTTATTGATTCTAACTGGGATTATAAAGGCGTTTTGTGGCCTGATAAAGTTGTTTTTTATTTTTGCGTGAACTATCCCTTTAAGTAGTATGTCTGCAGTGAAGAATCTTTATTATACATTGTATATTATATTTTTGCATTATATTTGAGCAGAATGAGTTATTTTAATAAGTTGAAAAGTATAGCTTTAATTTACAGTATTTGTCAAAAAATTTAATATATCCTGAATTTATTTTGTTTTAAAATGGAAAAGTAATGACAATAGCAAGCAAATGTTTTTGTTAAAGGGGTGGTATAATGCCCTTTTCACAAGATGTAAAATACATCTCTGATGTCCTCAGAGTGTGTATGTTAAGTTTTAGCTCAAAATACCCCACAGATACTGTTTTATATAGTGTTAAAATTGTCACTTTTTGAGGGTGAGCAAAATGATGAGCAAAATTCTCAAGAAGGACGAAGAGAGTAAGAGAGCAAGAGGCTAGAGAGCTAAGAGAGAGCTAAGAGTAAGAGAGCGAATCTTGATCAGTGATTTTTAAAGCGTGAAGATGTCACAACCTCTGGAGGTGTGTGAGCCAATAAGAAGTGTTCCCTTTGGAGGGAGATTTTTACGACCCATTGTGTTCTAGCAGGGAATTTGAATATGTAATTTCATTGGGTGTTTAAGAAAATAATCTTCAAGATTCTTATAATACTAATGCGTCACAAAGTTAGCAAAATGTAAAGTAAATTTACAAATGGGGGACGAAGATTGTAGTTTATAGAGACCAAACATGGCACACATATGATTTTGGTTAACCAAAGTATGCAAATCTGAAACATTAACCCATTAGAGTTTACAAGAAAACATAGGCCAAACCACATAAAAGGAAAATCATGAGATGGAAAATTAGATACATGTTAATACATTTATCACATGGTTATATACACTCACCAAAAAGATTATTGACACCTGTTCAATTTCTCATTAATGCAATTATCTAATCAACTTAGATACTGAAATAACCATTCGTTACAATCGAGGTGTGCAGCAAAGCATTTGTGAAGCCACAACACGCACAACCTTGAGGCGGATGGGCTACAAAAGCAGAAGACCCCACTGGGTATCACTCATCTCCACTACAAATGGGATAAAGAGGCTACAATTTGGAAGAACTCACCAAAATTGGACAGTTGAAGACTGGAAAAATGTTGCCTGGTCTGATGAGTCTCGATTTCTGTTGAGACATTCAGATGGTAGAGTCAGAATTTGGCGTAAACAGAATGAGAACATGGATCCATCATGCCTTGTTACCACTGTGCAGGCTGGTGGTGGTGGTGTAATGGTGTGGGTGATGTTTTCTTTTCTTGGCACACTTTAGGCCCCTTAGTGCCAATTGGGCATCGTTTAAATGCCACGGCCTACCTGAGCATTGTTTCTGACCATGTCCATCCCTTTATGGCCACCATGTACCCATCCTCTGATGGCTACTTCTAGCAGGATAATGCACCATGTCACAAAGCTCGAATCATTTCAAATTGGTTTCTTGAACATGACAATGAGTTCACTGTACTAAAATGGCGCCCACAGTCACCAGATCTCAACCCAATAGAGCATCTTTGGGATGTGGTGGAACGGGAGCTTCATGCCCTGGACGTGCATCCCACAAATCTCCATCAACTGCAAGATGCTATCCTATCAATATGGGCCAACATTTCTAAAGAATGCTTTCAGCACCTTATTGAATCAATGACACGTAGAATTAAGGCAGTTCTGAAGGCGAAAGGGGGTCAAACACAGTATTAGTATGGTGTTCCTAATAATCCTTTAGGTGAGTGTATATAGAATAAATAGGATTAAAAGGGTTCATTTCTCCTTCTCAGCAAGAATGAAGTCACAATTCCCTGCACATTCCTTTGTTGGGGTCGTAAACTCTTATCAGTCTTAAGGTGTCCTGTAACAGGACAATGGGTTCTGCCAGTGTTGGCTTCATTTGTGGGGGAAGTTTCATAGTACTTTGTTGGGAGAGTGAGTTTGCTGGATTATTCATTAAATACAATGAATAATTTGTGTGTGTCTGATTGATCCAGACGCTACACAATAAAGTTAGAAAAGTGAAATTATAATCAACCATCCCTTTAATAAAAAAGGTTGAAAAACAAACTTTTCACTGTTGAAAAGTATAGTATACCAGCATTTATGGCAGCCTTTAAGCATTGATTTGTATAAGGAGGGGGCCTTGGAGTAAAATAGGTTGAGAACCACTGATTTAAAGGGACTTTGGTCTCGTTTCTAAGGCTGCGTCCTTCGGCGGTCATATTTGTCAGCCACGTACGTCATTGAGGCTGCCTCATTTCAGAAAAGTAACCATTACATTCCAGAGTAAGAAAGACCAGGGCCGGCTTTGCCGACAGGCGACACAGGCGGCCGCCTGGGGCGCCAACTGCTGGACGGGGCGCAAAATTGCAGAATTAAAAAAAAAAGTTAAATGTTATGAAAGCTGCGCAAACGCTGTACACTTTTACTGTGCACTGTCCACACGCTGCTTGTATTTGTTCGTTTCTTTTACTAGATTATACAATCCTAAAAAAACGACTGAGTCACTCTGACTGACAGGCAGCTGTCAAACTCACGCGCGTTGCTCAGCAACCGGGAGTTGCGCGAAAACATCTGACCACTGGTTTTAGCGCTTTAAATGCGCTTTAAACGCCCCTTGGCGGTTGTAGGCTATAAATGATCGTATATTACATAATCTTTAATTATGAAAAGAACACCCAAGCCATCGGGACCGGCATTCCGAAAACGAAGGAAGGAGGAAGAAAAACGTGCCCAAAGCAGAGGTATCTATATCATCAGGCTCACTGGGCTCTCCAGGGCTCAGCCCCAGGCCGGCACATAAGCCTGCCAGTGGCGCAAAAATACCGGTATGTGTAGCGGAGTAGGCGCCCCCGCGCCCTCATAAGATTTCATCATAGAATTTTGACAGCGGACCCCCGTCCAATAATCTCGCGAGCGGGCGGGGGCGCTGAGAGCGCTGAGCGATCAGGCACGAGTAGCTAGTGAGTTGTCGTCGAAAAAGATGGATAAAGCAAAAAAGCGGCCGGGGCTAAAATAGAAATAGCCCATTCGTTTTGTTTTGCTTAATCGGCGGTGCTGGGTTAGTGCTGCTGGTGTAATGCATTGGTCAAAAAAAGTCAGCGTTAGCTTTTTTTTTTGACACCGCATGAAATGCGTAGATCAGCGGCCCATTGGTTGTTTTCTTGATTGACACTGGGCTGGCCCAATCACATCTTTAATGTGAAGTATAAAAAAATATTCTTTCTATTAGTATAGAAATTAGTACAAAACTTATAAAAGTTTCCTTTATTTTTCAGTGCATTGTTTTACAATATATGAGTATTATCATGGGAGTAATATTATAACTATTATTATGTAATGTAGACAGACACTAACTAAAACAGTTTTGAATTTTTCTTTGTTCAATTTGAAAACTGAATATGAGTTTGAGCTTTTAATTTTGAACTCTCAAAGTGCACCAAATTGATGAATTTAACACTAAAACGCACATAATTTTCTTACGGGGGAGAAAACCCCCGAACCCCCCTAGCCTTGTTGCAGCCTAATAGATTAGTAATAATAGTAGTGGTGGTAGTAATTGTCATTTATCTACTGCAAGTTACATGGTCAGATAAAATGTATTTGTACAATGCAACTATGTAGAATGATTGAATTATCCTTGAGCGTTCTTTGTAGCATTTGTATAAACAATTTAATACAGTTCAAGTCATAATTTTCTTGTTGAAGTTTTTGAGTTACTATAAGAGCATTTTTGTTTAGTTAAATAAATACTCATAATTTTTAGGGGGGGGGGGGGGGGGGGGGGTTGGGGGGCAAAAATCAATCTCGCCTGGGGCAACCAAAGGGCTAGAGCCGGCCCTGAGAAAGACATTTCAATAATTTACACCACAGAAGGAATAACGGTCAATTTTGGATACAATTGGATACACACATTTATTTTTCCCTTGCATCCTAAGGGACTGGAGCTAAGAAGCGAGGAAAGCAAATGAAGATGCACAAATAAGAAATGAGAAGCACCCAGTATATGACTCTATAAAATGTAAAAAAGACCTACCTGAATGACAGTCACAGGATGTAACTGTCTCAATAAGCACGATCAATGGAAAATGAGATATAGGGGTTCCTCATGAGTAGGCTACGATAAATGCTTAACCAGCACTAATGTGGTTATCTTGATGATTAAAAGGAAAACATTTCACTGTAAACTTAAAGTAAATGAAACTTGCATCAGCCCACAGTTTTCTAATAGGCCGTTTCTCATTAGATATTCAGGACAAGCCCTGTGTGGGTGCTGGAAACTGTTCGACATGCACGTTAGAGTCATACTTCTCAAGGTGTTTGCATGTTTTGCGGTTTGAAATGTTAGGTTTGGCTGTTCGAAGAAATTTCAGAAAGAAAGATGTCTTTTTCTCCAGCTCTCGGTTTAAAACGCAGTTTATGACTCCATCAACACTCCTACTCACAACTGCCAACACACACAGCCACATCTGATGTTATCTTCGTGGCCATGCTTATGTGAACCTTCCGACAGAAGTAAACAAAAGCAAACGCTCTGAGGCGTTCAGGACTGTGTAAAGTTTTTCTTTTGTTCTTAAATCAGGATTCAGAAATGACAGACTCTGTGAACATGTCTATATTTAGAACTCCTTTGGCATTTTTACTAATCTTATGAGAATACTTATGTGGCTATACATTCATATGTAGTACAGAAATCATTCAAGTACAATATTTACAGTACAAACATAGTGCAATAATCAGCATGTAAAATTTACATAACAGTACACTAAATACAGTCACTTATATTTTTTACATGAATAGTGTTAGGATATACAGAAGCATTTTAGTACCACATAGGAAAATAACAGCAGGAGTAAAACAAAATCATTACTAATTTTCATGTTTTCTGATGAAAATGTGAGTGATGTTTGTCAATGCAAAACTTGGCACCACACTCTCAAGTCACTATGATTTTCGGGTCTCGATATGACTCAGGTCAAGCCCTGGGGATTTTTTGGCCAGTTTTATTTAATCGTAAGTCTTATTCAAATAAATGTAATAGCACATAAACCTCTCTTCATAAGCCCCACATTTTGAGGCATCATTCCTGTGTTTACCACAGATGGTGCAAGTATGAGCAATAATATGCTTGTGGTTGCAACATAGCCTCCTTGTAAAAACGTGCCTCTACCTATATTTTTGCAAAACTTTAAAACCGTACCAATACAGACAATTCACTGCAGTTTCCAGCTGAAATTAACTAGTGGCAGTAAAACACCACAAAGTCAACATTTATTCCAGTTGACACAAATAATGATTATGGGGCAGATTATTGATTTATATTTTCATAGTTCTACCAATAATACTTAGTATGTTATGACTTCAAAACTATTTCACCATATGAATGATATATGAACAAATATATTTTGATGTTTGCATTACATAACCAGCTCCATATGGCTTTTTTTGAAGAAGCCCAGCGAACAAAAATGTTATTTTTGCTAATGTGCACATTAAATAATAAAACAATTATTTCTGAATGCCCAAAACATTTTTATGTGTTTTAAAAACATTTTCACTTGGTTATGCGAACTTTAAAGTGACATTTCATTTTATAATTTTGCAAACATTATGAGATGGTCCGAACTGCAGAACACAAAATCCAGGGGGAGGAGTTGGATCCAGATCCAACTCCTCCCACCTTATACCTAAACTTACCCATATCCTCCCCCTGAACCATAAACTCAGCCATAATCCTACCCATCTCCACCCCCTGAACCATAAACCCAGCCCTAATCCTACCCATCTCAACCCCTGAACCCTAAACCCAGCCCTAACCCTACCATCTCCACCCCCTGAACCCTAAACCCACCATACCCCTACCCATCTCCACTCCCTGAACCCTAAACCCACCCCTAATCCTACCCATCTCCATCCCTTAGATCTGGATCCAGCTCCGCCCCCTGGATCTCGTGTACTGCAATGAAGTGCTACTGAACATTATGGGAAAGTTACTTTTGAATGTGAACATTCAGAAATAAACATGAACATTCTAAAACAAGTAGTAACATTTAAAAAAAACGTTAGGCGAACATCCAACAAAAATATTCAGTAAACAAACTATGTATAAATAATGTTTTTGTGCTGACATTTGGAGAACATTATTAAAGACCAGATAACTTTGAGCAAACGTTCTATTAAAGTTACTGGAATAACATTTTCCAGAAAGCTAAGAATTTTCCCTGTTAGCTGGGAGTAAACTTGCTCAGTAGCTCACCGGGGACAGGTACTAGTGCAGGTAAGCTACTGATGCTAAGCGTCCTGGTACAAGTTCTGTGAAACTCAAGACAAAAAAGCTCAAAGACTTGTAGAAGCGAGTTTAACCCTTCCTGTTCTAAACGCACCAATCTGAATGGGATTTGAACCGGTGTTTCTGGCATGGGAGGCAGGAGCCAACAAGGACGCTAAAGACTGCAGTCTCTAGTATCTGTCGCCAGTGACTTCTTAAGGCCAGGGGATTGAGGTTTACTCACACAGCTCTTACTAGTTGGCCTCAGTTACAATCACCCCCTAAACCTCTGTCTTATCTGTGTCACGGCACCAATATATCCCCTGGTTTACTCCCAAAGCTCTTACTAGCTGGCCTCAGTTACAGTCACCCCCTAAACCTCAGTCTGATCTGGGTCACGGCACCAATATATCCCCTGGTTTACTCCCACAGCTCTTACTAGCTGGCCTCAGTTACAGTCACCCCCCTAAACCTCAGTCCTATTTGGGTCACGGCATCAATATATCCCCTGGTTTACTCCCTCAGCTCTTACTAGTTGGCCTCGGTTACACTCACCCCCCTAAACCTCACTCCCATCCGGGTCACGGCACCAATGTAACCCCTGATTTACTCACACAGCTCTTACTAGCTGGCCTCAGTTACACTCACCCCCCTAAACCTCAGTCCCATCCGGGTCACGGCACCAATGTAACCCCTGGTTTACTCACAGAGCTATTACTAGCTGGCTTTAGTTACACTCACCCCCTAAACCTTAGTTTTATCTGGGTCTTGGCACCAATATATCCCCTGGATTACTCACACAGCTCTTACTGGCTGGCCTTAGTTACATTCACCCACCTAAACCACCAATGTAACCCCTCCATTTCTACTCGCACAGCTCCAAGCTGGATTTGTACAGAAGTTTCTGGGATTGGCGGTAGGCGCACTAACAAGGACGCTAAAGACCGCAGTCTGTAACGTCAGTCGCAAGTGTGACTCTTGAGGTCAGGGGAGTGAAACTGACCAGCACAGCTGTTACTAGCTGGCCTTTCTTAACACAAGGTAAAATGGCATGGTTGCTTCAGCAAATGCATTTATATCTCATGTTAACACTATCGGTTAGGTTTAAGGTATAGGATTTAATGTAGGTGGTACATTATTTTCAAACAAGATAGCGCAATAACCTATAGCGCCACTTACTGCCTATTTTATTTCAGAACTGCCGGGATATGTGCAACAACCAACGTAATAAAACAGCCAGATTCACGTTCTGTTTCAGATAAAACTGAACGGTTTCAGTGCCACTAAATAGACATTGAAAGTCTGACGAAACGTGCAAGAAGCTACTTAATATCATTTTGCAGAAATATCACCACAGACACGTTTTTCCAGTGAGCCTGTGTAGCATGATACAAACAGAAATATTCAAGTACCTCAGGTTTCTTCACGGGGGCTTCTGTGGTTAGCACTTCACTATGACTCAGTGTTAAACTCTGTGGCACATTTACAGTATCAGTTTGAACTAGTTAACATGAGAGGATGTGGCAGTTTGTGATCATAATTATTATCAAAAATCATAACAGTCCAAAACTGTTCATGATTTTCTCCCAAATAGTATATATTAGGTTTACATGAGCAAATGTTAAAATAGACTAACTTTAGTGGACAATGCGTGATGTGATTATGATTTTACTCTCACTATCACCTAATGGCAGGTACTTGCTGTTTATTTCTCATCCGCCCACTCGGTGTCTGTTTTTGCTGAGGGAAAATTATGGCAGCATATTCCACTCCGTCCTGGGCCTTTGATGTCGCCTCGGCAGGTTTTACTCTGTCATCTCTTTCAGGTCTATTTTGAAAGTCTAGCTCTCCATACTCCACACAGCTGACGACCACAGCGCTGGATCTCCCACACTGCCCCTGCAAACAAGCCCAACCCATAAAACACAGTGTTCAAATGAGCTTTCCTGTAGCTCAAACAGTAGAGCGTTGGTGCTTGCAAGGGTTCGATTCCCAGGGAAAGCAAAAACTGATCAGAATGTAAAAATGTGTGCAATGCTAGTTGCTTTGAATAAAAGTTTCTGCCAAATGCATAAATGTAAATGAGTAGCTTAGATAAATAAAGAGGTCATAATCATACCTGTTGTGTTGTTCTGTTGTTCTGAACTGCTGGGTTTTCTGCGTCTGAGAAGCCATGCAATTACAATTAGCATAGAGTTAACTATTATACTAATAAGATTTCAACAAGCAAACATACCTAACTGCATGATCTTATAATGGGCTAAAAAATGGCCACTTATATAACATTACCTAATTAATACCTGATGTCAACTTTAGCAAATGTCAATAATTCCAAACTACATTTCCTAAACATAAAAAAGCTGAATGACTTTTATGACTATGACCGTTTCTTTGTCATAGGATGAGAATGTATTAGCATTTCCCCAGCCCAGTGTTATAAATCTCTCACTAATATAGTAAATCTGCAAATTTACTTATTTTAATTTAATTTTTTTTTTTTCCTTTTATGGAAAATTTGTCTTATTTTTTCTCTATTTTAGATTTTAGTTGACAAAATTTTTAAATACTTGAATCTGTGTCCCCAAGTTGTGTTAAATTGATCTGTTGCTATATTTTTTTCCCTCTTAAAGTAATGAACTATTCCATAAATAAATAAAAACAAAGAGGTGAACTCTTCCTGGATATCTTACTGTATATTTGGCAGTAATGAATGATTGTAAAATGTCAACCCTGTTACTGTGATTTTGAGCACAAGACTTGTAAATATTGATTTGTAAAACCTCAACCCTGTTATCATCAATGCTTTTATTAGCGCAATTGCTAAAAGCGCAATTATGTGCCAACATACCATTCAAATTTTATAAAAATGTTTTAGAAAGAAGTTTCACTGCATTTATTTGATCAAAAACATACAAATACAGTAAACATTTTAATATTGTGAAATAATTATTTTAATTTAAAATTTAGTTTTCTATGTGTATATATATTGTAAAATGTAATTTATTCCTGTGATCAAAGCTGAATATTCAATTTAATGTGTCCATGTGGAATAAAATAATTAATTTCTTTCTAAAACAGACCCCAATCTTTTAAAGTGCACACCAGAAGTTATGAATTTAGCATGAGATGGATGCACTTAAAACATTATTTGTCTGATGTTCCAACTTTGAAATCTTACAAACATTTAATTGTTAAAATCACCCTATCCAACTCTTAAAGTAGCCGTTTTATAGAACAATAAAATAAATCTATTTGTATCAAATATTAATACTAGCCTACATTACCTGGTTTTCTTGGATAGGTCCAGTAAAACCAGCACAATATGCCCACAAAGATACATATACATATTATGAGTAATGCAGAGAAGAAAATTATGAATGATTTTTGTTCCGATGTCTCCTGTTTAGGAGTATGCGTCCCTACGTCTTCATGCAGGGGTGTGACTATATTTTCTGAAAGAAAAAGCACATCTTTATAAACGGCTAATTATTATTAATAAAAACTTTCATTACAATTATCTAAAAATACAGACCTAATGACAACATCACATAATGTTATAGATTGTATAGTTATAGTATTTCACTGAACAAAAAAACATACAAAATTGAGGTTTTAAGAGGAAACCCACCTGTTGTTTTATTCCATAATTTGACTCTAATATAGATGTGGTTGCTCTCTATGACAGTGGTTTCACCATCAGGAAGTATAGCAAGATGATACAGTCCTTCATCTTCCATGGAGAGGTTTGTGATGTGTAGTGTGACAGTGGTGTTTTCCACATCACTGAGTACAAATCTTAGTGAGCAAGAAGAGGAAGTTTGTCTGCAACTTCCTTTCTTTTCCCCAGTTTTGTACAGATAGGGAAAATTGTTGACAACAGAATTTTGAAAAGTGAATTTAACGGTGATGTTTTCTTCTGACGTACCATTGACTTCATGCATTGATTCCACTGAAATAAAAATAAAAAACACACTGTCACTTTAAAATGTTTATTTGCTTAATGGCAGGTTCTCATTGGGACAATTTACCCCAATCATCAATAAAAAATTAATTTTGGAGCCAAAATGTTCATTTTGGTAAAACTTTACAATAAGGTTTCATTCATTAGTTAACTACATTAGTTATCATGATCTAACGATGACAAATACTTCAACATAGGGCTGTGCAATTATTCGTAATCAATTTTGTAATTTAAATGTTGTATGTCTTCCAACGATTATGAAAATATTTAAGGTAAAACAACTATTTGTATTCGCTGCGCAACCTTTCCTTTACTGCGGCCTGAAGGGATTGGAATCCACTGCTGCTTCAATGTATATGTAATGATGAGTAATTATATTCAAGGTATTAATCAATATTTTTCTTTATTAAATGAGTTGAATGATTTCTCTAGGCTTGTGAGATTTTACTTTGTTATAGAAGTTACCAGTGTGATTACTGAAATGTTCTTTTCATGTATTCTTTAATGTCTGTATTTGATATCTGAATGCAGTAACAGTTCTTGCTTATTCATCCCAGCTTCCAGAAATGAAATAGGGACTTGTTTCGTGTTTGAGAAAGGTCTTCAACGTGTTAAAACATATAGGGGTCATTGAAGCCAATAGTTTAAGGGACCATTTCTTAGTTTCCTCTAGGCTAAAGTTGAGAGAAAGAACGCATTATCTTGATGTTTTGAGAGGACTCTCATGTTTATAGTTAGAGCCTGGCCAAATCCAACCTTGGAAAAGCTGTGTGTCGGTGTGTGTGTTAGTCTTCTTGGTTACAGGTTAACCCTTTAGCTGTCACCCCCCTTTTTGATAATTGACATTAAAATGCACTATACAAACTTAAATGGTTGTAATTCAAGAATGCTTTGGAATATAGACCTAAATTTGGTCTTGTTTTAAAGAAAACAATCAGCAGATTATTACTGAAGTGAAAGCACTTCAAAAAATTAAAGTATGAAAAAGTTATGGAAGTTATAATTTACAGTAAATCAAATATACTTTATTAATATACTTTTTTAATATAAAATAAATATTTTACAAAATATGTTTTACTATAAAATTACTATAAAATGAAAGCTATATATCTAACCAAGTTGTGTTCCAAATTTAAAGTTGATATCACAAAAATTAAGGTTCCCATGAGATTTTGTTTAGGCGTTATACCAAAAATAGCCACCAGGTGCCATTGAATTCCATTGAATTTAATTGTATGCATTCTGCCATAACAAATTAATAAATTTCTATCCAAATATCACTTCTGTCACTAAATATGGAACCTTGAGACTCGGACCTTTCTGACAATATGTGTTTTGTCAAGATTAGAAAAGGTTTTGATAATAAATTATGAAAGATGATGCTCAATTAGATTAGATGATGCCCAGATTAGGGGCCTAAATAAAAAAATACCGTTTCTATGGTAATGCAACGTCCAATTTCAAAACGGTTTTCACAGGATGAATTCTGAGTTCGTAAGCTTTCAAATGATACCTAATTTATGATAACTACTAAAATATGTGATATAATAATAATAAAAAATTATATATATTGTGCATGCTTGTGCATGCTTTCATCACCAGCAGGGTGGATTACTGTAATGGACTCCTCACTGGCCTTCCCAAAAAGACCATAAGACAGTTGCAGCTCATACAGAACGCTGCTGCCAGGATTCTGAGCAGAACCAGAAAATATGAACATATCACACCAGTCCTCAGGTCTTTACACTGGCTCCCAGTTACATTTAGGATTGATTTTAAAGTATTATTACTGGTATATAAATCACTCAATGGGCTAGGACCTCAATATATTGCAGATATGCTCACTGAATATAAACCCAACAGATCACTCAGATCATTAGGATCACATCAGTTAGAAATACCAAGGGTTCACTCTAAGCAAGGAGAGTCTGCTTTTAGCTACTATGCCAGCCGCAGCTGGAACCAGCTTCCAGAAGAGATCAGATGTGCTCCTACAGTAGTCACATTCAAATCCAGACTCAAAACACTTCTGTTTAGCTATGCATTTACTGAATGAGCACTGTGCCACTGTTCGTCCGACTGTTTTTACTGTACTTTATTTTATTTCTTATTCTAAAATGTTTTAATTATTCTTATTTGTTTTGATTATTTTATTTTCTCCTATGTAAAGCACTTTGAATTACCATTGTGTATGAAATGTGCTATATAAATAAACTTGCCTTGCCTTGCCTTGCCTATATTTATATAATATATATGATACTTTTTAGAGGACTTCTTACTTTACTTTTTAAAATATAATTTTATCTTTTTTATTGAAAAATACTGGATTATGTTTTATTATGAACTTTTAGCACTAAAAACCAAGGTTTCAATTATTAAAAGTGTGTGCGTCGACTTTTTGGTACAAAGGTCAGAAACGCCTGTAATGACGTCGATTTTTTGAGGCGCACTCTTGTCATAAATTCATATTTTACCTAATTTTTATATTAAAAACAACGCTAAAATATCTATTTAGGAGACTTAGACCTTTCCAACGATATATAGTTTGTCATGACTAGATTAGGATTTAATAGTAATATAGTGAAGTAAATTTAATTTGCCCGTATACGGGCAAGTGACAGTTAGAGGAACCACTGGCATTATTGGAGATGGACTGAATTGTTGTTCGAGACATGCTGGCGCTCAGCAACCCAAATCTGCGACCTTTTCTTCTAAAAATCTTCTAAAACGTTTCTTTCATTTTTTATAATTCTGACTCCGGGTCTTCATTCTTTATATCTGGTTCTGGGTCTTTGACCCCTTACAGGCCCAGACAGCAACATAGTGTCGGCTCAGATCCGGCCCACATCTGGTACATATGGATTTTCAAACATCCAAAATCAGCCAAATAAGTGTGTGTTGTAAAATGCAGTACTGTTGCTTAACAGTATACGTGGCCTTCGGATACACATCCCAGCGGTCAAATAGCCGACACACACAAAGTCAAAGTGCCGTTTTGGCAAGTATTATCGTAAACACAGTCGGTTTTGTCTTAAGTGTCTTTTGTGTAACAGAATATTGCATCCGTGCATTCGGTCTTAAAGTGACAGCAGTCTAATAAACCTGCTGCTGATAATCAAACAACAAAAGACAAAGGAAAATCATTCACTAATCTTGACTAAATAAATTAAATAGCTTTAATAAGGATAAATCAATATTTAACTATACAGTAAGAAACTGCAGTGCTATTTTACATTTGATTTATTCCATTTTCCTTGTATAGGCTAATACTTATCTGAATACCACTGTTAGTACATCTACCTGAACACAATAAAACACTTACATTTATTTTGCCTGTTTTGTTTGTAATTAGTTTATTTGTTCTTGTATTGCTGACTGTTGACCTATCTTCGGTTTAGAGGACCTTTTATGCTCAGTTAGCCTGTAATAGTTTTTGTTGAAGTACCGATAACGAAATTTCATTGTGAAATAAGACTTTCTTTTCTCATATCGTGCACCAATAATCATGTGAAAATAATCGCGTTTTCAATATTGACCAAAATAATCAAAAATGTTAATTTTTGCCATAATCAAGCATCCCTACTTCAACAGCATTCATTAATCTACAGTAAGTTGATCTCAACATTTCCTAATACATTTTTTAATGTAGAGTTAACAGTAGTTAACACGCTGTGAACTAACATGAATGAGAAGATTTGCATTAACTAGCATTAACAAAGGTTTATAAATGCTGTAAACAATATTGTTAGTTCATGTAAGTTAATTCATGCAAACTAATGTTGCCAAATGAGACCTTTAAAGTGTCACCTTAACTTTTGTGTGTAAAGAAACCTAAACTGAAACATATTAACTTAAATGACAAATCTGACAACTTCAGTAAACCCAAACTCCCCTACATCATGGTAAAAACAGTCTGTGTCATGATGTTTCTTTTTCGGGTTAAATAAGAGTTATCTCATTATCAACATGACGTATGATAAAGGTTTGAAACTCTTCAAAAGGTTGTTTTGCAGATCTCAGGTAGCCTATCTCACATTTTCCATGAGTCAAAGGAAATTTTTCGGTACTTCAGTTGTCTCTCTTTTTTTTGTACAATACTACAAAATATTTCAATAAAAATATATTTATGTGTAATTACAATGGACAAAAGTACATTATTTGAACACTTAAACATATGTATAATGTGAAATATCAAAGCAAATGGCGTTTATTTGAAAGAAAACAAGCACAAGCACGCTTACACTGTAGACTATATATATATATATATATATATATAGGCCTATATATATTATTTATGCAATTAAATGAATAGATGTACAGTGTTTTCACCAACTTGAGTGTACAAACATGTTCACATTTCTTTGGTTTTATAGTGGCTTAAAGTAAGAAACACGTTTGTAAACCTGAAGTGGAAATGCCGTAAATCAGCGAACTCAACAGACAGGAAAAACAGAACCAAAAGAAACGGATCGTGACTTCTTTTACTCACCATTGAGAATCAGGTACAACATGAATGATAAAAGTAAGAGCTTCTTCTTGAGGTCACACTTCATGCTGCAGATGGAAGAGAGCAAATGAACGCAGGCAGCCTCCGGAGATGCAAACGCCTTCCCGTTTCTGCTGATTTATGCTATGCACTAAACATTCTGTTTATAAGAAAACCACCGTCTTTCAGTGGGAGGTACAGACAGGAACTGTCATCGCATTCAGACTTTTTTTCCCTCTGCCTTTTGTTCACTTTCAGTTCTCTATAAACCAATAGCATGAGGCAATTTAAAAAAAAAAATCAAAAGAAATTGTTATTAACAATAAGAAGTACATTTTTAAATGTGGTCTGTTTCATATTTGTGATGTGATTTTGGATCCTACAGTTTTGTCAAATCATCTCTCATGTTCTCACACAATCTCACCACAAGACCACCGAGAGACCACCTCTCAAGTTTCACTACCCCACAGAGGTGTGTGTGTGTGTGTGTGTGTGTGTGTGTGTGTGTGTGTGTGTGTCTATATCTAGTGTATTCATGCATAAACTTCCAGAAAACTTGTAGATTTAGCTTATAGACTGAATGAATTTATACATTTTTAAAACTTAGGGATATTTAAACAACCCAAACCTAAAATTGGTGGAAAACTTTGACAGCACAGTTACATTATTTTAAAAAAATACAGGGGGGTTTATGTTAATTTCCTAAAAGTAGTGTTTTTGGAGATGCAAGGTTTCCGCTGGACAGCGATAATTTGTTTTAGATAAATAAGTAATATAGCCTACAACATGTGCTAAATAAATATAACCTATACATTTAATTAAAATAAATGCATACATACCATCATACACATTAAATATTATTTTCCAAATGTTATTTTATACATATTTTTTTATATATGTTCACATTAAAATATAGCTGCCTTTAAAAAATTTCAGGATGAGGGTCCCTCGTTGAGGTCGGATGAACATTTGATGGTCTATGACAGTACTTCTCAAAGTCCGGACTCCGGTCCGGATCCGGACCCGGAGGGAATTCAATCCGGACCCGCCTCCATTTCGTATTTCAAGAGCACTTATTGTGTGTAAGGGATTAAAAGTGTGGATTTCCTACTTTGATAAACACATGTTAAAATCATTTGTTTATTTTTTGAGATGGTCCGAAATTAAAACGAAGGCGAGATATTTAATGTTTTCCTCCGTGATTTAGTTGCCATGACATCCAGTAAGCGTATGACTTTTGACGTAATCAGGCGCAACCATAGACTGTAAAAAGTGGCGCAACGCGACACTTCACCGCAGCGAGCGTTTGAATGGGTGTGGAGGATGTCATTGTCCAGGAAAAGAAAAGTTGATGAAGAAAATAGAGTTTTCAAAGATGATTGGACAGAGAGGTATGCGTTCACAGATATCCCAAGCAGTAGCGTAGCCAGAAAATAGACTTTGGGTGTGCATCTGAAAAACTGGGTGTGCCACATTTATTGTCAGATTACTGTGCAAAATTATTAACCATAACTATGCTCCACATAACCATAAAACTAGGCTATATTAAAATATATTACACTCAGGATCACCAACAACATAGTCATCACAACATAGTGCCTTACTGTCTATGCATAGTGCCTATATGGAGATGCTGGGATCACAGCAGCTGATGTTTGCTGATTGGTTGGCAGTACGAATGTCGGCAGATATTTTCTAAACGAAAATAATTTAAAATTACAATTTAACCTTTTGAGCGTTATGGCACCATAGACTATATTGGACTTTTATTTCTGTGCCCCTGAGAGTATGACTTAGAATGTTTAGTGATGTCACAGAATTGCCAGATTCAAACTGCTTTCGCGGTTGGGGTTTGCTGGCGCTGAGCCAGAGATGGACACGCTCAGCACTTAATATGCATTGTTTTCAGCCACATAATGTTTATTGTATGTTTCAGACATTTAAATACACATAAGCACTAGTAAAGAAATACAGTTAGTAAAAATACACTGATGTCTAGTATGGAAGCAGCAATAACAATCTATTTAGAGCGGGGCGATTTTTTTTCCCTAAAAAAATCTGCGATTATTTTTTTTAATAAAAACTCGATTTACAATTCGATTCGATTTTTTTTAATCAAGTAGAATTTCTGTAACTCTGTGTGTTGAACTGATAATCATTCTTTTGTGTGTTAAACACAATCATTCTTTTGTGTGTTAAACACAATCTACTTAATACAGACAACTTCATTATAAAGAAAAACAACAAATCCAAAAAATATATGATCATAATCTATGACAAAAATTCTGTTATAAACTAGATTAGTGGATAATTCAGCAGTAAAATTTAGTCTAGAAAAATCCCAAGTGCACAATAATTGTATAAAATGTGAACATTTAGTGAAAAAAACATTTAGTGGGTATAAGAGCACTTAATCTGGTAAAACGTTACATGTTGCTCTTTGGTCAATTATTATATAGCCTACTATAAAATTGAGATATTTTTTAAATGTATAGCACAGCTGTTTAATGAGGCAGCAACATATGATAGATAGGACAGAGCAAGAAAGGCTATTAATAACCTTTCATTGCGCAAAAGTATTATGATATGAAAGACTCCAATACATCGCGGCACAAAGCGCTTATGCGCATCCCGAGCGCTGAATGATGCGCTTGAAGCAACACAGAGTCACAGCGCGTCGACTCCGCATTGAAAAGTTCAAGGCACAAAGGAAAGACATATCGATGCGTAGTGTATTATACAGTATCTATCTATGCAATAGTTTTATTGAGCCTTTTCTTTTAACAGTTTTAAATTTCAGTTACTGTGCGCATGAAGAACAATTATAGTGCTCTGACACTAGTGTTGTGATCTAAAATGTAACGTTAGGCTGAAGAGGGGGAGAAAAAGAAATCTAAAAAATCGATTTTTTGAAAATATAAATCGATTTGACCTACCAACTCGATTTTTAAATCAAATCGATTTTTTCCCCCAGCCCTAAATCTATTCAAAATGTAATTTGCCGATCTGTTTTATTTATATATCAGACACATAGCTGCTAGCGGAACTATAAAGTTGACTCTATTCTTCTCTCAGTTCAACGGCCACTTTCTTTCATGTATTTCGGGAGAAACTGACAATTTCAGGTGCTGTAAATCCAGCTGACCCGACTCTCTAAACTGCGGCGCTCATCTTGTTATATAGATTATAGATCAATATGGTTTTTTTTTAAACGAAGAATTGAAATATCAGACACGGCACACGGTAAAGGGAATAAAAGCGAATAGCTCTGTCAGTTATTGTGGCTGCGGTGTGTCACGTGACAATCACGACACGTCGCCATGGAAACAAGGTCAGTTAAAATTTGTTTAACTTACGCTTGAAAGTGTTGATTTTAAAAACAATATTTTAAGTAATCAACAATAGCCCAAGTTTAGTAAAACATTTTTTTATTAAGACTATAAAAAAAATAATTCTGCATCCATTATTAGGTGTGCCAGCTGCCACTTTGGGTGGCACCGGCACACCCTGGCACACCCGTGGCTACGCCAGTGATCCCAAGTCTCCCGGAAGTTCCAGGAGTCTCCCGCATATTGATAGCGGCTCCCTGATGCCCGCAAATTAGTTCAAATCTCCCGCAATCTAGAGCTTGCGAGCTCCAAACCGACAGAGAGGGAGAGAGCGACCTTACGTGTGTGTGTGCGCAAATGTGCTTTTGTGCCTCATGGGTTGCCAACCGTTCCGTATAATTTGTTTAAGTTAAAAATAAAACGTATTATGAACTAAACAAATACATGGTTAATTTTTGGCAAAATGATCATGATAGCCTTTATATATCTGAGTGGTTAAGTTTTGTATTAAGCCTACTTTGCTATACAAATTTTGCAACTTATTAAAATATAAAAAAAATATAATGCAACTGAATTTCAGGGGTTATTTTTAAAAAATTTCTTCCGTGGGGGCATGTCACTATCCCTATCCCCCCGTCAACAAAAAAAAACGCCCCCCCCACCCCCCCAACAGTTTCGGACCTTTGACATTGACGAAAATTCTGATTTGGACCTTTGAATATAGACTTTGAGAACCCCTGGTCTATGACATCCAAAATATGTCCTTTCTAAGCTAATGAATGGTTTTTATTGTGTTTAACTAATGTATTATGTCTTTCACGCTCATTTTATGAATTCATTTAGGATAGTTTTGTTTTTTCAGAAATCGTACTTGCCTCAGTCGAACACGCTGAGCACGTTTCCATCGATGACGTGTGGTTTAGACCAGACCGAACGCACCCGTAACGTCATGACGTCAGACCGTTCCCCGGATGAAACCGAGTTGTTATGACAACGACGGTAAAGCAGTAAAGCGAAAGTACTGTTGCACAGCAAACGTATGTACACGGTGTAGCCGTGTAGCTCGAAGTTTTTCATTCATGGATGCCGGAGCCAACACGTATCTCATTAGACCGAATTATAAAGACAAGTAAGTTGCACTGCTGTTTATTTTCAACGCTTAAAACTAAACTTAGCCGGTTAAAATGGCAGCTAGCTAAGCTTATAACAGGACACGCACAGCTCTAAAATGCATGTATGGAGTATTAACGTGCTAAACTTTATCCAAATACCTCTTTCGTTCGTTTTTCCTGTCGTAGGTTCAAGGCAGGGGTGGCAAAAGAGTGCATCAGAGAAATCCTCAGGGATCAGCTGTATGGAGTGCAGTATAATCCAGACGAGGTTCCCACATTATCAACATCTTTAGCAGACTCGATTAAAAACAAGCTGAAAGGTAAGAATGCTAGTCGGTTTCTTGCTGACAGGGATTTAATACTAGAGTCACTTTACTTCATTGCAGTGCTTGAGTATTAATATTTAGGGCGAAAACGTTCTTTACTCGGGTTTTATAAAAGGGGAAAAGGGCGTTTATATATATATATATATATATATATATATATATATATATATATATATATATATATATATATATATATATATATATATATATATATATAACTTATTAAATAAATAAGGTTTATTGTGTTTTAAAAACGGGTTGACGTCATATTTTTTCGCAAATTAAATGAATCTGTAACGTTATACCCACTTCCCACAAATATGTTCTATGAACGTTTCGCTGACGTTGCAATTAAGTTAGATATCTGCATACTGAACGTTCAAAACGTCACAAAAACATCAATTTAATCATTTTACAAACATTTTGGGAACATACTTTTGAATGTTCTCTGATCATTCTGAAACAAATAGCAACATTAAACATAATTAAAACACGTTCAATCTAAACGTTTTCAATTGACGATATATAAATAATGTTTCTGTGCTAACGATTTGTGAACTTTATTAAATACCAGGTCGCTCGTATGGAATAATATTTGTTCATAACTTTGAGAGAACTTTGCCAAAATGTTAGCTGAACTTCTTAAAACTGTTCCCTGTTAGCTGGGTTTTGTTTAAACGACTAATTGTAGCTACTATTTAAATTTTCACAATAGGCCTACCTGTTTTCCAGAGTTGTATTGGCACCAGGATTTTATATATATATATAAAGATGCCAATATTGAGTTAGTTTAATGACAGCAACATTTCAAAACATTACAGTGCATGGACAGGGCTGTGCAATCCTGAAAAATAGCCTTGTTTTAATTTGTGAAAAAATAAATATGGCGTCTACTCTGATTAAAGCCGGGTTCACACTGTACGATTTTAGCCACAATTAGCCTAAAAGATTCTTCTGATCCAATGGTCTAAAATCTGTAGTCTGATTGCTAGTTTGACATGTTCGCCGACAGCCGATTAATGGCCATTGCTATCAGATTTTACCTCTGATAAAATTCTGGCAGTTGCAGAAGATTTGAGATACAGTCCTGCAGTGTTGCTTCTCCTTCGACAATCATCAAATCAGAGACCAAGAGAAGCGCAGAACCTGATGACGCAATTAGTGTGACATCTACAAACCACACACACACACACACACACACACACACACACACACACACACACACACACACACACACAATGAACATTTTTTTTTTTTAAAGAAAATCCATGATCAGTATTTACATTAGAGATGTATAGATTGTTAGACAGTCAATTGACAAAGCCTATTACATTTAAATACAGAATTGAATGAGGAAACCGGCAAAGTATGTTTTTGTCTAGAAACGTTGAATTTATACTTTAAGTATAGAGTATATTATAAGCATATCTGTGCTCTTTTCAGATGTGGGCTTTGACAGATACAAGCTCGTTGTGCAGGTGGTTGTTGGAGAGCAGCGTGGAGAGGGAGTCAAGTAGGTGAAATACTTAGAAAAATGAATGAATTGTGAAAACAGGATTGTCTTTAGCAAACCCGAGCACTCGTTCTGCGTTCTTCATAGGTATAGACCCACAATCACAGACATTATCGCGTGTGAGACGTGTCCTCAGATGTTTAGCTGTGACCTTTGGGTTGATTGTCACTTAGATGAGGTTTCTATATTGATCTTTCTAGGGCACCCACATCGAGTAAGGCATAATCTGACTCACTGTGGTCTCATTTTATGAAACCAATATCGTAGGTCATCTGAAATCCAGTGTTGAATGTATTTGCAGATCTAACTTGTCAAGAACTTTTCCGTGTTAATTTTGTCACCTATTTTTTATTTAGTCTTAGTCTTGTGCCAAAATGTCCTTGTTAGTTTTAGTCATATTCAGTCATTCACATCTTTTTTTGTTAATCAAGTTTTAGTCGACTAAAAGTCTTGTCCTTTTAGTCTAGTTTTAGTCAAAAGAAAAATCAATATATCTTAGTCAAAACATTTTAGCCTTTTTTTAAATAACTAATTATTTCTGAGATTATTTCTGATAACCATTTCAGTCAAATAGTGTTTCACACATCTCAAATATTGGTTAAATGTCATAATTACCTGACAAAATACACTTGTTGAATGATTTTTGTTGTCTGGTTTTCTGATTTAAGAGACACATTCACAAATGATGAACTTGTTCTGAAGAGTATTTTATTTTGTATCAACACAATTCAAAAGCTGGCGCCCAACATACTCCGAAACTTTTTAAAACTGTTTTTGGTTGCCTTGTGTCTCATTTTTCAGAAATAGAGCAGAAATAAAATAAATATACCCAGAAAAACTGAAAAGAATATAGGCCTAAAATACAACCTATTTACATTCTAGGTTGGTCTTGAGAAATAACAAACAAATGAGATTTAACAAGGCTTAACAATTAATATTTCTGCTAGGTAACTGGTTGATTTACATCGTTTTTGTTGTTTTTCCTCCGTAGTGCTTCCCGTCAGTTATGACACATTCAGACTTTTTGTCAATATCATTTACTGTATATAAAATGCGACAAAATCGTGTGTTCGTCAAAAATAATGCATGTTAATTTAGTCTTAGCGTTTTTGGACATTGGTGCAGTCTCGTCATCGTCTCGTCTTAGTCATGGAAATAAAGGTCGACAAACATATTTAGTCTCGTCTCGTCTGACGAAATTAACACTAGTAAGGCCTTATGCCACATGTTTACATACTGTACTTTAAAGATCATCCATTACCATTGACGGAAAAAGTGCAGTGTTGTCAGTTACATATTTAAAAATAATTATTATTATAGTACATAGAATTTTTTTTTTTTAGATACAATTCGAGTGTTTGTAGCATAAGGACAATCTTTTCACTAAATATGTTATGATAGGATGGCGGCACGCTGCTTCTGGGATGCAGACACTGACAGCTGTGCTCAAGAGATATATATGAACGTAAGTGAGGAATTACTTTTACGGACTTTGCATTAAAATGATTATGAAATGTTGATTTTTATCTCTTATTTATCTTTGTTTTTCTAATAGGACAGCTTGTTCTGTGTGGCCGCTGCATTCGGTGTGTATTATTACTGAAGACACAGAAGATGTGCTGAGGAGCAAATATTTTGTGATATTTATTTAAATCATCACATTCAGTTTTTAATATCAATCGCGTTCACGTTTGTTGGTCTGAATACCTCTCTGTATGATATCACTGTGTGAATGGCGAAAATGTTAATATAATATTATTATCATCTTAAAAAATATGCAATGCAATGCTGTCTGTTTCTTATGGATTAAAGACAACTCCATTCCTGAATGCCGCCTTAATGAAAAATAACGAAATAAATTGGTTAAATATGATCCAGTTTCATGCTGGAAATGGTGAATTACATTAAAAAATATATTTCATATGCTCACCTCACCTCGCTTTGTGGAAAGGACTCCTAAACAACGTCTGACCCTGCTAGGATAACTCTTTTATTTTGTGGTTATGCGTGTCAAGAAAGCTATTGTAAGTTTTTCAGTCAACTCATTTGGAAAGTTGGAAAGAGGAATCCTTTCCTTAGCATTCTCTAAAAATTGGGATGTCAGTTCTCTATTTCAGTCTCATGCTGATGAGATATAAATGTGTGATGAGAGACTGGTGTGCTTTTCCCTGACTATTGCACATTGGTCTTTTGTTTTGCCTGTGTGTGTGTGTGTGTGTGTGTGTGTGTGTGTGTGTGTGTGTGTGTGTTGTGTGTGTGTGTGTGTGTGTGTGTGTGTGTGTGTGTGTGTGTGTGTGTGTGTGTGTGTGTGGTGGTTGAACATCAGTCAGTGTGATTGTTGGGCTGACAGTGATGGACTAGCAGAGAAAGCCCACGGGTGTGAAAATAACAAACACAGATACAAACAGATCATACTCTTACAAACAAACTACAAACACTAAGAGGGGACACTCAGATTGCAGATATATTTAAGAGGTCAGATATCGGAAACATACTAAAAAAGGCCAGCATTCCTACCAGTGGATGTTTAAGGAAGCCTGATGTCTTTTAGACAAGATGGTTTTTTATTGAAGGATTCTTAATTCTTTAAAATATTGGCACATTTTTAATATTTAATAAATTCATAGTTATTATTTACAAGGAGTTAGGAATATTGAACATTTTGTGTGATAACATGTATTAATTAATTTAGTTATTTATTGTATACTAATATACATATAATTGACAGTAATGTTAAAATATGTATAATTAATTATTGATTATCAATTAAAAATATTGACAATAAATTATTAATTATCAAAGCTATGTACTAGTCAGTAAAAATCACTTGAGGTCAAATACAAAGCAAACGAAAAAAAAACAGAACAAAGCAAAACACAACAGAACAAACAAAAAGAGAAAATTGAAACAGAACAAAACAAAGCATAACATAAAATCAGAAAAAAGAACAAAACAAAACAAAATATAAAGGAACAAACGAAAACAGACAAAAGAACAAAACAAAAGAAAACAGAAAAACAAAGCGAAACAAACAGAACTAAACAAAACAGAAAAACACAACAACAGGGCAAAACAAAGCAGAAAAGAGAAAAATTAAACAAAACAAAACAAAGCATAACATAAAATCAGAAAAACGAACAAAACAAAGAAAATTTAAAGGAACAAACGAAAACAGACAAAACAAAAGAGAACAAAACAAAAGAAAACAGAAAAACAAAACGAAACATAACAGAACAAAACAAAACAGAAAAACAAAACAACAGGGCAAAAAAACAAAGCAGAAAAGAGAAAAATTAAACAACAAAACAAAGCAAAACATAACAAAACATAAAAGAACAAAAGAAAACAAAAAACAAAACAAAGCAAAACAAACAAAAGAAAACAGAACAAAATAAGAAAACAAATAAGTAAAGCAGAACAGACCAAACAAAAAACATAGCTGATGTGTTGACAAATAAAGGTAAAAGCGCTGAAGACACTGAATCGCATACTAGGCACTACATTTGCTTTACTTCGCTGTACTTCGACTGTTAAAAATGATGTTGCATATACTGTAGTATATCGCTGTAATGTGTCCATCGGATGCACACTTCAGAATCTTGCAGAAGTAGTAGATCACCCAGGAACCTTTCGACTTCTGTTTTATGAATACTGTGAATTCAAAACATACTACTCTGCTTACACTTCTATTATACAGTATAACATTAGGCATATTCGGATGCAGTGAATTACGAGTATGATACAGTTGGTAAGAGAGGAAACTGACAGACAACAAAACCCGGTTACCATAGTTACCCTTTCAAAAATACCTTTCCTATTTGGCTTAATTTTTTAAGAAAACATGCTGAGATGTTGTTGTGTTGTGTTGTACTGTATGTATCAACTGTGATTTGTTTGCCCCACAATAAATCATGCCCCAATAAATAATGAGTCACCGACTGCATCTGATTGGAAACAATATACTTTTAATAATGAATTTCCTCAGAGGCTTTGATATTACTACCGGTCAGACCCCATGAGCCTCAGTATGATTGAAGAGAATCTGAATTATGAATAAACCTTCTGAAGCACAGTTATTATTCAGGTGGGAGGACAGACTATTGCTTCGTGGCTTTTAGCATCTCCTTAATACAATTTTCCGGGATGAAATGACCCATGTAATTGGCTTCACAGACTTCATTTACTTTCCCTGGAGTGACCTGTGCCATTATCCATCTCCCCTTTATCCTGATTTTCCAAGGATTTTCCTATACAGGGAAGCTGAAAGCATTAATTATACCGTGTTCGTCTTACTGTATATCAGTAAACTGTAGGAAAACATTATGCTGTGGTTTGAAGACCAATACTTTTATTTTCAAAGCTTGTCACAAGAAGAGATTATCTGTATACAATTAATTTTAGATTATTTTAGTAGGAGATATCACACAACATTGGACATTGCACATAAAAAAAAAAATCACAAAATATTTTCTCATGAACATTCATATTCACATAAATGCGCACTGATGAATCACCAACAATAAGACCAAATAGGGCCACTTTTGATAGCTTTAACTCACAAAAATGATGATAAATCAATGGCAAGTGCTTTAATTATCAATTCCACAGTGCATGACAAAAGCTGAATGCTATATTTCGTCAAGGTTCCTAGTCTTGAATCTCTTTATTTAGTAGATAAATGTGTTAGTAAATGTATAAATTTGAATTTCACAATAGCATACATAGAACGAACTAAATGATCTGTGGTTGAATGGGTATTTTCCATACATCACGTGTGCATGGTTCAGTATATTCACTTTAGCTTTCTGTCTTATTCCTCTTTCTTTATCCTGTACAATTTTTTAATTGTTCTTAGTATCTGTCAAATGTCATATTTTAGGTCATGCAACTGCACAGCAAACATGTCGAATGAATTATGTATGCGGCTTGCACAAAACAGTAAAAAATATAAAGTTATAGCCTAATATTCCTCTGCAAAATCACAAACACTTTAGACTTTTTCCCTAACACTATCAGCAAACTCAATGAACTTATTTTATTTAGATTTTTTAATATATTTTGAATATCTGAATTTCACAAATAGTTAGTTAGTTAGTTGTTCTGCAGGATACATCGTACACCAGTAGGTGGCGTATGTCTTTTGAGTGAGTTATTCGTTCATTCAACCAATTTGTTCAATTTGTACTGGAACAAAACAATTGACCAGTGTTGAGGGTAATGCATTACAAGTAACATGAGTTATGTAATCAGATTACTTTTCTCAAGTAACGAGTAAAGTAACGCATTACTTTTAAATTTACAACAACTTGCAACAACGAGTACAAATAGCGCTGCAGATTAACACTAGGCGATGGCAGATATTGACTTGGGACTATATTAGGGGGAAGCACAGGCGAAGCACTGCTGCTTAGGCGAAGCACTGCTATTTGGGATTTCATGTGTTGCGTGATATCTCTGCGCCCAAGAAGCAGTGCTTCGCCTGTGCTTCCCCCTAATATAGTCCCAAGTCAATCTCTGCCTAGGAAATCACCTAGTGTTAATCTGCAGCGCTATTTGTTCTCGTTGTGAATACGCAGGCCACAAGAAGTAATTATGTGGGTTTTTTGATTTATTTTTATCACTTTTACTCAGGACATGCTATCTGGCAACAAAGGATTCCATTCATTGTGCTAAGCTAAGCTAGCGCCGACCAATTGCATGCACTGAGACAAAAATGCATTTGCACACCTAATTGTAGGAAAGAATGTGAATAAGCCCTATTTCAAAAAACGGTGGAGTGTTACTTTAAGATACACATCACATTTGTTTAATTTTTCTCCTGTGTCATTTCACTTTTAATGCGAAAAGGGCTTTTACATTTGCCAGAAACATATATATTTTTTGTTATTATAGTTCAAACAAGCAAGCCCCAGCCAGCCCAGGTGAGAAAAGGTAAAGCAAAAGTAAAATAACCCATTACTTTCCATAAAAAGTAACTAATACACAATTAGTTGCTTTTTTTAGGGAGTCATGCAACATTGTAATGCATTACTTTTAAAAGTAACTTTCCCCAGCACTGCATTTATGTTTGTGTGATTCATTGAACCATTCATTCAACTACTTTGTTCAAAAACACATATTCATTCTGTAACAAACACAGTGACTGTTTCCATCCAGCAAAACTGTTTCCATCCCATGTATTCAAGAGAACAAAATGGTCACTTCCTTGGACATTGGTGCAAAATATCTGTAGAAATGGACGTTGCTGCAATCAGGGAAGCCATGGCTTTTTTTTGGTGTACATAATAAATGACTTGCACCTTAAAGTAAGCAGACAAAACTCAATATTCTGGTGTTTAGGAATGCACTCATGTGAGACAGCTGAATTTTAGTTAGTTATTATGGCAGACAGTGAATAGACCTGAACGGCGTATAATGAGACAATTTCCAGAGGGTAAAAACAAGCCAATCTGCATAATTTGTCATGTACTTAATGGAAAATGTGCTGGTAATCTAGCAAAGAAAGAGTTCCAGTCTGGCTGTGAATATATGGGAGGGAATCACAGACTCTTTGTTGTGTTAGAAAATCACCAAATCACTTTTTTGTTGCCCAGTGTTGCCTAAAAATTTGTATACCTACACATAATGTGTGTTTACATTTGATTACTGATCTTTTTGTAAAGCTGCAGCGTTCATTTGCACTTCAAGCATTGACAATATAGTACAAAATGTACAAGTTGAAGTTGTTTCTCAGGAAAAGTTGGTCTTCTTCTCCTGGCATTCGTCCGTATCACAATCTTCTCCTTCAGTAGTAATGGTGCCGTTGCAGGGAGGGACTTCACTCACAGTGCTGCGCACAGTGACCCTCGTCATGCTCAGAGAGTATTTCCTGGGGGCGGGATGCCATTTGTGGTGGCACATCACCTCTTTAAACATCTCCCTGAAGCGGGTGGACATAAGGTTGTAGAGGATTGGATTAATGGCTGAGCTCAGATAGAAGAAGACCCCGGAGATGACGTGCACATACTCGTAGACCTGGAAGATCTTCATGTGTTCACTGTTCTTCTGGTCCATGAAACTCCACATGAGACGGTCGGTGTGGAATGGAGCCCAACAGATGCCAAACATGACAACTAGTACAACTGAGGAGAAAATACTGCGTTACAGATCAAAGCAATTTCTACATTTATTGTTATTGTAAAAACTGACAACTGACTTTGCATGGGCTATTTCAGAATAGCAAAAAAAAAAATCCTATAATCATATGTTAAGAACAAAACAAGTTAAATATTAGTGAGCGTTTTAGCCTGTATGTTTTGACTTGAACTTATGTGTTACTGATTACATGGATAAATCAGGGGAAAACAACTATGAATTGTCACTCACTTTTAAGAGTGATGACATCCAATTTATTGTTAATAACAGACAAAAATAGATATGACTAAGAGTGCTTGAAGGAAGCACACACACAACAAAATTGTATCTCAAATGCATTGTTACTGCTTTCCTACTGTACATTTCCAGCATCACATTTCCAGCATTTTTAATTTTTCCTGCTCTATGTGACTTATATTTAAGTAATCTTATGGCTACGGAAGACTTAATTTTTTTAATAAATTTTAATATTGTGCACAAGACGTTTGGAGTTTTGAACATTATGTTTATTTTCCTTTGAATTTAACACCCAGTATTATGGGATCTTGTTTCTGCCACGGAATAATAAAAGTCTTAAAATTCTGACTTTTTTTAAAGTAGCGTAGCGAAATACAGTTTCTGTCGTGTTTTATTTGCCATTTTGTAAAATCGCATGATTTCTGTTGGAGGACTCATTTCAATAACTTGTGCAATAAAACACGACAGAAACTGTATTTCGCTACGCTACTTGTTTGGGAACATCAACGAACACCACTAACCACTCGGTGAGTTGCACAGTTTTGAAAACGAATGTTAAGGGTTGTTTTAAGCACATGTTTGTGCATGCCCATAGACAGCCACTCTGAAGCGCTCAGAGGCGATTCTAAAAGAGTCAAAATTCGAGACAGGACCCATCGTCAACATTTCCAGCCCGATGTCATGAAAGTGCGTATCAATACCACGAATGTCATTTCTCGCGCCATTTATACGCCAAAATCAGTTTTTGCGTGTATATGATACGCAGTTTTCGCGTGCATATGATACGCACTTTATGGTGTGTATTACGCACGCACCCCCACCCCCCCCCCTCCCCCTAATCCTACCCAAGGGTTTTTCAGTGCGTAGCATAAGCACGCAAAAACCATTTTTTGGCGTATAAATGCCACGAGAAATAACAATCGTGGTATTGATACGCACTTTCATGAGACTGCGCTGACATTTCTGTGTCCACCACTCTAGTTCATCCAAAACTAACTAGAAAATAGACTTAAAGTGCTAAATACTGGAATTATCCTTTAAGAATATGTTTGAAGTGTAATATGATTCAAAACAGCCATGGCTACATCCATAAGAATGTAATTTTTGGCCGGCTGGCCTACTCACACAGCATTTTAGTGACCTGCTGGCGACGTTTCTTCTGCTGCTGACTGCGCACATTAGAGGAGCTGTCTTGTCCCAGACTGGCTTTTGCCTCCAGGACCTGCAACATCTTCTCTCGCTTCAGCCGCATGCCGATGAGCAAATACAGCACACTGATGGTCAACATGGGCAGGAGGAAAAACAGCACAGTAGTGATCTGGATGATCAGGTTGTACATCCAGCGTGGCTTGACCAGCATGCATGTGGCGGATGTGAGCATTGCTCCTGCTCCTTTCCCTTTGGGAAGAGGGAGGGTAAAGATGCCATGGAGGCTGGTGTTGGGAATGGCGCACAACACAGAAACGCTCCACACGGTCAAGATCACGCGCTTGGCGTGAGTGCGCGTCACTACATATTTAGCCCTGAGCGGATGGACCACGGCTATGTAGCGCTCCACGCTCAGCGCCGTCACATTGAGGATGGAGGCGAAACACACAGTCTCAAAGAGGAAGGTCTTGAAGTAGCAGCCACCCTTGCCTAAAAGGAACGGATAGTTACTCCACATTTCATAGAGCTCCAAAGGCATTCCCAGGAGAAGCACCAGCAAGTCCGACACCGCCAGACTGAACAGGTAGAAGTTGGTGGGAGTCCTCATGACCTTGTTGCGAGCGATAACAATGCACGTAAGTATGTTTCCCACCGCTCCCACTAAAAAGATGAGCAGGTATGTGATGCAAACAGGCAGGAACACCGGGGAACGTCTAGGTCCCAGATATTTCTCCAGATACTCGTCTTGGTTGAGGCAAAACTCTTCCATCTCCACGTCAGTGAAGTTCAACACAACACTGGTGTTGCAGAGCAGATCTTGGACGCATCTTGAAGCAGAGGAATCCGTCGAGGAACAGTTGGGTTGGGCAATCATTCTGAACCTAGTGAACGAAAGGGGTTGGAAACATCAGTGCCCGGTTGCATAAAGCACCTTAAGTTTTTCCCTTAAGTATGATACCTAAGGGGCGATTTCTCCTTACCTAAGAGAATAACTTAAGGGTGTTGCATATAATCTCTTAAACGGTTCTCTTAGGTAAGGGAAACATTTAAGTGTTTCACGACAGCGATCCTGGATTCACGTTATAAAAGTCTGTTGTTGCCATAGATACGCAAAACACTAACATGTCGGAATTTCACGTGTCAGTCCAGTGACGCTATCACGCAACACTCCGTGATAGCTCCGCGTTAGCTCCGAAAGTGGCGGCAGTTTGTGTTGTTCACCGTCTCATGCTTTGGCATTTGTTTAGGTTTTGTGAATGCACTTCTGGCTCTGTGTCTCGAAATACAGCTGAGTATATTCCCATAGCATACCTGTTTTTTCTGTCATGATTCCTTTTAAAACACAGAATCAGCTCGTTCTCCTGTGAATGTTTTTCTGCACGGGTCGGCCACACACTCCGTGCGCGCACTGACTTAACGTTGTGATAGTCTACATGCGAGTCGCGTGTAATGACAGACAGACAGCCGTCTAGTTTGATAGCAATGTCAAATATTGCGCAAAAATCGGTATTCTTGCAACAATTTTTCATAGCTAAATTGGTCCAAAGGGTTCTCCCTATTCCCTATGATCTTCAGCTGGTTTCATAAATTCAGCCATGTAGTCTTATTTTTGTCCGCGTTACTCTTAAGGTTACGATTTCCAAACCTTAAGTTATACTTAGGGAAATTGCCGTTAAGGGGTTTTATGCAACACTTAACGATTACTTAAGTGAAAAAACAGCATTTAAGGGAAATTCTAAGTGTTTATGACGTTTCACTTAAAAAAAAAAACGTTAAGTAACACTTAAGGGTATTTTTCTGCAACACCCTTAGGTTTAAGGGAAACATAAGGGCGACCTTAAGGGAAAATTACACTTAAGGTGCTTTATGCAACCGGGCACAGATAAGGAACACATTTCTTGGCAAGTGGACGGATTGAGGACCTTTTGATGGGGGACAGATTGAGAGTTTTTTTAGAGTGAGGCAGAATGAAACAGGGAAATAGAATATGAGACTGGGAGATTTAATATTAAACCATAAGTTTTTTATGTAAGGGTTAATGCCCGACGAGGTGTCCGTTGTCAGGTTTTAATGGACGACGGCGAGGTGTAAACCGGCCGACGCGCAGCGGAGGACGGTTGCCTCCGCCGAAGTCCATTAAAACCTGACAACGGACACCTCGAAGGGCATTAACCCGCTTATACCATGGTCACTTGCCAAATAAAACATTTTTAAAACATTAGTTTATATTTTAATTTGGCTAAATCTAGTTTTTACAAATAATAACTTGCCTGACGGTTTATTTAGCAACTTGAGATATTTATAGTCCGCTCAGCTTGTAGAACCCTTCAGGTTCAAAAATGCATTTTTAGTTCATGAAACACAAAAGTAGGCATAGTTATTTTTTTTATTACACATAAAACACTATGTGTTACACTAGTCTACACTAACCACAGCCTCCGAAGCACCGCTGTAACGTTAGGTCGACTCTTCGATGCTGGACTGGAGAGCCGTCAAATAATGTCGGTGACAGGCCATCGATGCGAGAGCAGTCTGCGGGCTTACTGGGCTCCGTCAGTCCGTGAGAGACTGAAGATGAAATAACGAAGTCGCTCATTGTTGTATTAGTATTAGCCCCAGAACAGCCGATTGCATCATCGCGCAACCCAGGACCCTGAACGCGCGTGCGCCCTGTGTGGACTGCCTGTTGCTATGGTTACTCACAGCTGTTGTAGGCGGCGCATTTTTTTATTAATTTCGAATGGTAAACAGGCAGTTTCACCAGAACTACTTTAGGTGTCCTCTATCACTTTTTAACGGACACCCTGCAGCCAATCAGAATCGAGTATTCACCCAGACCATGGTATAATCTCATATAATAATGGGAGGTTGGTTCATACACTATGTGTCTTGTAACAAACACTGCAGTCTTTAATGAATAAATCCAAAGGAACACTTAGGAGTGTCTTATATAAATATGTTTTATATTAAACATATATATATATATATATATATATATATATTTTTTTTTTTTTAAACAACCATATAAACTGAAACGACATGGAACGTTTACAAGACAAAACGTTATATGCGCATTGACTGTTCATTTACAAGACAACGGCGGCCTGAAAAAGCGAACTTTTAAAAAAACGGGATTCAAAGAGCTACATTTTTAAAACTATACCGTTATTGTCTCTGTGTAAACTACAAAAATGCAAATTTGTGAAAACGGCGGAATCATGTGCATGTGTATTACGTGTTCAGTCTATTTTCTTTACAAAGTGACTTCGCCATCTACTGCCTTTTTTAACAGGGATCGTTTTAACAACATTACGCGAAAAACGCAAAGGAAAAACTTTTACGTTTCTAGTACATCGTTGTCGTGTAAACGTAGCCTGGTTCTCGTACATTTCATTTGTACATAGAGTTTGGCACTGCTCCATTGACAAACGTTAACTTCCTTGTAGGCGGGAACTCTATTGAAGTCTAAAAATATTGGATCTGCCCAGAGTCACTCTATCTGCCATAACCAATCGCTAACGTTTGGTCGTGACGTATGTCTTTTCCCGAACCCCGTGGGAGGCTGGCCAGAAACACAAAACTAAGCAAAGATTGTTCTTGCTCCGGCTTTAACTTCTTGATATTCGGCAGCGTTGCCACAACGGACCGAATGGCTTCACTCGCATCTCTCTCCACTGCCATTACTGAACTACAACTCAAAATAACGCACGAGTCAACATCAACATCATCGTTCTCAGCCACTCCCTCTGTTCGCTGATTGGCCCGGTAAAAAATTGATTTCTGGAAACCGAAGTCTACAGCACAATCCCAGACGTAGTACTGAAGGAAAATGAAATTGAGCAGAAGTGCGTAGGAGGGCGGAGCCAGGCTAGTGTAAACGTGCCCTTAGGCTATAAATACAAAAAGGTAACAAGGAGACTAAATGAACAACAGGTGAACATAATCCAATTATAAACCAACTAACAAGCAAACACTCTAGAACGAGACCGTTACAGGTCTAAAATGTTGCATTTTAATTTTAATTTGCGCCATTCGTACAAATTCGTAATACACTGAAAAGAGTTTGTCAAAGCTCATGGTAGGTCTATTTCTAGTAGTTTTCAAAGATATGTCATATATAACCCATGGTTTGAAACTTTATAGCAGTGGAATTGGAAGTAATAGGGCAAAAATAAATCAAGCGAAGAAAAAAAAGAAGGGAAAAATGGAAGCAATTTAAGCTATATCCCAATGTGACCTCGTATACGGCAGTGAAGCCCCCAATGGATATAGGTGGAAGTGGATGGGAAAGAGTGAACCGCTGCACGCTGATTCCCCAGCAGGATCTGAACTCATGGTTGAGCAGCAATGCTATTAGTAGAAGAGGCAGGGACGGTCTTCAGCGATAAGACACCTTTTGATTCAGCTTGCAGGATTATATTAGTACTGTAGTTTAATAGTTACTTCTATTGTCTTTGAAATATGGTTAACGTGTACTGCCAAATGCACTGACAAACATTTATAGTAAACTAAAATATACTTTAATGTAATTTCTATTGAAACTTGTATGTAATATACATGTAAGTACACATTTATAACGATACAGTTGTGATTAAGTACACTTAAAATATATATTAACCAACACACTACAGTTACAATTATAATCAAGTACTTTACATTTGCTTTAGTCAACACTTCGTATAAAACGTATACAATTATAAGTACGCCACAAATGCACAATCAATACAATTATTTGGTACGACATGTATGCGTTACACAGAAGATTCACAAAATCATAAATTCAATCCTGGCAACTGGCTGATGTTTATGCAAGTAAATACAATAAAATTATATTTATTAATGTTCTGTCGTTTGTTTTTCCCAATAACTAGTAACCAAGTGCTTGCATTGAATCAAAAAATACTATAGACTTAGTATTTTTCAGCATAATTATTCTGAGGCATCAACAAGTGTGCCAGACATTTTAAAAGACATTATAAATAAAATAAGCTCTTGTTTTACTTTGTGCCACTTAGAACTGATTTCATTGAGCCTAAAACCTAATTTACACATTCCCTGCAGCATTCAATTAAGAGGAAACCACTCAAATCAATTGTCAATCCAATGTGCCTCCAGTATCTGACAAGACACATAAAGCAACAATAATAAAAAAAGTATTTGAAAAGAATCTCACGAACACAGAATATACAAACATTAACAAAAAGCTTACCTTTTGCAATGCACAATCCAGTATGTTAAAACACCAGTTGACGGTTTAATTAAAACTGACGGTTCAGAAGATTCTCATCAGAAGCCCATAGACGCTAGTCAACCGCTATTCTAGTTTTAAGATTATATGGGAATGTTTCCTTGGTTATACAGAGAAACACAGTTATGCTCTCTCTCTCTCTCTCTCTCTCTCTCTCTCTCTCTCTCTCTCTCTCTCTCTCTCTCTCTCTCTCTCTCTCTCTCTCTCTCTCTCTCTCTCTCTCTCTCCTCTCTCCTCTCCTCTCTCTCTCTCTCTCTCTGCCCCTATTCTGTGTGTCATCACAAGTCTTGTTTAACCCTATATGAGCATTTTGTTTGGTCTCTTTTCATCTTTCAGTCTGCCCACTTACATCCATTCATGCTCAAACATAGTGATTTTGCACGAGAGACTAAGAATCTAATTTAATTTATGCTATTCTACCATCAGCAGATCTATGATTAATTAAGCTGGATAACTAAACTGAATTTAGCTAATTAGATCGAGGTCCCTCTTCACAATGAAGCATACCTCTGGTTCCCCTGATGATAATGATTCTCTAAAGATAATGAGCTGATGCCATTGTCTCCTTCATTCTTGTCTGTCTGTGATGGTATCAATTTCAATCGCATTTTGAAAACTTTTAGGAAATTCATACGTGGCCGAGAGAGCTCAACGCGCTGCAACTGAAGAAAACACATGCAAATAGAATTTTTTTTTATTTATTTATGGATTTATTTCTGTAACAACCCTGCATTTTTGCCTGCACTGTCTCTTTGCCCCAAACACTCAAAAGACATGAAACCTCCGCATTGCTCCACCGTCGCGCCTATAATAAGTCATGTGATGTCAGTTGGTGGTGTCCACCTGCGTTGACGTCACTTTTTGAATGACGTACGACTCGCATTTACTGGGGAATATCCGATTTGTCTGCTTACATGGCACACACAAATGCACGCATCCGATTCATATTCGATTTATTACCACATATGAGTAAATCCGATCTGAGAAAATTCCATGTGTTTTTTTCCTGCTTACACGTTCACCGGTCATATACGACCTGTGCCACAAGAGAGGAAAAAATCGGATTTGGGTCACTTGAACCATGCAGTGTAAATGGGGCCCATGTGACGAACCCGGCTGGGACGTGTTTACTATGCCCTACTCCCTTCGAAGGGCAGATGGCAGAGCCCTTGAAGTGGGACTTTGGAGTGAGCACGGCACTAGTGTGCCATTATGTAAATGTTTGGAGCGCACTTGATGAAGGGTGCAATGAAAGACAATGTAATTTCCTCATTATTTTCACCTGGGATGTTCCCATGACAACGCAGCATGTTGTCCATCAGCTGAATAGCTGTTCTTACGACAGACATTTCTTATTATTAGCTGTTGCAAATAAATGTACATTGTATACATTTATTATGTATATCTGTGTGTGAACTATAAAAGTTGCTGTCTCATCTTTGGACCCTGAACATTTCTAATGAAATTTATTTAAACATAACATGTCAAAATTTGTAGAACTGGGGCCGTATTCACAAAGAATTTTATCTTACCACTAAGAGTACTCCTAAATCGCACTAAAATATTTTAGCTAGGAGTTTTCTCTTAAAAGTTATTCACAACGCTTTTCAGACCTACTCTTAGTAAGGAAAAATGACAACTCCTAAACTAAGAGTGAGTCTTCGTTGCTATGTATGACGTCAATTCTCATGCACGAGCTTCCTCGCAATGATCACGGTGATTGGTTGTTAAATGACAGGGCGGTCATGCGGATCATAACACAGACGCAACAAATCATGGAATTACGACATCTAAATATGTACTGTGTCCTACACAAAACAATAATAGTAATGTCATCGAAATGCATATATAATGACATGTTTGTGCAGGCCCCAGTGAAGTGTAATTCTAAAAAGGCAGAGAGAGAGAAAAAAGTCATGAATTAAATTAAATTAAATCAAGGTAGCCTGATTTAGGCTACCTTGATTTAATTTAATTTAATACCCTAATGAAAACCGGCACTTGCCTAATAATGAAAAACGACACTTGCATTAAGATTTTGCATTAACACATTAATTGACATCCTAGCCTAAATAGATGTTGCTCCTATTGAAGTAATGTAATAGTTGAATGACGGTGGATTATGAACTTGCCAAAACGGAAAAGAAAGCCTATAACGCAGGATCAGTTATGGTGTGTTCACACCGCGAATAGAACGTCAAATACGCGTCACGTTAGACGCTTGAACATTCGCTCGAGTTCCAATTTTTCAACTTGCGCGGAAGACATTCGCGGCAAACGCGTCGCCCAATTCGCGTCATTCGCAACGCCCGGCGCGAATGATGCGTCTATTCGCGTCTTTGCATTGACTTTGTATGTAATCTACTCGCGCAAATAATTAAATTCGCGTTCGGTGTGAACACACCACCGTTGCTGGTTCAGTTGGTGCTGAAAAAAATGATAAATGGGAAATTCGGCACTGGGATATCAAGCAAAACTAAGCGTGAGAATGGGAGAAGATTTGTTTGCAGATCAATGCAGCATTCCCGCTTGTGTCGTGGACCCCGGTCGACTGCGAGAGGCGGTGGTATATGCGCTAAAATCCTTTGTGAATAGGTCTTAGTGAGTTAGGAGTCCTCTCGACTTCTTTTAAGCTGTCCCAGACGTAGGTGCTACTTTTAGGGCTAAAATGCTTCGTGAATTACTCTTAGTGAAAAAAATTAGGAGTCCTAAAGTTAGGAGTGACACGCCCATTATTTTTAAGAGTTGCTCTTAAATTCGCCAGTTAGGAGCTACTTTTAACCTTAAAATTCTTTGTGAATACGGCCACAGATGTATAGATACAAATCTTTCTTAAAAGAAAAAAGAAAGTAGACTGAGCTGTAAGCACGTCCCAGCAAGATTCGTCACTAATTGGGGTCCTCTGGAAACATTTCCTTTGTGTTCTGTTCTGTTTGGAGCGCGTTTCTGTATTTGGTTGTGTTGTGAACCTTTGCAGCGCGTTTCTGTATTTGTTTGTTGTGAGTATTGGAGCACACGTGTGTTGTAAAACTGATGAAGATGTTTTCTTAATTTGCGGGTGTTTTTCTATTTGCATGTGTTTTCTTCAGTTGCAGCGCGTTGAGCTCTCTCAGCCACCATAGATTCAGCCATAAAACAAAAGCTTGTATACTTAAAGAGATAGTTCAAGGATTTTTTATGGGAATGTTTCAGGGTTTTTTGCGCATAGTATGAGGTCAATGAGGTCCCTTCTTGGCTCATGTTCAATTATACAATCTATGGGGCTGTTTTTTTCATCTTTTAAAATGCAAAAATGCATTATTATCCCTTAAACACATACGTATAACCATATAATAGTGTAAGTATATTTTTTTCTGCACATTAATTGAATCTCCATTGACTCATGTCACGTTCTGGTTTTGTATCATGTTCGTGTTTCATGTCTGTCGTGATCCTGCCATGTGTTCCCCATGTGAATGTGTCATGTTGTCATTGGTTGATTGTTTTGATTATGCTCAGAGGTGTCCCTTATCTTGTGTATTTAAGCCCTCATGTTTGCCATGTGTCTTTGTCAAGTATTGTTTCACTGTACAGACTGATCACATGAAATGGCGTATGTATGACACGCCTATTCGTATTTCCATTTATGGCGTGCTATCAACACGCAAAATCGCTTTTCAGCGTGTTTATGAACGCCGTTGACTTAACGTTACATTACTGTATATATAAATATACCCTACCCGTCACTGGGGTTAATACCATTTATGAGTCTTCCCCTACCATCCTAGGAAAAAAAATATCGCTCCCCAGATGTAGATCTACATTTTGCTTCGTTTCGCTCGGACATTTAACGGCGTGTACATACACGCGGAATCACTCGGACATTTAACGGTGTAGACATACACGCATACACGCGGATAGCTCAAAATGCGTATAGATAACATGCCACTTGACTTGAAAGTGGCGTGTATGTTTACGCAAAAGTCATGATGTCATGTTGCACTGTAACCACTTTTGGTAAGCTTCACATCCAAGTTTCATGCCATGCCATGCCTTTGTTTTATGTTTGATCTTGGTTTTGGACATTAAATAAATACTGCACTTGAGTTCTTCAAACTTGCCATCAGTGGACTTACTTACAACACAGGGATCCGGAGGGCAGAGCTGGAGCGACTAGGCCAGAGCCTGAGGAAGCCGTAGGGGTGAAGGGCCCGGAGAGCAGTGGATGGCGAAGGTGGTGCGATGTCTGAACCAGGTAGAGCCGACGGCCCAGCGAGGCTGAATCCTCGATGGTCACTGCTGGAAATGAGGGAAGGGAGCGCAGGTGCAGGAGCCAGGGCGACGGGTCGAGGAGGACTGGAGCTCTTTGAGGCCGGAGGCAGAGCCACGGGCTCCTCGTGCCCAGGAGGAAATGGTTTTAAGCAGTCCCGAGGTGTAGCCACACCACTAAGAGGAGGCTGAGGTGGTACCGAGGGGCTGATGGGAGACAGTTTGACTGGGTTGAAGGAATGGCTGAGGACTGGAGAGGAGACTGAAGAGAAACACAAGGACTGATTGAACACATTAAATCCAATGTAACAGTTTGGAGAGGGAGGCTGGGAGGGTCCAACGCGTCTGATGAAGACTACTTGGATTCGGTGGGAATCAAGGGATGTAGGGTTCATTAAGTCCATTAAATACTCACTCTCAGTGGGTGGAGGGTTGGGGCGCTCACTTCCATACCCTCGTATTGCATGAGGACTCCCACGGCGATGGATGGTGCAGTCGGCTCACACAACTCCGGTGACAGCTGTGGTGATGTACAGCTCGGTCTCTCCCATTGGGTGAAGGCGGACGTGTTGTCTGCGATGGGCTTGTACTGCAGCTCCTCACGGTGGGATAGTATCTGGCTGGGCACTGGATTGGGAGTGGGGCTGGTGTCGTCGTCAGCTGGTCAGCGATGAACCACAGGATACAAGCACCCACTCCACATAGTCGAGGAAGCTTCCTCAAGGACCCTTCCCGGACAATTGAGCCTTTGTCATGATGTTGAGTCCCACGAAGAGGAACAAACAAAGGCAGTTGTCCGGGAAGTTTGACTGATGGGTGAGGTCGAGGAAGTCTTCCATATGTGTCTCGAGGGAGCAATCTCCCTGCTCAAGGCACAATAACTGAAATTAGGGAGAATCCATGGTGAGGGAAAAAAAACCTAAAAAAAATCCACAAAAAAAATGAGAGGGGAATTTATATCTAAACAGATATTGTAAAGTTAATCACTAATGTGTCGGGTCTTCTGTCACGGTTGTGTAGTAAGCACACGTCGAAGAAAGTTCAAGTTTAAAACTGTTTGTAATAACATTCACAGGTACTGTACATCCAAATCCAAAGAGAGCGAAGCAACACAACATACCATAAACAAGAGTTGACAAAGACAAGGGGAAGACACAAGAACTGAAAATAATGATGATTTAAAGGGTACCTATTATGGCATTTAAAATGTTCCTAATAATGTTCTGGGAGTCCCCAACAACAGTTTTACATGCATGCAATGACAAAAAACACGTTTGTTGTCTTATAATATGTATTATTTTTACCTGATTTGCTCACCGACTCCCTAATGATTCGTTTGACGACTCATTTGTCCAAACCCCTCCTTTGCGTGACGCTAATCGGCGGTGATTGGTCAGATGACGCAGTCAGTTATATTTTGCGTTAGCCCAAAGCTTAAACATATTGATAAAGCACTTGCAACCCCTCCACCCGGGTCCCACTCGACCCGCTCCTAACCCAGGTCTCCGGCATGAGAGTCAGGCGCTCTAACAATGAGGCTAAAGACTGCAGCCCCTAGCATCTGTCGCCAGAGCGCCTATTGAGATCAGAGGAGTGAGGTTTACTCGCACAGCAACTACTAGCTGGCCTCCGTTACACTCACCCCCCTAAACCTCACTCCCATCCGGGTCACGGCACCAATGTAACCCCTCCACCCGGGTCCCACTCGACCCGCTCCGAGCGGGCCTCGAACCCAGGTCTCCGGCATGAGAGTCAGGCGCTCTAACAAGGAGGCTAAAGACTGCAGCCCCTAGCATCTGTCGCCAGAGCGCCTATTGAGATCAGAGGAGTGAGGTTTACTCGCACAGCAACTACTAGCTGGCCTCCGTTACACACTGCAGTACTACAATACGCTTCACATAATTTCACATATTTCAAAAAAAAAAAAAATGACATTGGAGACCTAGAAGCTGCTGAGCGTAACTCTCACTCTCTCACACACACGCACGCGCACACACACACACACCCACACACACACACACGCACGCACGCACGCACGCACGCACACACACACACACACACACACACACACACACACACACACACACACACACACACACACACACACACACACACACACACACACACACACACACACACACACACATAAAAGCAACAATTATTAATCGTACTTACAGGTTGTGATTCGGAGGAGGAAGCTGATCCAAATAAACTTGGTATTGAACGTTCCTTCAGTATCAGGCGACTCGCGAATCCACACTTGAAAGCATTTGTGTTTGTGAAGCGATCGTCATTAAAATAACGCGAACACAGCTCAAGGTGGCTATACTTGTGTGGTATAGTTGTAAATATAAACTCTAGCCACTGAGTCTTCACATGCTTGTCCCTGGCCAGTGAAAAAAAAAATTGCTTTTGATTCGCACTTCAGAACAGAGTCTCGTCGACATGTTGTCAGGTTTCTCTGTCTGCTCGGCACGCGCACTAAGTGGGCGTGTCGAATTCAAATAACTTGTACAAGTGACGTACGAAAGTTAGAGAGAAAGCATCGTTTGTCTATCGATTCATATCAGCGACTCAGAGTCGACTCTTACTTTTGAGAGACAATAACTTTGTATACAGTGAACTTTCATATTTAAAACTTTGCAGGATGTTTTTGATCACTTAGATCTATGTTACACACTACATGAAAGGTAATTTTCAAAATTCCATGATAGGTACCCTTTAACACACACCAGAACTGAGTGATGAAATCAAATCTGTAACTATGAAAACAAACAAGGCGGGCAGAAATGGTGCAAACGAAAACAAAGTCCAAACTAAGGTGTCTTGTGACAGATTTATAGGTACAGTAGTTTTTTTTTAAATGTTGAAATAGTTTTTACTTATGTTTTTAACGTGAGATTGTCAAAAAGATTCGAGACCCGAGCACAACGGTCAAACACTGTCTCGTCTAGCACATAAAAAAAGCAGCACAGTGGAATACAAAAACGTTCTGTGTGAACAGACCCTTACAGACACAATTACAGTGCTCTCTGCCCTCTCACTTGGAGATAATGCAAAGGAGTGAGAATCTAAAAGTGCCCCTAATAGCCTCTGTTAATCATTTAGAGTAGTCAAGCATTTGCTATAATTAAAGAATATTGAAATCTCCGGAACTATATTTGTTTCATGATCAGCACTGCACATTCATAAAACAGTTCACTGCTTTGCCTTGGTGGTTTCAACAAGATTTGAGGTTGAACTTGCCCTCCGCCCATGTCTCTAAAACATGTCCATTGAAATGACAGGATGTTGAGTGCTGCCATCCTCCTCTTGTGCCAAAGACATGAAATTCATAGATTCTGACAGAAGAAACTATATTTTTTTTAACTCAAAAATCTAACTGGAATAGCTGTGAAGGACAACTGTGTGAAAATTTTAACTTCCAGAAACCATTAAATATTTCACAAAGCATCAAGGATTGATGGCAGAAGGATTTAATAGTAATAATATTTGTTAGAGAATCCAGAAAAAAACATGAGAAGTCCAGTTTAATGCATTGACTTACATTGTATTCCTTTAATTTGCATATGATTGTGGGAGAGCTGGAAACACCAAATTTTTCTGACTCTTCTACTTGGCAGAACAACTGAAAGCCCACGATCCATCTTGAGCAAAGATTGCAGATTTTCAAGAACTTTCATATTATGTTGCCTAAAATTGTGGTCTTTGAGGTAATTTCTCATGCTCAAAGCCTTGTGTGATCAACCCCAAAGTGTTGAAAATATTTGTTATCCAAGTATTTAGATAATTAGAAACAGATAAGCAACGTTGTTATGGAAACCAATGAGACTTACTAGGTGTATGTGAAAAATTCAGGGTGTGGAATGACACACACAAAGAAGAATGACATCTTCATATGCATGAATAATGTTCAAAGCAGCTTCCCTATAGATCCGTAAATTGCATGTCTAATTGACTGTGACCCGTGTTAATTATTATCCCTGTAATTTTTGTAGCAGACTGAGCAGAAACGCCTCATGTACCGACCCGAGTGTGCACTGTACATAGATTTAAAGGTTTAAATTGAATAGACCACTTTTATTGTTATTTTGGGGTGATAAAACAGCTACAAAAAAACGGAAATCTACACAAAACCCACAAAAAATAAAAAAATAAAAAAATAGGGAACTCAAAAAGTCAGACATGGTATGTGTTTCATAGTTGCATTTATCATTATATATACGTCGAGTTTGTCTCAAGTTTCTCAAACTGCATCTCTGCATGCTGTGAGTTTGGGTTGCTTCATTCATTTGGGAACGCAAGATTTGTAACGTAACTAATTTGTAAATCTACGACAAGACAGGAGAATACATAACTATGTTTCTAAATATGCAAATTGTTGTTCAACGGGATTTCAAAATAAAAGTTTAAACCCTCGCACTGAGTTTGCATGTTTTTATGTGCACATGTTCTTGTTCAAGAAATTACAGCGGCTGTTGCATTTTTATCGTACAAAAGTGACCAAATATTAAAGATTAAGTTGACATTTGAATTAAATGTTGTTTGGCCAATATTAAACAAGGATTTTGATCATGCCGTAGTGTAACAACAACGATCACCCTCTGCATGCATTTGTTATAATACGTAATGTACATAAGTTATGTTTATATTAGTTTATATAATTTATTTTACATTGTGTATTTTAACAGTGTTGTTCAATAAAACCCATATGATTACTTACTTTGAACCAATTATTATTGCTTGTTATTATATATTTGTATGTTAAGTAATTTTAAAGGCTGTGTTTCACTTGGATCTATTTTTATTACAATTTTTAATCTGATTACTCGATTATTGGTGGAATAGTCGGTAGAATACTCGATTACTAAAATAATTGATAGCTGCAGCCCTAATTGTAATTCATTCTGTCTTGAAGGGTGCATACGCAGCAGCAGTAACTAATTATATGCATTAACAAAATGTATCGGAACAAATAAATATATTATTCTCTGAAAAGGTCAGTGAGTTAAAAAAAAGCTTAAAATGTGACAGCAAGAAGTGGAACTTTGAGCTGTCAGTATAGTTGTGGTATGAAAATCCCTGAATGAGATGTGTAAATGAAGAAGACAAGGGGACCAAATATCGAACCTTGAGGCACACCATTGGTTGGATCATGTGACAGAAGGGTCTTCACCAAGATGTTGTGTACATAGGCTTTATGCCGAGCGTCACGTGACCAAGCCGGAAAACAGATCGCATCGCTTACGATTCAGGTCTTTTGTATGTGCTTCATGAAAATTTTTGCGGTTTTACTCAAGATAACTTAAAGGGATACTCCACTTTTTTTGGAAATAGGCTCATTTTACAACTCCCCCAGAGTTAAACAGTTGAGTTTTACCGTTTTCAAATCTATTAAGCCGATTTTCTGATATTTAGAAGAATATCAGTAAGCAGACAGTTTCTGGTCTCATTGACTCCCATAGTATATTTTTTTCCTACTATGGAAGTCAATGAGACCAGAAACTGTCTGCTTACTGATATTCTTCTAAATATCAGAAAATCGGCTGAAAGGATTTGAAAACAGTAAAACTCAACTGTTTAACTCTGGGGGAGTTGTAAAATGAGCCTATTTCCAAAAAAAAGTGGAGTATCCCTTTAAAAGGAGCAAGCAAAAATGAGCATAACCAATGTCCCTCGCATGTGCAGATTGATATTTAAAAGTTTTTGAATTTTTCTTCTTCACACTAACGTTTAGATATTTAAATAGCATAAAACACCAATAGCAAAGTGAACTTAGTGGGTTAGCTGATTACCTTAAAAATCCATAGATATCGTAGTTAATTCTTACGGCCGTAAACACTTTCTCTGACAAGCGGATGCAATGAGACCCGTTTCCCGATTTGGTCACATGACGCTCGGCATAAAGCCTATTAAGAAGATGAGGGGGCAAAATACCGATCCTTGAGGTGCATCATTGTTTGGTTCATGTGAGAGAAGGGTCTTTTCCTAGATGTTGTGTACTGTATATTAAGAAGATGAGGGGGGCAAATGCCGATCCTTGACATAGTTCCTCCGGCTTTCCATCACCAGCTCCCTCGATAACAACACACTGAGGACCCTGTTCTAGATTGGGGCAACTTTCCACCAGCCCATTAACCTCCCAGACACGACAGGGCTGGACTGGAGGGACACCTTGATTCGGTGTCTGGAGAGCGTTGGGTCCCGGTCTGGAACCAAGCCCATCTTAGAGTCCATTCCTGAGTCTCTTCCTGTCATGGCCACCGTTCCCGAGTCTCGTCCCAAGATGGCCGCCGCGCTAAAGTCTCCTGTCCCTGTCCTCGTCCAGAGTCCAGAGGAAGTGGATTTAATAGACTTTGACACCGATATACCCTGTCTTCCACCATATGTTTTATCTGTCTGCCCGGAACTATCTGTCCTAAATTCCCACCAAACCTCCCTCTCCCACCTCCCATTATCATTTCCTCATCCACGCCTCCGCTGCTTCCTTTTAACCCCCTCAGCTCACCCTTATTCCACCATCAGTGATGTGGGGTCACCACTGGTCTGCCAGCCTCCCTCATCTCCACAGTGGCCCATCAGTCCACCAGCTCTGCCGGACTCCCTCGTCCCTCTGGCTTCGCCTTGGTCGTCGCCTCAGGACTACACTCCTCCGGCTTCACCTCGTCCCTCTGGCTCTGTTGGACTCCGCACTCCCCCCAGCTCCACGTGGTCCTCTGTCTCCACCACGACCCTCTGGATCCCCGCCTCGGTTGCCAGAGCCGTCGGCATCGCCATGCCCCTCCAGATCCTCAGCATCGCCATTGCTCGTCAGCTCTGTCTACACTCTGGTCTCCACTTCCACCTGCTCCGCCTCTGTCAGTCAGCCCCCTGGAGTCGTCAGCCCTTTCTCCTCCTTGACTCCTCCCACCATCGGCTCCGCCCTGGTCCCCTGAACTGCTGCCACCATCCTGGAGGCTTCCCGTTCTGCCGAAACCACGCCCTCGTCAGCTTCCAGGATGCCCACCCCCCCACACACTTTTTTGGATGTTTTACGGCGCCAGGACGCGCCTCCCTGGAGGGCGAGATAATGTCACGTGTCAGTGCATGTTTGGACTTTCAGGTTGTGTTTTGATTGGTTCCTGTTTTTCTTTGTTCTTTTCCCACCACTCCTTCGTTTCTATGGTTACTATCATTAAGTTCATTTGTCCCAGCTGTGTATGATTAATTATCTCGTTTCTGTTTGCTATTTGAGATGCATCCTTTCTATCAGTCCTTGTCCGATCTCCGTTGTGTTTATGTGTGTTTTCCATGCCTGTCAGCTTGTTCCAGATTACTATTATTAAAGTTTTAGTTTGTATGTATAATCAGAATCTTCAGTCTGTTCCTGAGGAAACCACAGTGTGACAGTAGCTTACATGCAAGTTAGGTTCTGTAGCATAGCTGTCTAGCATGCAAGAGGTAGGCAAAGGTAACTAATGAATAATAAGAATATATTATACACAATAAAGTACTAATGAGGCATTGATTATGGGAACACCTGATTCTACAAACTAACAATTGAGTAGGCTATATACTGAAAAGTATGTGACCAGGGCTTGACATTAACTTTTTGAGGCACTTGTCCTTTGGACAAGTAAATTTATGTTTCACTTGTCCATGCACAAAAGTCACTTGTCCGGGTAAAAATTCAGAATTTTATCTAGGGCTGCACGATTTGGGGAAAATGTCATATTGCGATTATTGAGGTCAATATTACGGTTGCGATATGCGATATAATAAACAAATGGTTTCATGAGTCAACTTGTTTGGTTCTAAACCAAGTGCACACACAGATTAGTGATAATTCTGAAATTAGCAATAACAACTAAACGATTGATAACACCTATAATGATCATTAGCCATTGATGTCTGGATAAAAATTAACTGTCTAACAGGTAGGACATATACAGACATTGAATAAAGTTATCAAACAGTCTGCGCTGCATAAATTATAAATTATATATAGACTACTTCTTATTAAAGCTACACAAGTTCTTTAGCCAAGAGCAGTGAGTAATTTTCTCTGTTCCCTTTGTTCTTTGATTAACTTTACTGACAGAACGCTTTATTGGTAGCTGGCCCTTTAAGAGCAGCCGCTGTGGACAGAGACGCGGATCTCACACGCGCCTCATTCTCTCACGAGTCACAACTCTTTATGTCCATCATAAGACTGCTCTTATGTTAGGAAGATAATCGACAAATGACATTTTGGCTTAATTGTGTGTTGTTGATGTTCGTTCAAGCGCGAAAGAGAACTGTATTCTGGCGCGCGGTCTGTGCATGAACATCATACTGGCGTGCGTCTTTCTGTGAGTCACATTCAGGACATTCACAGGCAGCGCGAAAAATGTGTTCGTTTCAAATCGGTAAAATTAAATCTGTAAAATAGACGTAACGAGTGGAACATAACGTGAAGTAACATGGCATTTTATTTTGTTTGAAATTTAACTTGTCTGGTCGGACAACTAATTTTCTCTTCTACTTGTCCTACAAAAAATCCACTTGTCCCGGACAAGCAGACAAGCCTTAATGTCGAGCCCTGGTGACTATCCAAAATTGCAATTCTCTTGAAGTATTTGAATGCCATGCGATAACGTTTAATCTCTGCTGGAGGCCAAGACAAACTTGTAGTGTCCAACTTTATTAATTGAATGCACTTGTTTTTTTTATAAAAACAAGCTATAATTTCGTTTTCCTTTCTGTCATGAATACAGGGCAATGAGTTGTGCAATGATACTGATATTGAAGCAAAATAAAAGGTCACTGATCAACAAAAGGTTGTATACTAATGGAGGTTAAGGAATTAATAAGAGCCATAAATGTTATGCACGCTATACTCTGAAAGCTATTTGCTGTTAATTAGCATAATTCAATATGTAAACAGCTCCTTTGGTTTGAAGGATTGTATAAAGTTTGCAAAGCAAATCCTTCAAACAGCATGTGACAAAGGATTTAGAAATTTAGCATTGTTTAAGGTTACAGTTCATTTATGGGATTTCCAGCAGGGAACTAAGAAAATATACAGCTTATTTGAATTACTTAGTTAATTACTAGTCATAGGGCATACTGATCCACAATTTTGATCCCATGTCATTTCATTTAGCATATTTAATTTTCATTATCAAATATCATAAGCATTAAGCAAATGATCTGTAAAGGAGCAGAAAGCCTGAAACTAGAAGTCTAATCCTTTGTTGTTTCTACCTATTACATTTTTAAAATGATGGCTTTGTATATAATCATCAATCTCTGCAATCACCATTTTATCCTTAGAAATCAAATAAAATGTCCATTTAATAGCTTAGTTGCTTTTTTATTATTATTTGCATTTATCATTGCTTTTCCCTTCTGAAAGGAACAGATCTGAAGCAAATTATTGGACACATTTTTAAAAAGCACAATATTTGCGACAAAATAAATGAATGATAATATAATGTCTGAACTTTTAAACAATCTATCCCCAGTCATTTACAGTTTTATATACAAAGGGCTTGATGTATGGAAATGTCTCTCAGACAGCAATTCTTGTGTCTGATGTTTGGAAAAGGTTGGCTTCCATATGATAAGACTATAACGATGTTATTGTTCACTGACGAATCACGTAGGTCATAACAGATGGAAATGCATAATTAATAGGCATTGGCTTAATGCATAAATGAATCTGTGTCGGTTTTTGTGTCATGACACCTACAGAGATTTTCACAATCCAATGAATTATGAATAAAGAAAAAAATAACGTCAAAATGAATCCATCAATGTGAACTGCCACCAAAAGGTGAGTCAGAAGCATACATGCATGTATTGGTTATTTTCTATTTAGCACAGTGTTTCAGAACAGAACTAGTAGTTCGGTACGGTGAACGTGATTTCACCAAGTACAACATGTTCATGGATAAATATCATAGTTGATCCTGGAACAAAATTACAATCAACTAACCAGATTCGAGGGACACGTTTACAGTTTATGTCAAGTTTGGGTTAGGTGCTTCTACATCAGTGTTATTCACCTATCATTTCCCTCTGAATTTTCTGATAATTTATTAGGTTAGGTTAGGGGTAGAGATGTGGTTAGGACGAAATTTTCAGACAGGAATGGTTTTCCAGGATCAACAAAATAAGTTGACCCAGGAACATGTCTTACTTGGCAAAATCACGATGACTATCCATATTCTCTGTGACATTCTAAAATTATAGCGGGAAAGAAAATGAAGACATCTGTTGCGGTTATCAAAACCACTTCATAGTAAAAGACTGAAGCCTTTCAATGTAATATTGCTCTAAGTCAGGGGTGTCGAGGGCCGCTCTCCTGCAGAGTTTAGCTCTGACTTGGACACTCCTGCTCTAAGTTATAAGGATAAAAGGAATATTTCACCTAAAAAATAATATATTAGAAAAGTACCTTGTCAAATGCCAGCTCAACTGTTCTTCTACTGGCCTTATTTAGCCAACTGTCACAATTGGTTGACGTGGAGAAGAAAATAATAGGGATGGCAATTTCAAAACATGAAGCTTCGAAGCCTTGACGAATCTTTTGTTCTGAATCAATGGTTTGGAGCGTGTATCAAACTGCCAGAGTCACATGATTTCAGTGAACGATGCTTCATTACGTCAAAACTGTTTCGAAACACTTCGAAACGTCAAAGGTTAACCGCTGGGGGCGATTATCTCTGTCAACCCATGAATCATGAGCAACAGTGAACAAGTGTCTGTGGGTATACCTGATCTCTGATCAGTTTTATACATTTGTAGACGTTTTAATTAGACAATGGTATAATTAAAATGAGGTAGTTAATAGTCTTATTTGTCTGTTTAGCTGAGCCATTCATAGGACAAACAAAACAAACCCTAACAATTGATAAAAGAACACGTTTACACATGATAATCTTATTAGATGATTAGATAATTGCATTTGAAAGATTTTACTTCCAGTAAATCATTTGCAATAGTTTTTAAAAGGTGTTTTCATGCATGTTTGGCCTGGGTTTTTGTTGCATTTACACTGTTCTGAGCACTAGGGGACACCGCGGAGACGGGTGTCGGATTGTTTCGAAGCCTCGGCACAATATGGCACATTTGAATCAACTGTTTCAGTGTTTCACGAAGCCTTGATCACTAGAAAATAATGATAGATCTAATTGCAGAAGTGTCTTTGTTTATTTTCAAACTCAATACTAACAAAATACACCATAAAAAAATAAAATAAAAAAAAACATAACGCGATGTAGACGGAACAAAAACCTGCTGAAAACATGCTTAATATATACATAACCAATCAAAGAAACGAGCAACAGGTGTTCAACTTAATCAATCAATGAAAAAAAAAAAAAACATGGAAACAGACAAGGAAACCAAACAGGCAGGTCAAAGAAGAAAAACTAAGAGTATGTTTACACGACAAAGATGAACAAAAAAACGGAAATGTTTTTTCTTTGAACAGATGATATTAAAACAAACCCAGTTCACACAGAACTGTGAACATGACTAAAAATACTGTATTATTATGCCAGGCCAGTAGATGGCGATGCCACTTTGTAAAGAAACACTACAAGCCTGACTGAACACATACTGCAATACACATACACATGACGTCACTGTTTTAGTTTACATGGATATGATAACTGTATCATTTTCAAAAACTAAGTTCTGCCATGACAACCTTCGGGAGATTGGTATGATTATAGAGATTGGCATGGTTATGGATATGGCAATGTTAACGTATTTGGTCTTGGCGGATGAGATTTGCTACGCTGCTGCAGAGCAAGTACCGAGACTGGCTACAGCCAATACATTCACAGACATTGCAGATCTATACAGGTGGAGCTGGGGAAGGGGGAGGGTTTCTGAAAACGCACTGCAGACTGCTAACAGCAACAAACCGATATTTGTTTGAATGTTGAGTCGCAGCTCATTGGACGCTGATGCAACATCATCCAATCAGCTGTGCCATGTAGATAATGATGTGATCGCTACCAAATGAGTCAAAGACCTATCAGCCTGCGCCATCTAGAGTTTCATGCTAGAACTAGGTATTTTTGCATTTTCAGGCCCATGAAATGCTGTTGTTGTGTAAATGAACAGCCAAAATGCATAAAAAGTTTTCCGTTTTTATTTGAAAACAGTGTTGTGTGAACAGATAAACTAAACATAACTCTGACACTAGCACACTGTTCCTTATTTTTAGGTGGGCAAAAATCTCATAAAAATATGTGGCCAATGGGCGTATAGCATTTGTTTGCGTATTCCCTTTAATAGTATTCACTATTCTTTTTTTCTTGTTAAAGGTCTCTAGGGTTGCTTTTGTGGATACAGCATGAAAATATCTAATATGCATTTTCCATTCCTTGAAGAAAGGGCATGGTGCACATACCAATTCTTTGTAACATTTACATCACTTTCAGCATGTTTAAAGCCCTCAGGCAAACTAAGAAGCTTCTATTTTTAGATCCTCAAGCTGCTTATTCTGATCAAATATGAATAGAGAGTTCTGCATAAGAATCAACTTATCTATGTGTTTTTTTGTTCTACTGATAGACCGAACTCAGTGTACGTTAGGTAATGGAGGATATTAGGTTTGAAGGACTTCAAAGAACAGCCTCTGGTTCACAAAATGTGCCGTACAACACTGAGATAAGGTGCAGTTTGCCTCGCTGTTTAGTGCTTATATGCTTTAAATTCATTCGTTTCTATTAGCTAAAAAATATGTGGAAGACTGAATCGATGCGTATGCTAGGTAATGGAGGACATTAGGATATTAGGTTTGAAGGACTTCAAAGAACAGCCTCTGATTCACAAAATGCGCAATATATTGCCGAGATAAGGTGCAGTTTGCCTCGCTGTTTCAGTGCTTATATGCTTTAAATCTATTAGCTAAAAAATATGTGGAAGACTGAATCGATGCAGGAATTACAGACCTAATAGCGACAGTAAATGCGTTAATAATGAATGTTCTCGATTCGATAATTCGAAAGTATAATAGGACAGGATCACATTGCAGTAATTATTACTAAATTAAAGTTTTAATATAAATAATACAAGTTATTTTATTAGTTTTTGAGTCAATAGGGTTAGTTTTTGCCACATGAAACACAAACCGTTGTAAGACTGGAAAGCCTGGATGATGCTGAGCCGTCTGGACTGTGAAACTACTCCCCAAGAAAACAAAGGACATTTCAGGAAATTAACATTTGAACTCTCTTGCAAAATTACCAAAATTATCCCCTCAGTATTGTCTTAATTTCCATTTATTTCCATTTGCCCCCTCTTCCCCCATCTCGCTGAGATAACCTGAAATTCACCCAAAAAAAAATCAAAATGGTTTAATGTGAACAATTATCATCCAACACAATACATGTTTGGCATCATTTGAAATGTCTTTAAAAACATGACTGGTATAAAGTTTTCATTCCCAAAGAAGTAAACCAAAAGGTAATAAAGAGTTTAGAGATATTTTGCTTTCTGTGGAGGGTGGATCCTCTGCCAATTGGTCTTTCATGCAAATTGTCTTCTGTCCTCAGTAAGATATAAACTACCCAGGTCTGGAGACTTGATTAATGCAAATTCCCATTGTTAGCTCATGCTTCAACTTGAAAGAGGTTTCTGTCTTGCTCTGAGTATTTATAGAGATGTTGCAGGTGGCTCAGCGTGATTTGTAATCAGATCAGCCCGTAATGCTGAATGTCCTCAGAAACTCTGCATTATGTACTTGGCATGAACATGCAACCTATATCCGGATGTTGTCCACATACACATTGAAAAGACAAGTGTAAACACGCCTCTGATGGGAATGTTATCCGATCAGCGTGTCCAGGTTCGGAGAGAGTCGAGGACGCATTGTGATCGGATATCTGTGATGTAAACGCAATCCAGCCATCGTGTCTGCATTCACAGGTGGACGTCACACAACCCCCCCAACACTGTCGTTATTCCCCCTCCTCTCTCCGGAACTGAGAGCTGTGTGGTTTTGCGATACAGTCGAGTGCAAAGTGCATGTAGGCTACATTGCAAATATACTGAAATGTTTGCCTTTACAGTTCGCACCCGAAAGTTGCAGAACCATTCATTTTCTGTAAAGAACGCACATTTTTCCCACCACAGCTGGCAACGTTCTCGGACCCATACGTTCCTCTGTACCGTTTCCATTACGGCATCTATCCACATTATTATTACTTGCAGCCTCTTCATCCTCCTAATTTTGGGAGATTTGTAAAATGTCCCCCGACTGAAAACTGTTTATAAAAGAAAACTCACCACTTCAGGTCGACTTTGCACCGGAGCCATCCTTTTTTTTTTTTCGATTCTCTTGAAAGCCACTTGATGTGGACATTTGTCGTTTGGTTGATGTCGATGCAGTTCGATACTTTTGAGGATGAAGGTGTATTTGCATGCATATGAAACAAGCTGAAGTAAATGTCACAATACCAGTTCACATTTAAAGATAATAGATAATGCCTGCTACAGACTGTGTGATTTCAGCAACCCTATAAGATCATTACAATTCACACTGTACGACGTGGATATAATAAACTTGGGTACGACATGTAGACTGTATGATGATGACACTGTTGAATCATTTTGGAAACTTCTACTTCCCTATATTCCTAACCATAATATCTGACTTTTTACTACACTAAATTTCATGAAGATGTACACAGAGGAGACACGATAGCAATGTCCGATTTGTGAACAAAACATCCTTTTGAGCCGATTCTTTTCAATGAACTGGTTAAACCGGTTCACAAATCACATTGAATGAGTCATTTGTGAATTTGATTGATGGAGTTGGAGTAGTCAATGGCCCTGTCCCCAATGGCACAGATCATGTGCACCTGTCCGTTATGTCCACAAGAACATTGGTTGTCCCATTTGTCATGAAGAGTGCTCCACAACAGACTTCTTCCCAACAGTGAAAGCGGCATTGTGTCATAACCACAAGGGTTTACGGTTCCCTTTGGGACAGGAAAAACAATGCACTGATTCAATGATTCGGTCGGATCGAGCCTCAAGATAAGATATTTTCAGACTCAGAATAATCCAAAAAACTAGAGCAATATAGACAAAATAAGAATTGCAAAAAAAGTGCTGGTGGGTGCTTTGCAGTAAGTAATGGAAATAAAATACTTGCATTTCTTTGAACTCTTTCCCCCCACCATTGACAGAATTTTCCATGTTTACAAGTTTTTACTGTTATATGGTAGGGGGCGCTATACCAACTTATGAGAGAGTACACTAGTTTTAAAACACAGGCAAAAAAAGAAGCAGAAACAAGTGATAAAAGTATTGCTTATACATATTGTAGTCTGAAAAAAAAACACGATTTTCTCAGCTTTTTGTTCAAAATGTAACTTTTTTATTAAACTAAAAAAGAATATATGAAGAATAAAACATTTATTTATTTTTAAGCAGAGGCTTTGTTCTTTCTTTTGATATATTGCATGTTCAGATACTCGTAAAACAAAATACTCTGATAAAAAAAAATGCTGGCGGTAAAAGAGTTAATAATGTAGCAGCTTGTTTTTTTTATACTTTTTAATTTAAAAAGGCGCTGTTGTGGAAATGATGTGACAACACATTTGTCATTTGGTTGATGTTGATGCAGTTCGATACTTTTGAGGATGAAGGTGTATTTGCATGCATATGAAACAAGCTGAAGTAAATGTCACAATACCAGTTCACATTTAAAGATAATAGATAATGCCTGCTACAGACTGTGTGATTTCAGCAACCCTATAAGATCATTACAATTCACACTGTACGACGTGGATATAATAAACTTTGGTACGACATGTATGTAGACTGATGGTTGATGACACCTGTTGAATCGCAGAAAAGTTTGCTTAGACAAAAAGTGTCCGGATTTGAAATGACCATCCACAGTTTGTTTTGTTTTTTACTTGCCGTTTAGGGGGATATTTATCAAAAACATATCTTAACTATAGGTTTGTGCCGAAAAAAAAAAAAGACAGTAGTCTTCACAGTAAATACACCTGTGCGTCCGTGAACACTGCCTAAAGTCATATAAAAACAGGCCAATTTAGCCAGTTCTTACCATACAACACTTACATACATGGGTGTCCTACTGAGACTACAGGTAAATGTAGACAAACATTTTGGGATTTGCAGTGACATTCCTCAGATAGGCTTGTCAAAGTCCATCAGGATGATGTCGAGGGAAGGTTAAACAGAACAGCAAGTCCAGAGACACAGTGGTTGGTCTTCTAGCTTTGTTGTACAAGCAGTACCTGGACATCTAGACCTTGTATATGGACAACCACAATACACATTTACACTAAATTTAATCATTTAGCAGATGCTTTTATCCAAAGCAACTTACAAATGAGGAGAACAATAGAAGCAATCAAAACAACAAGCCACATCTGCTTACAAATGAACGGGTAAATGCTTACTTCAGTAACCTCAGTGTTTACTTCCATAGCATCCTGTGTGCCACCACCTTTTTATTCTTTAACGCATGCAAGTCAATTTGGGACCGTGAGGAGTTGACACTTGAATCTGATATTGGCCACACAAAAAAAAAAAGAAAAAAAAAAGGAAATCAGATCTGAGCAATACATCTGAATTGAGCACTAAAGGTGATGATACACAGGGCAACTTTTTGAGCAATGTTGCTGGGCAATCTTGCCGAGCAATTGTTGCTTGGGCACTTTCCATTGGGCATTGAAAATGGGCAATACATTTCTATCTGGATAATTTAGATCGACCGTGGGCCCTGTGTATCATCTAGTTGCTTGTTAACGGCAACATTGCCCAGCAACATTGCACAAAAGACAGAAGTGATGGTTTTTGGTGGCACTAATGGGACTCCTCCTGTTGATGTGGGTGCCTTGTCCCAGTACACCAAGCCAACCATCACTAACCTAGGGGTTAAAATTGACTCTGACCTTAAGCTCCTCAGTCAGATCAGGGCAGTCGTTCAATCAAGCTTTTTTCAATTGAGGAAGGTGGCCAAAATAAAGCCTTATCTTCCGAGGCAACATTTTGAGACAGTTATCCACGCCTTTGTTACCACTCGGCTGGATTACTGTAATTCACTGTATGTGGGTCTTCTATAGCCTGTCTACAGATGGTACAAAACTCTGTGGCATGGCTTTTAACTGGAACACGTACAGTATTCACAGGCACATTTTGCCCATGTTAGCCTCACTTCACTGGCTGCCCGTTCATTTTAGGATTCAATTGAAAATTATTTGATTTGCTTTTAAATTCCTAAACAGTCCTGCCCCACCCTATATTTCAGAGTTGCCACATCCTTACACACCCACTTGTCTCTCAGGTCAGCTGATCAACTGCTCCTGAACAGGCCCAAAACAAAGCATAAGCTCAGGAGGGACCGTGCTTTTGCTGTGGCAGCTCCTAAACTGTGGAATGATCTGCCTCTGCCCATTAGACAAGCCTGAGGGAATTTGCTGAGGGAAAATTCGGTCCAGGGTTCGCTAATCCAGGGAACTCTCTTAAAGGCCATTGCACACTCAGTCCGAATTTTTCGTATGCGTTTTTTCGTGTTCATCAGCCTAAAAATTCGTCACGCACACTGAGTCCGATGCGTATGTATTAAACCTTTGCGGAAAAAAAACGCAAAAAATACAAAATGGATTCGTCAAGCAGTGAGGATGATTTTGTTGCCCTCTCTCTTCTTTAAAAGAGAAAAAGAAGAAAAAGAGGGTCCATCCAATTTTGTTGCGCAATTATCCCGAGCGATTCAAAATTTACCTCAGAATGTCAATTGTCAATGGAACAGTTTGATGCTTTGCTAGCGATACTGGAGCCACATATTACAAAGAAACAAAACACACACACACACACGGCCGGCAGAAACGCTGGGCATACACAACAGCTGTATGGTTTGTTTATCATACAGTACTTTGTGCTGCAAGACAAAGTGTATCAACTTGTCAGATGCCATTCTGGATTATGTTGTTTGCTTGTACGGTGCGTCTGAATAGTCAAAAAACCTCTCAAAATGCTGGCTGTGGATGCGAAAAACGCAGAAAATCGAACCTGATCCGAATTTTTTTATGACGGACGAAAGTTTCGGAGGCAGTGTGCAAGCGTGATTGACATAACGTGAGGTCGATTTTTTTTTTTTAACTTGCGAAAATTTCGGATGCGAATTTCGGACTCAGTGTGCAATGGCCTTAAAACAAAAAAGCGCCCGTTATCACTTCAGGGAGGACAAAGGTGCACAAGGGGGACCGTGTTTTTGCTGTGGCAGCTCCTAAACTGTGGAATGATATGGCTCTGCCCATTAGACAAGCTTCTTCTGTTTTAAATCTCATCTGTTATCACTTCAGGGAGGGCAAAGGTGCAAGCTGTACAGCCAGCCCGTTGTCCGGAACTGTTCATACCCAATAGCACATGGGACGAAACTGGCTCAACACAGAGATTATAAAATCCCACGAAGGTATTGGATGTCGCCCAGCCTGCTGCTCTACAGATGTCTGTTACAGAGGTGGCATTGGCTAGAGCCTAGGAGGATGCAACACTTCTCCTGGAGTGTGCACACACTCCTAAATGGCACGGCATGCCTTGGGCCTGGTATGCCAAGACAATGGCATTCACAATCCAATGAGCCATCCTGTTTGGAGACAGCCTTCTCCTTCTGCTGTCCCCCAAAACAGCCAAAGAGCTGCTCAGAGCTTCTGAAGCTCTGTGTGTGGTCCAAGTAAACATGCAGGCTGCGTACTGGACACAGCAACGACAAGGCTGGGTTTGCCTCATCCTAAGGCAGTGCTTGAAAGCTCACCACTTGGTCCCTAAAAGGGGAAGTGGAAATTTTGGGAACGCAGCCCGGCCGGTGTCTCAGGAAAACGTGAGAGTATGCCGGACCGAACTCACAGAAAATAGCTTACTTCTGCATTGCTACCAATCAGCACCTGACACTGTCTTAACCAGATGCGATAAGATTCCAGCGACAGGCAATTTATCTGTCCACACCAGGTATTAGGGAGATAGGAAAAAAATCTATTTCATTTAAAAATCGAGTTGTAGGTCAAATCAAATTGATTTTTTCTCCCCCTCTTCAGTATAGCGTACATACATTTTGCATTCGCCAAATCTTCCTTCAGGGTTTCCGTAGCACGCTCCCTGCGGAAGGGTGGGAATCGTAAATCGAGTTTTTTATAAAATAAAAATAAAAAAAAATCTTAAAAAAAAAACGCATTTTTTTAGGATCGCCCAGCTCTACTAGGTGTCCCCCAATGTTTTTTGATCACGCTCCCCCTTTAAACCTTTAAAAAATCAAGCATCCCCCCCCAAACCCCACCTCACCTCTCACTACCAAAAAATGTCTCTCTAAAATGATAAAAAGATAGAAAGATTTTTTAAATTAAACACTTCCAATGACACCTGCAATAGTTTCACTTTTCTAGGGTTAGGGTTAGCTAACTAACTAACTTCTATGTCGGGCTTGTTCAGATGATGGCAAGTCAACTGTCTGAAGAAGCACGATTCAGTGGAATTGGCGCTTGGTGCCGCTTTATAAAGGCAGAGCGCCAACTGATATTCACACACTTGAACACCGTTACAATGGTTGTTTTCTGGACCAATGATATCTTTAGAATCGTCTGTGGGGCGGAGTTTCCACTGAACTGTTTTGGGGATAAAAATCACGCATCCACACCAGATGAAAAGCTAGTACGAGATGCGACAAAATCAATCAAAAATCAAAGCCAATCAGGAGAGCCTGTGGACGGAGACTCTATCTGCAAATGCACTGCACTCACAATGAAATAGATAAGTACAAAATCAAATTCAGAAATATAATCACTATTGTTTGGGGGGGGGAATCAACTCCGACATTTCATACAAGATCATTGGCATGCTTTGTATGTTGTTGTTCCAGCAGCGACTTAGACATAGTACGTTTATAAAAATAGAATCTCATGTCGCGTCTTGCCATCGCGGTTGGTTAAAATATAATTTAACGCATGTCGCTTTGCGTTTGGTTAGGACACGGGCATTCTCACAACTAAATAAGTAATTGCAGTCCTGACCTAAAGAATAGCCTGGGACACTATATCTGCCAGAAATAATTTGTTAGCATTAGCAAAGATCCCTACAGTGTTTCTCCTATTGTGAGCTTGGAGGTTCAAGGTCAACATTTTTAGGCAAGTTGTATTTTAAGGGAAGATGTTTCGAATGTAAACTGAGGCAATCTGGTATTTAATTATGATTTAAATACCGATTTCAGTGCTATTAATTAAATGTTTAATTAAAACATGATTTCTCAGATGGTTGCATCATCAAATTTAAAAGTGTCCAGATGATCAAAATCCCCAGGGATTATGGTCCATCACTTCATTTCTTACAGTTAGCACAACTGCAGAAGAACATTATGATATTTATTGTCTCTGTGGAGAAATATTTCAAATTAACAAGGGAAATTAATTACAGCTTACACATTCAGGAATAAAGTAAATAATTAGTCAAAAAATTAATTATCTGTCTACCTTATTTTATAGTTATGTAAAGCCGTTGACACTGCATTACAGATACAATTTCCAATTTCCCAATTTCACGCATGTGTCATGTACAAATGTGCAGTTTGTGTTACACAGCACTTCTAATGATGGCAGACAAAGTTGTTACACCCATTGATCTTTTTGTTTGAGGTTTTGCGAACAGGAAATGACACGGGCCAGGCTGTCTGAGAGATGGAAAGCCACTTTGACTCAAGCATCCAAGGTTAGCAAAAAAAGTGTAACGCTGCAGTATGCAGGGAAGGAGACCAGATGCCATTCTGTTGAATAGATGTCAACCGAGGAGAGGCTTCACTACGCTGAATAAACTGCTTTTGTGGAAAAAACAGCTTATCAGCTTATGTTGAATCTTCAACATGTTTGCTCTTAAAAATTAATTTTGTATTATCTATTTAAGAGTTTATAGTGGAATAAATGCTGATTAATAAGAAAAGTCAAAGATTTCACAGCCACAATTTTGTGATTTTTGTGACTCAGTTTACAGCACTTCTCATTCATTTCTATGGTTTTTGCAAAGAGTGAACGAAACTGTGAATGAAATTCAATGACTTCAAGGTTGTAAAGTAATGGGCTACTTGCACATAGCAACCTGACGTCATATCCACAACGGGTAAATACGGCTCGCTCTCTTCTGGTCTGAAAGCGTACATACACAACGTAGACATTTTCCGCCTAATACTAGAAAACAGTACAACATTATAATAAGCATATTCTGTCAGCCCAGGGATGTTTATTAGCCTAATGTAAGCTAGCAAACTAACGTAAGCCATAAAGTTTGAGATATATAGACTTACCTTCATATCCGTGGATATATGAAGAGGCATACATTTTAAAGCCCTTCTCTCTAATTTGCTGGTAGGTGATTTGGAGGAGGACTTACAAAGGCGATATACGTCCGTTATTGTAAGTTTCGGCAACTCTTGTAAACATCTCATCTCATAGTGTAGAATAGCGCCGGAAAAGACGAGGCCGCATTTACGGTAAGGAAGTAGTTACGTGCAAGGAGCTCATTGGTTTTCAAGACCCATGATTGTAGTCGAGCCATGGACCCCCATATCTCCTTATAATAATACCATCTCTGATGGGGAATACAGATCTTGAGCTACATGTTTCGACTACTGCTAATCTGTGGAGTTATACTCAGAACACACTGTATGATTTTGGGCGGTCCCAGAAGAAAGATGACCAATCGTGGCGATTTCTGTGGTCGTGGCTCCTAAACGGTGGTCCTACATCATACAGGGAGAGAAGCTTGTAGTTCACGGTCTTGGAACCAAAGATAGCCTGCGATAATTTTCTCACAGAGTGCGTTTACATGCACCCCTCATAATGCAGTTATAATGGGATTTTTGCAATATTGAGATTAAACTTTACCTCATGTTAACGCAATCGTAGTAACCTTATTTGCAGATTTTAATCACAATAAACAGGCATGTAAACACCTTATTTTTATTATTACCGCTCTGACCATAGTGTGCATGTGCTCGGACGTACACGGATGCTGTGTGTTGTTCACACAACTTCATGGATAAACTCATTGACATTATTCTGAAGTTTTCTCATCTCCAAATCGCTAAACTCTGTCAACACAACTCGCTACGCAGTCTCAGCTCCGTATCTTCATCCAGACGGCGCAAAGAATGTGACGGCAGCGTTGCGATGTTCATCATGGGGCCGAATAATACAAATGATGCGAGTAGATTAAGACATACTGTATGCCTATCTGAGTGTGGTATAACCATACTTATTAACGAATAATCAGAATAATGAAAATTGCATGTAAACGGGGAGTTCTGTTCGTGTCATATAAACATCTTATTGCGATAAAGACCTTACTCTGATTATTAGAAATATTCGCATTATTGGTGCGCATGTAAACGTAGTCATTGTCAGAAATTTAGCATGATCATCTCACAGTGTGTTTGCTGCAACGACCTACGTCTAATGACTAGTCAGTAAAACTGCAACATGCTAAAATTTAAAATAGTTAAAGTACTTGACCTCCAAGTTAGCCTGGGTGTTATTTATCAGTGGAGACAGTTTTCAAAAATTTTCATCCAGTCCATCGAGTTGCATAGTTCGCCGGTGCTAGGCTAGCGCGAGTCAACGGTATCTGCTAGCCTGCCATTAAAAACAGTTTTACCCACTCCACAGTACACTAAAAGTAAATAAATTATAATGCCAGACTATCGATGTAAATGTCGGTTGAGAGAATAATGTTAGAAATCAAACTACCCTTTAATCGCATTACAATAGTTATACTTTGTTCCCTGTATTTATTACTAGCACAGTCTACAGCAGCGGCGGAGTGATATTAAGTTACCTAGGCAACCGAGAGAGCCAGACTTTTTGGTGACCATCTATTTGGTCTATTTTTACAATTTCGAACACCGAATCACCATGTTGCCAATTCCCTCGTTTACAATCGAAAGTTTCAATATCGTTGTTCAACGCTGCTACTAGCTAGCTAGACATCCCGACTGTAGTGCGCTTATGTTCTGTGTTTACTTTTCGACGCTGTACTACTCCGGTTAGTAAATTTTTGTAGTAAAATGACCAATCGTGGTGATTTCTGTGGTCGTGGCTCCTAAACGTAGGTTTACGGTGAAGTAAACTTCCGCCGCTTCTGAGAAACTAGTTCCTGTAAATGTAATGCGATCATTGAAATGCAAGAGTAGTTTGATTTCTAACAATATTCTCTTAACAGACATTTACATCGATAGTCTGACGTTATAATTTATTTGCTTTTGGTGTACTGTGGAGTGGGTAAAACGGTTTTTAATGGCAGGCTAGCATATGCATAACTGGAAGGACTGGATGCAATTTTTTGAAAACTGTCTCCACTGATTAATAACACCCAGGCTAACTTGGAAATGAGGTCCGATGTCCAAAATCCTGAACCCCCCCTTTAAAACTACTTACCTCAAGCTGCATTTGCAAACCTGCCATGCCAAGTTGTAACGCTTTTCCCTAACCATGACCGCGTCCATATTCTCCTTTTCACTTTCTCCTCTTTTTTTCAGTGCACATTAAAAACCACAATTGCCAAAGTGCGATTCATCTACACCACTAGCACATGCTGATGACGTGTTATTCTTCTATACTTGCGTCGTTGCATCCACGTCGTATAATGTGATTTGTAATGATATTATAGGATTGCTGAAATCACTTGTAGCAGGCATTAAAGTGTAAGTTAGCCAATTTTCAACCTGCTTGTATTGTTACAATATAGTATATGTAAATTAACAATGTTTACTCTTTCTCTGTGTAACCTGGACTGAGAAATTCATGTTTATTTGTCAACAAAAGTGACAGCTCTTTTCAAAGCTCCAGGGCTTTTGTAAAAAACTACAGATTTTAAGTCATTTGTAGTTAAGTCACATAAAGAATTTTTTTTCTTAGTTTGATGAACATTCTAATAGTGTAAAGAACCGTTGTCCACTAAACAACCTTTTGTGGAATGGAAAGGTTTCAACGGATGTTAAAGTTTCTTCACAGAACCGTTGATGCCAGAAAATATCCTCTATTTTTCAGTGTGTACAAGATAAACTGACAAGTCGCACGAAAACATTCATGCAGCGTTCATCACCTTTGGTAAGACATGAGCATGCGAGCCTCACAGGCTGTATCTGCTCAATCACAGGATGCTGAGCCTCACACGCTTCTGAAGGCGATAACGTTTCCCTTTGACATGTACGTAGTTGCTGTTTCGCTTCTGGCGTGCGTCTGCAAGCAATTCTTCCTCTGTATATTCAGAAGTCGAGCCCGCCAACTCATTTCCCCTCATGAGCCTGCGAGACCTGCTCTGGCCTCCTCATCTCTGCACGCTGGGAAAATAAATAGACAGGTTTGAAAGTAATAGTAGTTAGTTAACAGTTTAATAATAACTTTTTTTTCCTTTAGTGCATTTGAGTTCTTAGAAATGTCAAGAATTCATTAATTCATTAAATCAGGTAGCCTCATCTGTGGTTTTCTGTTTACACTACAAACAACATCTTTGTGATCAAACTGGGGGAGAAAAACCCCGGTTCCCATTCTTGTATAAAACCATAACCTTGTAACCTCAATAATGTGCCTCAAAACCACAATAATGCACAGTCAGCGGATCTAAGAAAGCTAAAGAAAACGTACATTGTTTAATCAGCATTGCTCTGGCTGTCTTGATTATATGTTTTATGCACTTATTTATTTAGCCTACTTGAGGTCAAAAGAATATGACTAAAACGATCAAACATTAAGAAAATAATGCTGCAGCCTGGAGGAAAATACCCGTTAGCATTGCCATAAGTCATTTTTTTGAAGGTGGAGCACCATATTTATGCTATTTCAAATCCGTTGTCTTTGCTCACGGGTCTCAAGAGACCAAGGTTTGGCTGGTAAGCATGGTCATGTTGACCCCTGCTGGTGGATTCTGTAACTACACCAAAATTGACAGTTATCCAATGGATCTGTGTATCTTTCTTGACAAAGAACAAGTTATAATCAAATATAATGACAATAATAAAAAAACGGCACTAAAAAAAAAATAAAGATTTATTAATCGTTTAAAATAGCCCCCCAATTCTTAATCCATATTATGAATAATATGTCAGGTTTATTCAATTCAATTTGATGGAAATTTACTATACAATTGAAAATTATAAATCTTTAAAAAAAGGCTTATTTTTTGAACGAATTAGGCTATTTATAAGTTCAAGAAAACAAACAAATAGTACAGAAAACAAAAAAAAAAAAAAAAAATCAAAAAAAAATCAATTCCAAGACGAAAACAAACTTAATACATCTATCAAACCATAAATATGCAAAGTTTGGTTATGGATTAAAATAGCTATAGGTGTGCAGTATGTTTTTGTGGTGAAAAAGGGCTGATATTTTGTTTAATCCCAATCAGGTTTGGAACGAGTTGGTGTTAGAGAAACAGCATTTTATCAAAACTAATTTACGGCTGCAACAAATTGAACTGTTACACATGAAATTAAATAACAAATAATGATAATAATAATGTGCGCATGAGACGCGTTCAAAAGAACGAGGGTCCTCCAGTCCAGAGAGAGGACTCGCAGACTTTATGTCGTCTCGTGACGCAAGTATGTGCGGTGCCAGACGTCTCTATATGATGTCTATGTACGTCTATGCTATGTACACGTTGCACTAGCTTCAAACTTCCAATCCATTTAACTGACCGTCACCACAGTGACCAGACCAGTCCAGCAACATTCCTCAGCAGGTACTACTGTATCTTGTGCTTTCTTATCAATCAGTTATTCGGTGTTTACTGTTTAATATAAATATGTTGCATGCAATTGCCGTTCGGCTCGCGCATGATATCAGAGACCAAAGAATAAAACTTTAGTCAGAATTCAAGCGCGACTTTCAAGAAATTCCATGCAATGCATTAAATAACACTAGAGTTTGATAATTTACGATGCTCATGTCGACAGCAGGAATACAAATTACGAATTAGGCTACTAGCTGTAAAACCCTGCGACATTATGCATGATTTAGTTGTTAAAAAACAAACAAAAAAAGAGTTTCACGTGATTAATTTTAGTTCATTCGGTCCAGCAGTATGTTTTAGGTGAGTATGGTTTACACATTTATTTGATACTATGTGTGCAAACAACGCTTGTAAAGTAAATGGTTAACCCAAAATAACATTTCTGTCATTAATTAATCATATATGTCGTAAAGTTACCCCTGAAAAGGGGAAGATTAAGTTACAGAAAACACACTCGCTGTTTCTCCACTGCAAGCTTTATGTAGAATCTTTGAAATAATTTACATTAAACGGTTCTTTTTCAAATTAACCTCATTGACATATATTTTTTTTAACATACATTCAACAATTTGTTACGTACACATTTAATTACATGAGTACACTTCTTAGGCTATTTGGAAAAACTCCATAACACTATAAGGTATACAAAGAAATACAATAAAGCATTTAAAGCATTTTACCATTACTGGAGAATCAACTCTTTTAAATCTTTCTCTTTTTAGTCATAAATGCATGTCAACTATAAGGCAAATCAGTCACAAGCACGTAAAATTTCAGCTTATTATTTTAGCTAAAAATGCATCTGAAATTCTCAATTCACTTAGTATACTCTATATATTCACCTTATTATAGCAAGTCAACAAATTAGCACTAAATAAACAGAATTACACCTTAATGCACAAATACCGAACATACTCGAGCTTTGCACCATTATATAGGCCTACGCCATGACCAACGCACTTAAAGGGCCTATATGCGTTTTTCTGAAATTTAAACTCGCGACTGACACCTGTGGCTCTCAACTTTCTGCTCTGCTCGCTCTCGCAGCGCACGCTCGTATGTGCATACTTCACAAGTCATCTGCTGCAAAGAGGTCAACATTATGTTTACAGAGGTAAGAACAGTCAAATACATATTGTTTGAGATAATTTTCTAGTGTAGGCTACTTGCTGACTAGCGGTGGTGGCAGAGTGACGCGCTTGACGTCACATTCGCAGACAGCGCGGGAAAAATCCGACCCGACAGAAAATAGGAAAAATAGGATACAGGCTTATAGGTGCACCCACTGTGAGCGGACAAGGTGTCAGTTTGCTCAACAGGAGATGTTTCAGTCATAAATGGTAAATAAAAAGGCTATTGTTACGTTTATTTTGGGGAAAAAGTTGCATATAGCCTCTTTAAAGGAGCCAAGTTTATTTCTTCACTCCATAAGCCATCTCTGAATTGTCAGCTTTACAAACGAGTTCCTCAGTGTTGGTGTGACGGCGATCTCCGGCGAGCGCACGCTTCCTGCTTATCTGTGCAGTGGTTTGCCAGAGAGTGTGTGTCTCCCCGGTCGCTTCAACACTTGAGTGTTTCTCTCACAAAAGAGCTTGCACGCGGCACGTCTTTTTAAAGATGCCTCGCCCGTGTACTTCTGGTTGCGGCAGATCGGTTTCAGACTCTGATGGGCACGAGCGCTGTCTAGTGTGTTTGGGCATTGAGCATGCTAGAGCAGCGCTCGTGGGCCTTTTTTCTGATTGTTGCGGCCTAAAATTCCTGATGTTGTGGCCGCTTTTCTAAAAAGTTGCGGAGAAAGTTGCGATGTTCTTTGGCATTTGTTTTTATAGGTTAAAACAGCAAAGGTAGATAGATTTTTACTTAAAGTGCTCATATTATGCTTTTTTCCTTTCCTTTATTAATATATCTTTTTTGTGCATGTTATAGGTGATGATATACCTATACTATTTATTTGCCTGCCCTGTAAAGCGACTTTGAGTTCAAAAAAAGCGCTATACAAATTCAATTTATTATTATTATTATTACTACAGTAGGCCTACATTAACGTTACCTCTAAGTTACCATGCATTGTATGTATAAATATTAGGGGTGGAATGGTTCGGTACGATTTCGGTACAATAGAGTGAAAAGCAAAACAAAAATGCAGAAGGCATTTTTATAAATGTCTTAAGCCTTGTATTTGTAAAATAAGTTTTATTAATAAAGGCATAGAACCCGTTTATTTGTAGTGCACTGACAATAGTTTTATATAATTAGTTTATTAATTAAATTAATAAAAATACAAAAAGACCATGCGATATGTTTGGTAATTGTACCTGAATGAATTTAAAATGAATTAGCTATATTTCAGATCCATACATTTGTTTTCCTTTATTTTAATTAACCTTAAAGGGGGGGTGAAATGCTCAGTTTCACTCAATCTCATGTTAATCTTGAGTACCTATAGAGTAGTATTGCATCCTTCATATCTTCAAAAAGTATTTAGTTTTATTATATTTATAAAAGAAAAATAGGCTGTACCGAGTCTTTCCGAAAAAACCCGAGCGGGTGGAGGCGTGCCGTGTGGGCGGGAGCGCGCGAAGCTTTTGCGTTTGTTGTAAACAGACAGACTCGTGGTTTATGAGGACATGATTTATTTTTACAATAAACAAACTGACACCTACAGTGGCCAGCTAAACAAATGTATTTAAACACACACACACACACACACACACACACACACACACACACACACACACACCACACACACACACACACACACACACACACACACACACACCATACATCGCATGCTCCATAGATACATTAACGTAAGTGATCATGTTGTTTACTTGCTGTGCTTAACGCCGATAGTTAACAACTCACAGATATTTGAAGCAGTTTTACTCACCGCCTGCGGTTCCAACGCACGACCGTGAACCTTTATCGTTGGGACTGCTCCATCTTTAAGTGTTAGGCGATCTGCAAATCCGGCGTCGAACTGAGCCTATAACGTTAACTATAACCGTCGAAATGAAGGAAACAAACAAGAACACGTCACTTGCACAACTCCGTTGCTGCTCTGGAAAAACAAAATCCATCCACAGGTCCCTTAACGCTGGGTTCTTTGGAAATTTGTGCAGTGTTGTATTGCCCTGGCAACCAAAAACACACTTTTTTTTGTGCCTTTTTTTTTTATTGCAGCGCTCTGATGGCATAGGACTCTCACTCTCGCACGCACTAGGCTACAGTAGCGCGCGCGCACTTCCGGAAAAATTGCCCTTAAGACCCGTATAAGGGAATTCCGCACACTCTGACGTCGCGTAGAGCCGTATTCGAAAAAAACTTTCCGAAACTTGTGACAAACCGGAAGGAGTATTTTTGGAACAGAATTACTCCATCAAACTTACAACTTCATTTTTGAAACTTTGTCCATGTTTAGCATGGGAATCCAACTCTTTAACAGTGTAAAAAACTCACTATGCATGAAACAGCATTTCACCCCCCCTTTAACTTTATTCGCATCTGAATTATAAATACTAGATTTCCGTATAAAATAATACTACTATTAAAAACACATTTGATTTTCTTTTTTAATCAATGTAGAATAAAATTATTAGTGCTATAGTCCGATTATTATCGGATTAGTGCTCCGAGGACAAAGAAATGAAAACCAATGCGATATGATGAATGTCCAAAAGATGGCTGTTTTGAAATGAAGTTGGATAAATATTTTGTATAAAAATCTCTCTCTCTTCCCTCTCTCTCTCTCTCTCTCTCCTCTCCTCTCTCTCCTCCCTCTCTCTCTCTCTCATCACCACACACACACACACACACCACACACAGTATGATCGCGCCTCTCTCTCTCTCTCTCTCTCTCTCTCTCTCCTCTCTCTCTCTCTCTCTCTCCTTTCTCTCAGTCCGATCGCGCCTCGCGTCTCTCTCTGTCTCTCTCTCTCTCGCGCACACACACACGCACGCGCTTGCGCGCCACACACACACACACACAGAGAGAATTCGATCCGTCTCTCGCTCTCACTCACACACACACACACACACACACACACACACGCGCAGTCCGATCGCACCCCGCGCCCCCAGCACACATGTCTGCTGCGTCTTCTGAACAAAACAAAGAAGTGAGTTTGACGCTTTGCAGGAGACCGATTGGTCAAAGTTGCAGAAAAGTTGCGGTGATTGGTCAAAATTGCAAGGCGCACTGAATTCACGGGGATTTGTTGAAGTTGCGTTAATAGTTGCGATCGCGACATCGCGAAATCCTGGAGGGACTGCTCAATGAGCTCATAAGAGTGAGAGTCCCCTCTGCCACACCCCGATCTAGTGCTCCCCCGAGGGGTGCTACTTCAGCTGGTGGCCAGGGTGATCTGAGGGTTACGGTTTGGAACAAGGCGCTGAATATCTGTCCATGCTCCAAACCCCCCTGCATGACGGTGCCCGCTAGTGAACAGTCGATTTCCACGGGTCTACTCTCGGGTGGCCCGTGTACTTCGGCTGAAGCTACAGAGGAAGATGCGATGTCTGTAGCAGCATCACAAGGTGGGTTTGAATCTTCTGGAAGTGAACCCTCACACCCTCTGGTGTGCATACGGTTGTGCCTGAATCGGATCCGGAGATGATCACAGCTCGCGCTTCTCATATTGACTGAGTACGTTCCGTCTTAAAGGCGCAGTACCCAATTCTACTTGTTTGCAGATTCACAAGCAAAATATTATATTTTATTCCAATATTAGCCTTTTTGTATCACCCAATATATGGCGATTCATAGACTTATCAAATATTATGCATATTACAAACAAAACTCAAGCTTGATCTGTGTATGCAGAATGCAGTAAAATTACCTCTTAATTATTTTTTTTTGTAGCTTCTGATCAGCAGATAAGCCAGTCTCCCACTGAAAATGAGGAGGCCATGACTAGGGACAGGTAGAGAGGATACCAGAGTAAGCAATATGAATTAAAGTTATTTAATGTAAGAAAGAGCAGTACATGACGGTACATGATAAACCAAAATGTATTGTTTGTTCAGAAGTGGGTGTAGTAAAGGAGTAAATTACCACAATATGATACCCATGTAGAAAATGATAATGACCATGAATTTTTTTGTTAACTTCTCAGCTTAAGTGAATTATTATTTAACCTTTACATTATTTGTTGAACCATGGTATTAATAACAACTACACAATAGTAAGTAAGAGCTGAACTGTTGCTTCATTTATCCAATTTCCACCACCATCGAAAAAGTGGGCGGTTTTGGGCCTGAAAATCCCGGGCTGAAAAGTGGCCCCACTCCTGGTTGTGCTGGACTTCCTCCTTTTATACCCACGAGGTGGGGCGGAGTTACGTCATGCACATTCCGCAGACCCATGGCATTTCTTTGCTATTGGCTCGTTTTGTATACTCTAAGTTGATAGGCTTTCTAAGCGAAACCCCATTCGTCGTCATCCGACGGAACGTCTCCGTTCCCTCACTCAGGGAACGAGGGTTACATTCGTAACCGAGACGTTTCACAATCTCATATGAACCTTAACCGGTCATGGTCCTTATTTAGTGGATTCTATCAAAGGCAACTGGTAGCAATATTGCTGAACAGGTGGCACCCATGTCGACAGACATTGTGCAGGCATGTAAAGTAAGTTCGGTTGTGGTGTTTGCAAAATCCCATTTAGTTGCTTGACATAAGACGGTGTACCAAGTTCATCATAGGTTAGTACTCTTGGTCAGGGCCGGATTAAGAATTCAGAGGCCCCTGGGCACAATGTCTTGTAGGCCGCCCTTATGCAGGCCAAATGTATAGTTTGTCCAATTTTAATTTGGCATTAACAGTTTTACTGATTTAAAAGAAAATTTAGTTTTTGGAGTAAAGTTCATAAATGATTGTTCTTTCCCATAGGATTTTGTAAAACTATGTTGGGTGGACTTCTGTCCCTCTAGGGGGGTTCGGGGCATGTTCCCCCGCAAGAAAATTTTGTACATTTTAAGGTTAAATGCATCAATCTGGTGCACTTTGAGAGCTCAAAATTAAGAGCTTTAACCAGCTTCAACCTATGAACTGTGCACATTGAACAAAGGAAAAGCATTGACTTGTACCTGGACATTAAAGAGGGTTCAAACTAGGGGTGTCACGATTCTCCAAATCCTCGATTCGATTACATTTTCGATTCTAAGGTCACGGTTCGATTCGATTCTCGATTTTTACATTTATTTTTTTTAAGCACAGTTTGCGATGCCATTTTTAGACTAGACTTTTATGTAATATAATATATGACCTTTGTTCGCAATGTACCACACTACATTGTCAAATTTAAAACATTTATTAACAAAATAATGTTACAATAACTTATATCTTCAGTCAATTAGAAAACTTAAGCAAAATAACCTGCCATGTAGTTTCTCTTTTGTAACTGCAGTCTTATTCACAGAAGATGACATTCAAGTTCACAACAAAACAAACAAGGTTTAACAGATACATATATGTTTTCCTTGCTTTACCTCGGTCTTAAAGTACAAACATGAACTGTGAAAAATATTAGTATTTAATGTAGAATTTAATTAAATGCATTTATGATGAAATTACAACATTTTCGTGTCATGTTCATTTTGACCACGAACTGTGCGCTGTCGCTTTAACTCGGCGCGTGCAGCAAAAATAGACTAGGTGCGGAAATGAACGACACTTGTCTCATATTCGTGGAGGTGGAGAATCAAGTTATTTGTGACATGCTAGATTTATTGTATAAAGATTTATACTGTTCTGAGTCTGCTGTTTTTGTGGAAGAATGGTACACGCACTGACGCACATACAGTAGCAGAGCTTGCAAAGTGTGGCTTTTTTTAAGCGCGAACTTTGAACGCGAATGTGAACGTTGTCAACATAACTCACTGGAAATCAGAAATACTCCCACTGTCCCACAACGGCGACTTTAGTGAAAGAGGAGGTCAGAAGTCCTGTCGATAGGTCTCCTGCATCTGCAGCCATGCTATCTTTTGACTGGCTGCAACTGAGGTAGAGGACTCGCAGCACTTCAACGCTGTTTTTTTTCCGCTTTGCAAACCGACTGGACGTGACATGGGGGCGTGGCAGTATCGACGATTCCATTTTTAAATTCGATTATCGAGATTGTGACTTAATTTCGATCGATTTCGATTTAAAATCGAAATCGTGACACCCCTAGTTCAAACATCTTTTTAGTTATGATATAGAGTCTCAGTCTGTTTTAGGATGCCAAACGATTATTATAATAATGTAATAATGATTTATATAATTATTCCTATTACATAAAATCCAAATAGCCTATAAATGTACTGTATAAATGAAATTGAATATTTCAAAAGTATATTTTACTTACACTATTGTATAGGAAGATTACAATACTTTTGTCCTAATTTCTTCACTTGCAAGAAATAAACCCTTTTATTTTGGAAAAAACACCAGATCACCATGCTGATTGCGTGAGCAAAGTGCGCACTTTTCTTTAAATCACGCAGCACAAACAGAATGGCTATGTAGGCTACTTAATTACAGTCTTGTGCTGTTTTATAAAGGCACAAAGCCATATCTCGGTGTTGGGAAAAGGGAGAAGAGAGTGTTCGGCAAAAGGCGGATTCGAACTCGGGTCAAACGCATCAAAAGCTGCTTTCAAGCACCTCACGCCCTACGACCTACGCCACTGTAGATATTCAGTGTTCTCTGTGCAGCGCAAAAGCCCGTGTTGACAGTTTGTTTAATATAAAGCAAGAGATTACCATATACAGTATTGCCCTTGCTGCCCTGGACCCTTTAGAGGTCTTGGGCCCCTGGGCAATTGCTCAGTTGCCCGTATGGTTAATCCGGCCCTGCTCTTGGTGGGTATCTTTCCCTTTTAGGCAGCTGGTAAATTTGCTCTCTTTCACTCTCTTGGTTACTTTCAGCAGGCGACATGGGAGCAGGAACTTGTTCACCCGCAGGTGAGTTAAACTCTTGTCCTGCACTGTCGATCCCCGCAGGTGGCTCTTGTTCCTCTTGGTCATTCTCCACAGAAGACATGGACTCAGGAACCTGTTCCAGGACCTCATTTGGATGTTCATCGGACTCTGAGGTAAGTAGTGGTTCAATGTTTTCAGGTTCAACAACATAGTCTGATTGAAGTACTTGTGAAGACACATAATGAAAATCCAATTCATCTTCACTCCCCTCATCCGACTCTATATCACTACTTTGAAGCTTTTTCAACTCCCGTCTCTGTCTGGGTTTTGGATGTGGATTAGTTTCGAGAGGTAGGTGGTCACAAGGCATTAACACATTGCGATGGAGGACTCTGGACCATCCCTTTCCCCTTTCTGGCTTAACTTCATAAATTGGAAGCTCACCTCCCATCTGTCGCACAACTGTATGGATGCTATCTTCCTAAAAATCGCGAAGTTTACCAGGGCCTCCTCGTGGTGTTAAATTCTTTACAAGGACATGATCAACTGGCTGCAGTGTGGTGCTCCTCACCTTGTTGTCAAAAGTTCTTTTTAGTAGTAGTAGTAGTAGTAGTAGTAGTAGTAGTAGTAGCTTTATTGTCACTAGTCACATACATACAATATGACAAGGGGAGACAGGACAGGAAGACAGAGCATTGAGGAAGAAAATACAGCATAACATGAGGGGAGGTGAGGAGAAAAAAAAACTCAGCAACATTAGCACATAATCAGTACACTCTACAACATGAACAAGACTTGCAACAGGGGTGGGGAGTGGGGGATGGAGGTAACCCAGCACAGGCAGGCAGCCATCCGGTCCTGCAGCCATTCTCGGCGCTGGTCACAGACCCGCCTGTCAGACTGGTGGTACAAAGCGTTGAAGGCGAGGGATGGGGGGTGGGGGGGTGATTGCATACCTGTATATATTTAAGAGTTCGTGTATGTGTAGGCCTGGAGAGAGTCGCTATGCCTGGCACCATAATCTAGGTGCCTCAAGTCCGCAGGATTGTCATAGCAATACACAGCAAGTTGCCATGGAGACAACCCTGATCAGGTCCCAGACAGAGTCAACAATCAGCAGGTGTGTGTGGGGAGTTGGGGAAGGAACGCAAGAGCGTCTCGCTGAAGTGCTCTTCCGGGGGAGCTGTTGTTCCAACAGCGGCCTTGGCCAAGGCCAGTGCTGGATGAGGGGGGCCGAAAGCAGATAAGATTGGGATTGTTTGGTCTTGGGACGAGTAGCCGCATTCGATTTACACAGCTCCTGGTCCATATTGGTCTCCGAAACGAACCATTTGCCTTTGCAAAGCTGTGAGCTTCTCCATGATGTTATCCATATAGTGGTTCACAGTCACAGTCTGAGTGCTGACAGCTCTGCCCACTGCTTCAATCATGACGGGCAGCCTTGTGGGGCTTTGGACAGCTGTCACCGTCTTCTTAATTCCTCGATAAACCAGGGCAATACCCGATCCAATCAGCAGAAGACCTGTTATCATGGTTCCGAATAGGTAGATATCTTCAATGTCCTCCACGGAAAGAGCCGCCAGACACACGACCCGCCACCTCTCCCACGCGTCCATCGTGTAGCCAGCTGCGAACGTTCCGGCAGGGCAGTCGGGTTCCCCCGAACCCAAGCTTCTCGTCGAGAAGATGGTGTCAATTGCGAACACTCATTCATCACAGTTTCTATGTCAATGGGCAATCTGGATAGTGTATCAGCGTCAATATTTTCTCTGCCAGGGCGGTATCTGATTGTAAAGTGGAAATCTACCAATTCGGCCACCCACCTGCAGCCTGTCGCATTCAGTTTGGCAGTTGACAGGACATATGTAAGGGGATTGTTGTCACTATAAACTGTAAAAGTTGGGAGCATAGTACAAGTAATCACGGAAATTTCAGTGACTGACCACTTCAGAGCAAGAAATTTAAGCTTGCCTGAGTGTAGGTGGTATTTTTTCTCAGCAGCAGATAAAGTACGAGATCTGTAGGCAATCACACAAAGTTTTCCATCTTGATTCTGGTACAATACTGCACCCAAGCCTTGGGCTGACGCGTCCGTATGCAGGACAAAAGGCTGTGAAAAGTCAGGGAATGCTAATAGCTGAAGTGCTAAAGGCTGGAACAGACAGTCAATTAGTTGCTCAAGAGTGTTCTGATGCTGATTAGACCAGGTAATAGGCTTACTCGATGGAACACCAGATTTCATGCCTTTTGTCTTTGGCTTCCTCTGATTTTCTCTCATGTGGGCATTATCTTCTGGAGTGCTTTTTAACAGGTCGTACAAAGGGCTAGTGATGCGATAGAAATCTTTAATGTACTCACAACTTTAATGTACTCACAACTCACCAACATTTTTGGGTGGTTTGTCTTTCAGTGATCTGACAGCTTCTGTGTCTGCAGGATCAACTTTACTTCCCTCTACAGAGACTATTCTACCCAGGTAGCGGACTTCAGGAAAAGCTCACACTTATTTGGCTTGAGTTTGATGCCATGTTCCTTAAGCCGTTGCAGCACTTTCCTTACATCCTGGACGTGGTTCTCAAAGGTCTTACTAAACACCAAGGTATGGGATGCATATCTCGTCTCACAGGCCTTCTAAGCATTCTTCCATATACCGCTGGAAGGCAGCTGGAGCATTCATCAGCCCAAAAGGAATTCGCACCCCTTCATATAGACCCCAGGGTGTCACGAAAGCCGTTAGGTGCTTACTTTCTCTTGACATGAACCCCTGGTGGTTGGCCTTCCCTTGATCTAATGATGAAAACCAAGAATTGCCCCCGAGGCTGTCCATGATGTCCTGCACTCTCGGAATCGGTTGTCTATCTGGGTGAGTCTTTCGGTTTAGGTCTCTATAATCAATGCATAAATGAAGGCTGCCATCTTTCTTTCTTACGCACACGATTGGAGATGAATATGATGAGTTGGATTTTTCAATCCATCCCTGTGCGATGAGGTCATGCAAATATTCTTTTATTTCACATACAGGGATTTTGGCACAGACAAATAAGTGCGACTGACTGGCTCCTCATCTTTAAGTGAAATGCTCAATTGCAAATCTCTGATAGACCCAATGTCGTTGTCTGACTTAGAAAATGAATGGCACTCTTCTCTTAGCATTTGCTGTACTACCTGTCTCTGGTATTTACTCAGGTGGCTGACATCGACGGGCGGGTCCCATTCATCAGCACTGGTGTGGTCAAGTTATCCGCAACCTGAATGTGACATACTCCAACCGAGGTAGGGTTTGCTGGCACCTTAAACATACTAGCAGGTAAGACATTCTTGACAAGCTGTACTGTACCGATCGGAGTCTGGCCCATAAGAGTTACATCATGGTCAGTGTGATTGTACACCCCAATTGTAATATTTGTTGGAGCCTCTTTTGTCAGCCTCACTAGACTTTCTGGGAATTCAAGCCCCTCTGGCCACTGGTGATTCACATCAGGTTCAAAAATGAGTGTGCTGTCCTCTTTAACTGGCTGTATATACACTCGGCATGAGACCTGCACAGTACTACGTTTGGGGACGTTAACATACCCTTTTTTGGTATTTACTGTGTATTCACATGAGCTCTCTGCACTCAGAAGTTGAATGAATGCCTAGACTTTGCTCCTCTTTAGGCTGGGGAATGCAGTTTTCACAGTTCTCTCAAGTATGTTGTTGTTTACGGTGTTTGGTTGTGCTTGTTCAATGGAGTTCACAATTTGTTCTATCACATTGAAACCTATGATGGGGTGAGAGATTTTGACCCCTTTCTACGAGCATATGAATGACAAGTTGAGCTTTGTGAGATGCCTGTGATGATAATTTGAATGTCACTTCAACATATCCAATATAGGGCATATCAATGCCGTTGGCAGCTACAAGGTTCAATGTATTTGGAGCCTCAGGAATGTCGGAAACATCCCTCAATGGTACTTCTGGTAAGTACTCCTGTTTCCACACTTCATCAATAACACATACCTGAGAGCCAGTGTCCCACAGTGCTTGAAATTGTTGGCCGTGCAGGTAAAATTCAACGAGACATTGCCTCCCAACTAATGACGTCACCTGGGAATGCTGGTTAACTTGGGTGTTGCAAGGGTGTGAATACTCATTGTCCTAGAGAAGTTTGACACTGATCTTGTTGAGTTGATGCGAGTTCGCTTATGTTCAGCCCAATGGTGAGTTTGGCAGATCTTAGAACAATACAGTACCTTTTTACATTGTGAACACTGCTTCATCTGCCTATCTGTCCTTCCACAGGCTGGACATCTCCAAGACTGGTCAGTAGATCTGGTTACTCCCTGTCCTGCGGAAGTAACCAGTCTCCATTTAAAGGAATCTCTCTTGAAGGCTTAATGCCACGAATTCTGCATCCCGCTTGGAAGTGCTCACTACTGCCACATCGAAAACAATGCATGCAACGGTCCTCTGTTCTTTGCTGCTGACAATTGAAGCACTTTCTTGCTTGGGAACGAGGAGTCGGTGCAATATATTGTCGAGGCATATACTGGGGTTGAAATTGAGTGTTCACTCTGGTTTGGTTGGCACCCGGTGATGTCCAATAGGGCTGTACTCGACACTGAACAATTTCTCTGTCAGACGCTCTCTGCGAAGGAATGGGAAATTGTGGTGAGGCAAAGGCTGGTTGCTGCAACGATTCCCTGATGTGAGCTATTTCAGCATTGAGTGTTTTTAATGAAGCTACATCAGTTCTCAGCTCTTTAAGTTCTGTCAGCACATCGAAAGAGAGTTTCGGCACACTTTGAGTCACACTGAATTTCTTATCAGTCACTTCCCCACTGGTCTTAACTGCATGGACAACCATAGTTGTGTGCTGCACATTGGTTTTCTTTTTCTTTTGTCTTTCTGCCTCATTAGCACAAGCACTGTTTAGTTTCTCCAACAGAGCCTGCATGAACTCTATCCACTCTCCACTGTTGATCTGGGTTATTTTAGGGAATTCACTGCATCAGGAAGTGTCGGCCAGGTAACTGACGACTGCCATCCGAAAAGTGGGATCCCAGTGGTGCCTCCAAAATGTTGTACCCAAGCGGCAACATTCCAATCTGGACTTTTATTGCATTTTTCGATAGGTTTCGAGTGCCTGACAACTGTGAGGGGGGTGAATTTTTTTCTAACTCGTTAGTTTAGATCGTATTTAGATTATAAAATGTATGACAAATAAGGGTGTGGTTAACTTTGATTGACAGCTGATAACGGGCTGCGCAGATTGGAATTCCTGAAATTTGACGTCTCTGCCATGATCTGACACAACACATCACACCAACTCTGTATTATTTCTGAACATTTGTATTGAAATATCGTACATAAAATGGGTTGCTCTGCTATAAACTGCACTAACCGACACTGTAGGAGTAAGTTACTTCGCTCCATTTTTTCTGGTAAGTGACATTCCACTACTATTTCACGTAGTTAGCAGTATTTGTAGTGCAACAGTTAGCATTAAATCGCCTCAGAGAGAGGTACGATTGAACTCTCTGTGTGTGTGTGTGTGTGAGAGTGAGAGAGAGAGAGAGAGAGAGAGAGAGAGGAGAGAGAGAGAGAGAGAGAGAGAGAATGACGCAGGCACCATCGAACTGTGTGTGTGTGTGTGTGTGTGTGTGTGGTGTGCGTGCGTGTGTGTGAGAGAGAAGCAGGCGCGTGTGTGTGTGTGTGTGTTGCGCGGGCGCGATCGAACAGTGGAACAGACTGATCTCATGAAAGTGCGTATGTATGACACGCCAATTCCTATTTCCATTTTTGGCGTGCTATCAACACGCAAAATCGCTTTTCAGCATGTTTATGAACGCCGTTGACTTAACGTTACATTACTGTATATACAAATATATGACCTACTCCTACCCCGTCCCTAAACCTACCCGTCACTGGTTAATACCATTTATAAGTCTTTCCCTGCCATCCTAGTAAGAAAACTATCGCTCCCCAGATGTATATCAAAATTTTGCTTTATTTCGCTCGGAATTTTAACGGCGTGTACATACACGCGGAATCACTCGGACATAACGGCGTAGATATACACGCGTACACGCGGATTAGGGGTGGAACGGTACATGTATTCGTATCGAACCGAAACGGTACGGGCGTCACGGTTCGGTGCACGAATTTGCACGTAGAATACACGGTACAAAAACACGCGAGAGAGAGAGAGAGAGAGAGAGAGAGAGAGAGAGAGAGAGAGAGAGAGAGAGAGAGAGAGAGAGAGAGAGAGAGAGAGAGAGAGAGAGAGAGAGACGCGATGAACATTGTGTGTGTCTGCGCGCGCGTGCGAGAGAGAGGCGCCATGAACAGTCAGTGTGTGTGTGTGTGTTTGCGCGCGTGCGAGAGAGATCTCTCGTGCGCGATCGCACAGTGGAAACATACTCCGTCATTTTTTCATACAGGACATCATTAAAACTGCAAAGTGTTCACTGTTTACTTTTGTGTACACTTGCAATAAAACACAACATTGTGCTTTTGTCACACTCTAAACTCTTGTCAAACTGTAACCTACAAATGTTAACAAAATTTTTAAAGGTAGTATTATTTTATACGGAAATCAATTATTTATAATTCAGATGAGAATAAAGTTAGGGTTAACTAAAAATGAAGGAAAACAAATATATTGATCTGAAAGAGCAAATTAATTTTAAATTCATTCAGGTACAATTACCAAACATATCTCAAGGTCTTTTCATCTTTTTAATAATTTAATTAATAAACTAATTATATAAAACTCCTGTCAGTGCACTACAAATAAACTGGTTCTATGCCTTTATTAATAAAACTTATTTAAAAAATACAAGGCTTAAGACATTTATAAAAATGCCTTCTGCATTTTTGTTTTGCTTTTCACTCCATTGTACCGAAATCGTACCGAACCGTGACGTCTGAACCGAGGTATGAACCGAACCGTGACTTATGTGTACCGTTCCACCCCTAACGCGGATAGCTCAAAATGCGTATAAATAACACGCCACTTGACTTGAAAGTGGATTGTATGTTTACGCAAAAGTCATGATGTCATGTTGAGTGGAAGCAAAAACATACTCCGTCATTTTGTTCATACAGGACATTCAATCTGCAAAGTGTTTACTTATATTTGTGTACACTCGCAATAGTAATGTTACAGATAGTTGAGGGCTGCTTGGATGAAGAGGCACGTTCACCGGCCGTTCAGTCTCACACAAACCCCGCCCATTTACCCATATATGGATTGACCAGAAGGTGGGCGGGGTTAGGCTTTCCCAAGATTTTCAAAGATGGCGCCGCCCATACCCCCCATAAACGGCTTCAGAACCGTTATTCGGAAAGTCTATGGGTGACGTCACAGACGCTTTGTCCATTTTTTTTTATAGTCTATGGTTGTACCCCTGAAAAGGGGAAGATTAAAGTTACAGAAAACACACTCGCTGTTTCTCCACTGCAAGCTTTATGTAGAATTTTTTGTAATAATTGACATTAAACAGTTCTTTTTCAAATTAACCTCATTGACGTATTTTTGACGAGTACACTTCTTTATAATAAGCTATTTGAAAAAATCCATAACACTATAAGGTATACAAAGAAATACAATAAAGCATTTAAAGCATTTTACCATTACCTGAGAATCAACTCTTTTAAATCTTTCTCGTTGTTTTTGTAATTTAGTAAATGACCTTTTGGACTTATCTGGAGATTTTATTTCTTACGAAAAAAAAAAAAAAAAGAAGGTATTTCTCTTGATCGCTTACAATTCAACCAGGTGATTTCTGCAATTCCTAAAACTTGGAAAAAAAATTGCAAAAGGGTAAAAAGAATAAATTAATGGTGTGTCGCCCACTAATAAGATGCCTAAAATGGTTGTCTGGTGTAAAGATAAATAAAATAATATATATTTGGAATTTAAATACTACAGGCACTGCACTTTTTCCACATAAAACCTGCCAGTTTTGGGAAGATGATTTCAATGAGCCAATTGTGTGGAAAGATTACTTTAGAACAATTTATAGAACTCCAAATGATTCATATTCTAGAATATTTCAACTAAAAATTTTTTATAAAATTATTGCAACAAAAAAAATCCTTGTTCAAAATGCAAATAGAAAAGGATCCCTGTTGTAGGTTTTGTGGGGAGGAGGACTTGATGGATCTGTTTTACTTTTGCCCATATGTGGCTAAGTTTTGGGTCAGTATACAGTTATGGTTAAGGTCTATGGATATTGTTTTGCTAATTACACCTCAGAATATTTTTTTTAAAAAAATTCTCCATTTTCTCCATAGGTAAATGCACACAATTTTTGAATATGATTATCTTGATGGGTAAAATGTTTATTTTTAAAGTTAAAACTATATCAAATTTAAGTATAAAAAACTTTAAGAACAGAGTTTATCATCAGTATATGCTAGAAACAATTAATAATTTTGTTTATTGGGTGCTTTTTTTTGTTTTGTTTTTTTGAAGTTGGCCTTTCTGTCACAACACTATAAATGTGGGGATGATTGTGGTTGTGATTGCGGTATGAATGCATGGGGAAGTAGGTAGGGGATTTAAAGTTTGCCTTGTTATTTATTCTATGAACAAGTTAATAAAGAAAAAAAATCTTTCTCTTTGTAGTACATAACATAAATGCATGTCAACTATAAGGCAAATCGGTCACAAGCACGTAAATGTACTATTTCAGCTTATTATTTTAGCTAAAAATGCATCTGAAATTCTCAATTCACATTATTATACTCTATATATTCACCTTTGTATAGCAAGTCAACAAATTAGCACTAAATAAACAGAATTACTCCTTAAATACACAAATACCAAACACACTCGAGCTTTGCACCATTATATAGGCCTACGCCATGACCAGCGCACTTAAAATGGAGTCCTGAGCTCGCGCATTTCTGAACTAATCATTTCAATATCTCAAACACACAATCAATATAATATTCGCGTCTGCATACTCTTAAAAATATTACAACATTATATTAAAAATATTACAATATTATATCAAAGTATTTTAACTCATCATTATACTTCATACCTGAAAAGGGAAAGATTAAAGTTACAGAAAACACACTCGCTGTTTCTCCACTGCAAGCTTTATGTAGAATGGAGAAATCCCGCGAGCTCTCCCCCTAGTGTTCACGTAGACCAGAACAATCAATCGTCCAACTCATCGTGCCAATTAACTGATCACAGATAAACTTAGAATAACTCTAAACTATATATTTATATTTTATAGACTTTTCTAACTATTCAAAATAGTGAATATATATATATATATATAATATATATATATATACAGGGCTTGACATTAACACCCGCCAACCCGCCAAATGCGGGTGGATTTCACCCGTGGCGGGTAACACAGTCACTCCCACTAGCCATTTTGGCGTGTTGAAAAATTGTAGTCATGTCAAAAAGGCATCTGAAATAACAAAACACGCGGACTGGCCGTCGGACTGAGGGCTGTTTTAGTCTGCCCTTAATTATCAACTTAACCAGCAGCAGCGATGATATAGCGATCTTTTTTAATAGCAGGAGAATCCAGACCACAGGCGCGTCTCGCGCTCTCCTGCAGTGCGCGAGGGTGCGCGCGCCAAATATGACATCCAGACTTTTGTCAAACGATAAAGTTGAATCTGTCACAGGGCAGCCACAGATCCTCAGACCTGTATACCGTCAGCCTCCCGCCTGATTTTAACCTGATGGTACGTATGATCTCTGTCATCACACGCGACTGGTCGCATGCACACACACATCAACACCAGGCTTGTGCACAATTCAGAATTTGAATTCAATTTGAATTTATGTCAAAAGCAGGATCTAGAATTACAATTCGAATTTGAATTAAAGCAGAATTGCAATTCAATTCAAATTCAAAGAAATTCATATAAATATTTTAAGTGAAGTGTTTAACAATGGAGCTTTACAGTATGTCAGATATGATTGCATTATGCACTTTGTTTTATTTGATTACTTTGAAATGAAAATAACATTGGAACAAATCTAGTTAAACAACATTGAAGGTGTAATTTATTTCAAGAATTTGATCATAATCTATATTTTAGAACTAAATGTATGCAGAGTTGAGAAGTGACTAGTAATGTGTAATTAAATTATATTATTAAATTACAAAATTAATGTAATTGTATTTACTGAGGTAAAATGTGTAATTCAATTAGTTATTAATCAAATTAAAATGAAATTGCATTGATAAAGAAATCCAAATAAAGTAATCCAAACCACATTTATAATGGGTAACTTATAACAGTTAAGCAATTACTTAAATGTAATTGCTTAACTGTTATAAGTTACCCATTATAAATGTGGTTTGGATTACTTTATTTGGATTTCTTTATCAATGCAAAGCAATTTCATTTTAATTTGATTTAAATTTAATTTTTAAATTTAATGATTTAGATTTGATTTAAAGCTCCATTGTTAAACACTTCACTTAAAATATATGAATTTCTTTGAATTTTAATTGAATTGCAATTCTGCTTTAATTCAAATTCGAATTGTAATTCTAGATCCTGCTTTTGACATAAATTCAAATTGAATTCAAATTCTGAATTGTGCACAAGCCTGATCAACACAGCGTTCAGTCAGTGCGTGAGTGTGCGGGCCGAGCAGTGCGTAGAAAAAATGCGCTGGAGAATGAGATAAAGAGAATAGGCAGAGCTGAGATAAAGAAAAAATTATCTTCATGATTAAGGGACACGGTGTAACTACTAATAGGGCTGCCCTTATGTCACGTATCACAACTATATTTCCAGAGTTAATTCTATGTTTTAATAAATTAATCATGCCATGAAAGAAAGCAGGAGAGGCGTTTGTGGGAATAATCTGGAAAATAAAGACCTGTAGGCCTATACTTTCAGGTGGACATATCTCCAGTTACTCAGAGAGCTTCATGATGATTATTAAACCAGTCAGAGCTCAGAGGAAATGCAGATGCAAAACAAACAATCCAAAGTCTCCAAAACGATCATAGGCCTATATAAAGATTTAATCATGTTGCCTTAGTGGATTTTTTTGTAGAAAAAATCATTTATTCTTTGCTCGTTGTTTCTAATGCAGATAATTATTACAGTATTTACTGATAAAAAAAACCTGATGCAAAACTGTACACACAACCTTATCAGAGCTAATGATATTAGTACATTTTAGTTTCAAGTTTTAAGCCCCATTGTCAATTTTAATCATATAAAACGTAATTTTCCAACAACAAAAATGTGGCTAGTAAAAATGCTGCATGGCTAGTAATTTTGAAAAACCACTAGCCACATTGGCTAGTGAGCAAAAAAGTTACCGTCAAGCCCTATATATATATATATATATATATATATATATATATATATATATATATATATATATTAGGGCTGCAACTAACGACTATTTTAATAGTCGACTAGTCACCGACTATTGAAACGATTAGTCGACTAATCGAATAATTATTAAATTTTTCTAAAATTTAGCATGAGATTGCTTTAATTCTGTGGAAAATGATAGTAAACACAAGAAAGAAGGGGGTAGGCCTACTTCAATGAAAAATGCATATTTTATATATATATATTTTTTTTTTTTACCGAAAATACGCTTATAAAATGTACATCCAAAACAAAACGTATCGGCTTCCATATTTAAATCTTACCGAGGCGAGTCAAACTCTGTTTCATTCAACTGTCCGTGCTTTCTCTTTAAATGTTCGTGCATCTCAAGGTGCTGCCGTGATACGCAAGGACTGCTTTGCAAACCATGCAGTAGGGCTGCAGTACGATATTGGTAAAAAAAAAATCACATTGCGATATTTTATTTTCCTGCGATATATATTGCGATATAAAAACAATTTCACCAGATGACTTAAATAGCTCTATTTGGAAAGAATGCATCATTCTAGAATGACTGGGTGGATTTGTCATGGAGTAAATCCACATAGTGTGGATAAACTAATATTAACAAATGTTAACTAATGTAGTTAACTAGACTTTAATAAATGGAACCTTGTTGTAAAGTGTTTCCGATTTTTTTTCCGACATTATTTGAGCACAATTCACAACCAGTGGTAATTAGTTAAAAAAATAAAAACGTCGGTCTTCCGACCTTTTATCATCATGCAATCTCAAAGATATTCAGTCAACTCAATTCACTAATATGAGAGAGAGAGAGAGAGAGGACAGTGGTTTCACTCTCTCTGCTCGTTCTCTCAGTTAAACAAGCGCAGCTGTCAGTCATCTACATCACTCACCTGTCAAACTTTTGCGGGACAAACGCATTAGTAAGGCTGACAGAAAACAGCGCGCAAGTTCCAGTCTTCTTGCGCTTGATGTTTAAACTGACAGGACTCGCAAAGTGATAAAAATCCGCGAATCATTCACAAGCATTACTGGCCGGGGAGCTGCTGACTCGTAGCATACTGATCATGAATCACGCATCAACTGACATCGCACATATCTGCCTATCATGGATGCTCACATCGCGATATCGATGCTAAAATGATACATCGTGCAGCCCTACAGGTAATCTTTTTATTCACCGTATCCAGGCTAAAATGCTCCCAAACTTTAGATGTTTTGGTACGCGCAGCTGCTGCGTTGGACGCCGCCATTTCTGTATGTTATTGCTCAGCAGAGAAGCTAATTCGCATGTGAGACTCTCGGAAGAGAGATGCCTCGGTCGGAAAAAAACATGTCTGGCGACAAATTCGACAATGAAATTTATTGTCGACTATTTCTATTATCGATTTTTGTCGACAACGTCGACGAATCGTTGCAGCCCTAATATATATATATATATATATATATATATATATATATATATATATATATATATATATATATATATATATAATTACATTGTACACAGACGTATTCATTTTTAAAATACACATGTTCACTCTGTCACACATACATGTCTTTATCGGTAATGTTTTTATTGGAAATTGTGGGTAAACAATTCCTTTATCCTCTTAGTGTCTTTGCTCTTGTATTGCTCTTGACTTGCCAATAACTAGGGTATTTTATTCCCCATCCTCAGCAATGTCAACAAAGCCAAATCTCAGCGATTCCCAGGTCACAGAGACTATCCAACGTCTCTATGGATTGACCGCGTCCATCATTCGACCGTTGCCCAGTTATGATGATCAAAACTTTTACGTGGCCCCCAGTGAGGGTGGAGAATATGTATTAAAGGTTATGAACTCAGCTGACAGTCACAACATCACTCTTATTGAGGTGCAAACACACTCTATGAACTTCTTACACCAAAGAGGCCTTCCTGCCCAGACCGCTTTCCCCACTCTGACTGGCCAACTCATGAGCTTGGAGGAGTTTGGTAAGAGTACCTGTCAGTTATTAATTTCATTAAATATTAAGTCCTAAAATATACTATGGCCTGTTGTTAGTGGTTTTAAATGCCTGTTAAAGGTGAGTAAACAGGTTTTTCAGAAAGGTGTATGGATTTATATTGGAAATCAAATGCTAATTAAATGTTACATTTTTTTCTGCTATCACAGATTGTGGTTTTGGCATGCAGAAATATTTAGTGCGCTTACTTGCCTACCTGCCTGGCACTACCATAGCCAAAATTACCTGCAGTCCTCAGATCTTGTTCAACGTTGGAAAAATGGCCGCCACATTGGATACAGTTTTATTGCAAGTAAAATCTTTAATTCAATTACATTCCATTGTTAAAGGAAAACTTAAACGCTATAATGACTGCATCTATTATTTACACATGAAGTTATTTTGTTCACGGGCTGCGTTTCCTAGAATAATTGTAAGCCTAAGTACCTACTGGTATCAGTACCAAATGGTAACCTACAATTATTACTTTAAAGAGCTATTTCTATTAGATTAAACCCATGTAAAGTAGGTTTGGTGGTATAAATTAATGTATTTAGGTTGAATCAGCAATATTAAGTACACTTTTAGTAAAACCTGCTGTTTAGGGTACGTTTACATGACAGAAATGAAAACAGGAATGTTTTTACTTTGCATTTTTCGCAAAATGATCTCCGTTTACACGGATCCATGAAAACAACGAAAAACGCTATATTATTCATGCCAAGCCAGTAGGTGGCAATGCCACTTTGTAAAGAAACGAATTGGTTACCTAACGTAACCTCGGTTCTCTCTAAATGAGGGAACGAGTATTGCATAAGTGTGACGATGTTCGGCTGGATTGCCCTCTAGTGTCACGAGAGGGCGTTCCACTTTTGCTCTGCCTTCCCGTGGACTGTTCACGCACTCACCCTGGACTGATTACTCGTACACCTGTTTCCACTGATCACTCTCACCTGCATCTAGTTCCTCACGCAGCTCCACTCTCATTTATACCCCACTCTCACGATCACTCATTGCTAAGTCTTGTTTCACTGTTGTGTACATCTCCGAGCGTTTCCTTGTCTAGTCTGTTCCAGTCTGTGTATCTGACCCATCGCCTGTTTCCTGGATTCCGTCTCGTCTGCCGCCTGCCTCTGACTCCTGCCTGGTTATCGTACTCTGAGTATTGCCTTGTCTCCTATACTGTGTCTGCTGTCTGTGACCATTGCCTGTCTAACTACCCTGTTAATAAACTCACGCTGCGTTTGGATCTAACCTGTCTCTGGTTGTTCATGACAGAAGACTTAGCCAAAACCAGATCCAGCAGCATGTCAGCTTTGTATGCCTTCCAGTCAACCACTGCGGATCCGGGCGCTGTACACCAGGATCAACTCACCTCGAGGTTGGAGAGTTTGACCATGATGGTTCGCAGTCTTCGCGTTACTACACCGGGACCATTGCAGATTCAACCCGTTTCCACAGTTGTCAGCCCTGAACAACTCACCTCATCGTTGGAGAGGTTGGCCAAGATGGTTCGCGGTCTTCACGTTTCTACACCGGGACCATCGCAGAATCAACCCGTCTCCACAGTTGTTGCCCCAGGACCGATCACGATGTCACGCCAAGTTCACCCGGTAAAAGTCAACAGCGAGGTAGTTCGACGAGCTCACACAGCGATTCCGAGCACGGATACGGGAGCTAAGATAATGCAGCTTCATCAGGAGGATCGTTCTCTCGAGTGGTATGTGGCGGAGTTTTATGAACTTTCTCATCATACGTGTATGAACAACGTTTTCCTCACGAACCTGTTCCGCGGAGGGTTGTCTGAACTGCTTCGCTCATTGATGCCCCGCCTCTGCGCCTCAAGCTCCGGGAGGCCTCTCTGGAACCCGTTTACAGCCAGGAGGTTCCTCCCGTGGATTTCCCCAAGTATTTTTTGGGGGGGGGCAGTAAGTACCCTGTGAGGGCCATGGAGGCGACGCTTACATGGACCTCGTCTGAGTCTGCTCCGCCCTTGCCTCATCCTGCTCCGCCCTGGCTTTCGCCTCATCCTGCTCCGCCCTGGCCTTCGCCTCATCCTGCTCCGCCATGGCCTTCGCCTCATCCTGCTCCGCCCTGGCCTTCGCTCATCCTGTTCCGCCTTGGTCACTGGCCCAGTCTGGTACGCCCCTGCTCTGCGGCCCAGGCCCGCCTTGGCTACCTCCTGGTCCTGTTCCCCTGCACGGGCCTGGCCCTCCATCCCTCCCCAGGATCGTCTTCGCTCTGCCACCCGCCTGGATCTTCTTTGGAGCGTCTGGAAGCCGCTCCTTAAAGGGGGGGTTATGTGACGATGTTCGGCTGGATTGCCCTCTAGTGTCACGAGAGGGCGTTCCACTTTTGCTCTGCCTTCCCGTGGACTGTTCACGCACTCACCCTGGACTGATTACTCGTACACCTGTTTCCACTGATCACTCTCACCTGCATCTAGTTCCTCACGCAGCTCCACTCTCATTTATACCCCACTCTCACGATCACTCATTGCTAAGTCTTGTTTCACTGTTGTGTACATCTCCGAGCGTTTCCTTGTCTAGTCTGTTCCAGTCTGTGTATCTGACCCATCGCCTGTTTCCTAGATTCCGTCTCGTCTGCCGCCTGCCTCTGACTCCTGCCTGGTTATCGGACTCTGAGTATTGCCTTGTCTCCTATACTGTGTCTGCTGTCTGTGACCATTGCCTGTCTGACTACCCTGTTAATAAACTCACGCTGCGTTTGGATCTAACCTGTCTCTGGTTGTTCATGACAATAAGTTTAGCTTACGCTAGGGGAAAGATTCATCTTCTCGAGATATTTAAGCCAAAAATTTCCTTAATCCTTAATTTTGTATTCATTGTCAACGCAGTGCAGCAGCTAGCAGACCTAGAGCAGGCTGTCTCGCGTGCTCATTGGCTGTCCTGCGTCAACTGCTGCAGCCTACCAGTGAGCCCTGGCGTGACGTCACGTCCAGGCGGCGAGGCGGCGAGACCCTTGGTGCGCCCTCCAAACGAAAACAAAAAGCTGCTCCGAGCGCCTGAAAGGGGCAGAGCGCGTAATGTAAACCCTCAGCGCTCTGACCGGGCAGAGGAGATTAACATCGCACTCGCTATCGGATGCAGGCAGAGCCGATAGGGAAATGACCTGTGCTCTGAACGGAGTGCCAATCACCTTAGGAACATATCCGTGTCTCGGTTTGAGGATGACTTTTGAGCCATTCGGTCCAAACTCGAGACACGCAGCGCTGACAGACAGCGCGTGGAGGTCCCCCACACGTTTGACTGATGACAGCGCAATCAGAAAAACGGTTTTGAGTGACAGGTATTTTAGATCCGCAGAGTCTAAAGGTTCAAAGGGGTATGCTTTCAGGGCCTCGAGGACCAAGGAAAGATCCCACATAAGAACAGAAGGGGTGCGGGGGATCCATCCTCCTAGCTCCTCTAAGGAAGCGGATGACAAGCTCATTCCTTCCTAATGACCAGTCGTGCGTCGATTCTGAGAACGCTGCAACGGCTGCCACATAAACTTTGAGCGTGGAGGGGGACCTGCGCAGCCCAGCTGAACCCCAGCTGAAGTACTGCAGCGGCTGAAGCCATGTAGCCCAGCATTCTCTGGAATGTTTTCAGAGGAGCGGCGTTGCCCGTCCGGAAGGACGCGGCCAGTCGCCAAAAACGGTGCGCGCGCTGTGTTGATAAGCGAGCCGTCAAATCCAGTTCTATTCTTAAAAAGGAAATTGACTGGCTGGGCAGTAATGAGCTCTTGGTCCGGTTGACTGAGACCCAGGTCATCCAGGTGACTGAGGAGTGCAGCTCTGTGAGACATTAATTCTGTATCTGACTGTGCCAGAATCAGCCAGTCGTCCAGATAGTTCAAAATTTGCACGCCCTGATTTCTCAAGGGTGTGAGAGCTGCGTCCATGCACATTTCGCAAATGTACGGGTGCTAAAGACAAGCCGAACGGCAGGACGGTGTACTGATAAACCTGACCGTCCAAGGCGAATCTCAAGAATGGCCTGTGACGGGTATTATCTGAATCTGAAAATAGGCATCTTTCAGATCGAGAGAGATAAACCAGTCCCTCTGGCGAACGTGCGCAAGGAGTTGTCTGGTCGTAAGCATTTTGAACGGTCTTTTCAAAAGAGCTTTGTTCAAATGCCTCAGATCCAAAATAGATCTGAGAGCCCCGTCCTTCTTGGGCACAAGAAAATAACGGCTGTAGAAGCCTGACTCGCTCAGAGAAGGCGGTACCGGTTCTATGGCCCCATTGCACAACAGCTTTGCTATTTCTGACCGGAGTAGATGTGCTACTTCCGTATTCACTGTTGTCGCGGTAAGTGCTCGTAAGCGAGGGGGACGGCGAGTGAATGTATAACACATAGCCCTGTCTTATTGTGCTTAGCACCCATTCTGATATCCCTGGAATCGCTTCCAACGCTTTTATGCGTGCGACTAGGGGCAGAATGGTCTCCGGGGTCTGATCGCAGCGTTGTGTGGGCTCAAGACACTGAACCGGAAGAATGGGCGCGGCGCGCGCGCTCTCTGTGCTTGAAAGCGGCGGCTCGCTGACCGCGGCAGCAGGCTGTTTCATACATAGCGTCCCGATTGCTGTGAATGGGGAGCAACTTGCAATCACTTCGTGATGCGCGGGCAGCGTGTATGTTAGTAAGCGTGGGCGCTCGTGTGCGGGCACAGGACTTACATTCATAATCTGACCGATGTGCGGCCGCACTTCGTGACACATGATAGGCGCCGTGGGTGAAGTGCATGTCAGTAAGCGTGAGCGCTTGTGAGCGGGCACGAGACTTAAGCCCCGTTCACACTACACGCGACCAAGCGACGCGATACCATTCATTTCAATGGTGAGCGGGCGACTTCCGGCGACACGCGCGACAGCGACCGTTGGCGACTAGATGGGGCGTGTCTGTCGCGCGACAAAGTTGAGATCTGTTTAACTTTATGCAAATGAAGAGCGACTTTCACCAGCGACAACCAATAGGAGTGAAGTCAGTGGAGCGCGTCACTCTCCAGTGCTGAGTCTGACCGAGGCAAGTTGAACGAGAAGCTCATTTTAGCAGTCAGAAACTGCCATATAATGTATGATATATCTCCGTGTACATATAGTGGTATTCACCGTATACTGACTCCGTGCCTGGATGGTTTCGGGAACCCAGATAGACCGGTATTTGCCCGTTTGCTGCAGTTAAATAGCCGCGATGGCAAAGAACACTCACTGTTCTCGGTCATCTTTAATATTATGCATTTTATGTACTGATTCTTTTTATATTTAGACTTTTCCTTCCAAAATGTGTGTTTGTAGCGTCAAGAAAACGTATTTGTTGTCTAACATAGAGTAACATCCGGGAATGTCACTCACAAACATTACTAGGCAACCAGTAGTGGGAGAACGCCCTCCATCGCAGCCACTGGCGACCTGCCAGTGTCGTGTGTAGTGTGAACGGGGCTTTACGTTTATAAACCGGCTGATATGAGGCTGCACATTGTAATGTGAGAGCGGCGCCGTGGCCGATGTGCATGTCAGTAAGCGTGAGCTCCTGAGAGCGGGCACAAGACTTTTGTTCATAACCTGACACATCTGAGGCTGCACACTGTGATGCGCGAGCGGCGCCGTGGGCGAAGTGCATGTTAGTAAGCGTGAGCGCTTGCGAGCGGGCACGAGACTTACAACCTGCTTGATATGAGGCTGACCTGGCCGTGTGAAAGAGCGGGCAGAGGATAGATGTGGGCACGGACACGTGGGCACATCTCCTACAGTTAACACTTGAGCGGCACCTGCCAGCTTTATGTGAGTGGGCTCTGTGAGTGACACTGGAAGTGCTGTGTTTGTGTGTAGGGGGCTAGGGGCGGGCACTGGGGCGCGGGCACTTTCTCTACACTTAAAACACCATTGGCGTGAGCCGCATAACCAGACATTCTGCTCTTTATGAGATTTATCTGGGTCGCCATAAAACGGGTGTTTGTGGCGTTTGTGTGCAGGCCAGCGGGTCGTGTTACCGGCTCGTTGGCTGCTGAATAAACCACTGCAGTACCCTGTGTTAAGGGGACTGACAGGGAGAGAAGATCTGTTGCTAGGAGGGCTTCGTGTGCTCAGGCTTCAATGCGATCTTGGTCGAGGAAGGCAGAGCGTTTTGCATGTTATGTTAGTAAGCGTGGGCGCTCGTGTGCGGGCACAGGACTTACATTTATAACCTGACCGGTTTTCCGACTCTCTCATGGCCGCCAGTGTCAACCAAAAATGCCTCTCTGTTACTGTCAACGAGGGCATGCATCGTCCCAGGGCCTGAGCAGCTGATTTTGTAGCGCGCAGGGAGAGATCCGTCGCGCTCCTCAGGTCCGTAATGGTCGCTGGGTCCGGGCCTCTCTCATCCCACTCACGGAGGAGATCAGCTTGCAAGATCTGCAAAACAGCCATTGAATGCAGGGCGGAAGCTGCTTTTCCGGCAGCGGTGTAAGCCAAAAGCAGAGGTGGTGCTGCAGGCTTTTGATGGCAGGGCAGAATTTGAGTGCCATGTAATGGAGGGTTTGTATTCATCGCATCCAGCGATGCGAAGAGCTTTGCTGAAGAAATGAAAATCAGAGTGTCAGCCTCCGAGCCCTGATTATATACGCTAAGCCACGGCCATTCTGGCGGGCTAGGACGCGTTGAGGGCGCGAGCGCCCTTCATTGGACGTGACGTCACGCCAGGGCTCACTGGTAGGCTGCAGCAGTTGCCGCAGGACAGCCAATGAGCACGCGAGACAGCCTGCTAGGTCTGCTAGCTGCTGCACTGCGTTGACAATGAATACAAAATTAAGGATAATAAAGCTTCAATATCTCGAGAAGATGAATCTTTCCCGTAGCGTAAGCTAAACTTACGCAATACGAGAGAACCTCTCGTAACAGAACGCTACATGCCTATAGACTGAACGCGTAATACACATCCGCATGATGTCACTTTTTCACAAAATCAAGTTTTTGTACTTTACACAGAGACAATAACAGAAAACTTGCACTTTGAAACAGATTTCTTAAAAGTTTGTGTTTTCAGGCCCCCCAAACGCCATAGTAGTGTAAATGAAAGGCCAAAACGCATCAGTTTTCAACTAAAACCTGGAAGCTTTGTGTGAAACAGCTCTTTAGTTGTTACCAATTTTTTGTTGTTGGCGTTTTTGTCTTTTCTTAGAAGAGGACACTAGCTAGACAAGAAGTGAGGTGGGAGAGAGGGGGATGGGATCGGGAAAGGTCCACGAGCCGGGACTTGATCTCGGGTCGGCCGAAGCACAACAGTGCCTGTCGGGTTGAGTTATGAGCTACGAGTTATGGGCTGTTGATTATTATTAGTGCACTGCTGCAGTTATGTTATCGGAGTGCGCGCTTCAAAGACAGATGTATTCTGATGGAAATGTCATGTTTTCAGCTGGAAAAAAATCTTTTGAACAGCAATTTCAACAATATCATTCTTCTGTGGCAGTATAGTTATAGCTGTGATGTTGACTGCTGTTTTTATAGAGTCACATTTACCAAAGCTCTGCAAAATTTTACTGGCGAAATCCAGTTATTCCAGTAGGAATCTAGTTATTCCAGTAGGAATCTGTGCAATCGGGAGTTTTGCGTGAGGGCGAAGATTTCCCCACGCAGCTTTTTCTCATTTTTAAGCTGGTCACGTTATTTTGCCACATTGACTAACAGAAAGCTGCTTGGTTTGAAAGTGACTTCCATGTGAGTTATGCTTCAAACATCTCTACACTATTGACAACGGACCTTTTTTTGCTAATGTTGCTAATGTGACTGTTTTTAAAACCTTATGGTTGTGTATTCTTTGTGTGAATAGGCTTTTTTTTTGTCCTTGAATTTTTTCATAAGGTTTCTCATTTTATTTCCTGAATTTAGGCACTTATTTTTGCTTATTTTTTCTTGTGAAGATGGAGCATCCAAACATCAGTTCCCTTCAGAGAGAGAACTTTATATGGAATCTCACCAGCGTTCCCCTCTTAAATCAGTATCTCCATGTGATGGACGGGGATCCTGTTCAAAAGGTTGTTAAAGCCGTTATTGAGCAGTACCAGATCCAAGTCATGCCAAAACTACCATTGTTTCGCAAGTGTAAGACATTATTTTAATTCAAAGTATTTCACTCTGAAGTCAACACATTTCTTCTCTAATAACATTGTTATTGCATTGCAGGCATTAACCATGGAGACTTCAACGACCACAATCTCTTGGTGAAACCTGATGGACCCTCAAAGTACAAGATTTCCGGGATTCTTGATTTTGGAGACATGAGCAGTGGGTATTTCATATTTGAGCTGGCCATAACTATTATGTACATGATGATTGAGAATCCCAATCCGGTCGATGTCGGAGGGCCAGTGGTGGCGGGATGGGAAAGCATTTTTCCTCTCAATGAGGCAGAAAGAGATTCGCTGTATTTGCTGGTTCTGTGTCGGTTCTGCCAGTCTCTGGTTATGGCCCGGCATGCTGTGATCCAGCAGCCTGAGAATGAGGAGTACTTGATGATCACGGCCAGAACAGGTGTGCAGCACCTCAGTCGTCTTTGGGAGCTGGGTAAAGAGGAAGTGGAAAGAGTATGGTCCCAGAGTGCTGCACAGTTCAGCCAATCCTGACTGAGCACTGAAGTATGACGGCTTGCTCCAAAAATATATGCAATATAAACCCAAATCCATCAACTTTCTTCCATGGAAGACAAACTGTGAAATTTGAAATAGTCCATGAGGACTGTGACTGTCAAATGGTGACTTTGGTGGAAGGGAGGGTGATAAGAAACATGCACTTAAATAACATTTTAATTGTGCTTTTGGCTCTTTTCAGTCGCTGTCGGGTGGAAACCTTGTATCTTCAAACACACTACTTTCCAGGAAAATGTAAAAAAGACTATTTGTTTTTATTATTAAAGATGGTCAAAACTTGCGTGAGGAACTTCATTCACCATAGAGGGGGGTGGACGAGGTTTTGTCACACACTCTCTTTTTTTAAATTGGCCAAATAAATGCAAAACCCACAGACAGACGTAGAGGGTGATCAATAGCAATGATTTACGAAAAAAAAAAAAGATGAAATATGGAGATACAAGGTTTCCACCCGACACATGGTAAGGAGCAGTGGATGAAATTAAGCATCATGGTTTGGAGCAGTGGATGAAAATAAGCATCATGGTTTGGAGCAAAAAAAAGCATGAGTGAACGATAACACCATTTTAAATTTGAGACAAGCTAACACTTTAATGTACACACAGTTTTTTCTTTGATGTCAAAAATTTGTATTATTAAAGGAATACGCCACCGTTTTTTGAAATAGGGGTTATTCACCGTTTCCTCTACATTTAGATAGGTGGGCAAATGCATTTTTGTGTCAGTGCATGCATTGTCTTAGTCTGGCAGCGCCGACGCTAGCTTAGCTTGGGACTATATTGGGGTGAAGCACAGGCGAAGCACTGCTACTTGGGCGCAGCGACATCACGGCATCTCAGCATCTATCTTACAACTGAATAAAGAGACAGATTCACGTAAGGAAGAGTAATAAAAGACAACTTACATGTGCGCTTTTTTCTGCCTGTGCTTTGAAAATGGATGGGACAGCCGTATCATTCAGACGTAGTAACGTTACCGTCTTTCTGGTCCCATATTTAATTTTTTTAACATAGTCCTTCGGTGGAAAATGCTCTTCGCAAACACGATACTGGTTAGTTTTGTAGATAGGTGTTGAAGTACAGATATCCAGAGCAGCTAGCTATTGATTTCTCAGTTCCATATTCCACAACCTTTTGCTATGCAGGCAATTACCATGTTTGCTGTGACTGTAGCTGTAACTTCTCAAACTCGACACAATCCAAAAGCGAAGATAGGTCACGCCGGTATGTTGACGGAAGTTTGGGGATTTCAGATGTTGCATGATATCTCTGTGCCCAAGTAGCAGTGCTTCGCTTGTGCTTTCCCCCCAATATAGTCCCAAGTCAATATCTGCCTAGGAAATCGCTTAGTCTTAATCTGCATTGCTATTTGTACTCGTGAATACGCAGGCTACAAGAAGTAATTCTTTTTTTTTTTTTTACTTTTATTATCACTTTTACTCACGACATGCTAGCTGGCAACAAAGGGTTCCATTCATTATGCTAAGCTAAGCTGGCGGTGAATAAACCCTATTTCAAAAAACGGTGGCGTGTTCCTTTAATAGTTCATGAAAACCTTAAACATTAGATGAAATGGCTAGTGCACAGGATAACTCCAGGATTATTATAGAATTACTTGTATGATCCTTCAGTTTTTGAGAGAACACTAATGATGCACAAAATTAATTAACTAATTTCAAAAATACTATGCATGCCATAATTTCTTTAATAAAGCAGCAGATGTTTCTTTTTTAATGGTGGACCAATTCATTTTTTTTGTCAAGGTTAAGATGGACACATTTATGTTTTAAGATAAATCAAGATACTTTTGTATTAGTTTAATTGTTTGTTTCATTTGTCTTATTCAGTGCCTTTATTTCATCCAAGAATAAATAACCTAACTGAAAGTTTTTTTCTACAAAACAGGACATTATTAACACTGCACAATTCATGGAGTATGATCACTCAAGTATTATGTATGTACTGCATATCATAATGACGGATTGTGACAAAAGGTCCTATAAACCTTTATGAAATGTCTAGTCTAATCTTACTGTCAGTTTGAGGTATGAATAAACAAACTACTGACTGCGGCATTTTATCTTATTGGTCAAAGGTCTTTTTTTTACAGCACATATCAGGTGTTATTGAAAGGTCATGGTTTAAATCATACTGAAAAGTGCATTTTAAAACAAAACATTAAGCAAAAAGAACAACAACAGAGTTTGAAACTCAAATTAGAGGATTTAAATTAACTTTTGATACAGAATTTATGAAAGAAACACAAGCATAAAGGTCTTCTAGCTTTCAAAGGCATTTCAGTTGGTTTAATGGATTACCAGGGAACACCCAGTGATAAAATGTACCACATTAAAAGTTGCTAAGGATAAAAGTAAAATGGAATTAGATACACTGACCAACCAAGCAAATTAAACACCACGTGATTGTGGTCTGTTTTAAAAAACTAAAACTCTTGATTGTGTAGGTCTCAAGGAAATAACTAAACTGTAACTAAACTGAACCCATTTATTGGGAAACTGTTTCAGACCAAGTGCTCAGAAAAACAAAAAACACAAATTTCATGCTGCTCAGATGCCAAGAAAAGCTTTACAAGCAACAATCCTTCAGTAATACAATAATGCATTCTCTCTACTCTCCAAAAATGTCATGTAGTTTTCACATCCTGTGGCCTTGATTTTTATTGTGTGGTAAGTGCATCTATAGACCTTATTCAGAGCAGCGCCATGATGACAGGTATGAACCCGAGGCTGTGAGAGAAAGACTTACCGTGTTTTCAATGGCATCCACTGTAAAAAAAAAAAAAAAAAAGAAGCTATATAAAGCTCCAAGATAACTTAAAATTTCCACAGCTCATATTGTCTGTTTTTTTTGTCTACTGACATTTCTTGGAAAGATATTTTTGCAGTGATTCGTCAACAGAACAATCCAAAAAGACATTAAATAATTGTACAACCCACTGAAGAGTTGCATCCCTATCCCTCACAGCCTCGCTTTCATTCCTGTTAAAAATCAAAGTGAATAAGGTCTATCATTCAATGACTTGTATGGTTCCAAAACATCTGTTCATCATTGATGATGTCCACTGCATGTGATCCTGTTGTTTGCTTGCTTTGGAACTGAAAAGTGAGCAGATGGCATAGAGGAAACAAGTATTGCCATATCACATAACAGATTATGCATATGAATGGTAAATGGACAGAACTGGGCTTAAATTTCACTGATGGTGTTTATTTTGATGTGCAGAGCTACTGTCCTTCCAGTAGCCCATTTACATCCAAGTTAAAAACAAAAACAACCTATCAATATGAAATAGTCACATTGCACACATATAAAATGTAAATGTAAAAAAAAAAAAAAAAAAAACATTTTACATATACAGATATATACACATGATTTACAGGGCCGTCCTTAGTGTGGTGCTACTGGTGTGACTGCATCGGGACCAAGCGGCAACATCCTAATCTGATAAATGAAGCCTACCTGGAAGTGCGAAAAACTGCAATACATCGAAAATCCGCTAGGGGCCGGTCCCAAAAGTGAGCAAATGTCCATAGACACCATGTTAAAATGTCCGTTTTCACAGCATAAATTCATGTTTTTTACAGGTTGGTCCCATGGACTTTTATTGTATTTTTCGATAGGTTCCGAGTGCCTGACAACTGTGAGGGGGGTGAATTTTTTTCTAACTCGTTAGTTTAGATCGTATTTAGATATAAAATGTATGACACATAAGGGCGTGGTTCACTTTGATTGACAGCTTGATTGACAGCTGATAACGGTCTTCGCTGAGTGGAATTCCTGAAATTTGACGTCTCGGCCATGATCTGACACAACACATCACACCACCTCTGTATTCTTTCTGGACATTTGGATTGAAATATCGTACATAAAATGGGTTGCTCTGCTATAAACTGCACTAACCGACACTGTAGAAGTAAGTTACTTTGCTCCATTTTTTCCGGTAAGTGACATTCCACTACTACAGTATTTCACGTAACGTTAGTTAGCACTATTTAGCACCAATGTTTGTGGGCAGAGGCACTGCAGCAGTTAGCATTAAATCGCCTCAGATAACGAGTTAAGTTAGCGTCCGAGGTACTTTACCTATGGTTATACGTTATAACTGACGTTTGAAACACTATAAATGCGTCTGCCAAATGAATAAATGTAACAAGAATAGACTGATATGTTCCACATTGGAGTGTTAATTTATTTTGAGCATTTTTAATATATCATTTTGAGCATTAACAGATGGGTTGTACTCTTCAGCAGCTTTGCAGTGAATGTAGTAGCCATAGACTGTAAAAAGTAGCCAAGTCTGCCAGTCGATCTTGTAACGATACAGATAGCTGGGGCTGCTTGACTGAAGAGGCGCGTCCACCGGCCGGCTCAGTCTCACACAAAGCCCGCCCTTTTACCCATATATGGATTGTCCAGAAGGTGGGCGGGGTTAGGCATTCCCACTATTTTCAAAGATGGCGCCGCCCATACCCCCCATAAACGGCTTCCAAACCGTTATTCAGAAAGTTTATGGGTGACGTCACAGACGCTTTGTCCATTTTTTTTACAGTCTATGATCGGGACCCGCGGCGAACGGGTTTGAGCTTTGTGACATGCGCGTTATTCAGCTGGAACTAGAAATCAGAAGATGATACACTGGTCATAAAGGGATGAACTTGGTCAGCAACAATACACAGGACGGCTGTGGAGTTAAAATGACGCTCAATTGACCCTCCGCTAAGCCCCGCCCTCCCTAGTTACTGTTGGCCTGGCAGGTCTATTACAGTCTGTATGCACCGGTCTCAGACATTTCCAATGAGATAATTAGTCATTTTTGGCGAACATACATGTGAAATATCTGAGAGAGCAAGACAAAAGGGATTGCAGTATGCATTCGAGGGATATATCCACGACATAATATGCAACCGATTAGAGAATAATTTCATAAAAATTTAAGCTAAAGCCCATAGTCCCAGCGCAAGCAGCAGCCGTCTCATACGCTGACCATTCGAGGAACAGCTATGTTCTTGCACAGCAGGGTAAGTGAAATGTGAAAATAATCAAATAAACTATAAATCAAACAGCTTATACATAAATCTTGTGGAATAACACTAACACCGGAAGAGCCGCGATCGGATTGGGTTAAAGTTACTTAGTCAGGGGTAGTAGGCCGTCGATTAACAAAATGCTGAAATATATTTTAAAGTATGTCAGTGAGCCTCCGTCTTGTCTTTAATCGTCTTATTTTACGTTAAAATATATGCATTATGAACAAAGAACCGTCATTATTTCCAAGCAATAGGTGTTTTGTTAATCCTGTCGACATTACAGTAGTTGTGAATGTTCTCCCACATTGCTTGATCCACGCCCATCATTTCGCCCCTTGGCTTTTAGATTTTCGGGAAGGAAAAAAATTCCACTCCCCCGTCCAAACTTTTAGGATACCGGGTATCAGATGTGCACAATCCATACGTATAACGCTTCGGCATGTTTCCCTCGCTCAAAAGCTTGCCAGACCTCCCGCGCCTAGTTACGGTCGCTAATACAGTGGCGGTTTTCAGGCGTGGCTTAGCAAAGGGTCAATTGCTACTAAGAGGCCCAAAGTGGCCAAGAAAAAATCATCTCAGAGGCCTGAACCTTCTGATACAAGGCAGGATGGGATAGATCCATGCTTTCATGTATATGCCAAATTCTGACCCGACCATCTGAATGTTGCAGCAGAAATCCAGACTCATTAGACCAGGCAGCATTTTTCCAATCTTCCATAGTCCAGTTTTGGCGAGTCTGCGTGAAGTGTAGCCTCAGTTTCTGTTCTGAGCTGACACGAGTTGTTATTTGAGTTTCTGTTGCCTTTCTATCAGCTCAAACCAGTCTAGTCATTCTCCTCTGGCATCAACAAGGCATTTTCTCCCACAGAACTTCAGATTCTCTGTAAACCCTAGAGATGGTTGTGTGTGAAAATGCCAGTAGATCCGCAGTTTCTGAAATACTCAGACCAGCCCGTCTGACACCAACAACCATGCCACATTTAAAGTCACTTAAATCACATTTCTTCTCCATTCTGATGCAAATATTTGCATTAATTGAGCAGTTGAACAGGTGTACCTAATAAAGTGTGGCTAGTGAGTGTATATTTTGAAAGAAAAGCGGGTCTGGGTCTTTCTTAAAAATCAACTCTGCTGAAATTGCATTGAAAAATTAATTAGAGTATCAGCTTTTGCCAGTATAGCGGTTTTATTTTGTTTTATTGAAAAAAAGAAAGAACTTAATCCTGTATCATTATGACAAGGGTTGCATCAGAATGTATATGTACATTTGAGTTTCCACATGTGCATAGAAATGTGCATGTGTGTGAGTTATACAAGCACTGCAGCAAAGACAAGACAATCATAATATTATAGGTAGTAACAACAATTTTAGTAATGGTGATTTTCAGTCATAATGCAGTAATTGCTCACACTAAAATAATAGGAATTATGAATTGAACAACTGCAGTATGTTTGTTTTACCACTAGATTGCACTGCTACCATGGAAAAGCTCACAATAAATTCATGTCAGTTTCACACACATGATGCTGGCCACATACTTGAAGATTTTAAGCCCAATTTTGGGCCCGATTTGCAACCACCAGAGATCACAACCGTGGTGTCATTACAATTATTTAACTGCTCCCGATGGAGCCACCCCGATCCCTAATCCCAAATATTGATGTTGCAGATGCCTGTCCTTGTGTGAGAGAGAGAATGTTAAAGTCACCAAAGTCAAAATGGACAGTTTTTATTCTCCTAGTACCATGCACATCATTATTTGTTTTATTAAAATTAATAATGTGGTTCGTAAACAAAATAACTTCCCCTCCCGCTTATAGTGACATCTATTCTCTAATGATGTGTTTACTGACATGAGGGCGGAGCAATCTGTCAATCACATGAGATCCACCAATAGCAAACCACAACCTTCCAATTAATTCCACACAGACAAAATCAAGCCCCGCCCTACATTTGATCTTGTTCCAGAAGTCGTTTCATTCAGATATACGTCACAATAGGGAAGAAAAGAATAGGGCAACTTTCCGTTTCATGTCGCCTTTAATTTTTTTTAATCTCTACGTTTTTCTCTAATTTGCGAGTTTAGCTATAAACTCATTATAAGATATAAACTTGTGACTGCGATTTATATTATATAATATAATCTCACAATTCTGAAATGTGAGATAGAAAGTTGCAATTAACTTTTTATTTTCTTGTGGAAACAAGCTTCCATAAGGGGGTGATATTACAAACGGGGAAAAAAGTCCCATTTATCGCAAGACTGTTGGAAAGCTGCTCAGCAAATCAAATGCGAGATGTTCTTCTGGCAGAAGACCTTCGAAAAGTAGGCAAGCCAATAATGTCTTAATTTAAGAGAGGAAACAAAACTATGTACCACCTACATTGTACATCAGAGGTCATCCCACTTCTGAGAGAACAGAAAGGTGGTTTATGCCTGTAAGTTCCTAATCACGCTGCTGCAGTACTGACGGTTGAATTAATAATGCAGAATCTAAAGCCTTTGATCTTTTCTTCATGTATGGGCTGCAACAGTTGCTCCATAATCATCTCTAGAGAATGCTAATAAGATATTGAAAGTCTTGATGTATAATCCCTGTCTATAAATCCTCTTGACATTTGAAACAAGAGTTTCAACAAAATGTTCAAACACTTTTTGTCTCCATTTTGAATTATTTATCTATTGTTTTTATCATCTCAAACCAACATAAGTCCAACTTTCTTTTATAATTTAGAATGTTTGGTAAAATCAAGATAAAAAAAAAATCTTGGTCTTTTCGTGAATATTCAATGGTGCAACGTTGTTCCAAAGAAATGTTTGTAATCTTTCATCACTAATACAATCAAATCCCAGCAAATAAAATCAAGTCCCAGTCTACAGTTTTGTATTGTTGAATATCCTGTTTCACTTAGAAAATGACATTGGGTTACATTTTATGTGTATTTAAAGTCCTCCTTTAGTCAATAATTTTATAAAAAAAAACCTGACATATTGAAACGGTTTGTCCTTAAAAAAAATTCTCCTTGCCTTAAAATAGCTTGAATGTAACTCTACACCCTTGCCTCATTTATTATATGCGGTTCTATTAATATGCAAATGAGCCCCGCCTCCACTCACTCACCATCACTCAGAGATCCACTCGTTGACGATCACACGTTGTTTTGATTGGTTACAAGGAAGTTTGTGACGTCAGAGACACCGTGATTTCAAACTGCCTTTTTGAGACTGTCTTTGGTTCACTGCAGTTTTAAGGAGAAAATACTCAGCAATGGTGTGCATTTGTCATTGCGTTTGTTTTTAGCGTGAATGCTGCAAGAAACACACAAAACACATCTAAATTGGGAAAGAGCTTTGCGATTGACTGAGGTATATTTTTAGACTGCCGAAAGCTACAGAACAGAGAAGCAAATGGATTCGCTGCAATTGAAAGAAACAACTGGAAAGGAACCAGGAAGCAAAAGGTGAATTTTCAGTTTTGTGTCAATATGCTGAATGTAGGGGTAAAATCATACCCACATATATTGTATTGTTCTATATTGTATTGAAAACTCATCAATTAAAATATTTACCATTGTATATTCTACATAATTAGACGATTTTAAATAAACACTGACAAATAACTATACAAGTTTTAGGGCTGGACGATTATGATGATTATATATATATATAATATATATATATATATATAATAATAATATATAATATATATATATATATATATAGTTGAAATCCAGTCACGCAGCAGCTTTTTTGCCACTTAGTCCGGCTGAGGGGGCGTATTAAAAACACCACATAGACACAAAGACACTGCTGAAACTGATCCACTTACCCTTTATTGACTGGGGCTCATTGAGTCTTATATAATTTCCTGCTCTGTGCATCGAATGGTGACTTGGCACAAATTATCCCAGTACCAGATCACAAATGCCTCTATTTTGATATACTGAAACCATATTGACTGTACAATCTGGGATGTCCTGCCTAGAGCCAAATTGCAGCTGGCAGGCCGAAGTTATTAGGAACTCCCTAATGAGTCCCGGCCGAGGCTCAAAGAAGGCTGAAAGACTTGAGTTAAAACATGATGAGGACAGATATTGGACGCATGAACAACTGCCTGTTCCTTGTGCACTTTGGAGCCAAAGGGCTGTTCCTGCTGCGATGGAAATGGCCAATCATTAAATGGACAAAGAACAGAGAAGTAATAGCGGTAATTGAAAGGGTTTGCTCGTTTTGTCAAGAGAAAATCTTTGAGCTTTGCTGTGAGTGTTATTTGAAAAATAATGTGAAAAATTTGCTTTAGCGAAATGCCAAAATCGCAAATCAAAAAAGAAGGATCGCACACTGATTACATTTTATTCGTTTTGCTCTTTGAGGAGGATTTTATTAGTAATTTGTCCGTTTTCTTTAGTTTCATTAAAAATGTGAGATGGGAGGAACAAGTAATTTGAATGTTTTAGCGTTTTCTCGCAAATGTTGTCTTCCCCCAAGAAATTTCGTGTTTACTCTCAAAACTTTTGAGTTCTTTGCAAATGAACGCAACGTTTCTTGGGGAACGCAACATTTTGCCAGAGAATGCATTAAAATATATAACTTTTCTCCTATTTCCTTTTTTTAGGAAATGCCTCCATTGGGGTCTGATTGTTTAAAGGAAATTGAAAATGGAAGTGGATGTTTGTTTGCTGTTTTCTTTCTCTTTGGTATTCTGAAAAAGTTTGTATATGATCAGGGTCATGCAACCCTCTTTTGTTTAAAAAAACGACACAAAAGTAAAATGGATGACCTGATTCTGGATAGCAAACATGGGATTTCCAAATGTATTCTTATCCAGAATTAAACTTTTTGTACAATTGGGCCCAGCAGCATCACAGATACACAGGATGAGAAGACTCATCCTGCTCTCCATTAAAGCCCATCAACTTATCTGTAGATACTGACTTAAACACTGTGTGAGTTCAAAGGTTTTCCGCAAACCCAAGCAGAAACTACAATACAACAACTGTATAAACACTACATTTGATACAGCACATTTCAATGGCTAGAATGCCCCTCAATGAACTTATCAAAGAAAACACTGGTTGCACTTTATTTTACAGTATTTGCACTTACATATATAAGGTAACTACATGGGTTAAGGTAAGGGTTAGTGGTAGGTTAGTAGCTAGTTATTACCCAGTTATTGTAATTACTGTAATAAGTACATGGTATGTACATGCGGAATAGGGCTGTAAAATAAAGTGCTACCAAAACATTTATTCTACCCTTAGTTTTCAGATGCCGTCATTCAAATATCTTGATGAACAAATGTTAACGCTACGTCTGTTTTTTAGGTTTGAGTTTTGTTTGAGTTGTTAACCTATTAGTTTTGCACTGTTTCCAGTGCAGTTCCTTTTCAGTCGGTCACTGCCTATGTCACGTCGGGTCAAGTTAAACCGACGTATTGGGATCTCGCTTGAGAGACCAATCCACTTTCGAGTGTAACAATGAGCCAATTCACATTGCATGCAGGTTTAAATATGGAAGCGGGTGCATCTCATATTTGCCTTTCGCCTCGGAGTCGAGCCCTGCATGTGTTCTGCTCTGTCAAATTCACATACAAGTGTACTTCTATGAGTCTGCTGCTTTTCCTGGAAGGTGCCTCTCGGTTGGTGTTGGTGTGACGCTGCTCTCAGTGGAGATTGTTGCTTCAAAAGAGCATTTCTAACAGCTGTTTTCACAGCTCTTCAGAGAGGTTGTGCCTTCATGAGAGTACACAGCTGACTACACTATATCCTGCTTGTGTGCCGCAACCATTCCCCCTGTGCGCTTCAGCACCAGAGAGAGCAAATTCCTAAAATAGCAAGCACGGGTGTGATTTTGGGTATTTTTAAAGATGTCATTCCACCTGTGTGTTTCTGGATGCAGTAGCACTGTTACGCATGTTTCGCAACCGCCCTGGCCCCTCCAATGATTGTTTGTAGTAATGTTGTCATATTTCGTTCTTCCTTAGTTTCCTATTGGCTGAGCTGGGGAAGTCCGGCTATAAAGCCAGAAGCCAGCTTGTTCAACGCCATTTCATCATGTTTACCTTTTACTCTTAGTTTGTAACTTTAGTTAGGAGCGGGGAGTCTCAGCTTGACCTTATTAGTTGGGTTGTCTTTCATTTTCCTCTGTTGCTGAGTTCCTCGTCTCTCATTTTTGGTTTCTTTTGTGAGTTGTGTGTGTTGTCATAAATATTTTATTTGGATCATGCTAGTCGTTGTCCATCTCTTATGTTATGTGTCCCTTGAATCCTATACATTTATATTAGAGACCGTTACAATCACTGTTTCTAGTGTCTGGGTCTTGAGCATGCTGAGGTAGCATTCGTAGATGCATCATGTTCTCACAGGAACATGAACATCTCGTTGTTGAGATTGAGACTCGAATACATCTCTTGAAGTCTCTTTGCCTATTCCCTGATATGGTTCTTAATCTGGTGGCCACCAGACCCAGTCTACTTCGGCTAATATAATGTGGATATGAGGATAACAGTGAGGGCTTTACCGACGAGACCACCTCCTCGGGCCCCTCACTCCTCTTGCGCACTGCTACCATTGGAGCTTCCAAGGGAGCGCGCTGGACCTTCTTACCTTTGGGGCTCCACCCGATGAAAGCATGTTGATCGCTGCTTCGGAGGGTTAGCTGGACTCCTCTGGGGATGAAGGTTCGGCTGCGCTACCCCCCTCGGGGACCGAAGCGTAGCCCAAGTCATACCCAGAGTTAGCCGCTATGCTTTCCCGGGCCGCCACAAGTGTCTGGCTCGAGTGGAACCCTCCACCGTGTCCCGAACCCTCAAGGCTGGATGATTGGTTTCTTGGGGTGGGCCGTGCTGGTTCTCAGCGCCCCGCCGCAGTGCCTTTCTTTCCGGATGTGCATGAGTGGCACCAGTTCGTGGCACCTTTAACCCGAAACTGGTCTGTTGCCTCTTCCCCCCTCACTACCCTGATGGTGGAGCAGTCAAGGGTTATATGGAGATCCCCCAGTGGAGCGGTCGGTAGTGATGCAATTGTGTCTTAAGACCGCTAACAGTTGGCGGGATAACCCGCGCCTCCACTCCAAGGCCCGCAAGTTCTCATCTGCTCTCGCAGACAAGGCTTACAGAGCCTGTGAAGAGGCTGCTTCCGCTCTGCATGCCATGGCGCTTCTGCAGGTCTACCAGGCCAAAGCACTCATGGAATTGCACAAGAGTAGTTCCCACCTAGGCGTTATGCAGGAACTGCGCACAGCGACAGACCTCACTCTATCTCCGTCCCAAGATTGGTTTGCAGCGATCGATCTGAAGGACATGTACTTTCATGTCTCGATTCTCCCTTGACACAGACCGTTCCTGTGCTTTGCGTTCGAGGCGGAATATCAGTACAAAGTTCTCTCCTTCGGGCTGTCCCTGTCGCCTCGTGTCTGAAGGCTTCCCCCAGTGAGCCTTCTCGAACAGAAACTGTGCAAAGTCAGGGAGGACGAGGAGCAGGTCTTGTATTGCTAGGAGCGTAAATTTTAATACATCACACCATCCTGATATCGCTTCATGGCACCGGTTAAATCAGATTGATTTTAAAGTCTCTTTGTTTTTAAGTCATGCAGAACCAGTCTCCACAGTACCTATCGAATTACTCACCCCATCACACAGTCAAGATCACTCAATCGGGGACTCTAACCTATTATCTACCTCGAACAGACTAAAAAAGGTGATCGCGCTTTGCAGCTTCGACCTAGCTGAATAGCTTACCGGCTCATACAGATCTGCCCGCACTTATCATTTAAATCTTCTCTGAAAACGTATTTCTTTCATACCTTTAAATATCTTGATGTGCGGTCTTTGTATTGTATACTTGTATTGTATGTCTCTTGCTTGTTAAGCACTTGGTCAAGCCATTGTTTTTAAATGGCTATACAAATAAATTGTATGTATTGTATGTATTGTAGTTGCACTGTACTGGCCCAACTGGACCTGCTCCCAGAACTCATGCTCCTCTTGACCACCCCTCCCATTGCGCATTCCTCTGAGGAAGGATCTACTTCCAAAGATTGGTACCCAATGGCACCCGTGTTTAGGTGACCTACCCAAGCACTACCCTCTACGAGGCGCCTCTATACGTTGAAGTGGAACCTATTGTTCGAGTGGTGTTCTTCCCAACGGGAAGACCCCCAGAGAATCCCGATCAGAACTGTGCTTTCCTTCCTGCAGTATGAGTTGGAACTGGAAGACCAGCTCTTTGTCTGTTACGGAGACCAGCAGAAGTGAAAAGCTGTCTCCAAGCAGAGGTTAGCCCACGGATGCTATTGTCTTGGCTTATCAGTCCCAAGACGTTCCTTGCCCGTTCGGGGTGAGAGCCCACTCCACCAGGGGTGTCCCCTTCACCTCAAGGCGCCTCACTGATAGATATTTGTAGAGCTGTGGGCTGGGCGACACCCAACACATTGGGTCCGTCCATCCGTCTGTCTGTCTGTCTGTCTATCTGTCTTAAAGCTGCAGTCCGTAGTTTTTCTTCTTTGTCGCCATCTCTGTTCGAAATCTGCAATTGCAGTTATTCACGGAATTATCAACTTTACGTGGGTTGTGCTTTGGCACGGCACAGCGAGGATGAACACAATGTTTTGAGGAGAATGTGTGGTTGTCAGTCGCCGTCGGTGTGGATACTGGCATTCGCAATCACAGATTATACTTTTTGGAAGTATGACCAACATAAGAATTTTCACTGGAAAATGTCATCAGAACAAGTAACATCCACTTTTGTTCTGACCACCTAAGGGTGAAAAAAGCATTGCAGTAAATCTCGCTGATTAAATGAAACGATCACTTATCATATCACGTCAAAACGTGCAAATTATACTTTGTTCTCAAATTGTTAATGTTAACAACATCAGCATTGCTTGACTATTTAATGCCCTTCAGATATGTATCCTTGTTTTTCGCATGGGCTGGTTGCAGTCTCTTTTTTTCTGTAGCTACATTGAAGTCCAAAGTCTTTTACATTTTACAACGGGTGAATCTCCAGTTGTCACTGGTGATTGTCATTTGAACCTTTTTGGATCCGCCATCAAATTAATAAGTTTAATTATATCAAGTGCTGTGAGAAAAGGCTATAAATCTCCACCTCCAAAATCCTCACATGCAATATAGCCAACTAGCCGAGACTCCTTCTTCATGCGTACAAATGTGACGTAATGACACAAAGACATGCTTTCCAGCGGAAACCCACCAGTACCACTGGGATTAAAAACATTATTACAACATAGAAGTATTAAAGTTTGTGAAATTGGTAGATTGATTGAATCACTATATCACGCCTCCAACAAAGTTGTGTTTTAGGCCACGTCCACACGAAGCCGGTGCGTTCCCTATCCGATCTTTTTTTTCCCTCGTTCTAAAAAAAAATTCCGTAAACACGGGGTCGTCTCAAGAAATATCTGCGTCCACACGAAACCACTGAAACCGACTGAAAACGGTGTAGTATATATGCCAGACCAGTACGAGGGGCTGTAATTCTGACACAGATACACTAAAAACAGAGAAGAAGACTTGCGCATAAACCTTGCGCGCTGTATACAATAATATACAGTAATATTAGGCACAGTAGCTTCTTTTCTTTTTTTACCAAGAACTTTATTGAACAATATGAAAAACTATAAATGGTACAAAATAGGGATGAGTCATCCCTATTTTGTACCATTTATAGGATGAGTCACGATGGTCGATTAGTTTGCAGACGCATAAAGCTTGCCACAAAAAAACGGCAAATAGCCTAATTATTATGAATGTGTCAAATAGCCTATAGCAAGGAGACATTTGAATTGTTTATTAATAAACTAGTGTTTTGTGTGACGATGCTGACTCCACCTTCGCAGTGTTTTGAAGGTGCCTATAGAGAGAAATGCACACTTCATACGGATTATTAGAGTTGTCTGTTACTTTTCTTTTTGAATTGTTTTGTTTAAAAGTAGACATTAAAAGCTTAGATATAGGTATTTCTGAGTTTCTGTTCATTTATGAGACAAGCTCCAGTTCTCGTGCGTTGCAATTTATATTGCGTCGGCGCCTCATGTCCTGATTATATAGGCTATTGTCTGCTATCCATCCATGCAATTCGTTAATAAAACATTGATTAAAATTAAGATACAATTTTTACAAAACGAAATTCACTTTAAAGAAAGGCAAAACAAAACTTAATGAAGACAAAACAAAACTTAATGAAGTGGTCAAAATGATGTGTCTCGATATTGCGCATCTTACTCACGCTGTTCACTTATAGGGCCTAATCAACATATATGAAATGGAAAAAAATAACATTATTTAATCATAAATATGAAACTAACTTTTCTTTAATGGCTACAACATTTAGGCCTACAGTACAGAGAAATGTAATGTCGGAGCGAACGCCTTGTCACCGGTGAGCATGAAGGGGCAGAGGTGCGTTTTTTGAATAATAATCAAATTCAATCAAATAATTAAAATAAATACACAAATAAATAAATAAAAGAGGCTCGAGTAGCTTCTGAAGCATGAACTCAAGCAAGTAGTCGCAGTTGTTTTTGCTGGTAGGCCTATGGCTACTGATTTAGCGTGTCTGACTAGTCGACACGTGGGGTGATGACATCATCGTTTCACAAAATATACGGATAGGCCGTCCACACGAAACTGCAAGGGCGTCGTTTTCAGATTTATCCACTTTGGGACCCGGTTTCAAAAAATAGCGGTTTCACTCTCCGAAAACGCCGGATCCGTGTGGACGAAACGCCAATACGATAAAAAATGTATACGTATACAGTGAAACGCGTCTTCGTGTGGACGGGCCCTTAGTGTTTTTATGCTGGTTTGACGAGTTACAGTGGTCTGTGAAGTGTGATTTGCGATGTCAGCGGGAAACTTGGCCTTGTGCTAAACATTATACTACAGGAACCTGACGATTCTGCTTCGTGCCACCCGTAATTAGAGGAAACCGATGAGACCTCAACTGTGCTGTAATCCAGTACAAGAGATTGAACACATTATTTCCAGGTGTTTCAATGTGAGCTGTGAAATACATTATCACCATGGCGATTGAGCTAAGACAGGGGGGAAGGCATTTATTGGGGTGTATGTAGTGGCCTATGACCAGAAACACAGAAACCATCACGCTTCACATCACAGTGCCTGCTCTTTTCTGTTTTATATCATGTCAATCATAGAAATAATCCTAAAATCACATTCCTCTTTTCCTGGAGGTATGAAAAAGGATGTAGATTCTTTTTACGTTTATACTTTATTCAATATGAATCTTTTTAAAACTGATTGGAATGGTTTTGCAATAGCTTTATTTAGATGTTCAAGGTGCAAGTTATTTTTGCATTCACATTTCAAAAGCTAAGAAAGTCAGTTTCAATCATGCTTTTTATATTAGGAAGGTACAGAACTCAATTCTACCAAAGAGAACATTATATGCACTTGTTCCCATTTGTGTTAAATAGTAAAACCAAGAATAAAGGGAAAAAAAGAGTTTGAACCAAAGCATTTGACATATTTATTTGACATATGATTTTATTTTTATTATTATTATTTTTTAATTAGACAATAATTGAATACATGCAAAATTGTAAAAAAAAAGACTGATCGTACATAATTTCAAAAACTGTCGAGGATAAAATACACACAAAAAAAAGCCGGTGGCTTATTTCCATTGTGGTCTTCAATAAATGTTATTAAAATAGTATAGTCTTTAAAGAGGCTATATGCGTTTTTCTGAAAATTAAACTCGCGACTGACACCTGTGGCCAAAAAACAGAACTGCACTTCCTTTCTGCTCGCTCTCGCAGTGCGCGCTCGTATGTGCACACTTCACAAGTCATCTGCTGCAAGGAGGTCAACATTATGTTTACAGAGGTAAGAACAGTCAAATACATATATTGTTTGAGATAAGTGCTGACTAGCGGTGGTGGCAGAGTGATCTGAAACATTTAACATGAACGCGCTTGACGTCACATCCGCAGACAGCGCGGGAAAAATCCGACCCGACAGAAAATAGGAAAAATAGGATACAGGCTTATAGGTGCACCCACTGTGAGTGGACAAGGTGTCAGTATGCTCAACAGGAGATGTTTGAGTCATAAATAGTAAAATAAAAAGGCTATTGTTACGTTTATTTTGGGGAAAAAGTTGCATATAGCCTCTTTAATGAAAGTTAGTGTCGTACTATTGTTTTAACATTAATGGAGCTACATGAATTGTATAAAAATAATTATATTGTAGTGAAAGAATTGTTTAGATTATCTTGTTTTTGTGTGTGTATTATATAAAAGTGACATCAATATGTTTCGATTTTTAATTTTTATTAAAATATGTAGACTTAGAGGCAAACATTTCGGATAAAATGTCTGGAAGGATAAGCTATATACGATAATATGGCAACATTTGTACCCATAATGCTTGTCAATATTCATAAGTACACTTTCATTTCAAAGACAATAGAAGTACGCTTTAAAAAATTAGTCATCAAGTCATGACAACATGTGTTTTTACATTGCTTAAACTCATATACATAAGTTAAGCAATAGTTATACAAGACTAAACTAATTGTTTAAGTCAGTTTAATGTAATTTGAGTTGAAATGACACATGCAAGTTGACTATACTTAATTTAAGGAGTAATTATTAATTACGAATAAAGATGTACTTAAGTCCTATTGTCATGCAATTAAGTGTCCGGAAACACTTTCAGTTCACACTAATACATACTATTGTGTTCACACTTACATTCTAAGTATGCTAAAGTCCTCTTCTTTTTCACAAGGACGGACATATTCTTCAGGATATGTATTATTAGGCCGATGCACATTTCATCAGTCACATGTTTGGAAATGATTGGATTTCATGTCATTGTCTTCTGGTGTGTGCGTTTGGGCTCCTCCTCAAGCAGTTTGCAGGGGTTCAGAAAGGGAGACTCCTAAAACGGGCCGATTAGTCACCGTATCAGTTATTTCTAATAGTTTTACGAGTGAGATGTGAAGCTGCTTCAGACAATAGCTCATATTTCTGCGAGCCCTTCACACTCCCTGAGCGTCCATAGGTGCTAACAGACTGATGGGCAACTATTGTTCTAGAGCTGAATTGGAGGAAGAATCACAATTCTCGTGTTTTCTTTTTCCCCTCCACTGTACATCCGTTCCTCCCTTTTTGGCCGATTTTACTCTTTAGTTGATTTTTATTACAGTCTGCATAGGTTCATTTCTTTGAGATTTAGTAAAAAAGGTTGTATTTTTTCCTTAATTCCAACTTCCATCTCCAAGTGCTTTTAAAACATCTTGAATGTTTTGAATGATGAATTTTTATGATGAATTAATATTTTTCATTTTGTTATGAAAGTTACATTTCAATTTGTCAAATTTCCACCCTCATTTCTATTACAGAATGCTATTAAACACAATATATGAAAAGTTATTTGTGGAAATGTTACCCCTATTATAGGAAATCTTTAAAAACAGCAATACAGCATTTTCTCTTTTGTTTCAGACTCAGTCCACTAAGTGGCAGTGTCACAACATGATTCACATGTTATACTATAACTGTACATGGATACTTGAGAGCGGATCAGTCATTTTTGCCAACACATACCACAGGAAGTTAAGAACAATATGTAATAACATTCATGTCTGACTGAAAGGAAGTGAATCTAATGAAGTGTCAGTAAAACGTGATCCGTCTTAGTATCTTCTGCTATGCACTATTGTACAAAAGTTTGGGGTTGGTAAGTTAAAAAACAAGTTTTAGAAATAAGTCTCTTCTGCTCACCAAGCCTGCATTTATTTGATCAAAAATACAGTAAAAACATTAATATTGTTATTTAAAATAGCGGTTTTCTATGTGAATATATTTAAAAATGTAATATATTTTTGTGATCAAAGCTGAATTTTCAGCATCATTACTCCAGTCTTCAGTGTCACATGATCCTTCAGAAATCACTATAATATGATGATTTGATGCTCAGGAAACATTTCTCTCTTTGAATACAACGTTTAAAAGAGCAGCATTTATTTAAAATAGAAAACTGTTGTTACATTTTGAAGGTCTCAGTTTTGATCTTTGATGAATAAAAGTATTAAATTCTATAAAAACAGTCTTACTGATCCTTTTGAACGGTGGTAGTTCACTGGAAGAGAGAGAGAAAGAAAGTCACACACAACACACACACACACACACACACACACACACACACACACCACACACACACACACACACACACACACACACACACACACACACACACACACACACACACACACACACACACACACACACACACACACACACACACGTGTGTGTGTGTGTGTGTGTGTGTGTGTGTGTGGTGTGTGTTGTGTGTGTTGCATAAGAAAAGAATAAGATTAATTAATTTATAATCTTAACATTAGTTTAAATCTACTTATTATTACTTAAATGAAGATTATTTATTTGATTCTGACAAATTGCATAAAAAGTAGACACAAAGCTAGATAAGAATAGCATTTCCATTTTGAGTATAATTAAATATAAATATAAAAAAAATTATCTTAATATTTTATTTTAGATATAAATATTTAAATTTTGGGGTCAAATATAACATGGACATGTTCTTGACAGGTTTCATGAGATTCTTCATCTCATTACCTACTACTGATTTGAAAAAAAAAAAACTGAAAAAAAAAAATCATGTATAAAAATACACATGCCATGATGCAGGGAAAAAAGAAGATTGGTTACACTTTATTTTAAGGTAATGTTGTTACACAAATGCTTACTAATGAATAATAATTAACTACATACAGTTAGGGTTAGGTTTAGGGTAGTTGCATGTAATAATGCACAATTTACTCTTTATTAACATTACAAGAAAGTGTTACTAAATTGTTCCCTCGTTTAAACTAGTCAAATCATGGCCAAATTTAACTAAAATGAGGGAACAAATTAGTGCAAAGATTTTCCTAAAATGAAGGAAAAAATTAAGAAGTTTTGGGGGTGAATTCTCAGTTTGTTGCCACAATATCTTTTTTTTTTTTCGTATGTCATGAGTGGGGCTCCGGCTCCGTACTAAATTATTAATTAAAAATTGTCTGATGGCATGAAAAGCTCATGTAAGGAGAGAGTGTGTAAATATGTACAGTGTGTGTGCGTGTGTGTGTGTGGGGTGAGACGAGAGCTTCCAGATGTGCTGTGGGCAAACTGCCTTTTGGGACCAAAACACAGGAACTTCCTCTGACAGCAAAGATTAATCAAAACCCAGGGAATCTTTTCATGAAGCGCATAGAAAGACAGTGAGAAAGCAAAATTTCCCCTCCCACCTGAAAGAACACAACGTATGGTAAAGCTCACACTTTTGTTTCAATCATTGAAATGCACATTAACCGCTTGTGTTGCTCATGCGATTCGTCATGATCTGTCTTTAAGCTGACGTGTGAATGATGAGTTTGGCCTTTGCTAATTCTCCCTAATGGTTTCTTTAAATTCCACATTTTCTTTTCCTGAACTTTATCTCCTGCTTCCCATTGATAGCCAACAACAAATATTATATTGCCACGGGAATATTTAAAGTAACAAACAATATTAACAAGGCCAATTGCTTTTTTACTGATGCCAAAGCCTGCTTTCTCACTGTGTGTGTGTGTGTGTGTGTGTGTGTGTGTGTGTGTGTGTGTGTGTGTGTGTGTGTGTGTGTGTGTGTGTGTGTGTGTGTGTGTGTGTGCTAGATGCTCAAACTCCTACATCTAGTTTAATCATGAATAAAGTTACCAAAAGGATTTTTGGTTTGAAGACCGACACAAAAACTGGAAAGGAAAGGATATATTACGTTACTGCTGTTTTAGTTTTGAAGTATTGGTTTTCCTCAGAATCTATTACATAAAAATGTTTTACAATCTTTACAATATCTAAGGCATATACATTATTGAAAAAGACATGAAACATTAAGGGACTCATTTAGTGTAATGGGTCTCCTTTCTAGTTCGATTTTTAAAGTACATTTTTGTACGTTTTTTAATATTATTAAATTGTACTGTACCATTTTAAGCTTTTCCCTTTTAAATATGTAGTAATATAATTATACCTTTAGTAAGAGGTTGGACAGTTACAAGGCTGACGTTTTTACAGTTAAAATGAAAAAATAATATCGTATAACAAAATATATCTCAAATTAAAATAACAAACTGTAAAACTGTCCACCCTGTTACTGTCCACTGTTGCCTTTCTGAAGTAATTGCAACTAATATTAAACTGTCATATTTGAGTTATAAATTGCATGACTTGAATATGTTGTAATATATGTCTTCAGAAAAGTAACAGGGTGGACAGTAAAAGGGCTGACAGTTTTACACCTCAAACTAAAATATCCACTGTGATCTAACTGTAAAACTGCCAACCCTGTTAGTGTTCACCCTGTTATTGTTCTATAGTAATAATTACAACAAATAATAAACATGTTTTAGATTGAAATTGCACAATTTTAATTTGTTGTGATATAAGCCTTCAGAAAGGTAACAGAAGGCTGACATTTCTTAGTTAAAATGAGTTACAGTTAATTAAATTAAAATTAAAACTAAAATAACCAGTGCAATTTAACTGTAAAACTGCCAACTCTGTAATCTTCCACCCTGTTACCTTTCTGAAGAAATTACAACTAATATGTAAAAATGTATTATTTTAGTTTGAAATTCTTTTGAAATCTTAATTTGTTGTAATAAATGTCTTCAGAAAGTTAACAGGGTGGACCGTTTTACCGTTTTAAAATAACCAGTGCAATCTAACTGTAATGCTATCAACAATGTTAATTACAGCAACAATGTTATCAACAATGTTAATTACAGCAAATAATTAAATTGATTCATTTCGTTTGAAATTGCACATTCATTTTCATTTGTTGTTGAAAAACAGTATGCCTTCAGAAAGGTAAAAGGGATGGCAGTAAATATAATTATTCCACCTCAAACTAAAATAACCAGTGCAGTTTAATGGTGAAGCTGTCAGCTCTGTTACTGCCCACCCTGTTACCTTTCTGAAGTAATTACAGCTAATATTAAACATGTATTCATTTAGTTTGAAATTGCACAGATTATTGTAACACATGCCTTCAGAAAGGTAACAGGGCTGATCATTTTACAGTTTCATGTGACATTTCATTCATAGTCATGAAACAACAAGGCGATTCTAAGACAGACAATTTAATGCTGGCATTTCTTCATATATCCACTTTTAAATGATCAGTTGTTTCAAATCTTTGTAACATGATTTGACATTTTAAGATCCTCATAATGACAAACATTACAAAACATAAAATAAAGTGAAAAAATGAGTAAAAATCAGCTTGTCCTTGGAGAGATCACTTTCTGAAAGGATGATAAAGTCATTATGGCAGTGTTTTTTTGTTTGAGTTGTGGAATATCTCATTACTGTTAAGGGGAGTGAAGTTGGTATGATGATATATGGGTTGATTAACTGTAATATTGTCATATAATAATTAACCTTCAAGGGTTAGTCTTCTAAATATTTATTACCAGCTTTTTTGGAGAAGTTTCTCAAGTTTGCACTCAAATGCATCCGGTGGATATTTTGAAATGGAATGTCACATTGATTGTAAATTGAGATAAATCACCTTATTTTATTTGAAAAAATCAGTTTTAAACGACAAAAAGGTATTTGTACTTACAGTCAGGGAGCCAGTGTGGGTTGATGTATGTAATAAGCTAACATCCGTGAGTAATTTTGCGCTGTAATTAGGGGCCGCACAACACAACCGGTGCCAAGGATCAGTTGCCGTTGTTTATTCCTCTGCAAATACAAACATCTGCACTTACATACAACAAAACTTTCATACAATCAAAGAAAATCACAATCACATGAAAATGTACAGTGCACACAGAGCAAATCACTTTATTCCAACAATTACAAGAGGTGTAGTTTTGTTTGTGCCTTCCTTTTTCAAGACGTTATTAGTATTCATGTTCCTGAGGTTATTTACTTTAAACAAGGGCATCCAATACAGACCAACTAATATATGATATAAAATTTACATTTTATAATAAATGAGGGCTTATTAGGTTATTTTAATTATGGAGAGGAACCCTCCCCCCTTCTTAAATCACATTCATTTGTGACCTACATCATGACTCTGTATTCATCACTAAGCAACTCATATTAATATTTAAAAGCTATTAATGCTAAAAAATTAAAATGTGCTTTTTTTATTCAGTTCAATTTGCATTTGACCCCAAAAGTGGAAACAAAATTCTATATACTTGCATCAATGCAACAATAATTTACATGATGAACTAGAATGTTTTTTATTACTGTAGGGAAGTCTTATCATCACATACAACAGAAAGTAATATCTGCTAGTTGTAGGGCACACAAACCCAGTTGCTCATGTCATGTACACGTCATAAGGCCAGAACTGGACTGCTTTAGTCTCCGAGGACACATCCAGCGCTCCACGGCAGAGAGGCCCAGGTCAGAGGTGATGGACGAGGGATTACTTTAGCACAACTGCTTTGCTAGCATTTGTTTACTTGACTTACGGGTTGTGGTTTTAACGGGCCACTGATTCTTTATGGCATTATGAGGATTTTTGGGTCTTAATTGTCAATTTCAGTTAGAATTACAACTTCAATTTCTACTATGAAGCACCTTTTTTTACTTGCATCTGATCTGACGAACTGAACAGAAGAATTGAATTTCCACATCAAAGAAGGCCAATTATTACATAATCGCCACAGATTAATAGTAGTTCTACCAGAAATACTCGGGAGAAATAGTGATAACAACATAAATGTATTGGCAGCCCAGCAAGCAATCATAAAGTTATTTGGCGTACGCCCCGTCCGTAGTTCATTATCCGAGGGTAGCGGATCTGCATTTCCTGCCTGGAGCAAAGACAGGGGCGCAGCCGACCCCCCGGGGGGTATGGACAGGACCATCCTGGTGGTGGTGGGGATGGTGGAGGTAGTTGTCGCATCGGTACCTGCGAACTCAAACATGGTGAGTACAGATCTTTTATGCAGCGAGTATGAGGACATGATTGGATAGATGTGAGGGTAATAATGACGTAGTTATTCAGTCTTCCTGGCAGAACTTAATGCTAAAGCTTCCATTTCAGAAGTGTTTACCAGTTTAAGCAAACTTTTCCTTTTCCAAGGCTTGCTTTGGTAAACTGTTTAAAAATGTCCAAAACGAACTCTAAACTAATGATTTGGCCTGATTTTGTTCGAAATGACACCACACTAGTTTGTTCTTTGATTTCGTTTGAAGTATATCGGGCCATAAGAATCACTCAGTATGGCTACGTCTACATTAATTACCTTTTCATTTCAAACCGTTTTCGTTCTCCTTCCACACTAGCATTTTCAAGCGTTTTCTTTGTCCTACGCCGTACAGTGAGAGCGGCTCAAAAACGCCCGTTGTCACGGTCTTGCGACCAAAGATAGCCTGCGATCATTTTCTGACAGTGTTAGAGATTTAGCATAATCATCTCAGAGTGTGTTTGCTGCTTCGACCTACGTCTACTAGCCAATAAAAATGCAACATGAATTGGCGTATTGATCAACACGACATGGCGCTAAAACTTAAAACTACTTACCTTAAGCTGCATTTGCAAGATTAGCATGCCAGATTGGCCTCTTTTCCCCAACCATGACTGTGTCCATATTCTTCTCTTTCACTTCCTCCTCTTTTTTTCAGTGCACATTAAAAACCACAATTGCCAAAGTGCGATTCATCTTTCTCTATTTGTTCACCACTAGCACATGCTGATGATGTTTTATTTTTCTATACTAACTTGTGTCGTAGCCTACGATTCAATAGGTGTCATCATCACACAGTCTACATAGATGTCATACATTCTGGTGCAATCCTTTTATTGCCATAATATCCCACCACTTATTGGTGCATCCTGGTCGCACTTAGTTGTCATTTGTGTGGTCTAAAACACAACTGCCCTCACGTTTTGACGCAGGACAGCAATTACAAGTAAATCTTCTGTCATATTTGCAAGAATGAAATATAAAATTGTACAAAATAACTATCTTTAGCAATATTGATAAAAGTGAATAGCACAGCATATGGGAACGACATGCATCATTATTTTCAAATTCCTCCATTTTCACAGTCCACACCACAACGCGAAAACGCTGTTTCAATTCCATACATTTGGGATAACGTCTTAAAAAAGCTCAGTTTTTTCAGGCGTAATCCCGTCTCAGTGAGGACGGAAGGCCAAAGTAACACAGTCTCATCCCAAGACGTCATACGTCTGGCGCTTTTGACCATACATCAACATCCGATGTTTTAGGGTACCCTTTAACGTCAGTTAGATGACGATCCCGGGCGTCATATGACTGACGCTTTACCTTTAGTGTCAGTAGATGACGTGGGTAGGTTTAGGTCTGGGGTAGGGTTAGGATTAGATAGCGCCCCGGGATCGTCATCCAACTGACGTTAAAAGGTACCCTAAAACGTCGGATATTGACGTATGGTCAAAAGCGTCAGACGTATGACGTCTTGGGATGAGACTGGGCTGGCCAAAGCGTAGTACTGTATAGATATAGCCTAAGACTGGGTATGTTAACATGACGCTCATGGAGACACACTTGCTTTTCTTGCCACAGCCATTAAGGTGTGAGGATTTTTATCAGTTCAAACCACTGACTGTCTTCCAGGGTCTCCAGATACTTGTTTGTCGGGCTGTCCCGGCTCCGTTCTGGCCTTTTCCCAACACTGTTTCATTGTGCCTGCTGAGTGCAGGGGTTTAGATTACAGAGAAACTAGAGCTGTGCTAGTGTGCAGCGTTCCTGAACTCACCAGAGGACTACAGCTTCTTGTTATGATTTCCATCAGGATTCTTTCGGACTGGCAGGATCTCTTCTCTCTGAACATGTACCCATCAGCAACCGCTCTGATAACCCTCTGCTTCTCTCCTCTGCTATTTTACATCTCTTTCAGCAGCGCTAGTCGCTTTGAGACACCAAAAGAGCAGCTCTGTTCATGTGTAAATTATAAAGCTTTGTGATTTAACAGCCAACTCCACACTAAACAAAGTGCTTTGAATATACATGATTTAATCATGCACATCAGTTACAACAATCAAATCAGTTACATCAACATGTTTTTTTTCCCCTCTCGGTTAAGTTCAGTAATTCTTTGTCAGAACATAATTTATTCATGAAAAATGTATCATAATGAATGCAAGTATTTTGTAAGCGACCTAGTCAGTGATTTGTGTCCTTAGCATTATTCATTTTTTCATATTCACAAACATTTCTATGCCAGTTGTGTTTGTTCTTATTTTCGTTTTCATGAACTTTTAGTTTGTGTTTATTCATCATGTTTCCTTTGTCTGGATTTCCCACCATTTCGCATGCACACTAATCATCACAGCTGCTCGTCATTTAGTTCGTCACCACGATCTATTTGAGGGAACGTTTGCACGACAACGATATGCTTAAAACTGAGAAGTTTTTCCTTTGAGTTTTCCGCGTACAGAGGACACCATTGTCAAAACGATCCCCATTCATTGGTCCGAAAAAGAGAAAATGTCCAGTGAGCGGCAGTTCTGTGGGAGAAAATACCTTGCTGATACCATTCTCAGAGGAGAATGGCCAGGCTGGTTTGAGCCGATAGAAAGCCAACAGTAACTCAAATAATCACTTGTTAAAACCTCGAAGCAGAAGAGCACCAGGAGCAGACGACACACCGGGGACACTCCTGTCAGCTGAGAACAGAAACTGAGGCTATTCACACTAGACTCACCAAAACTGGGCAATAGAAGATTGGAAAAACCTGGTCTGATGAGCCTCGATTTCTGCAGTGACATTCAGATGGTTGGGTCAGAGGTGTATTGTGTTAAATGTAACATTTAATTTAATATTCAACAATAATATTGATCTGCCTGCATTGACACTATTATACAAGAACTAAACTGAGCTGGACGATGACATCATAGGTTTCTCCAGCGCAGCTATATATATACATTAACTGAATTAACTTAAAAAAAAAAAAAAAAAAAAAAAGAAACATCAGTGAACTTAACTATTTTCTTCTGGTAACAAACTTTTTTTTTTTGCATTATTTTCCTGTTATCTCTGTAAAGCTGATTTGAAACAATCTGTATTGTAAAAAGCGCTATATAAATAAATGTGACTATGGAAATTTTCCTTGGTACCAATTGAGCATCGTTTAAACGCCACAGCCGAACTGACCATCTCCATCCCTTTATGAACCCAGTGGGCAACACTTTATTTTTATGGTCCCTTTTGGACATTCTGTTGACTATAAGTAACTTTTTTCAACTACATGTAAACTTATTCTAACCCTACCAGTCTACTAATACTCTATTAATACTCTAATGAGAGAAAGTAAACGTAGATGGAACGTTATTTATAGTCAATAGAAAGTGTTAAAAGAACCATCAAAATACAGTGAAACCTCACAGTGAACTCATCTTCTGATGGATACACTCTCAGAAAAAAAAGCTACAAAAGCTGTCACTGTGGCGGAACCTTTTCAAAAGGTACACCTTTGTACCAAAAGAGTGCATATTAGTCCCTCAAAGGTACATAATGATAACAAAAGTGTACATATGTGACCCTGGACCACAAAAGCAGTCTTATGTGTCCATTTTCTAAAATTGAGATTTATACATCGCCTGACAGCTGAATAAATAAGCTTTCCATTGGTGTATGGTTTGTTAGGATAGGACAATATTTGGCCAAGATACAACTATTTGAAATTGAGAATCTGAGGGTGCAAAAAAATCTAAATATTGAGAAAATCGCCTTTAAAGGTTTCCATTTCTGTTGGTGATTGTGCTGCATCCACTTACAAAAATACAATTTAGATATATTTAAGGTAGGAAATTTACTAAATATTTTCATGGATCATAATCTTTACTTAATATCCTAATGATTTTTGGCATAAAAAAAAATCGATAATTTTGACCCATACAGTGTTTTGTTGGCTATTGCCACAAATATACCCGTGCTACTTAAGACTGGTTTTGTGATCCAGGGTCACATATTAGTACCTAAATGGTACATATTAGAACCCTTTTGAAGGCTACTGTCACGTTTTGATGTGTTTAGTTCTGTTTTGTGATCTTGTTTTCCCCTGTCTTTTGTGATTTTTGGTTTAGTCCTGTTAGTTTTCCCGCTCCTCGTTTGTGTTCAGTTTCCTCACCTGTGTTCAGTTAATTATCTCGTTTGGTTCAGTTCATTTAAGCCCTGTGTTTTCCCTCAGTGTTTGTTGGTCGTCGTCTTTGAATGGTTGTGTGTTTCCTGAATTCCTGGAGTTTTGTTCTTTTGTTTCTGTATGTTTTTGGAAGTTTAAGTTTGTTAAATAAATTTCATAAACTGCAGTTTCCGTGTCCTCGTCTTCAGCTACCTGCACAAACCCTGACAGAACGACCAACCTAAAATAAAGATGGACTTGGCTGGCCGTGACCTAACTGATTACCTCATCAGGATTCTGTTCGAGAGAGGTCTCCGCATCACCATCACCCCAGTGATGCCTCCAGCCATCTTCGTCACGCCGTCCATCCACATCCATCCAGAGCCTGAGCCCGTCGCCTGCCCGCCAGAGCCTGAGCCCGTCGCCTGCCCGCCAGAGCCTGAGCCCGTCGCCTGCCCGCCAGAGCCTGAGCCCGTCGCCTGCCCGCCAGAGCCTGAGCCCGTCGCCTGCCCGCCAGAGCCTGAGCCCGTCGCCTGCCCGCCAGAGCCTGAGCCCGTCGCCTGCCCGCCAGAGCCTGAGCCCGTCGCCTGCCCGTCAGCGCCTGAGCCCGTCGCCTGCCCACCAGAGACTGAGCACACCGCACGAGAGTCCACACAAGAGGACACAGCGCTGATTGTGGTGTCTACTGCTCTTCTGTGTGTGTGGGCAGCACACTCGATTATGGTTCATGAATCCAGTTCCGAATCCCCTGATGTGCTGGCCCCGTCCAGTTCCGAGTCCCATGACATGCTGGCCCCGTCCAGTTCCGAGTCCCATGACGTGCTGGTCCCGTCCAGTTCCGAGTCCCATGATGTGCTGGTCCCGTCCAGTTCCGAGTCCCATGATGTGCTGGTCCCGTCCAGTTCCGAGTCCCATGATGTGCTGGTCCCGTCCAGTTCCGATTCCCATGATGTGCTGGCCCCGTCCAGTTCCGAGTCCCATGATGTGCCAGAGCCCGTTGACCCAGCGCCAGAGCCCGTTGACCCAGCGCCAGAGCCCGTTGACCCAGCGCCAGAGCCCGTTGACCCAGCGCCAGAGCCCGTTGACCCAGAGCCCGTTGATGTCAAGTCTGTTCCCGTTCCTGAACCTGTCCTTCTCCCCAAGAAAATTTTGGGGGGGGGCTATACGCCTTCGCCGTGGCCGGCCAAAGATCCACGGAGGCCCGGAAAAATAACACCGCCGTGGCCACCTGATGGGTCTTCACCGCCGTGTCCACCTGATGGGTCTTCACCGCCGTGGCCACCTGAAGGGTCTTCACCGCCGTGGCCACCTGAAGGGTCTTCACCGCCGTGGCCACCTGAAGGGTCTTCACCGCCGTGGCCACCTGAAGGGTCTTCACCGCCGTGGCCACCTGAAGGGTCTTCACCGCCGTGGCCACCCGATGGGTCTTCACCGCCGTGGCCACCCGAAGGGTCTTCACCGCCGTGGCCACCCGAAGGGTCTTCACCGCCGTGGCCACCCGAAGGGTCTTCACCGCCGTGGCCACCCGAAGGGTCTTCACCGCCGTGGCCACCCGAAGGGTCTTCACCGCCGTGGCCACCCGAAGGGTCTTCACCGCCGTGGCCACCCGAAGGGTCCTCACCGCCATGGCCACCCGAGGGTCCCACAGCTCCGCCTTGGACGCCCGAGGGTCCCACAGCTCCGCTGTGGCCACGCCCACAGCCTGCTCTGCCCTGGCCACGCCCACAGCCTGCTCTGCCCTGGCCACGCCCACAGCCTGCTCTGCCCTGGCCACGCCCACAGCCTGCACCGTCGTGGCCACGCCCACAGCCTGCACCGTCGTGGCCACGCCCACAGCCTGCTCCGCCCTGGAGGCTTCCTGGACTTGCACCATGCCCTCGTCAGCCTCCAGGGCGCCCACCCTCCCACCCCTTTGGATGTTATACGGCGCGAGGACGCGCCTTCGGGGAGGGGGGAGGTACTGTCACGTTTTGATGTGTTTAGTTCTGTTTTGTGATCTTGTTTTCCCCTGTCTTTTGTGATTTTTGGTTTAGTCCTGTTAGTTTTCCCGCTCCTCGTTTGTGTTCAGTTTCCTCACCTGTGTTCAGTTAATTATCTCGTTTGGTTCAGTTCATTTAAGCCCTGTGTTTTCCCTCAGTGTTTGTTGGTCGTCGTCTTTGAATGGTTGTGTTTTCCTGAATTCCTGGAGTTTTGTTCTTTTGTTTCTGTATGTTTTTGGAAGTTTAAGTTTGTTAAATAAATTTCATAAACTGCAGTTTCCGTGTCCTCGTCTTCAGCTACCTGCACAGCAACCCTGACAGCTACTGTCCCAGTGACAGCTTTTGTACCTTATTTTCTGAGAGTGTACTTCCAGCTGGATAAAGCTCAAAACATCTCAAACTGGTTTCTCAAACATAACAGTGAGTTTACTAAACTCAAATGGCCTCCACAGTCACCAGATTTCAATCCAATAGAGCAGCTTTGGGATGTGGTGAAAGCATCATGGATGAACAGCTGACAAACAATTTAAAAAACATTGTGGATTGGTTATTATTATCAGGGATTGGACATGCTGTGATAATAAACCTAAACCTACAATCTGATTGGATGAATGTTGTTCCAGGACCATGATATTGATCCAGAAACACATTATAATTGGCAAAATGACCTTGAAGTCAACCTGAAATCCTCACTGCACCAAGCTACCAACCCAGTATCTTATTTCTAAGGAGCAATAAAGAAGGAGATGCTAAAACACTCCAGTAAAAGTCTACATTCAGAATGATCTACGAGGGAAGAGACTGACAGAGATTAACAGCTCATTTGCAGACATTCCTCCCGGGAGTGATCCCGACTCAAGAGACAGCACATGTCTACCTGCTTTCTCAGCCGTTAGGCCCTGTTAACCAGCAATTTTTTATGTTGTAACCAGAAGAGGATTTGTGTCGGTACCAAATGATTAAAAACAAGTTGTCCACTTTGTTGTGGTCATAGTTGACAAATCAGGTTCAGGTTAAGCTGAGGTCTCGCTTGAAGGATCCACATGGGATAATTCCCCCATGAGGTTTCTAGTACAATTGAGTTGACAGTTCTTAAAAATGAACTGTTAATCTAAAACCTCCACGTCACCTCAGAAAGCCTTGGTTGAAATCAATTATACCTTTGAAATAACTAGTCGTTTTTTAGCCGCCAAGCTGAAGTTTGCATTAAACGGTATAGGCCAGACAACCATATAAATCCACCAAGATCATCAGAATCTGTTGTTTTGGAATTCAGGTTCGCAAGATAAATCCTGTTGCTTTTATTAAAATGTCTCTTTCTTTGCGTGTACAGAGGAATTTGTTCTTGGGAATTGATGCCAACTAGCCAAACAGAACGGTTATATTTGGCCCGGGGAAGTTTAAAATTGCCGTTTATTCATCCTGGGTAAAGTGTGACAGTAATTTGCACACTGTCTTCAGGGTCAAATTTGCGGCGCCTCTCAGTTTCAGAGAACAAAATGAAGCTATTGGCTCATCATGAGGTTTTGTTGACTGTCACTTAATTGATACCAGATACTCAACATACTGCAGACATTTCTAAAGTAACAAAGTCCATATGCTCTCGTCATTATTTCTAAATACAGTCTGAATGGATCACAGTGGTGCTATCCTTGATGTTCAGACTCTTAGCAACATCAAATATTGTATGCCTAATGCAAGGTAGGAATGAACTGTGAACATTAAGGTCTTGTGATAACCCACACTCTTAAAAATGAAGGTTCTAGAAGGTTTAGAAGACCTTCTCCCAAAGAACCTTTCAGCAAACAGTTCCTAAAATAACGTTGGAAGAACGTGTGAAGAACATTTGAATTTTCTGAATAACCTTTTCCCACTATTAAGAACCTTTTGTTCAATGAAATGGTTCTATGGATGATAAATGTTCTTCATGGATCCAGTAGTGGCACCAGAGGAACATCTTCATGTACTCCTTTTCCACCAAAATAGAACTGGTTCGTAACTGGTGCAGGTTCAAAGTTGGTTCAAAGTTAGTTCAACTTGCGAACCTTCTCAGAACCTGTTTGTTTTTCCACTGACTAGAAAGCCCAGCGAACAACTTCGCTACGTCACTGTGTACGTCGCCATGCGTCTTAGCTAGAAACGCTTGCGCCAACTTCAAACATAACAATTACAATCGTGGACTACATCGTCTATCTGCAAATGTTTCTCCTGGCTTTGCGATCGTATATTGGGTCAGAAGAAGACATTTAGAATCTAAACCCCGCTCCCAGCCCCCGACGGCTCTCAAAATGCTTTGGTGGAAAAGGGGTAATAGTTCTTATAACTAATGGTGGAAATACTGTTATTGCCATGTTTGCGATTTCGATCCCCTACTGAGGGAACTAAACTAGCTCTTACTTCAGAGTCTAACCCAGCACAATAGGCTTTATGCCGAGCGTCACGTGACCAAGCCGGAAAACAGATCGCATCGCTTCCGATTCAGGTCTTTTGTATGTGCTTCAGGAAGATTTTTGCGGTTTTACTCAAGATAACTTAAAAGGAGCAAGCGAAAATGAGCACAACCAATGTCTCTCGCATGTGCAGATTGATATTTAAAAGTTTTTTTAATTTTTCTTCACACTAACGTTTAGATATTTAAATAGCATAAAACACCAATAACAAAGTGAACTTAGTAGGTTAGCTGATTACCTTAATCCATAGATATCGTAGTTAGTTCTTACGGCCATTAACACTTTCTCTGACAAGCGGATGCAATGAGACCCGTTTCCCGGTTTGGTCACGTGACGCTCGGCATAAAGCCTATAGAATCTACGATTGACGCAAGTGTATATTGGCAGGCCGATACACTGTTAACACACAGTTTATAGCCTATATATGTATTTCTGCTCAGCTAGTGACAACCACGCAGCAAACGCTATAAATTTTTTTTGTATACCGTTTACTTTTGACTGTTTGTTTAACAGTTTTATCTAATAACATATAGACCTAATATAGGTCTTACGCTGCGCTCGTTGTCTTTTGTCTTCCGGTTTGTATTTTTACAGTGCTCTTGTGTATTTATGAATTAACGGCCCGTTTTAAAATCTTCCCGGTCTACTGACATTTGTTAAGACATCTGCTTTAAACATTACCATCCTCATGATAACTTTCGTTAACGTTACATTAAGTAAATCCACTTAACGACAAATCTGCGACACTACGGTTTCGGGAAACAGTCGAGACTAGAGTTTCTACTGTCAGTTTCAAATGCAATCAGGAAAATGTTCCTAGGGAACATTTAGTTCCCTATCAGGGAACTCGAGCTGCGTGACAACGCATTGGGAACGCCCCTGCGTGAGTACGTCATGAAGCACGTATGGAAACAGTCCAATGGCGAGACGGAACGTCATAGGCGGGTGACGTCATCGACCAGGAAGCTAGCGCTCTGTGTGTGAATATATCAGTCTGTGTCCCAAAAGTGTTTTTGTCTGTCCTTAGTATTGCTAGGCAGGAGTTTTTCACATATAAAAAACTATAAAGAGACACTATATATATATATATACATATATCATGGCGAGTGAACAGCAGTTCAGAAAGTGTGTGCATCCCTGCCCACGTTATATCACGGGTGGGGACACTCACGATCTGTGTGTTGTTTGTATGGGAGTGCAGCATGCTCAGTCGGCTCTCGAGGGAGCCGGTTGCGAGCATTGCGAGCGTATGCCTATGAAAACGCTCCGCTCCCGCCGAGCCCTCTTCGAGGAGAGTGGTTCGGTGCGCGCTCCCCGCGGCTCGGGTCCCGCTGTTGCCGAGGCACAGCGGAGGCTTCGATCGTGGGGTTCGCAGATGGATTTATCAGCGGGGGTTGACACGGGCTCTGCCCTATCTCAGCCCTTACCAGGTAGATCCAGTGCCTCAGATCTGGGTGTGGAAGCACGCGCTGCGGTTTCTTCCCTCCAGGCTGAGGCACCAATATTTCAGCTATCCAGTTCTGAGGAGCTGGATGTTGAAAGTATTGATACAGCAGAGACTGGGACTCGTCACTTCAGTCTCCTGCTAGTGAGGAGCTTATAGAGGTGCTCACTCGTGCTGTAGAAAAATTAAGCATTGAGTGGCCAGTTGAAAGACAGAAGTCCCGTTTGAGAAGTAAATTAGATGAGAGATTTCTGCCTTCTCGGGCTGCACCTCCACGCCGGTGTCTTCCGTTCTTTCCTGATCTTCACACTGAGGTGTCCAGATCATGGAATAGACCGGTGTCAGCCAGAATATTTACTCAACAAACATCGGTATATTCTAATATTTCTGGCGCTAAGAATATTGGTTATGGGGCGATGCCTAAGGCTGAGGAGATTTTAGCGAGCCATCTATCTCCAGCTACAGCTTCGTCTTTTAAGACACCGGCGTTGCCCACCAAGCCTCTAAGAAATACTTCGGCTTTGGTGGGTAAAGCTTACTCGGCGGCAGGTCAAGCAGCTGCGTGCCTGCATACTATGTCTATTTTACAAGCGTATCAGGCAGACCTGTTGAGAGACATTAGTGAGGGGGATGAAATTGGTGCTGATGTGATCCGCGAATTAGGCCAGGCAGCTGATCTTTCTCTCCGTGCCACCAAAGAGACGGCCAGATCAGTCGGCCGCTCTATGGCAGCTATGGTGGCTACGGAGAGGCATCTATGGTTGAATTTGTCAGAGATGAAAGATAAAGATAAATCTTTTCTGCTGGACGCCCCGCTTTCTACTGCTGGCCTCTTCGGTGACTCAGTAAATTCGGTCATCGAGAGGTTTCAGGAAGAGAAAAATCAGGCGGCGGCGCTCTAGAAATTTCTCCCCCTTCGTGTTCATGTCCCCGGGGCTGCTGGGCGCGAGCAGCCCCGGCCGTCGAGTAGCTCCTCACACAGGGCGCAACAAAAGCAAAGTGTCGCGTCTCGTGCTCCCCCTCAGCAAAACCGAGGCGGGACGCGGCGCTCTCAGACGAGGTCCTCCAGGGGCAAGGCCGATCTGAGGACGGTTATTGTCGCCAGGAAGGCTTCGTCGAAGAAGCCCTGACGCCACACACGTCAGGGTACTGAGGGTGGTCCCCACCGAGAGGGAAAGGTGTTCGCCGCAGTTTACGGCGCCCGTTCCCTTTCGGTGCCCTCAGGGGCCCGTTCTGCCAACCCCGCCTGCGTGCCGGGGCGTAGACGGTCCCACCGAGCGCTTTCCCGAGGGACGCTCGCTCGCTCCGAGGAGCGGTGTAGAGCGGTTAGACCAGTTGTTCCCTGCCGGTGCGCCGTTTCAGGGCACTGTGTCTGCCACTCAAAATATTCCAGAGGCCAGTCTCGAGAGACTGGTACCCTTAATAGAATTTTTGGCGGAGTGGAAAAGCCTTCCAAATATATCTCAGTGGGTCCTGCAGACTATCGAGCACGGGTACGCGATTCAGTTCAGATCACGCCCGCCTCGCTTCAGGGGGTTCTGCCCACAGTGGTGAGCCCCGAGCAGGCTCTGGTTATGGAACAGGAGGTGAAAACTCTCCTGCTGAAGGGGGCCATAGAACGAGTTCTTCCTCCCAGCAGAGAGTTGGGTTATTACAGACGATATTTCATCGTTCCAAAAAAGGATGGGGGGTTGCGTCCAATTTTAGATCTGGGCCTTTTAAATCGCTCTGTAGGGAAGCTCAAATTCAAAATGCTTACTCTCAAGCAAATCGTGTCACAGATCAGGTCCGAGGACTGGTTTGTCACGATAGACCTAAAGGACGCATACTTCCACATTTCCATCCTTCCACAGCACAGGAAGTTCCGGAGGTTCGCTTTCGGGGGCGAAGCGTACCAATATCGGGTTCTTCCATTCGGCCTAGCACTGTCTCCCCGAACTTTTACGAAATGTATGGATGCAGCTCTGGCTCCGCTGCGACTCCAGGGCATCCGCATTTTAAACTATATCGACGATTGGTTGATTCTGGCTCAATCGGAGCATCAGGCGATTCGGCATCGAGATGTCGTGCTCGCCCATATCAAAAAGTTGGGGTTGAGGCTCAACACCAAGAGAAGAGTGTGCTTTCTCCATTACAGAGGACCACTTTTCTCGTGTGGTTTGGGATTCGACGACGATGCAGGCATGTCTGTCTCCTGCTCGTATAGCTTCGATCCTCTTAGCCATCCAACAGGCAAAGCTAGGCCAGTCACTTACTGTAAACGAATATCAGAGAATTCTGGGTCTGATGGCAGCAGCGTCCAACGTTATTCCTTGTGGCCTGCTGTAAATGAGACCACTGCAGTGGTGGCTCAGGGCCAAGGGGTTCTCCCCGAGGGGAAACCCGCTCCGCAAGATCAGGGTCACGCGACGGTGTCTCCGTGCCCTAGCTATGTGGAAAGAACCTTGGTTCCTGTCCTTGGGACCTGTGTTGGGGGCTCTGTGTCGTCGTGTAACGCTAACGACGGACGCCTCTCTCACAGGCTGGGGGGCGATCATGAGTGGTCGCTCGGCCCAGGGTCTGTGGCAGGTCCATCATCTTCAATGGCACATAAATTGTCTAGAAATGATGGCGGTGTTTCAGGCTCTGAGACACTTCCTCCCAGACCTGAGAGGTCACCATGTTCTTGTCCGGTCAGACAACACATCGGTGGTCTCCTATATAAACCATCAAGGGGGTCTGCGTTCACGCCCGTTATACAAGCTGGCCCGCCAGATCCTTCTATGGTCCCAGGGGAAGATTCTTTCATTAAGGGCGATTTATATCCCGGGGTATTTGAATCAGGAGGCGGACATCCTGTCGAGGCAGGGGCTGAGGCCCGGGGAGTGGAGACTCCATCCCGAGGTGGTGGAGCTTCTTTGGAAACATTTCGGTCGTGCCGAGGTAGACCTATTTGCATCCAGGGAAACATCACACTGTCGTCTGTGGTTTTCCCTATATCCTCCAGCCCCGCTGGGGTTGGACGCGATGGTACAGGAGTGGCCGAGGTCACGCCTGTACGCATTTCCCCCGATTGCTCTGCTCCCAGGAGTTCGGGAGAGGGTTCGCCGGGACGGGGTCAGTCTACTGTTGGTAGCCCCGTACTGGCCGGCCCGAGTTTGGTTTGCGGACCTAATTTCTCTCCTCGACGGCTCTCCCCTGGAGATTCCGATCAGGAGGGACCTTCTCTCTCAGGCGAGTGGGTCGATACTTCACCCCCGCCCAGATTAATGGAGGTTGTGTGCCTGGCCTCTGAGGGGCCCAGCTCATAGAATCTGGTCTCTCGACTGAGGTCGTGGAGACCATCCTCCACTCCAGAGCTCCGGCCACTAGGAAATTATATGCCTTGAGGTGGAAAATGTTCACCTCTTGGTGTGGAAAACAGCAGTTGGACCCAGTTAACTGCCCGGTGGGTGCAGTGCTGGAATTCCTTCAGGAGCGTTTCTCCACAGGGTTATCCCACTCCACACTAAAGGTGTACGTGGCGGCCTTATCTGCTTACCACGTCCCTTTGAGTGGAGCCTCTCTCGGGAGACACCCACTTGTAACCCGTTTCCTTCGTGGCACTCTGAGGCTGAGGCCAGCAGTTCGCACGAGGGTGCCGGCGGTTGTTCTAGAAGGTCTCTCTCTAGCACCGTTCGAGCCCATCGAAGAAGTTTCTGAGAAATTCCTCACTTTAAAGACTGTATTTCTTCTTGCTATATCTTCATTAAAAAAGAATTGGAGATATTCAAGCTCTGTCGGTTTCTCCCTCGTGCTTGGAATTTGCTCCCGGCATGGTGAAGGCTTTCCTCCTCCCTAGACCGGGATACGTTCCCAAGGTCCCAACCAATGTGGTCAGGCCTATTGTACTGCAAGCTTTCTGTCCTCCTCCTTTTCTGACGTCGGACCAAGAGAAACTAAATCTGCTCTGCCCTGTTAGGGCTCTAGATGCTTACGTCCACAGAACTGCCCTGTGGAGGAAGAGTGAACAACTATTCGTTTGCTTTGGACCCCCTAAGAAGGGCTGTCCAGTATCTAAGCAGAGGTTGAGCAAGTGGGTGGTCGAGGCCATCTCACTTGCCTACGAGTCCTCTTGTCAGCCTTCTCCTTTGAGGTCATTCAACCAGGAGTATGGCTGCCTCTAAGGCCATTCTGTCAGGAGTATCTGTCCAAGAGTTTGTGATGCGGCTGGATGGTCCTCACCGCACACATTCGTCAAGTTTTATCATCTTGACTTTAGCTCCACTCCAGGGGCGCAGGTGCTTTCGTCCGAATGTGCGCTCTGACTTCACATGACGGACACTTGCTCACATGGCGGCGTTGGTATTAGCGTTCCCAATGCGTTGTCACGCAGCTCGAGTTCCCTGATAGGGAACGTCTCTGGTTACGTATGTAACCTTAGTTCCCTGAAGGGAACGAGACGCTGCGTGTCTGTGCCATACTCCCAGCATGCCCGAGAGCACTTGCTTCAGTCTTATCAGAAGCTGACGCGTTTGTGTTTGGGGTGCCTTTATAGTTTCCTGGTCGATGACGTCACCCGCCTATGACGTTCCGTCTCGCCATTGGACTGTTTCCATACGTGCTACAGGACGTACTCACGCAGGGGCGTTCCCAATGCGTTGTCACGCAGCGTCTCGTTCCCTTCAGGGAACTAAGGTTACATACGTAACCAGAGACGTTTTCTGTGGATTGCCCTGGTGGCGAGTTCCCATAACTACCCGGTGTGAAAACCCCTAAAGATACCAATAAAGAATGGTTATTTTTAAGATATGGGAAGTCCAAATCATTTCCACGAATCAGTTCTTTTCAAAGCACTTCATCCCAGCTTGCTTCAGGGAGATTTTCCTGCAATTAGTGGACTATAAGTTGATTTGGACAAATTAGTCGGCTAAATGACAAATTACCGAAGGGAGCACCTACGCTCAGGGTGGAAGGGTTGAGGAAACAGTGTGATCATTGCCTTGAGGAAAAACATTAATAGCTTATGCAAGATTGATGCACTATGGTTAGTCAATGAAAACAAATAAATCACAAACCAGTGAAAAGCTTGAAATGCATATCAACCATGTATTGTCAAATCTGTTATCATTGTATTATTTTCCCTTATGAATTAAAGAACTATTCCATGTTTTGTAATAGGGATGATCTTAACATTTTCAGCCCTGTTACTATGATTGTGTGTATATATTTTATATAGTTGATATTTGAAATGTGGATATCCTTTTACCACAAATACCACTAAACTATGGTTAATGTAGCAAAACCATAATTTGTGGTTACCATGGTTTAACTACGATAACCATGTTTTTTTTGTTTTATTTGTAGTAAAAAAAGTAAATTTTTGTAAGGATGTATATTATGACTGTGGTCATGAGACTTGCAATTAAATTAATCTCTAAAACGGTCAACTCTTACCCTGTTACCTTTCAGATATAGCTTGAAGACTAACTTTGATGTTGGCTTGACAAAGCCTTAGCTTAATGTTTTTAGCATGTTAGCAACTTGCTAAATCAAGCTGGAAACACATGCTAAAAACATTAAGATAAGGCTTTGTCAAGCCAACATCAAAGTTAGTCTTCAAATCTGTCTATCTAAATCTGTTTCTATCATGTTTTAACACAATGTTATTGTTTTAGCATAATATGCTAGCTTGTTTTAAACACCTTGCTTATATTACTAGCATGTAGCACCTTTCTAGAACTTTTTATCAAGACAACTTAGCTAGAGATGGCACAATGCAATTTATTTGCACTAAGACACGTTACCCAGAAAGTTTGAAATCTTTCATAAAAGTACTTTTAAAAAAATGAAAACAAGAACTCATTTTAAGACTCTAATATGTTTAGAAAGATCCTTCAGGATCATTTTTACCTCCCTATAAACACAACATTTTGCAGACAACTTCGTCAGCTTTCGAGTGACTGCTTTAGCCAAAGTCCTTCACCATTATGACTTGTCACATGTTTCTCATTGAGAGCACTTTAATTCCATTGTGAAATATTTCCGTAAGCTTTTGATTCAAACCAGACACTATGAAATTCTCCTTCAGAGGAGATCTGTACCACCATTTACTGCCCATCCAGGACTGATCTGCTCCAGCAAGGATGCAGGGCCTTCATTTTGACCATTAAATCTTCCAAAAGCTGTATTAAAGGTTATTTTACACTTCGTTATTACAAATTGACCCCAAAAGCATGAAATGCAAGACAGAAATTCAAGCAGGAATGAGCAGGGAGGCACAGTTATTTGCAGCGCTAGCTCGCTTTACATATTTAGCTCTTTTCTGAAAAACACTTCAATGGGTAAATGAGGATCTGGTTTCATAGGATGCTACAGTGAACCTTGACCAGCGAGCCAGTCCATATTGAAGCAGCAGAAATCAATTAAATGTGTTCGACCTGTTTGAGAACGCTTTCATTCACCGCTCAGGCAACAACAGTATTCATTTCATCCTCAGAGTCAAATATAATATTTCCCACAATCATACATATTATGGATTGATGCAGTTTATACAATGTAAACCGTAGACAATATTTTTTCTATTTGATTATTTTCTCAATTTAGAGAATGTTAAATAAAAAAAAAAATCGAACTTAAAATCTGGCGTGCATTATTATTACAAATATTATTTACCACTTTACATAAGAGCTCAAATGGCTTTCATGAATACTTGTTTTTTCTCTTGTCACAGATCCAGACTTTCAGTGGAAAAATAGAGAAAATTCATCATAAAAATATAAAATTGTTACTATTTGAACGATTTAAATATTTATACTGTGCAAAAATATAATATATAAATTACTTCTATTTTTTCTAATTTTAGAATGCACTCATTTTAGAGAAACAAAAGTATTCTACAACTTTATTGTTATTATTTACTACTTTGCATAAAAATCAAATGGCTTTCATGTATGATCTTGTAGTTTTATTCTTGTCACTGATCTTTTAATTGTAAAATATAAAAATAATCATAAAATTTTGCAAATATTTTTTAAACGATTTAAAATTTATATTGTTAAAACAAATAATATCCCCTATATATTATATAATATAAGTTATTATAAAAATATATATATGTTATATAAATATATATATATATATATATTATATATATATATAGTGTCTATAGTTAAAGAAACGGCCATATTTGCAGTATGTGTGATCTATACTGCAATATTAATGCATCAGCGTTCATTTAAACATATTCCAAATGTGAACCTGGAAAAACATCAGAAATGTGTGAAAATATTCCTCTGTGAAAATATGTCTGCATTTAAATTAAGATTCCTTTGAGATCACAATCTTCTCTCTGCCAGAATTAATTTATTTTGCATCTGAGTTGACAGATAGCGCTTCAGATTTGTTTGTCTTATTAAGCAGGCATTGCATCTTCCATGTTTTTAAAGTGCTGACAATCACTTCACCTGCTTAAGGAACCAGAAATATAAAAAACACGTACCACATGTTGTTGAACAACTTTCAGATCCACCAATCAGATTTGAGGGACACGTTTACAGTTTATGTCAAGTTTAGGCTTAGAACCAGGGTAAGGTGCTTCAACATCAGTGTTATTCACCAATCATTTCCCTCTGATTTTAGGGAAAAGTTATGGGTAGGGTTAGGTTTAGGGGTAGGGATAGGGTAAGGACTACATTTTGGGACAGGGATGTTATTCCAGGATCAACAAAATATGTTGATCCAGGAACATGTCTTACTTGGCAAAATCACGTGACCCATAAAAACATCGAATCCACTGAACAAAATCAAATGAGCAATCCACTGAATGCAAGTAAGTGAAAACCCAAATGCAGCTTTATTTCCAACGTGACAAACATAAACAAAACGCGGTACATTGTGGCAAATCTAACGGCAGTCACGCTGCTTCAAGTCGCGACAAATTTCTAACCGCATGACTGCGTCAAGTCACGCCGCCGATCGGTCTGCGCAGAGCTGCGTGAAGTCGAACAAGCCTGGGATCACACTACTAGAACAGGGATCACATGACTAGAAGAGGGGATCACATGACTAGAAGAGGGGATCACATGACAGGGGATCACATGACTAGAACAGGGATCACATGACTAGTTCAAATAAAAATAAACATATCTCAATATGTATTAGTAAGATGATGTGCAGTTTATCATGATGTATTGCTCTGGTCTTAGTTTTGATCTGATGGATATGTTCCTCTTGTGTGGACTGGACACCCGGGCCTAATTTAAGGGTTTTGTGTGTATTTCATCTCACTGAATGATTTAGCAAACCCCTCAAGCACTGCTTTTACACATTAGTGGTTGTGTGACTCTTTCAGATCTGCTTCCCAGTCCAAATGGTTTGGATGAATATTCTTAATAAAGGCCAAATTCATGCTAAATACACACCCTAATTGCTTCACCCTAATTTAATAAAACATGATTAAGGGGAAAATAATGTCCCCACGCAGAGTCCCGTTAGAACATGTTTTGGTGTTTTTTTGTTGTTGTTGTTGTTATTGTTGCATTGGAAACAGGCACACACACACACACACACACACGCACACACGCACGCACACACACACACACACACACACACACACACACACACACACACACACACACACACACACACACACACACGACGCACGCACGCACGCTCAACGCACCAGCACGCACGCAACACACACACACACACACACACACACATAGCTGAGTTTTCAAAACACAAGGTACAGTTTCTATTACTGTAATTCAGTTGTAATAATAATAATAATTTTGTTGTTAATAATATTTCTTTCATAATAATATTTTACATTATTTCATTAGTTTCGTTTTTAATAATAGTGATTATTATTATTAATATTGATACAAATTATTGATACAATTAATAGTAAAATTAATAAGTAAAAACATATTGATTTATTTTGCCATGTTGAGATGTTAAGATCGATAAAAATACAAGCAATATTTATCCATAAAGTCATAGATTAATACTTTCAAATGCTTTGTAAGTAAATAAATGAATAAATACTATGTTAATAATACTAATTATAGTTGTTATTATGTAATTAATAATATTTACTTTGTAATAATATTTAATAGTTAATTTTGGAAATAATAATGATAATAATAATATTGATATTAGTCAAATAATGAACACAAACTTAATATATTTTAAGAACTTCTTGCAAAATGTAAATAAGAAAAACACATTTTGATTGCATTTAACTTATTTGAAAATCAACATGACAAAAGGTATTTAAATTATTAATATTATTGACTAAATTAATTAAATATTATTGACCACATAACAACAACAACAACAAAAATATCATTTTATTTATTTATTTACTCACATACAAAGCATTTGAAAGTATTAATCTCTCAGTTTGTGGATACATATTTGTTGTATTTTTATTGAGCTTAACATTTTGAAAATAAACATAAGAACATAAAAAACCCACAAGTCCCGAGGAGGATGAAAAGGGTTCCAAAAATGTTCAAATAACAAAAGATTTATTAATTAGATAAAACAAACCAAATCCACATGAGCAGGTAACGTGATAGCGTTTGAAAAAAAGCAACAATTGAAAGTGAAACAACAAGTGAAAAATGGCAGAAAGCAAACGAGGAACTTAAATAGAAAAACAGAGCTAAACAAACTAAAACAACCTAAAGAGAAAAAAAAGACTTAAACAAAACAACTAAAGGTCCATGAAAACGAAACGAAACCGAGCATAACCGTGACATTAATGAAAGCTACCCATTTTATTTTTCCGTTTTTAAAGTCTCTTAATGAGGTTTCAAACAGAAATATCTTATTGTCAAGAGCAAGTCCAAAATACCATCATTCAATAGATCTGGAAACCATTCATATCAATTTATATCAAGTTGCTTGCTTTATGGCCATGACAGAGGAGCTCAGTGCAAACCATGTCTCAACATACTGTATCATATATCATCAGTGGCTACGATCACTGTTAAAATCTGGTCCTACCAACACTGAATTAGGACCACATAATAAGAAGATATGCCTTTCAGAATCTGTTGAATTGTGGGCGTTTCCCAGTCTCCATACAGTCTAAAAAAATGCGGTGTTAATGTTTTAACCCAACTTTGGGTCAAATATGGAAAACCCAAATATTGGGTTAAAAATGTAATGTAAAAATCTAACCCAATGGCTGGGTTTGTCCATATTTGACCCAAAGTTGGGTTGAAACAACCCAGCAGTTTTTACAGCTTGTAAAGTCTCTTTCAGTTTCACTACTATCCTAGTAGCTCAATAGTTTTGAAATAATCTTTTTTAGTAAGATAAAGTTATATGTTTAGCTAAATATCCGTATAACAAAACATTCTGTTTAATGGAAAAGAATGTGCTTATTTTCTTTTGGCTAAGTATCCATGTCAGTTAGCAGTTTACTGAGCGTTCAAGATGTTTCTTTACTTCAGGTTTGTGCCCTGAAATAATGTTGTTGAGCAATAAATGACTAGTTCCACCCAAAAATTAAAATTCTGTCATCATTTTCTCTCCCTGAAGTTGTTTCAAACCTGTATGAATTTCTTTCTTCAGCTGAACACAAAAGAAGATATTTTGAAGAATGTCTGTAACCAGACAATTGTTGTACCCAATGTGGGTAATAAATGGGGTACATTCAACTCTATCTCACAACCAATTCGTTCAAATGCGTACGATTTGTTTAAACCCCAGTGATGGGTAGGTTTAGGGGCGGGGTCAGGGGTTATTCGTATGAATTCGTACGAATTAGCCAGCTCGTAAAATACCTACGAATTGCCGTGAGATTGGGTTGGTACATCAACTGTTGTGTATTTAGCATCACTGTATTAGCATCATGCTACACCACTTTTTGTTGGTAGAATTAGCTCGTTACTGGAAAAGTAACACTGTTTTGAAAACAACTACTTGACAAAAATCAAGTTAGCAGTGTAGCTACTTTTGTTTATTAGCTACTGTTCAAATACACCAGTTTCACTTGATAACGTGACAGCTTTATATATTTAAACTCATCGTTCTAACCTTGTCTACCTCCCCATCTCTTTCCCTTCAGCTCATTATCAGCCGTCTGTCTGTTTGATGTGGTTAGCCGCGGGAGCTGCATTTGAAGTCTGTGTGGCCCGTCTATCATGAACATGCTAATCCAGCGGAAAACCAAGCTCCAGACACCTGTTCCACGCAACATCTGTCCCTGGCACAGCTGTCTTTCCGTGCCCTTCACACAGCACTCCGGAAACTTGGAAGGACACCATGCGAAGTGCCAGGTTTAGCAGTGACATTGTGTGGCTATTTAGAGGGGGGGGGGGGGGGGGGTCTTCTCATTCAGAAATACAGCTGAATGAATTCACACAGCAGAGTTAATTAAAGATTAGTCATTCATTGTGCCACTGTATATTGGAATACTGCTGAAATTCCAATAGATTTTTATAGAAAGTTTGCCGTATTTATTCACAATTCGGAATACGACCTTCTTTAACAAAGCAAGCTTCCTTATTATTATTATTATTGCTCAGATTATGTAATTTAGTTTGCGCTTCAGACATGAATGATACTCCACATTGAGTATAGTTTAATGAGAAGAAGTGTGCTAATATTTGATTATGTTCTGTAGTGGACATACACTTGTGAGATTCTGTAATCATCCAGGCCACTAGAGGGCACTGCCCACTGTAGAGCGACTGAAGGAAGAGATCGTCTGGGGAGGAAGCCTCATACTTGTATATTTTATTAGTTTATTGCACCAAATATTGTGGACAAACAAGGTTCTCCACGTGGAGTTACTTATTAATTATTACGGACATACTTTAACAGAATATACTTAAGTGTGAATTGAATGTAATGGTTTTGGACACTTAAGTCCATGTTATTTGCAATTAAATGGACGTGTTAGAGTTTAAATGTATACTAAATGGAATTAGTTGAATTTAAGAGTGCTATTTGACACACTTTACTAGGACTTAAGTACGTCTTTAAATGTAATTTCATATTTACTTTTATTTTCTTTGAAATATAGGTAAAGTGTACTGCCGAATGAACTGACAAGCAATTTAGTTGCAATAAAGTTGCAGTTTAGTACATTTTAAATATATTTAATTTAAAGAGTTTAGAATTAAATAATAATAATAAAAAAAAACTTTACATGTGTTTTTGTGTTCTCTTGTGTGTGTAGTCCGAGCCAGTGTTGTTAGTTTTGTGTTAAAAAATCCTTTAAAATAAAGTATACAAAAACAAGTGTACGTCTTTAAAGCACTACAAAAGAGTATTAAAACAGATTTTTGAACTTTTAATTCAACTTATTACATGTTTTAAAAGTGTACTTAAGTGTGTTAAGAAACAGTCATGAAAGTGGACCCTATTTAAGCACACTTAAGTGGCCTTTTATTTAAATCATATTTAATTATCACAAGTACAGTTTAATGATTTGAAGTACTCTACAAGTGCATATTCAATTTTTGAATTGCTTTTTTTAATTGAAACATTGCTTTTTCACAAGTGGGTTTGTATTCAGGAACATCCCTCATCTTAGTATATTGTCCAACTGCATAATCAAAATCATGCTTGATTTGTGTCTGCCATTGCTGACAATATACATTTATCTTCCTGTTGAAAATATGACAAGAATAATTGAATAATGGATTCACTACTTTTTTTTAGGAGACCTATTCATTCATAAAATTCTGTATTCCATATCTCAGTTTCTCAACTTCACCTGAAATATAAATCAGGGATATTGAGCCATATATCATTTATCCATAGCTTGTAGAATAACTAAGTATTCTCAATAGTGCCTATTCAACTTTATGATTAAAATCCTGACCAGCGTATTTTTAAACAGCTCTGTAAAGAACTGCTGGTAACAGTTACAATATATCAGTACCTCTCAATCAAGCCCAAAGAGATGGCAACGGTGATTTATCTGCAGCCATTTCGCTTGTCAAAGATGTTAAACTTCCTCAAGCGAAATTGCTCTTACACACTGAGTAAATAGCCATTACCAGTGTGTTTATTTGGAAGGACGAGACTGCATGGCTGAGGCCCAGACCTGAGTGGACACCATGCCAAAAAGATGAGGCCAGAGAGGAAGTGAAAAGAGCGCAAGAGAGGAAGACCCAATTTATTTTTGGTAATTGGCTCCACTTGAGCAAACAGCCTCTCTTGCCCAGTGGCCTCTCAGATTCAACGTGATGCCAGTGATAAAAGCAATCAACCATTTCCCTTGTTCACCAAAGTGGGGCAGGAGACACCAAATTAACATGGGTGCTATTTAGAGAGATAGCTTCCTGTTGCGCATTCTTTTTCTGAAGTGTTCTGTACTGTTACACACATGGGGTCTATTTAAAGGATAATTCCGGTATTTAGCACTTTGGATCTATTTTCTAGTGTGTTTTAAATGAACTAGAGTGGTGGACACAGAAATGTTGACGATGGGTCCTGTCTCGACTTTTCGACTCTTTTAGAATCGCCTCTGAGCGCTTCAGAGTGGCCTGTCTATGGGCATGCACAAACATGTGCTTAAAACAACCCTTAACTAGTTTTCAAAACTGTGCAACTCACCGAGTGGTTAGTGGTGTTCGTTGATGTTCCAAAACAAGTAGGTAGCGAAATACAGTTTCTGGCGTGTTTTATTTGGCATTTTGTAAAATCGCATTGATGTCTGTTGGAGGACTCATTGCTCGTTGATATTACTGCGCTACCGGAAATGGAAAGGGGTCTGTTAACATTTGGTTGTAGTCTTTTCGCTCGGTTCTCCGTCTCACAGAAGGCTAGCGTCAGCAGAGCAAATGCGGCAAAGTGGTTGTCGCCATCAAGTGGTCGGGAGTGTGCTAACGCTTCAGATTCAAATATTGAGTGGAAGTTTTATACGCGGTTGTGAGGTATCTGAAAAAATAGTTCCACTATAGCAAATAATACGGATTGAAATCATACATTGCGCTGATATATTTGTTTTTAATCATCAACGAACACCACTAACCACTCGGTGAGTTGCACAGTTTTGAAAACGAATGTTAAGGGTTGTTTTAAGCACATGTTTGTGCATGCCCATAGACAGCCACTCTGAAGTGCTCAGAGGCGATTCTAAAAGAGTCAAAAAGTCGAGACAGGACCCATCATCAACATTTCTGTGTCCACCACTCTAGTTCATCCAAAACACACTAGAAAATAGACTCAAAGTGCTAAATACCAGAATTATTCTTTAAAATATCTGACCTGTTGAGGATGCCTGAAACCTGAACGAATCATTCTTTTGGGTTGGTTCTTTTTAATGAAACAGTAGAACTGGTTCACTAAACCAGTTCAAGATTCCTGTTCAAGATTTAGACTAATGACACCTTGATGCGAAAGTTGTGGATGTCCGACTCAGAATGAGCTTACAACCGATATTAGGAGATTCAGATTAAGTTATAATTTTTTTTTAGGTCTAACTGAGCACAATGTATATATTTCCAAGTACTCCTGGATGGGAATCACTGATGCAAACGATCAACAGAATCAGTCTTGTTTCATTGGAATGGTTCGAATAAACCCATTTATGGAAATAAGCAGGACTTCTGATCATTGTGCAATGCTGCATTTTTTGTAGCAGTTGTGCTTGCAGTGCATGATAGAAAATTGTTGGTATATGATCCTTATTGAAGCACACATTTACATAAAGGGGAACTACAGACCTTTCGCTCACCCCTTCAGTTTGCAGAAGTCGGACATGGTTGTCATCACCTAATCAATGCTGTGAGGTGCCGATGTATATCTCGCCTTCCCAGCAGGACTGTCCTGTTCAGGAAAAAGGAAGCCCTATGAAACAATACGCTGGCTGGACTCCTGAGGCACGGTGGTGATAACAGACTCATCACCGGGCGCTTTGACAGATTGTGTTAGTCCAACCGTAAGCACCATGGCCAGCCATGATGTAAAGCATTCAGAGAGGAGCAGAGGGCACGATAGATTCCCTGAAGGAGTGTTTTTGGGCAGTCAGTGACCCTGGCAGCAAAGGTTGTAGTGAGTGATGAGGCACCATTGGATATTGGGGCTGAATCTTCTTGACATAGTTGACTACTCATCAAGATGTACCACCTTAGATGGCCCTTATTTTATGTGACATTTTCCATTGCTTGACCTGTGAGGATCAGTGCTTGCCTGGTGTTAAATGGGGATCTAGGAATCCCCTTTCAAAAGATAAAAGTTGGGAATACTGTTCCATGAATCTTGTGACCCTCAGTCCTGTGAAATGTCTTGCAAATAAGCAGAAACAAATAATTATCTGAAATTTATCAATGAGATTTAAAAGCCAAAGATAAAGCATCCATCCATTTTCCAAACCCCTTGTCCTATGAAGGATTGTGGCAGCACCTTAGACCATAGGCAGGAAAACACCCTTTACAAATGGCCAGTCTCTCACAGTGCAAACAACTTTTAGAAAATTCAGAGGCTGCATCCAAAATCATATACTTCCAAAATCATATACATGACAATCATATGCCAGAAACTGAAGGCTAAAATTACTCCAAAGGCCTATTACTTCCGGGCAGAGATTCTGAAGTGTGCATTCGATGGACACTTTACTATCCCATGAGGCCACTAGAGAGGATTTGTGAATGCTAGTGAAGCGACACAACTGACGCTGGTAGGTCATATGATTCTGACAAAATGATGAATGTAGTACATCCGAAATACATTAATACTACACACATTCATGGTTTATAGAACATATTTTATTCAAAAGAAGCCCCATCATTTAACATACACATTAAACCAGATACATTTGAAAACGGTGTTTCATTTCAAAATGTTCTCCATCTGCACAAATGATTTTTTAAGCATTTTTCAAAAGTTGCTTGTCCAAACTGAAATGTCTGAAAACCTTAAAATCATCTTACTCTGTATGCATAAAACATAATAAAAGTTCACAGAGATGATACCCAGAGAACAGACATAATAGTTCTCACTCTATTCTTCTGGCACAAGAATTATATTAGCAAAATATCCCACCATTCAATGGTGCATTCAGCTCAAAATTATTATTCCATATGGTCTAAAATGCAAATTGTTGGACACAAAAACGGCATCTCAATGTGGACGAAAGGCCAAATCGTAGAGAAAAATATTTTTTTTATTTATTTATCCAGATTTATGTGGATATAGTCTCAGAGTAGTAGCGGCCTTTCTTACGTTTCACCCGTTTGCCAGGTATGCGCTCGAAAAAGATGGAAAAAATATTGGGGCTTGGGGCAAAAACGCCACCAAATTTGAATAAAATTGCCCCCCAACAATCAAGATATAAGGGACAAAAATGTCCCTTTATGAGTTCATGAATATCAGCACAGTTGCAAATGTCATAGCCAATTGTTTTTATACAACAGTAGTTACTGTTAGGTGACTTTCATTTTAGACTTAAAACCTTCTTGAACCTTTTCTGTTTTTTCTCTATTTCTCAACAAATCCACAGTAGAGCCACTGCACGCCTCCGAGCAACTAAATTTGTCCGCGTTTTGAAGGAATCGTTTGACTGAATGATTGAATAACTCACTCGTTATGACAATGATTTGCCATCACCTACTGGCAGTTTTAGTTTGATGACAGTTTTTCTATTTTTGTTTCATTTTATATTTTATATCGAATAAAATCATACTTACGGTCCACCATGCTACGAGAAATACTGTCCAACTCAATTTCACTGCAATTCTTACGTATTTTACGAGGTGGCCAATTCGTATGAATCCTTATGAATGACCTTTTGTTTTTGTTTAAAAAAAAATTAGATTCATTTTATATTTTATATCTGATAAAATTATACTTACGGTCCACCATGCTACGAGAAAGACTGTCCAACCTGAACTTACGACAATTTGTACGTATTTTACGAGGTGGCTAATTCGTATGAATTTACATGACCTCACTCGTACGAATTCAAAGATTCTTGCTCAAATCGTACATATTTTATGAGTTGCCCAATTCGTATGAATCCTCACGAATGACCTTCCCCTGACCCCCCACCCCTAAACCTACCCATCACTGGGGTTTAGACAAATCGTACGAATTATTTGTACGAATTAGCCACCCCGTACTCACTCATACGAATTCGTACAAATTGGTTGTGAGCAAGCGTTGGACTGTCTGAAATTCGCCACCTCTGCCTTAGAGAGTATGCGATTTCTGATCCGGCCACACTCTCACTCTTCAGGCAATTTAGTGTCTCTGATTGACCTATCCAATGAGAGGACCTGGAGGAAACCCATATCAACATGGGGAGAACATGAAACTCCACACAGAAAGATCCATGGCTTAGTCGGGAATCAAACCAGGGACCTTGTAGCTGTGAGGCCATATTTGCTACACAAAGATAAACTATTATGCTGAAGTCTAGACCAGAAACATTGGGAATAAAGTGCGGTTCACAAAACATTGAGGATGTTCCTTAGTCAATGTTTATGGAGATGGGAATATTAATATCACAAGTGGCCTCATCCATTTGATTAAATTCAGTCATATGAGCAGTAGAATTAGAGTTAGCTAGTCATGCAAAGCAACTTCCAGTGCATTCACTTCAAGGACAATCCTGGCACAATGGTGACAGTAACCCTTCAGTCAATGAATCAGCCCTTCCGGTTTCAGCCACTGCACTTGGATAGGAAAAGAGCCACATGACAATGAAGAATGCCAAGGTTTTTGTTTTCTCTGCATAAGTGAATCTACTGGGTATTCCGGTAAAGTTAAGAGTTTCGCGTGACTGGGGAGCAAATGTCGGGAGTTTAGTTTTGTGGTTTCGTGTTTAGCTTCAGTGGCTCGTGTTTTTCCTTAGCTGTTCCCCCAGGTGCCAAAGAGCCAGTCAACTGAGGCTGAAATGAAAAGAAGAAGGAAAAATGAAAGAAAATACATACAACTTCCAAAACACTCCCAAGTGTCACCAAGAATCTAGGTCAGATTTACCGTTATGCTTGGTGGGACGTCATGTGCAGTCTGTTTGAAACACTTTCTTAATTACTTATTTTTTCTTATTCCTTCAATGTTATGGAATGATAAATAAGTGTCTAAGATAAAGAAGAAAAAACATTTTAAAATCTAGTGTAAAAATGCATGTTATATAATCTTTGTATTCATATTGAAAAAAAAAACGTGTACCAATTTCAAGAAAAGTTCAAATTTATTTCCTCAAAATGTCCCGTAAAAAGTAATGTTTTCATTACACACTGAATATTTTTTTAAAATAAATATAATATTTTTAAATATATTGGCACCATTTTAAATAGTTTTTTTTTTTTATGTTTGTATGGCAAAACTGCTTTCTTTCTTATAAATAATAATAATCTATATATCTATATAAATTATTAGATCCAAACAAATGAGTGTCAGGTCATTTACACTTTTACGAAATTTCCTCCCAAAACGTAGCCTTCAATAACAAAAAATCTGGAAAACATTTTCTCCTCCCTTTTAAAAGTTGATAACCCAATTTATTGTGCTATCATAACTATAAGCCTTATGTTTATATGACTAAGTGCATTTAGCAACCATGTCTGCACAGACCCATTTCTGAGTCACGGAGACCAGTTGAGAAACATTAGAGAATTTAGTCTAGTCAGTCAAATCAACGTCTCTGAACAAGCGCCTTCAGCAGTGTGTGTTTTACAGTCTGTTCTGTTTCACAGATCTCCCTTCAGTCGTTTGTAAGACTTAATAGGTCCTCTGCCTTGTGTGCTTCCACTCCAAGAAAATACAGCACCTTTCATCGGATTTCAACAGAATCCTGGAAAGAACCTCTGTGTTTGTCTTGGACATAAAACAATCTGTCATCTTTTACAGAATGGTCAAAAAAGGCAAGAAACTTTTCGAGTATTTCTACAGGGAACTTCAAGTCAGACAGTTCCTTTGGAAGCAGTTGAAGTAAAACAAGAAAAGAAAGTATCTCACAATTTCTTCTGATTTTGGTGCTAAATATAACTACTAAAATTCAATGAATCTTATAAATGTAAAGGATAACAACATTAGGTTCACCAGGGGGAGAAAAGCTCTCTATATCTTTTGCTGTTGACGTTGTGTGTGGTCCGAGATCCCACAGAAATATAAGAAACCTTTTAAATTCATATCCCAGAGATATAATTAAATACTTAAATTATCAACATAACACATGAAAAAAAACTGGAAAATAAAGAATCTAATTTTAATAATAATACATATCATTTGAGCTTATGCAGTTCATGGTCATATTACCCTTGTGAAAAAAGAAGTGTGCGTAATTGTATGAAATGTGCACTTTTATACATTATGCATTAACATTTATTTTTACAAAGTGTATGTAGTAATGTATGTAGTATGTAGTAAAAAAATTCTTCAATATCTCTTCCTCTGTTTTGCAGGAAGGACAGGAAGGACATTTTTAAGCATTGGGTTTCAATTTGATGTCCAATAAAAGATCGGAATCCTGAAGCAAAACCAGTTGTGAACCACTGATTTATGATATTTAGGACAATGAGTAATGACCCAACAACATATTTACCTCCATACCGAAGCATTTAAGGAATTTCTTCACGCACCAGATAATTTTAAAGTGACAAAAAGAGGGTTGACGAGGGAAGACGCCACTATGCTCTAAATGGGTGGCTGTAATACATGGGATTGTAAAACGGTGCAACTGAAGTCATAAACCATCCATGCATTTTGGATTATGATGGATACCATTTGTCCCAAAGGCTTGTAAAGATTTCTAGTCCGGTGATATCACCGCATTCCAGAGCTGGGATCCTGGGGAAAGTGTTTATATGGGATGGGGTCCAGACTGCCGTCAGCTCCGGGGACTTCTGCCCGTGGCTCCACTCGCACTGGGTGAACCATTGTCTTTGGCAAGCGAATGAACAGCAGTGATGTCACCGGTTCCCAGCACCAAATTCAACGGTCAACCGTAACTCCGTGGAAACCTGATCTTGTAGTCTAAACTTTGGAGCGTCTCAGCTCTTTGTTGTGTCCTTTCATCTAGAGGGAGGATGATGGGTAATCTACACAGTAGCTCAGACGTAAAACTGAGAGACATGGGCACCCCTGGCGTTCTGGGAATAGGCCACCATGACGCACCGACAGCTGGGGTTATAGTTGTTGAGCCTACGGTCATAAGGATCTTTAGTCATAAAGCATATACAGTTTTTATCTTCAATCATAAAATGTTTCGGACAGCTGCAGCTGTAACAATAATGAGCTTTAGGATTGAGCATGTAGTGTCGACATTTTGCCAGCAACTGCTACTGTCAGCGATTGAGTTCATGAGGATCATTTTAGTGCATATTAAGTAGACTTGTAGGCTACATTTAAATAACAATTCATCAAAGAGTAAAGCTGACAGGTGGTGATTTATTTTTATATTAGTGGTTATGTCTTGTTCAGGATGACGACTCATTGGTGGATTGGGAAAATGAGCAAGAACCCCATTACATTTAACATTTTATGTCTTGTCTACTGTACATTGTGCCATATTCTTGTTTTTACACACTTTGTTGCATAAGGCATTCAAATACATTTGAAATATACATATAGTAAGTTTTATACAATTTAATACTGTACAATACATTTTAAAAGTGGGAGGGACAATGAAACATTTAGATACATGTTATTATTGATTTATTTGATTGATTGATTGCTTGATTGATTGATGTTTATTTAGAGCTAAATAAAATAATATATACATATTAACACACACACACACACACACACACACACACACACACACACACACACACACACACACACACACACACACACACACACACACACACACACACACACACACACACACACACACACACACACACACACACACACACACACACACACACACACTATACATTATAAATAATAACTATACCCATACATATACACATGTGTACCTGTACACCCACCCACACACATTACAATTTTAATACACATATTTATTTGTGTATATTTATTAATTCAAAAACTAGTTTGAAATCAAATAGTAATTGGCCAACCACCCCTGTTCTGATTTATTTGAGTCCAGAATCCTATTTTAAATAAGTGTTTATTGTCTTATTTTTTAAGTAAAAATATCTAAATAAATAAATAAAAATGTATTTTGTTTCACTTTTCCGCCTGATTTTTTTCTTTTAAATTTAAGCATAGATAATAAGACAAAATACACTTGCAAGTTTTAGGGTTGCTTCTTAAGTATAGGAAATGTAACTTATTTTTAGATATTTATACTTGAAAATAACTTTAAAAAAAAACCTAACTAATTAACCATTTTGTGCTATGGATCAATTGCAGTCTTTTTTTACCCAATAAACTTATTTCTTATTTCTCAATAAGAAAAAAAAAATCAGATCTTTGCACAAAAATTTAAACCTAAAAATTTCAACAACCAAAATGAATGTAACTACACTGTATAAAAGTATTGTTGGTTTAACATTAAAAAGGTAAGTTACCTGGTTGCCTTATTTTTTTAATTTCAACGAACTCACAATTTTGAGTTAATACAACAAAGGAGAGTGGTTTAATAAATAGAAACTCAAAATATTGTGAACCAAATTAATTATCTAAGTTGATTTGACAAAAGATAAAATGTGATATCAAATCATGAAAATATTTTTTGCAGTGTATGATAACCCATGCTGTTTTGTTTTTATTTACTACACTACACACTATATGTCTTTATTAAAATAAGATAATTTCGTGGTAATACTACTTTTCTAGGTGTAATAATTTCTAATTAAGCATAACCGAAATAATGTGCTTATAGATATGTCCCTTTACAGCATGCAACAAATTCTGTCCACTGACAAAGTTATACAAAATATGTTCTTTTAATACAGCACTCTTATATAGTACGTACTAAGGTAGATAGATCGCTGTGCACGCATGTTTTTATACGTGTAGGGGCAGACGGATGATATTATAAGTGCACATTTACTGTGGTAACCATCAAAGGGAAGACAAGATGTAGTAACGGGTGCAGGTTGGGTTGGTGGTTATGAAGATCCCACGGGCCCTCTGGCCAGACGCCACATGAGCACGGAGAAAAAGCTGAAACTCATGTCTTACAATGGTAAAGGACAGGGAAACACGAGCGCTGCATTTATCAAGAATTATGATAGACTATGAAGACACAGAACCATTTCAAAGAAGAAAGGCTGGAGACAAGTGATGTCAGATGTGAAGTTCACGTTTTGTTTTATTAATACTTTTAATAAAAGACACACCAAGACGATTCAAAGGCAAGACCTGCATGACCGAGGAATGTGACTTTTGTTTTGACATTTCCCAGTAAAATGATAATGGTATACTCAAAGCATCTGTTTCCAGTTGCCTGTCTACATTGAAGCTACAAAAACCAGTTGGTATTATTATTTTTCCAGAGTTATGTTGTGTCTTGGCAAGGCTTATATCTTTTTTCTTTTACAATCTAACCCACTTAACAGAGGTCACATGCTCTTGACTCCACAATGTCGACCGCCCATGCAGTCGTAATGGGGTTATTTCCAATAAAATGCAAGATACTTTCTTCTTAAAGTGACCCACAATTAATCAAACGTCAAATATATGATAGTAAATAGTTCTTACTGTCCTTGTAAAATGGTTTGTTGGCCGCTGCAGTTGAAAGACAAGGACAATATTGGCCTCAGATCTAGAAGTTTTTTTTTTTAAAGGAGTTTAAAATAAACCGTTTGAATTGATGAATCAAAGAAAAAGCTTTGAGATGAATTATAATGCTATAAATGTTGATTTTATGAAAATGAGAAACTGAGCAAGATTTTCATTGGTCTTAATGATGAATAAAAAATGGGGACAAAGTATAATTTATTGACTTGTGTATACTGATTAAAAAAAACTATTTATTTTAATTTTATTGGAAGATATTGTAATCTGTGCAAATGTGACCCTGGATCACAAAACCAGTCATAAGTCGCATGGTTATATTTGTGGCAATAGCCAACAATACATTGTATGGGTCAAAATATGTTTCAAAAATGTTCAATGAAGATATTTTGTAAATTTCCTACCATAAATATATAAAACATTTATTTTTGTGAGTGAATGCAGCACAATCACGAACATAAATGGACAACTTTAAAGGATATTTTCTCAACGTTTCGATTTTCTTTCACCCTCAGATTCCAGATCTTCAAATAGTTGTATCTCGGCCAAATAGTATCTATCCCAACAAACCATAGCTTATTTATTCAGCTTTCAGAATATGTATATATCTCAATTTTCATGTGACTGGTTTTGTGGTCCAGGGTCATACATATGCTTTCAGAATGTGTTACTGTGTTTGATGGTAAAGCTCCTTTAATTTTAGTGACAGTCCTTATTAAAACGTATTAAAGGTGCATTCAGTAATTTGGTGACCAATTTGACACCCACATTTTTTGTTGGACAGCTAAGAGAATGAATTATTCATTGAGTCCAAAATCAAATACTTTCCTACTATATAGTATGTGAGTACCAAAAGAGTAGTATGTCTGAATACAAACAGTAGGTGCATCCCTGGATGACCTACTACCTCCAGTGAGATTTTAAAGTGTGCATACGATGAACACTTTATTATCCCATGATTATGAATAGCAGTGAAGCGACACAACTGATGCTGGTTGGTCACGTGACAGTAACAACATGCGGATGTACATCCGAATTTCATTCATACTACCCATATTCATACTATATAGAGCGTACTTTTTTAACCGTCTTGAAGTAAGTTCAAATTCAAATACTCAGACAGTATGCAATTTCAGACGCAGCGAGTGTAGATGAATAATCTTTTAAACTCATTAGTACACATGAGTTAATGCTAATCCACATCAATAGATGGCAGTGTTGCATCTAACACAGTTGTGGTATCGGTACTTAAAGTACACAAAGAATCACAATGCTAATGTTAGCTGTTTTTCCTCACACACTGTACTGCTAACATGAAGGCTAGCGCATAAAACAAAAACTTACTTTTAACGAGGAAGCAAGGTAGGAAAGCTGGTTAAAATGCAAAGGTTGTTACCCAGTGGTAAAGTCTTAATAATATCTTGATTAATTAACAGGATTTGCTAACTATAACAGCAGGCAAGAGAAAGCTAGTCGCAGCGCTTCACCAAGATTAGTGCCAAGTGCTTTACCACAGTAAAGATTCTGAGATGACAGCATTATGGACTTTCATAAATTGGGGAAGTGTGTTTATGCACAAACTAAAGATGTTGCTATGATACAAATATGTTTTCATGGACCTTGTCTTCTGCGTTGAAAACTCTTATCACTGGAGACACTTTAATCTGTCGGAAACCTATTCAATCATTCTAGTCACACTCGAAGATATTTCACCACAAGCAGCATTCGTTGAAGCAGAACCGCCGCTAACGGCTCACTGATCTGATTTCAACAAGCTATGTGTCAGAACACACTGAGAATGGGATGAAAAACCACATAAAGCTGCAAAGCTCATTTTCTTGCTGCTTCGACAACAATAAGGTGACGCCACTATATAAAAATACTATGAGTATTAATTAAAGTCTTTAATATGAATTAGTTCATGCTGAGACTTTTCTGTGCTCTCCAGTTGTCGCCTAAATCATATTCATGATCTGAACCTTATCTGTAGTACTATTTATGTATGGCCTGTTTATACGATAACTTTTTATGTTGTCTGCTGCTTTTAATGCTCGGATACTGATTGGCTGTCAATGTTTTTATCGTCCATTGTAGAGCCCTGCACGGGCCTCAAATCTAGGCCCTAGCCCGGCCCTGGCCCGAGACGCTCAGGCCCTAGCCCGGCCCGTGTCCGACAGCTCATCAGAATGATCAGCCCGAGTCCGACCCGAGCCCGTTTATAAAAAAAAAAAAAAAAAAAAAAAAATTGGATAATAAACAGCCTGCCCTATGTTGCAGTCAGTAAACCAGATATGTTTCGTTTTCAAAGGCAAAGTATTTACCGGTAAGTTTATTTTCATTTCTTTATAAAGTTAATTAAGAAAAAAAATGTTTTTTATTTTTATGACGACCAAGTAGCCGACAGCGAGTTAAACATGTTTGATCCATTGATTTATAGCCTCTCAAATCAACACTTTACTTGGCTACAATAAAATCCATAGATATAAAACAACTTAAGCATATCATACAGACAGTTAACGTTAGTTTAAACGTTTGTTTAAACGTTTTTTGTCATTTTTGAAAAGCTGAGGCAAACTGCTCTGCTGCTCAGAGCAACAGCGCTCGCAAACTAAATGAGTTTATACAATAGGCTAACAATACAGAGAACGCAATCTAAAAAAATCAACATAAATTACATTAAAAACAACCATGCAGGTTATCTTACCTCAAAAATCAAGTCTTCACTACAGAACATGGCCATTCTTATTTCCACCTTACATCCTTGTTTCCAACAGACTCATGAAAATGAAGTCAAACAAAAAACAGCCTCCAAACATGGCTAAGAACAGTCTCAGAGCATCGTGAAGAAAAAGCACAGCATCCACAGTGAAAGGTTTTAATCCAGTCGTAGGCCTACTTTTTCCAGCTGCGCTGAAGTCACGCTCGCTACCGGGACTCTAAACACAGAACGAGCCGGTCGCGCGAATCTCACATCGCGCCGCCGGGAAACCTGTGCGCGGTGCGTGTGTGTGTGTGTGTGTGTGTGTGTGTGTGTGTGTGTGTTGTGTGTGTGTGCGTGAGCGTGAGCGTGAGCAGACTGTCATGTCAGTCATATGTCAGTGTGATAGGTTATAAAACGTCTTTCTATGTTTGCGTTTAATCGTCATCTTCTCATATTTATTTTAATTAATGTCTAAAATATGCTATAAAAAAGATAAGCCTAAAACCCGGCCCGGCCCGGCCCGGCCCGCGTGTGAACTATGACGTGAAAATTGGCCCGAAGCCCGGCCCTAGGAGCGTAAATAAGTCGGGGCCCGTCGGGCTCGGGCTGAAATGCAGGCCTCTAGTCCATTGGCTGGAAAAAGTTCTGAATGTGTTTCCAACAATATGATAACTTATATCATTACAGTTGTGGTGTGGACATCACCGTCTCACAGAATTGGAATGATTATTAAAAATGTATATTTGTTTTAGTTATAGTCCTTGGTGTAAATGGCCCTTTCCACCTATTACAATCTCCAAACTCAAATGTCGAGTTTTCATTGGTATGATGGATGTGTTTTGTTTTAGGATTCCCCCACCTGTAAATGTTTGTCTGGACAGGCGCTCTGATCAGACTGCCGGGCGAAAAACACCTTTACAGTTTGAATCGATATCAGGTGCTCAAATTATAGCCTGCATCTAAAATGTGCTTTTAATGTGCGCCAACAGAAGTAAGAAACGCATCAGTCAGCAGGGATATGGGCTGAAAGTCTGCGGTGCGGAAATTGTGCAAACATCATGCAAACATTTATCCAGCTCAGTATGCCTACAGGGCTAGTAGGTCCTCAGAGGACGCGTGTACCTTCTCTCCGTCCTACCCAAATAACAGTGTTCAGCTCCTGGAACATTCTGGAGAGGCAGGTTTTTGGTTTTCAGACTGTTCTCTGAAAAGAGCTAGACTTTTTGGGCTAGCCAGGAAATTTTCTGTCTCACTGAGTTTGGACTTTGTTTTCAGTTTCCACAGTTTTCCGCTGTTGAGTTAGGCTACGTTTACACGACAGCGAGATGTTTTTCCTTTGAGTTTTCCTCATTGTCAAACCGATCCCTATTCACATGGAACGACAAAAACACTGTATTTTGATGCCATGTATTGAAAGCTGTTCTCTCTGTTTGGATTTATTAAAGATTACCTTTGCCTTCATCATCGTGTTCGTGAGTGTTCTCCAACACAGTTGTGACAGAAATAGGACATTTAGGTTGTGCATTTACATATTTGGCAGACTTTTATCCAAACCGACTTACATTGCATTTCAATGTACATATTTACATTCTAATCCATTCTTGCTTTCCCTGGGAATCGAACCCATGACCTTGGCGTTGCAAGCGCCAATGCTAAACTGTTTGAGCTACAGGTAAACTGTAAATGATTTTTATGAAAATGTTACCCTAAAACTCATTCATAATACCATCTGAAAGTCCCCATGACTATTGCCACAGCATTGGATTTTGACATTTCATGCGAAACCATATTTTAGCTGCATTTATGTTAATTTTTCATGAATTTAGACGGTTCATTTGTATTACATCATTCTGCAACCCAAGTTAACATTTATGAATCCAAGCATATCCATGAATATATTTTTCAGTGCGCATTATGAAAATGCATTCTCTCTATAGGTTGTGTGCTCATGTCTCAAGAAATGTAGAGTAAAAGGTATAAATGTCCTTTTCAATTGTGTTAATGGTTTTCAGAGCCAGCTCACGGACACAGATTGATGGACTCAACTCAAGCGCTGGTGCAAAACCAAACATTTCACATCCAGTGATGTCAAACTGTCCGATTCCAGATGCAACCGCGACAAAAGGCTCTGACTACACATTGATAAATACTTAACACTTGCTAAATGCATCTCTTAAGGCATTTCTCTATGCCACATTAGGTCATGTGTTTCATATTCAGATGTGTTTGGCTTCAATCACCTATTCATTCTCTCACCTTTCACTGGATAATTGAAACCCCTCGTCTTGCTAAATAATGGGCTACCATGCGTCTACAACTTGAGAAAATGGCGCCCATAGTTAAAAAGAAACAATTCTTTTCATATAACTCAACACAGTCATGGTTTAGTCACATTCAAATGGATTAATGAACCACCTTCTTCCAAAGCCAAGTCGTGTCTCTTTTAAAAGAAACCTAGTATTTGATTTGAGTGCACCATGTGTTAAACACATTGTAGTTACATGTTGTTTTGAAGTCGATAAGTATGAGTACATAAATTCTCATACTAAGTGTTGACTAATCATGTTCGGATCCAAATATTTCCATGCAGAGATGTCGTGGCTTTCTTAAACCACTATAATGTGGGCTCACACCATAGGAGACTATATAATTTGACAGTTTCCTATTGTTACCAGCCTGTTACTGGTCATGTGTTTATGTAGAGCACATCTGGTTCACCCAAAACGACGGTCAAGTCTTTTGTCTTGGGAGCAAAAAACAACACTGTCTATGAAACCAAGAGTGTTTAAGGAACATTCAGAAGGATGCACTTTAAAAAAAAACAAAAACAAAAAAACAGGCGTTTGGAGTCACGAATAATGAGGAGTAACTGAATTTAAGACCAAGAAAGGTGGTCTGCACAATTAATTTCAGACTGAACAATAGCCTGTCTGAAAAATCTGAAAGTACATTTGGGATAGTTGAGTTCCCAACCCCCAACATGCATTGTAGCATGAATTAATTATCTTTTTATTCTTTCTTTTTTGCGAGATATTTTCCTTCCTCAAAGGCAAAAATTGCAGTTACATATTTGTTGAATTTCTTTGATAGAATAACATCATTAAGGCCCAGCCATCAAAGCGGGATAAATTCTCCACATAATTCAATACTGAGAGTGAGTTAGAATAGAAAATCAATAATTCTGCACTAGTCAAAAATCTTATAGGAATGAGTAATTGGAGTTTCACTCCAGAGGACCAAAATAAAATATAAAATAAAATAAAATAAAATTCAGTGGGAGACAAATAAAGAATAGATCCCTATTTGATTCTTAGGTCAAGTCAAGTCACATGTATGTATATAGCGCTTTTTACAATACAGGTTGTTTCAATGCAGCGTTTGCTTCCAGTCCAGTTAAGTTCAGTGATGTTTCAGTTTTGTTTTAATAAAGTTATTAATTTAGTTTATCTATTTATACACTGAACAAAATCTGTATTCAGTATTACAGGTGTGGCATATCAAGATGTTGATAAGAAAGTATGATTATTGCACAGGTGTGCCTTAGGCTGGCCACAATAAAAGGCCACTCTTAAATGTGCAGTTTTATCACACAGCACAATGCCACTGAGGTCGCAAGTTTTGAGGGAGCGTGCAATTGGCATACTGACTGCAGGAATGTCCACCAGAGATGTTGCCCGTGAATTGAATGTTCATTTCTCTACCATAAGCCGTCTCCAAAGGCGTTTCAGAGAATTTGGCAGTACATCCAACCGGCCAAACAACCGCAGACCACGTGTAACCACACCAGCCCAGGACCTCCACATCCAGCATCTTCACCTCAAAGATCGCCTGAGACCGGACACCCGGACAGCTGCCGCAATAATAGGTTTGCATAACCAGAGCATTTCTGCACAAACTGTCAGAAATCGTCTCAGGGAAGCTCGCTCGTTGTCCTCATCGGGGTCTGCTTACATTCGATGGCGACTGGCACTTAGGAGAGGTGTTCACTTCATGGATAAATCCCGGTTTTCACTGTACAGGGCAGATGGCAGACAGCGTGTATGGCCGGGCTATTCAATTGGCGGCCCCAGGGCCAGGGTGATACCAGATACTGACTGGTTTTCGGACCCCCCAAACCCCCACAGACCCCCCAATACAGTAAAACTGCACATTTTAGAGTGGCCTTTTATTGTGGCCAGCCTAAGGCACACCTGTGCAATAATCATGCTGTCTAATGAGCATCTTGATATGCCACACCTGTGAGGTGGATGGATTATCTTGGCAAAGGAGAAGTGCTCACTTACGCAGATTTAGACAGATTTGTGAACAATATTTGAGAGAAATAGGCCTTTTGTGTACATAGAAAAAGTCTTAGATTTTTGAGTTCAGCTCATGAAAAATGGGGGCAAAAACAAAAGTGTTGCATTTTTAATTTTGTTCAGTGTATATAGCCGCTCTGGAGTAAACCATGATGTCATCGTCCAGTCCAAATTTGAATAATTAATATGTGCATCTATAATAATAATAATTCCAAGTTATTTTCAAGAAATAAGCCATAACGACGAGGCACTCAATATTCGTTACCCTCAGACTTCTTCACGTTCTCTGCAGTTCCCTGATATGTCATGCTTTTTATGAAAACCGGACAATATCTCCAATGAGAAGCTTTTCTAAGTCAGCAATTCTAAGTGCAGACAGAGAAAATTTCCCAAGCTTCAGCTGCGTGTCTGCTAGGTGATGAAAGCCCTATGTCTCTTCCGGGGCTACATTAAGTCAGTCACTGCACACGCACACAATGAATCCCGCCACTTACCGTGGAGATTACAGGACGATCCTAGCGGAAGGGAAAATAACTGTGAGGCTGGAGGTTCAATAGAAAGTAATAGATCAACAGCGCTGTACCACGACTCAAGTGTTTTATTTGGGGATGATTTCATCCCTTGAGCTCTTCTACTAATTTCTTCCTGGTCGTTCATTTTCGTAATCCCTTCCGTCCTTTCACTCTAAGCGGGGTCATATGGATACCAGATCCTGAATGCGTTGAGCCACAATTTAAGACAGGTAATGTATATCCAAATGCCTGAATCCACTAATGGACTGAAGTGATCTTCAGAGGCCTCCGGGCCACACTTTAGTATGCTTTCAAAAAGAGTACTTATTACAGAAATGATATATTTTAGAATGTGCAATCTGAATATAATGTCTTTGCAATCCAGGTCCGTTTACAGACACCATTTTTATTTATTTTTGGCTGGTCATTTATACGACAACAGCATTTTGGGGGCCTGGAAACGTAAACTTTTGAAAAAACGTATTAAAACTGATACCGTTACGGTTAATTGAGGTTAAAAAAATGGAACTGAATGACTTAATAGGTGTTTATTCTGGTTGATTTTAATTTAAAAAGATTCTTATTAAAAACCCTAGAGTGAATTGGAAAAAAAAAAGAGTATGAGGGGAAAAATAAGCCCAAACGCGTTCAGAGATTTGTACACCAAATAAGGTGAGTGAACTTTCTTCTGGTTGCACATACAGTGTATCAGTTGGGAAATGAAATATCACCCCAGGTAGAAAAATACTCCCTTTAATGAAAACAAGAGGAAGACATTAGAGCGAACTGAAAATGTGGATGCAACAATAACAAAGGCCTAGTTCACAAACTCCTCTCTGTTTGCTTAATTTATTGGTGTCATCTTAGGAAGTTGAAAGGTTGAAACTGCAGCAACATGAAACCCAAGAGGAAGCAATGTTTCCTGCAAGCATTAAAATGAGAAGAAGAAAAAAATCTCACTTACCTCCTGTGAAAAATGAGCAGAAAAAAAGGTTGGCTTCCTGATTCAAATCAATGAATAACTCTACGAAAGGAATAATATTTTGATATAAAACATGTTATTCGGGAAATGGTTTACAGGCAGCCTTCGGCTAATCCTGCTGGGCTGTAGATTTTAAGACTCAATATATCAGACGAAATCTTAGTGGAAAAAAGACAACTGCTGGTTGGCAAACAAACCCAAGTGTGTGGATGTGACCTTACACACTACGACCTGGACACCTCATGTGCTGTCTCGGCCTCCGAAGGGAATGTTAGGGAAACTGGCTTTCAGCAGCTTTGACGGATTTTTCAAAGACATGGAATAACTTCTTAAAAGGTGAAGTGTGTTTTTTTGTAGTGGTAAAAAACGTTTTCCTTTCTCAGCTTAATAGGAACAAACTATGTATTTAACACTCCGTTGACAAATATACATATTCATATATCGCATTTTTTCTTTGCATTTTTCTTAACATGTCTATATGTAATATAGACATATGTAATTATATATTTATTTGTGTTACTTAATATTTGGAAAAAAAAATACAGTTTTTTTTTTTATTACAACCCACATTTTTAAGTTTAAGTTTAGCTTAAAACACACATCCATAAAACGTTCCCCGAGCACTTGAGCACTTCATCTAAAGGCTGTTAGATAACAGAAAGTGACATGCAAGGTTGGAAGTGCACTGTTAGGCATTTTCTTATGTTCAGTCGTGCATGGATTAAATTTGATGAAGTTCTGCGTTTGTCTGAGAACCAAAGTGCTTAATGGGTAAAATTCTAATGGGACTCAAATCAAGTGTGGCAGCTCATTTTTCCTGCTTTAATTTAAAGGTGCTCATTAATTAGGGCCTTATTTATTCAGCTGGGAACATTTATGATTAAAACGGTAAAAAGGAAGTATCCTATTGTAGATACAGCACCTTTATCCTGCTTGCACGATGTCAGGTCAAAGCTAAAGATAATGGGGAACATGATTAGGGAAACTTTAGCTTGCCAAGCAATCGATTTAAAATACTAAAAAAATACTTTGAAATCAATTTAAAAAAGAGGTGGTCTAACCTTTTTAACTTCCAAAATGTGATGTATTTCAGAGTTGTTTCAACACAGTCTCATGGCAGTTTTAAATGTGTACCCATAATCTTTAGCTTTGACCTGACATAGTGCAAAAGGTGCTGTACAATAGGTTTTAATTTTTAGTTTTAATTTTTAAAATCTATTTTAAGTTTTGGCAAATTGGAGGCTATTTGTATGAATTTGTACGATCTTACGCCCCAGTGACAGGTGTGTTTAGTGGTGAACCTGCATGCTTTTTCCCCCAACAATCATTTTCTGTACGATTCACATCTTACGAATTCATACAAATTCGCTACCTTGTAAAAAAAGTTATGTTTTTATAGGAGAAGGAAAACACTCCTGAACTATCTGGACTGGTTATTTATTCCACATTGTCAGCAAACACAACATGATTTGTCATAAATAATATTGTTTGCTGGGAAAACACTCCGTAATTGTATTGAGAAGGACAAAAAACCCACTTTGACTAAAAGCATGAAGTCAGAAGTGCTTTGATTGACTGGTGCTTTGGGAGGTTGAAAGTCGAGATGCACCTGGTATCAATTTGTAGCTCATATCATTGTGTTTGTGCAATGCAGCATTACAGTGAGAGAATCTGCAGAACTTGGAGCGAGTCCACACTCCTCAGCCTCCAGCACCTGCCAAACTCTCATTCAAACACAAATACTTTACATACTTCCGGAAAACCAAATGACCAAAACTGCATGTCTTTTTGGGACTATTTTTTTTTTGACGCAGATGCTTGTATTTAATCAACTAACTACAAACTATATTAGGAAATTTTATTCAGAAGTTGAGACAATATTAGCTTTTATCTAGCAATATTTTTTTCTAAAATATTCAATAAAGCAATTGGAGTAAACAATAATACTACCATGGCACTTTGATGTATATACCATGATACGGAATGACTGTAATATTCATATACTATGGTATTTACAAAGTACTCCCAAATAATATCATGCTATTACCAAGTTACTACTAGTTGACCAATATGTTTTTTTTTCAATAACCGATAACATGATTGGGCAGTGGCCTACACACAGATTAATATATTTTATAGTATAATATATAAATTATATTAAATGACACCAAGTCTGTTACAGATCAGCCATGCCCAGCCAATCACAGTGCACTCCTTCACCTGAGTACTAATCACACACACCTGCACCTCAACATCACTATCATCACCAGCACTATAAAGACACTCTTCACCTCAGTTCACCGTCCGGTCTTGTTTAATCGTAGAGGACTACTTACCTTGATATCACAAACCTCCATTATCTCCAGTGTCTCCATCTCCATTATCTCTAGCGTCTCCAGCGTCTCTCCTGTGTGTCTCCATTCCTGTAAGAAGAACTATTCCAATCATCCTCTGCACACCACTCTCCAAAGTATAAGTGTTCATATCACTTACCTGCATCTTGTCTCCGCTCTGTGTTGTAGTAGTAGTATGAGGAGTAGGAGGAGGATAAGTAGTAGTAGGAATAGTAGCAGTAGTAAAAGTAGTTGCATTAGTAATAGTAGTAGTAGTAGTAGTATTAGTAGTAGTAAAAGTAGAAGAAGAAGAAGTAATAGTAAAAATAGTAGTCGTAGGAGTAGTAGTAGTAGTAGAAGAAGAAGAATTAGTAGTAAAAGTCGTAGGGTAAGAAGTAGTAGTAGTAGTAAAAGTAGAAGAGAAGAAGTAATAGTAAAAATAATAGTCGTAGGAGTAGTAGTAGTAGTAGAAGAAGAAGGATTAGTAGTAAAAATAGTAGTCGTGGAAGTAGTAGTAGTAGTAGTAGTAGTAGTAGTAGTAGTAGTAGTTGAAGAAGAAGTAGTAGTAAAAATAGTAGTCGTAGAAGTAGTAGTAGTAGTAGTAGAAGTAGTAGTAAAAATAGTAGTCATAGAAGTAGTAGTAGTAGTAGTAGTAGTAGTAGAAGAAGTAGTAGTAAACATAGTAGTCATAGTAGTAGTAGTAGTAGTAGTAGTAGTAGTAGTAGTAGTAGTAGTAGAGAAGAAGAAGTAGTAGTAAAAATAGTAGTCGTAGGAGGAGAAGTAGTAGTAGAAGAAGAAGAAGTAGTAGTAGTAGTAGTAGTAGTAGTACTATTATTATTATTATTAGTAGTAGTAGAAGAAGAAGTAGTAGTAGTAAAAATAGTAGTCGTAGGAGGAGAAGTAGTAGTAGAAGAAGAAGAAGTAGTAGTAGTAGTAGTAGTAGTAGTACTATTATTATTATTAGTAGTAGTAGTAGTAGTAGCATCAGTAGTGGGATTCGTTTTTTATTATTATTATTATTATTATTAGAGGAACTACCAAACTGGCAATGCAGGCAATTAAAACATCCAAATTATGAGATTATCTGCACAATATTCTCAACATTAGTGCAACTGTTCCCACACCATTCCACACCTTCCAACATTTCTGTCTCCCACATATTAATGTAATTAGAACATTAGTCTCACTGAAAGCTTATCTTCTCATCTTGTGTGTGTGTCAGGAATCCATTTATCTGATAGCAGCTTCCTGAGCCGGTCTCTCCTCCAGTAAACCATTACTACATCAGCTGAACCGAACCGAACCAGCGTCCGTCTGTCCAGAGAGAGAGAGAGAGAGAGAGAGAGAGAGAGAGAGGAGAAGAGAGAGAGAGAGAGAGAGAGAGAGAGAGAGAGAGAGAGAGGAGAGAGAGAGAGAGAGAGAGAGAGGAGAGAGAGAGAGAGAGAGAGAGAGAGAGAGAGAGAGAGAGAGAGAGAGAGAGAGAGAGAGGAGAGAGAGAGAGAGAGAGAGAGAGAGAGAGAGAGAGGAGAGAGGAGAGAGAGGAGAGAGAGAGAGAGAGATCAATGTGCACCACATATCTGTTTGTGGCTATCTCCCCATGTACAATCCTCCACTGAAGGTCGCCCGTTCTTTTGTCAATTGGGAGTTTGTATAAGGACCGCCAGCATCCTCTAGGGGAAGAAATAGTTAAAAAAAATCAGTCCATTTAGTTGAAGGAAGTCCACTCAAAAGACCAGCATTGGATGCCTTCACATAGGAAACATAGGGCTTTCCCCCTACTTCCTCAAAAACTCCAAGCTGAGGGGTTTCAAAAGACAAAAGACACTTCACATCATCTTGCCATTCTCCCACAGTAATAGTCACATTAAGAGAGGAGAAAACATAAGGAACCCCCTTTCTCCATTGAGTCATTTGTCAAAGTCTTATAATCCACATGCAAAGACTTGAATATACCAGTAGTACCTTGTTTCAGCAGCCTCAAAGATCTCACCCCAGTCCTTTCAATCAATTCCTCTAAGCTTATGGTCAAAATATGTCCCAGCTTTGTGCATCCAGCAGTAGTAAAACATGCACGTTGCAGACTAGGACCAGACAGAAGCCTTGACGGTGAAAAGTGGCTCTTCAAAAAGCCATAATCCAGCATGTGATGTATGTGAAATGGTAAACACCTTCCATGCCTCCAGAACTGAATATAAAAAAATGTCAGATTCAAACAGTCATCATTCTGGAGCTCCATTAAAAATAAGTGTTTGTCCAATCTTATACCTCTAACCCGCCTGAGAAGAGCAGAAGCTGTCTTTAGCCACGATGCATCGATACAACCGGAAAGCCATAATTCTGGATCTGATATCAATCAATCAATCCTTGACCTCCCTCTTGAACCAGAAGGTATAACGCAACAGCACGAATCCAGTGTTGTCCAGACCAAAAAAAGTTCATAAGTTGCCTTTGAATTTCCTCAATAAGTTCAACAGGTGGCTGTAACACAATTACTTTATGCCGCAGAGTGGAAGAAACCAAATTATTGGTCACTAAAATCCTTGCCCTATAGAACAACTGAGGTAGCAACCATTTCCATGTAGACAACTTGCTGCACACTTTCTCCACTTGCCCCTCCCAATTTTGCTTTTGATAATCATTTGACTCCAAAAAACTCCCAACAATTTAAGTCCCTCTCTACCCCACTTAAGGTCTCAAGGTAACTTTAGGAGACTCTCAAACTCCCCTTTCCAATGAGGCCCAACAAGCTTAATTTTTTGCCCAGTTAATTTTAGGTGATGAATCTTTCACATAAAGACTGAGTACCTCCGATAAACACTTAATATCTTCAGCATGATTTACATATACTGTAATATCATCAGCATAAGCAGAGAGAGACATTATTGAGTCTAAAGAAAAACCAGGCACATTAAAACCTGACAATCTTTCTCGAAGTTTAAAAAGCAGCGGCTCAATTGGTAAACTATATAGACAATGGACAGCCTCGCCTAATAGTCCTTAAAATAGGAATTGGACGACTCAAAGCTACCCCTATCTTAAAGTAACACTATGTAGTTTTTCAACCTTCATAATATATTTCCAAGACCCTTGTGATGGTACATCGACTTAAAATAAGTTAAATGACACGTCTGCCATAGCCTGACGTGGTCTGTATCGCGTTTACTGGCACTATGTAACTTCGGGTTTCGGGTAGGAACCCGTGTACAAAAAAGAACTACAAAACTCGACTGCTTTACGTCAAGTGCTACAAAAGTCATTATTTCGTTTTTCTTCGTTTCTGATGTCGCAATACATCATCCTTTCATGAAATCATGTAACATACTCTACCTTGTCTGTGGACAGCGTTCATTCTAAAGCCGGTGCTGGATAAACAGCGAGCGCGCGTGCGACGGTAGGCTAAACTATTTACGACAGCGGCAATGGACAATTTCGTTTCCAACCAGTAGGGCGACCGAAGAGGAAAATTTACTTGGTGTTACTTTAACCATACATGATGCCCCATTATATAATAACTATCAAATTTAAAAAATGTTTCACCAAAACCAAAAACCTTCAATACATTAAAAAGATAATCGTGATCAACACGATCAAAAGCCTTTTCTTGATCCAGGGCAATTAATCAAACATTCACATTGAAACCACTACAAATATATACAATAACTTGCACTAAAAACTAATGATCCATTATAGACCATTTTGGAATCCAATATGACTGATCCTTGTGTACAACCAAACACAAATATTTTTTTTATCTATTTGCCAGACATTTAAAAAATATATATATATATTCCACCAGTTCTTTAAAAAGGCTAAATGCCCCTTTTTTGGCAACAGTGATAAGACGGCATATTGACAAGTAGTTGGTAAAACACCTTCTCTTATAGATTCACATAAAACATCAAAAATAATCGTGTCCAATGCAGTTCCAAAACCTTTTATAAAAGTCTGCTGGCAGGCAGTCCATCTATTCCAGGGGATCGTCCTGAACTAAGTTGTCCCACAGCAGCAGTAACTTCTTTCAATGTTATACTAGCATCCAATACAGTTTTAGAATCAGAGTCCAGCTGAGGAAGACCTTGAAGAAGCTGTGTCATACAGTCACCATTTTCACAGTTCTCCGCAGCATAAAGGCTTGAATAAAAATCCACTACATGGTTTTTCATTTCTACAGTCTTTAGACGTTGTCTTCCCATCAGGGAGTTTAAGACATGGCATTTGTTTTTGTTGAGCCGCCTTATATTCCTGTTTTTTTTTAGTAAGTTGGGGCATCCATTTCTGCTAAAGACATGAAGCGGGACCTTATCAAGGCTCCCTTAACTTTCTCATTTAAGACCAGACTAAGCTCTCTCTCTTTTTTTTTGTTTGCAAATCATTGTACAATACAGAATTGTGTGCATCAACCAACTGCAATTCCATTGAATTAAGTTGCTTTTCAAGTGTTTCAATTACATTCTTTATTCTGCTAGTTGGCTGTACCTGTATAATGCTGACAGACATTTTTTATTTGAGTCTTGCCTACATCCCACCGCTGTTTCAAGTTTTCAAAATAACTTTTTTCCTTTTTCCAATCTTCCCAAAAGAAAAGAAAAATTTCACAAAAAGCAGCATCCTGCAGCATTTTTATATTAAAATGCCAGTAAACAGATTTTCTAGGTACATTTGACATGCACATTGTCATAATAATTAAATGATGATCAGAAAAACCCACAGGACAAATGCAACATTCAATTACTCAATGCACGGGAGGACTGTATATGAGGTTCCTCAGTATTGCAGTCTATAGTAACGTTTATAGTGCCAGTCTCCACCAACAACAACACATCTTTCACTAGAAAACTATTGAAGACTCTCACTAAGTATATTTTAAAAATGTAGGCGTTTCTTGAACTTGAGCTTCTACCACCAACAATCGACCCTTCCCTGCACTACTCATTACTCAAGACGCCTGAATACGATTCAATTCCATCATTTGCACTTTCCTACTTTTTAGTACCAGTAGTACTAGCTACTTCTTCATTATTAACATCAGAAACTGGATCAGTTATGTAAATCTTTGGGGCCAAATTTGGGCCAACATCATCATTTTCAGTGTCAACAGCCAGTAACACAACATCACTCACCTCAACAAGTGAAACAAGCTTATCTTGGGTCGCATCAACACTATTGTTTGCATCCTCGTCCTCGTTTGTAAACCTGCCGCGTTTCCTGCGCCTGTTTTCTTATGTGGACACATAAGGCCCTTGTGTCTGATGTCTCCACACTCGAAACATCTTATGCTGCCAGTAGTTGCATACACCATATATAATCTTCCCTCATGTTTCAAACGAAAATGAATATCCAGTGTATTCTCAGGGATTCTAACACCATGTAAACGTACCGTCTAAAAGACGCAACATGCTTCAGAGCCGGTGTTTACATTAGCGCAAGAGTTTTAAAGGGACTAACAACTTTTCCAAAACAAGCTCAAACTCACGTTGCAAAACGTCATTGGATACGAAAGGCGGGATATTTGAAATTGTTACCTTCGTTGTCGATGTAGAGAGAGAGAGAGAGAGAGAGAGAGAGGAGAGAGAGAGAGAGAGAGAGAGAGAGGAGAGAGAGAGAGAGAGAGAGAGTCCAGTGCTTTACATGCTAATAAGATTCAATACTCAATACTGCTGTTCTACTGAGTTTTTCCCCTTTACTCGAACTCTAGAGTCCCACAGTCCTTAAACTACAGCTAATGTTATTAAAGCCTGAACTAACATTAGCTCCAATGAAAATAAACTGTGCAGAACAATTTTCGTCTGGTACATGTTCATTTTAGGCTTACATTGTTAGTCTTTCTGATCGGGCAAAATTAAAAATTAAAAATCCTTTCATCATTTACACACCCTCATGTCATTCATGAATTGAATCTATATCTGTCTGTCTATCTAACAGTCTGTCTCTCTTTGTCTGTCTGTGTTTTATTTATATATCTGAATTTATTTCAAAGGTACTTATTTATGACATACAATTTATTAACAACAAACAGATCCAACAAGGAATTATGGATATACAAAAACATAGATAAAAAAATAAAATAAAAAAAACACCGGAATATAGAATGTAATAAATGTAATACACTATGAATAGAATGTGTGAATAAAATTGAAAATGAATATAGAATATAGTAGGGGGAAAATCACAGGTATTTTTGTGAAAAAATCATGTATTTATTTATAATAATAATAATTAAATAATAATAATTATTATAGAGCTGACATCTGAAATTCTCACAATCTCTTTTTAGTGCAATTTTATTTTCCTTAACCTGCAGAGGGATTTGGTATTGGCTCCATTGCATTCACTGTCCCGCTCACCTGGGATTCACTAATCTTGAGAAGTTTTATCTTTAATTAGTATGACTGGTACCTCAGCGCTCACTCGTCTGTGAACCATCGCTTACGATTGGTAGATGAAAGACTTTTATCATGCGGTTGGGCACGATTCCAGACCAAAGTTAAATAAAAAATGACTGTCGATGAGAGTCTCGTTGAAGTTTGGCAAACGCAGCTGTAACTTGAATACACTACATGCCTGTATCATTCAGTTCTTCATCCTGGCGCTCGGAGGTGCTGCGATTCTGCGTCACCGCTGTCATTTCGCAGAACAGAGCCGAGTCTAATCAAAGGAAGGTGCTGAAGAATATTAGAAAAATGTCCTTGAGTTAAAGATTAGATGGGAGACAAGCGGCCACACGGTAATGCAGGCCAGACCGCTCTGTCAAACCAAATTACTGAGTGTTAAAACACGACACAATGGCTGTGTTGCGGTGTTTACAAAATCCTTCTTATTTTCTCTTTGTCTCACTTGCATTTTATTTTTTCTAGCATAATTTGATTCGAATCTTACAGCTTGTCTAGATTAAGGTGAGTGAAGTAAATTGTGTCACAAAGATGCTGGTATTTAGTCACAGATTTATAAAATATTTCTTCATATAGCATTGATAATGTAGCCTACTGATGAATCTGTCAGCTGTAGTTTGTTTGTAAAGGACACACTTTGTAGAGAATAGCATCATAGTAGCATTATATCTAAACAATTTACAATAAAGAATAGTCAGAATTACCATAATTACTTGTAAAAATCATTTAAGTCCTTGTAGTCTCACAAGGATGAAGATGAAGGAGACTTCAAAAAGGTATCTATAAACAAAATGGTTCTTTAAGGACAACAAACTCAGGTAATTCACAACGTATGTAACAGCGTGTGTAACATGCACACACAAACAACAACGACAAACACAGAGTGAAGGTGAGGAACTTAAATACACCATCATAATGAGGAGATGACGAACAGGTGTGAAGATCTGAGTAGTGTCCATGACAACAGATGAGTGGTGGGAACATCAAACAAAGGAACACATATTATGAATGAAAACAAACTGAATGTCCATGAAAGTGAAACTGAAGATAAGTCCAGATAACTGTGAAAGAACACCCCCTCCCAGTAGAAGAAACCCTAGTAGCAGAGGCGAGGGAGGAATGGAGGGGGCTTGACCTAGCACAGGGGGCACAGACCAAGAGCCCAGAGATGACAGCTCATTGCGGAGTCGAGGGAGGGAGTAGCTAAGGTGTTGTGGAGGCTGACGTCAACTGGGGGACTACCAATGGAGGTGGAGCCGATGGATCCCTGAGTGAAGAGGGAGAGCCGATGGAGACGAGCGACATCGCTACACAGGAGGCCTGGGCAAAACCGCGGCCACAATCGTCTGAGGCGGAGCCAGAGTGCCCGAGGACTGAGGCGATGCCGGTGTGAAAGCAGGACTGAGGTGTACTTGAGGGAAGGAGGAGCCCGCTGCAGACATAGGGGTGGAGGAACAGAGCAGAAGATCTGCAAGTCTGTGGCGGAGATGGTGTGACGACTGACCAAGGGGGTAGCTGGTAGGACGAGGGAACCCGGTGAAGTCGAAAGGCCGAGGGTGTCTGCTGGAGCCGAAGGTGGAGCCACTGGATCTATCTGCTCAGGCACTGATGGTGGTTGTAGGACCTGGGGCTCGACGGAAGACTTGGCATTACAGGAGACGGCGAAGGGCTGACAACCTCCAGCAGAGGCAGAGCTGGAGGCTCTGCCTTGGGGGCTCACACGATTCATCCGTGGTCGCAGGTGGCAAAACAGGCTCTGGGTCCAGCTGTGCTCTGGACTGGGGGAAGACACTCTCCGGATGATGTCATCAGGAGTGTCCAGGAGATCTACGGGAAGGTGGTAATTAGCCCCGATCCAAAACAAAGACTTCAGTGTCTCGTCGTCAGGCTGGTGGCAGCAAGACGACAGAATTTTTCAGTGAACATAAAAAAAACGTGGCTCTTCTGAGTCACAGCAGTAAACATGGTTGCATATTCCATTATTGGTCGGTTGTTCTGTCAAAAGGATTACGATGAAGGAGAGTTCAAAAAGGTTTCTATAAACAAAATGGTTCTCTGATGAAAACAAACTCAAGTAATCCACAACGATGAAGAGAATGTAACAGCGCACACACAAACAACAACAACAGACAAAGAGTGAAGGTGAACAAAGGAAAGCTTTAGCATAAGTTCTGCCAGGAAGTCTGGACCAAAAATTCGGGTTAGAAAAGGGGTACCCCAGCTATCATATCCGGGTTTTTAAAATCCGGGATATGAGCATATTCGGGTTTTTGCCGGTGTTTACATGGCCGTGCGCGACCGGGTTATTGCTAATATCCCAGTTTTGAACGGGTTATTGGCTGCATGTAAACATTGTCTATGTCACTTATTACCTTCACATCTATCCAATCATGTCCTTATACCGCTGTATAAAAGATCGATACTTCCACATGTTTGAGTTCGCAGATGCTAACGCAACAACTGCCTCCACCCTCCCCACCACCATCAGGACGGTCCCGTCCATCCCGTCCATGCGCCCCTGCCTTCGTCTTCAGTCAGGAAATGCAGATCCACTACCCTCGGAAAATGAACTACGTTGATAAACGTTCTAAGGTGTGCAATTATTTTCAGGGAAACGCACGGCTAAAGTAGTTCCAGGCAGGTTTTGACCAGCATTACAGTTCCATATCACTTTGCCAAATGATTTCAATTATTTTAAAGGTCCTTACAGCCATCAACAGCAAAATAACCAAAACCAACAACGACATTGACCAAGCAAATAAATATAGTAAACAATAGGATAAAAATAACTAATTATGTCCATGTTTTTTGCCATAAAATTACTTTTTATTATGTACAGAGAGCACAAACTCTTTTCCCCCCACTCAAACGCACACATACAGTACGGACACACACTCGTACAGAAACGTGTTTTCAGCGCCGCTCTGATGATTTTATAACTAAAATAGTTTAACAACATACAAGCTACACGACATTTCTACACGACTAGTGAGGTAATAACGGCTCTGTTCTTGAAGCAGATAAACATACAGTTTCGCTATTAGTAGAGCCGCTGCTGTCGAACACTGCTAAGAGACGCACAGATTCATGTAGGAGTAGTGTAAGCTTTGACGCCTCTCGCAGTTCAAGCAAAAAGGGCTGGGCAACAAACTCAAGCTCCTCCCACATTTCTCTTTAAAAATTCTTGTTTTAGGCTTGTAATTCCTGACCTGTGTTTTGTTTTACTCTATCCGCTGCGCTTCTGCATTCGTCAATACGTCATGCGTTGGGTCAGAGGTCATTCTTCCGCCGGAACTAGACTTGCGTACGACCGTTACCGGAACCCAGTGATTATAGTTTATAAACTTTTTTGGGATATTTTTTCTTACAAAAACGCATCTCCCTGGAGTCTTAAGGATTACTTTTATGATGGATGAATGCACTTTTTTGGGCTTCAAAAACCCAAAAAACTCTATTCACTCCCATTATAAAGCTTGGAAGAGCCAGGATATTTTGTGTTCGGCTGAAAGAAGAAAGCCCTTGAGGGTAATTAAATAATGAGATCATTTTCATTTTTGGATGAACTAACCCTTAGATTACCCTAGATAAATTAGCGTAGTATCGTAGCAATGCATTAATTATAGCAATGATTCCTGTTGTTTCATAAGGAATGTCTGTATTAAGATTTTCAACAAGCTTCCGTGCGCATACCTGCCCCGATTAAATCATTTATTGATCAAAAGGCCATGCATTTCTGACAGACAGGGTAATATTGTTGGTGACACGCTCCTTCTGTGTTTGCGCAAGTGCTTCCCTGCTGATGGCTAATTAAAACGTTAGCACAAGCGAACAGCGTCTCGGGGTGCCAGAGGACAGTATGGTTAGCAGACTTTGAGGAAAAGCCTGCTGTGGGACCGAAGAAGAGCTTTGATGATGAAAATGTGGGGCAGAACGAGAAAGAGACTGCGAGCTGTATTTTTTTTTCTTCATCACTGACAAGCAGAACTTCAGCAAAGCGTTTTCATGTTATTATTTTGTTTACTATAATTCCAGCACGTCTCTTTGTTGAAGCTCAAGTCTATAATTCGTAGAGCATCATGTCAGATCTGCGTCTATCAAACCAGGCTTTTATTCGGTTTCGTGTAGTAGTGGACACAGCTGTCACTTTGACGGCTTTCAGACCTCACAATAAAGTAAAGTTAAAAATATCTCTGCTGTTAATCGAAGCCCTATGGAACAATGAAACGCCATTTAAAGCGATCAAAGTCTAAAGAAAACACAAGGGGATGTAGGAATTTTTTTTTTGTGAAAAACACATTGATCTGGTTTACAAACAGAGACTCATATTAGATTATTATGCTGTGTGTTATTACCACAGAAAGATAAATGTGCTTGTTTCTTTAACGGTTATAATAGACAAGCTTTTACTCTGAAGTTGCACAGTGATGATTTTGTTGTTTGGACAATTTTCTCTGAAGAGGGTTGATAATATTAGAGTAAGTAGTATACATTTTCTTTTCTTTTTTTATTAAAAAAACTAAAATATAAAACGTTTTTGATGGTTAAATGTTTTGAGTGTGTTTGCTTTATGGCTGCTTGGGTATTCCAGTGTTGTTATTGTTAACTGAATTTTTTTCTTTATTTAATTAAAAATAAAACAATTTCTGTTTAAAAAAAATATTACTAATTGTTTTCAGGAATTGAATTAAAGCTGATGGAAAACTTAAACTTAGAAAACTAAATGAAAATTAGTAATGTTGCATTGACAATTCACTGAAATAAGATTTCGTGATAAAATCAGTAGTACCAGGTGTAAATCACGAGTCAGATTTTCATGCGTATCTTTTCTGTGCGTCAGCAGGACGATGTCCCTGTGCCCAGAGCGAAATACATAAAGAAATGATTTACTGGTCTGGAAGAACTTGAGCGGCCAGCGCAAATCCCAGAACTGAATTGAAACGCCAAGTTCACGTCAGATCCCGTCGCTAGACCTCAATGAAGCTCTTGAGCCTGACATCACTGTGAAAAAGAAGTGCACTTTTGCTTTTAAAAGTTATGAAAACAACTTATATAATAGGATATACTTAAGTGTGAACTGAATGTAATGTTTTTGGACACTTAAGTGCATTTTAATTACAATTAAATGAAAATGTATTTGCATTATAATTTATGTTAAATGCAATTAGTTGCAAGTGTGTTTTTTGACCAACTTAAGTAGAACTTCTGTACATTTTTACAGTATATGTAATTTCATAATTACATTGTCTTTGAAATATGGTTAAACTCTACTGATGAATGTACTGAGAATCATTTATGGCAAACCAAAATATACTATGACTATTTGTCATTTGAAACTTATATGTATTTAAATGTATCTGTAATACACATTTGTAATGATGAAGTACATACAAATATATTAACTTTAAATGTAATATCAAATAACACACTACAGTTAAAATTATAATCACTTTGCTATAGTAGTCAACACATCAAAATGATAATTAAAATATAATGATTTAAATATATATATATATTTTCATTTGAGTGCTAGAGCAAGTGTTTTAAAGTGTACTTAAGTGTGTTACACTGAAAACCCTAATAAGTTGATTGAACTCAATTGATTTGAGTAAACTCGTTCCCTCAATTTAATTGAGTAATGGGGTCTCCCAAAACGTGCATATTTGAGTTTACTTAACTTGGTGCTTATGTCAACTTGACTTTAAATAATCGTCAAGTTTGGTGAACTAAACAATGTATGTACTTAAACATTTAAAGTTCACTTAACTTTGTGTTAATTTCAAGTGTACTTGCATAAGTACAAAAACACTTGTATATGGGTATTAAAGTTTATTTATCAAGTTTAAAGTAGGTTTAAAAAAAAATCTGCTTATTTCCATTATGACCAATAATTGTAATATAATGAAAGCCATTTGTTTTCTGGTAAAATAAGAATGACACCATGCACTTGAAGAAAGTATGAATGTATTATCATGTCAAGAAAACAACATTTGTGAAAATGACCTTTTGTAAGGATTAATCATGATTTTGAGCTCACAGCACTTGAAATCTTAAGTTTATGCATTTTGAAGGTAAATAAGTTATTTGAACTTCTATTTTTGAGTGACAGGGCCAAAAATGCTAAATTTAAAGTAATGTTTAGTCAAATACACTTGATTGTTTAAGTAAAGACAACATTAGGGTTTACAAAGTCATGAAAGTGTATTATCTTTAAGTATACTTAAGAAACCTTTTATTTCATTGATATTTTAATATCAGCAACAACAAAAAAATCCTTTTAAGATTTCAAGTGCACATTTAAAACTATTAAGTGCACTTTTTTACAAGGTTGGGAACATTTCTATCAGCCATAACATGTAATGCAAATCCTTCCATGAAAGGAAGTATGTAATTTCTTACTGTATGCATTTTAATGTAAACACCTTATACTTTTTTAATAGGTTTTTGGAGTCATGGACTTAACTGCATTCACTGTAGTTCCATCGTTTACCACCGCAAGGCAGTATCCTTACAGATAATCTGAGAAAAAGCCAGTGAGAAGATCTCATTTCCTGAAGAATAGAAATACAGACCATCTCAAACCTGATCTCATAAACATGTTCAACATCGCTATATTCTCTAAATGATATTAGTGCATCAGTGTCCTCTAGAAGATCACACATCTTGAAGCGAACATCGCCGTTCCCATCCCATGATTCTCAGCTAAATTGCACGGGTCAGCCCAATCTACTGGAGTGCTCCTATAAAAGAAATTGAATGTTCCACTGAGGCAAATCTGGATTGTGATGGACACGGGCAGAACCGGAACGCCGAGGTTCCCGAGGGCCGTCAGGTGGAAGTTCAGAGGGAAAGGCCTCGGATGGAATTCATAATGAGCTCCAGACTTGCAAAGATGTTGGACGTCCAGCTCACTTTCTCCTCTTTTGCACTCTTCCTCTTACCTGTGCGTAGAAGATAAGCCTGTCAGGTGTTGCATGGATATGCTTGGCTAGTCTGGAACAATTGGAATTGCAGATGGGTTGGAGGACGGTGGGGACAGTTTCACGGTTTGAACGACTGGCAGAAATTTTCAATATGAAATCTTTCCACAAACAAGAAATAGAACGGATTCATCTTCTGAGAAAATATCAGCAACTACAATAAGAATAGATTTCCACTATGTAAAAAAGTTTTTGTTGGTTTAACTTAAAAAAGCAAGTTACTTGGTTAACTTAAATTTTGAGTTCATTGAAATAAAACATTTGAGTTAATACAATGACTGAGATTGGTTTAATAAATAGAAACTCAAAATTGTATGTTATCTGAACCACATCAATTGTCTAAGTTGATTCGATTAAAGATAAAAAAAGTTGTAATAACACACATCATGAAAATATTTTTTTACATAGTTTAAAACCCATGCTTTATATTTGTGTTGATTTCAAATGGTTTTGAAAAAAAACTTTTACACTAATTTCAGAGAAGATTTACACAAAATTAAATTACAGTAAATAAAAAAGTAATGTGGTATAACAAACATTCTCTTACACCTTGAATATATATATTAAACATTTTTTAAACATTTTTTAAAACATAATTTACGAGGTAAAAGTATTTTTAATATAATCAAAAATTAAGTTGTGGAGTCGCACCCCATTATACTTCACAACCTGAACTAAACTAAAAGCTAAACAGAAATATAAAAACTAATGAAAATGACTAAAACACATGACACAATTACTAAAACTTAAAATAAAATAAAAAAATATATAAAAATAAAAGCTAATTACAAACATGAATAAATAGTACATTACTATATAGTGAAAATTACAAATTAGTATTCATTCAATAAGAACTTTTTTTAGAAGATGAGTATGGTTTGAAAGCACATTAATCTTCATAGCCTTATGTTAAACGTTTCCATATGCACTTATATATCTTAGGCTTGGCTTTAATAGATAGATAATAAACAGGAGTTGAGTGATGTGTGCTTTTTTAATATTTTTAATTTTTTACATTTGCTTAAGATTACATGCCATTTTAGATGCTTTGCATTACAAGGAAATTACATTAATAATAATTTCTAAATGTCATGAAAAAAATCCCCCAACATTATTTGTCATACATATAATTTCATCTGTCAAAGTGTGTGCATATTTGTGTTGGGAGTAAAGGAAGCTTTGAAGGGAATGTTGCAATAATCGATCTCTCTACAGATTTGGGGCGGAGATAAATTTAATTTCATAATGAATTCCATGTGTTTATATTCTAACACAACCTGTGTCTGATCGCGTGTTGTATTGTGCTGTAGGTTTTGAGAGACTCAACATATTCTCTATACTTTTTCCACTTACATGTAGCAGGAGAAGCAATTTATTGAAAACTCTGAATCCATTTAGCCTCCACAAAACAGGTGCAAGTCCAGTTAATTGAGGTCTAAAGCACTGGTGAATAATGTTCATTTACAGCAGGGATTTCTGGGTCAGCTAACTGAATGCGGGTTTCATAATAGAAAAGTTGCCTCGAACTTAAATTAGTTTCTAAAACAGAAACTACCTTAAGTAAGCACATTTAAGCCCCAGCTGGACACTTGGGGGTCTTTAAATCAATCTATATTTTGGTAACATGAACTAAATGAACACTAATAAATGAATCACCTCACATGTGTTTGTAGACATAACATTACCAGGTCCACCTGGACCAAACTCTCGCCAAAACATTTTATACACTCACTCAAAGCTACAGATTTCGCAAAATGTTATACTAACCTGTGCTTTTTGCTCTATAATGACATAATTTACCTCATGGCAAGACTCATCTACAAAAAGTACGCCAGCCCAGATCTTACCATCTTTGTGTGAAGTTTATAATTGACGCACAAATAAAAATGTTCATTATTTTCACACACTCATTTGTTGTAAAACAATATGGTATTTAATTGTTTTTCTGTGCATCATCAACACTTCACCCTCCTGTCCAGCAGATGGCGGTATAGTGCCTTCATGTTGCTGTGGTTTGCATTTCCTGCGTTGTGATACAGTTTGAGAAATAGAGATATATTCAACATGATCTTATGGAACTTTTACGTATTTTACGAGGTGGCAAATTCGCAAGAATTCGTACTACCTCACTCGTACGAATTTGTACGATTTTTCAAAAAGCATCATCAGAAAGGACCACCCTAAACCTACCCATCACTGGGGTCCAGATAAATCGTACAAATTCGTAAAAGTGAGTTCATACGAATTAGTCACCTCGTAAATTACGTATGAATTGTTGTGAGATTGCGTTGATATTTTTGTGAACTTTCAGGTGTTTACTTCAAACTACTATGACAAACCTACAGTCAAATATTTAAATATAAAAGTAATATTGTTAAATATGTTACAATTTACTATACAATTAAAATATATTATCTTTAAATGTAATATTGAATAACACACAACAGATGAATATATAATCAAGTATAAATCCCTTTACATGCGCATTTTAGTCAACACATCAAAATAAGTGTAAGCATGGCAAATTTTTATTCTAAAACATAATGTTTTAAAATGTATTTGAAAGTAAAACGTTTAATTTTGTCGATCAGTCCACTTTTTATAAGCCCGGAAAAAGTCATGAAAATAAGTGTATTTAAGTGGCCTTTCATGTTATTAATATTATCTGCAGGTACCATTTTTTTTAAATAATTATAAGATTTGAAGTACACTACAAGTGCACATTCAATACACTTAAAGGATAATTCCGGTATTTAGCACTATGAGTCTATTTTCTAGTGTGTTTTGGATGACTAGAGTGGTGGACACAGAAATGTTGACGATGGGTCCTGTCTCGACTTTTTGACTCTTTTAGAATCGCCTCTGAGCGCTTCAGAGTGGCTGTCTATGGGCATGCACAAACATGTCCTTAAAACAACCCTTAACATTCGTTTTCAAAACTGTGCAACCCACCGAGTGGTTAGTGGTGTTCGTTGATGTTCCAAAACAAGTAGCGTAGCGAAATACAGTTTCTGTTGTGTTTTATTTGGCATTTTGTAAAATCGCATTGATGTCTGTTGGAGGACTCATTGCTCGATGATATTACTGCGCTACCGGAAACGGGAAAGGGTCTGTTTACATTTGGTTGTAGTCTTTTCGCTCGGTTCTCCGTCTCTCAGAAGGTTTATGCGCTAGACACTGTACAGCGGCAAAGTGGTTGTCAGTGGTCGGGAGTGCGCTAACGCTTCAGACTTATCGAGTGGATATCGAGTGGAAGTTTGTACGCGGTTGTGAGGTATCTGAAAAAATAGTTCCACTATAGCAAATAACACGTATTGAAATCATACATTGCGCCGATATATTTGGTTTTAATCATCAATGAACACCACTAACCACTCGGTGAGTTGCACAGTTTTGAAAACGAACGTTAAGGGTTGTTTTAAGGACATGTTTGTGCATGCCCATAGACAGCCACTCTGAAGCGACTCAGAGGCGATCCTTAAAGAGTCAAAAAGTCGAGACAGGACCCATCGTCAACATTTCTGTGTCCACCACCAGTTCATCCAAAACAAACTAGAAAATAGACTCAAAGTGCTAAATACCGGAATTATCATTTAAGCAGGGTATGTGTGTGTAATCAGATGCTGAGTCATGTTTAGGGAGCAGATCTTTGGTTAAAGCTAACCAAAAAAACCTAAAGCTGGTTTGTAGACTGCTAATGTGTCTGAAGTTGACCCAGAAGGCCCCTGGTGTAGAGTATAGACGGCTCTCAGCGTCTCTGAGGTGTGTGTGTGTGTGTGTGTGTGTGTGTGTGTGTGTGTGTGTGTGTGTGTGTGTGTGTGTGTGTGTGTGTGTGTGTGTGTGTGTGTGCAACGTCTGTGCCACTTCGTGCCGGAGTAAATGTGTCGAGCATAAACAAAGCTTTAATCCATTTCTTAAACTCCAGCTTTGTAAAACAAGGTATTTATTTGTCTTTGTCTCCATTCTAGGTTGTATTTCATGTTTCTGCATTTGTGTTTGTAATTATGTGTTCATCAGCATTGGTTCGCATCAACTCATAAGCCAATTTAGCTCTTGGCGCCCTGAAGCAGCTCTGGCATGACGCGGCGATTGCTGCGTTTCAAACTTGTTTTCCTCTCTCTCTCTACCAGTAAATGTTTACATTTGCTTCAGGTTCTTTTAAACATGTCTCTGTGCTTGACTGGCACAGATAACATTGAGGTAGATGGACTATTTGCAGTCCAAAAGCATGAGGAATGTTGTTAATAAGGCTAGAAAGCCTCAATGTCTTCTTCATACCTTGTAAAAAAGAAAAAGAAAAAGTGACCTTTTGCATACTTTTTAAAAAGAGTATTACGCAAATATAACTGTGAACTTAATTTATAGTTTTTTGTACACTAATCACATGTTATTTATAATTACATGAAACTGGATTATAGTTTACAGTGAGTTAACTGAACATTAGAGTACATTTTGACCTAATTAAAGGGACAGGTCACCTAAAAATGACCATTGACTTACATTTTTTCCTACTGTGGAAGTCAATGGTGCTGTTTGGTTACACACACTTTTCAAAATATATGTTTGTGTTCAACAGAAGAAAAACATTCATACATGATTCGAACAACTTTAGGGTGAGTAAATGATGCCATAATTTTCATCTTTGTTTGAACTATCACTTTAAGTAGGACTACTACATATTTTTATGTAATTTCATAATTGCTTCTGTTGTCTTTGGAAAATGTGTAAAGTGTACTGCCGAATGTACTAGCGAGCATTTCACATTTGTAATGATGAAGTTGCAATTTAGTACATTTAAAATATATTAAGTATTTAACTTTAAATGTACTATTAAATAACACGCCTAAGTTAAAATTATACTTAAGTACTTTACATGTGATTCTAGTATGTTATTTACAGTAACATATCGAAAAGAGTGCACTTCTTTAAAGCACACACACACACACACACACACACACACACACACACACACAACACACACACACACAACACACACCACACACACACACACACACTATATAACACGCTTAAGTTAAAATTATACTTAAGTGATTTTAGTATGTTATTTAACATATCGAAAAGAGTGTACTTCTTTAAAGCACACACACACACACACACACAACCACACACACACACACACACACACACACACACACACACACACACACACACACACACACACACACAACACACAACACACACACACACACACACACCACACACACCACACACAAACAACACCCAACTACACAACATAACTTAACACACACACACACAACACACACACACACATACACCACAACACACACACACACACACACACACACTATATAACACGCTTAAGTTAAAATTATACTTAAGTACTTTACATTAAGTACTTTATTAAAATATATTATTCTGTCATTTTTTACTTTATTTATTTTTTTACTGTATAGGAATTGTGCAAAACTTGGTAAAGGTTTTGGCACTTGCTTTGTGAACATTAAAACATCATTGCCATGATTCGAAAAGTTTAAATGGTCCTGAAAAAAATAGTCACACTTGAATTGTTCGCGGTCAAAAATGAGTGCATTAAAAAATTAATGGGAGATTAATTTTGTTCACTTTATGCAACTTTTTTCACATCAGCAATAATCAGCCAATAGAAAGAGACCAAACTTAAGTCTGTGCTAAAGCATTTAAGATTTATGACAGTTTAAGTTAGAAATTTTTAGAAGTTTTACTTTAAAGTACATCTTAGCCCTAGCTCTATAGTAGCTCTATAGTACTTGATTGTACTATATCTTATTTTATAGCCCTTGTTAAAAGTGTCCTAAGAAACAGTTATGAAAGAGTACTCACTTATGTTAGCGATAAGTAACATTTAAAATATACTATGCACTTCTTTCTCACAAAGGATAAGCTTGAAGAGTATTTTCCTGTGTTCAGATCATTCTCACTTCTCACTGCTTAAGCATGGATTCGCTTCATGATGAAGCAGAATTCATTGGAGAGCAATGGAAAGACCTTAATTCTGGTAATTGAATCCCAGCAGGGCCAGTTGACCCAGCTTTCTCATTTGTTCCTTAAGGATTTCAGATCCGTGGTATTGGTGTGACTTGATGCAGCTGAATACACAAAGCAAAGTCAAGGTCTTCCTCATAAAACGCAGCCATTAAAGACCTGCAGATTGGCGTCTGATTGCGCTGCTTCATGGTTGTGTGTCTGTGTCTGCGGGTCACGCTCAAGGCAGATGTGCAAATGACTGATTGTTAGGAGGCAACAGTAGGGCTGGAAAACCAAGAAGGAAAACACCAGAACGGAAGTGAATTTAGTGAATAATTTGGAAGTTTAGTGTATAACTTGCTGTATACACTAGGTCTACGGTACTAATAATTGCGTATCAGTTGCATACATATACAGTATGTACTCAGGAAAGCAAAGATTGCACTGAAGGTGTGCATGTATGTATATTTGATGTTGATGAATCCAGATTATTCTTAATAAGGTAGCATGTGCCTGCAGTTGGTGTAATTAGCATAGCACACGCCCACAGCATCTCCATATAAGGACTCTCGCTTTACGGCGAAGTGTGCCAATCTTGAAACATGAAAACCTTTCATATTTGCAGAACCTGTGTGCAAAATTCAGATTTTTTTATTAGGGCTCTCAAATCGATTAATCGATTAAACACACAGAGAGAGAGAGAGAGAGAGAGGAGAGAGAGGAGAGAGAGAGAGAGAGAGAAGAGAGAGAGAGAGAGAGAGAGAGAGAGAGAGAGAGAGAGAGAGAGAGAGAGGAGGAGAGAGAGAGAGAGAGAGAGAGAGAGAGAGAGAGAGAGGAGAGAGAGAGAGAGAGAGAGAGAGAGAGAGAGAGAGAGCACACACACACACACACACACACACACAAAGGGTCCCTGAAACGACCATTTAACACCCATACACTATTATTATGAATAGATGATGAAATAACATATTGATAAATAGTTTAATCTGTCATTATTATCTGCGGCTGGTTGCATTAACAATTACAAGATGAGTAATAATATGTGCATTACACTTAAATATACAAAAAATATATAATTTTTAAATAGTACATTTAATCTATAAAGTAACCCATCATAAATGTATAGGATTTTCCTCCCAGTTAATGTAAAGGATGATTCCTCCTTCTAATCCTTGAGAAGAGTCCAGAAGCGGGACACAATGACCCTGTGAGATAAGCGGGGGCCCTGGAAACAGCGCATTAGTGTGTCTAATGATTCCTCTGATTGCTAATCAGAACCAGCTAGAGGAAATTGTAGGTTGGGAGACACAGACAACAGCAGAACCGTCAGGAGAATCCATCATCACTGCATCATCTTCGGCATCATCAAGGAAATGTGTACAAGCAAACATGCTGAGATCTACAGGCTCTAGGGGGAAAAACGACAACATTATATTCTTGAATACCAAGTCCCTGACGTATGCTTTGGAAAATAACATCTTTTTCAGTGTATATCATTTTAATTAGATAGAAATATCATTTAATTTAATAAATATGCATATTAAATATGTATTTGTATTGTTATTTTATTAAAAATTGTAGTACAATTAAAATATGTAATGCAAATTTAAACCAGTTCAACAATTACAATATTTCTTCCTTTCAAAACTTTTTGTGTAACAGTTATGATGAGTCTGGGAATTATTGTAATTGATTATGTATGATGGATAATCGTAATGATTTTAAAACAGGCAACAAATCATAATTATTATTATGTTATTACTTTATTTCTTACCCAAACTTTTAACATGAGATTCAACAATGCATTCAAAAACATAATACGCCTACACAAACACACACAACACACACACACACAACACACACACACACACACACACACACACACACACACCACACACACACACACACACACACACACACACACACACACACACACACAACACACACACCACACACACACACACAACACACACACACACCACACCACACACACACACACACACACACACACACACACACACACACACACACACACACACACACACACACACACACATCTGCCAGTTGGTTAGGTGATGTTCCCGGACTGCGTTTCACACAGAAAGACTAAGGTTTTCTTGGAGGATGTTCACACAGAGTCCACAGGGGCTGATGTGTGCGATGATAGGCATGGTGATGAACATGTGTTTGGCTAAAGTTCATGTTTGTGGAGCTTCATTCCGAGCCTTTAGAAGAAGAAAGAACGGTTACCATTCCAGTCCAATCATCTGAAACACTTGTACCGATGTCTGTCGTGTGGTTAAACTAGTGCCATATTATGATGAATGGATATCTCAATAAGCATCTGTGAAAAAAAAAAAAAATATATACATATATATATCACACCGTCCTTTTGGAAAGATCTTGTCTGCTGAATAAACTGTCTAGCCGTGCATGTGGGCAAGAAAGACATGAATACCTGATTGAAACATCAGAACGCTTGACTTTGCTGTCTCGAGAAACTGGATACGTCCCAAGCTGCAGTGAGTTGCTTGCAGAAACAGGGCTGACGTTCACACACACACACACACACACACACACACACACACACACACACACACACACACACACACACACACACACACACACACACACACACACACACACACACACACACACACACACACACACACACACACACACACACACACACACGGAACAGTGTGCCAATCTCCGGCACAGACGTTTAAAGACTCCATGAAATCAAAATGCGAGTTTTGTGGCTTTCAGTGCATGTCTGTAAGCCTTGAGGTCATCTTTATGCTAGTGTACTCCAGATATATGACACATTTCACTTTCGGCAGATCGGTCAGTGACTATAAGAGTGTAAAAAGTAAACAAAGGAAATTTAAAAAAAAAAAAAAAAATCTAAAGTTACACAAAATTACACAGATTAAAGTCAAGCTTTTATGAATGTAATGCAAATGTAATATACATATAATTACGTTTTCATTGTCAAATTATCTGATATTTCAAAAAGACTATTGCATATTTTTCAAATATTATTAATAACATTCCTTTCAAGAATTTGATCTTTGTTCTTCATTATGACGTCAGGACAGTTGTACCACCCTGACACTTTAACTGTTAACACCCTAAAATAATATGTTTCAAACAACAACAACAACAGAAATCATTAAAAAATAAGCATTTTTTTAAAGAAGAGAAACAAATTTCAAAGGTATTTTGACTAAATAGATTTAGTCATTTTTCTATCAAAATATTTCAAAAGGTCATGAAAAAAAATCATGAGGATTTGCAGGGGTCCTATTTGTGGTTTGTTTGTTTTGTTTTGTGTTTCGTTCAGAAGCAGGACAAAATTATTAAAATTATTAAAACATGTTTATCACAGAAGTGGTGCAAGTAATTATATTTATGAATACTATAATTTTTCATTTATTCAATTAAATGTATAGTAAATTAAATACTACACAGAAAAATTATAGTTTAAAAATAGCACAACTTGGGTTGTTTTATAACCCAACCACTGGATCAATATTGCACCAGACCAACAGTAGTTAATTTGACCCAGCAAGATGGGTTGGTCATTTTTAAACCCAACAGATGAGTTAAATATTCTACCCAAATGCTGGGTCAAATTAATTACAATTCTGGGTTGATTCAACTACACATATGTTATATAGTGTACCCAAATGCTGGGTCAAATTAATTACAATTCTGGGTTGATTCAACTACACATTTGTTATATAGTGTACCCAAATGCTGGGTCAAATTAATTACAATTCTGGGTTGATTCAACTACACATTTGTTATATAGTGTACCCAAATGCTGGGTCAAATTAATTACAATTCTGGGTTGATTAAACTACATATTTGTTATATAGTGTACACAAATGCTGGGTCAAATTAATTACAATTCTGGGTTGATTCAACTACATATTTGTTATATAGTGTACCCAAATGCTGGGTCAAATGAACCCATATGCCATATTAATTCTAACACATTACTGTACAATTTAAGAAAATAAACTGCAGTAGACTATTATTTAGACGAGCGCTCGGTGTGTGGACTCACTCTGGTGATGATGTGATGACGTTCGAAGCACAAACAACCCATGTGCTGGGTCAACCGATGTATGTTGGGTTGATGGATTTTGACTCAATGCATGAGTTGCACAAAATAACTCAAATTCCATATAAATAACCCATAATGGGTAAAATATTTCATAACCCAGCGGTTGGGTTGATGAAATAACCCAGCTGTTTTTAGTGTGTAGAAAAGGGGCGTTATGTCATTGACCCAGATATATAAACTTTGCAGTCTTACAGTAAAATGGATTACAGTAACTGGCATTAGGCTATATTTGACAAATATTAGACTATGATAATTAAACGAATGGCCTTTATCTTAATCACAGTTAACCCTCTGGGGTCGAAAACCGCGTGCCCGCGTTTTGCTGGATTTTTTCCTTATCAGTGCAAAAGAGAATCAAATTACTCTGTTAATTTTGATCTTAAATATAAGTGTTGTACATCATTAGATCCTGTTAAGTTTCTATTTTTTTTGTGGATACTCACAATAAAAACAAAGTGTTGTGCTTTTCGTCAAACAAAGAAAAATAAACATGATGCGCGTTTTCCCTTCTCTCTGTCTTTGAGGTCCGTTCTGAAACACGTCCGAAACATTCACTTTAACTCTGTCAATACTTGTCACAGAGATACGAGATAGGTCTCTTTATGAAGCTGAGATTCTCTTCTTTCAAATGAAGTATTTTTTTTTTTTTTTTTTTTAAATATTTCCAGTTTATGTAATCCGTTTGAAACCAAGGAAAGTTACAGTTTTTTCGCTCTCCCTTCATTAAAGATAATTAGGTGAGCCCGCCACACCCCCAGCGCTTTTGACATGGTAAATAGGCGATATGCATCCCACACGCGGCACGCCCCCGATCACTGCATAACAACATGAAGATTCTTCATCAGAGATTCACTGATAGTTCATCGCGTTTTAGGGATGGAAGCACGCTAACGTTACTCCTTCAGAGGATTATGGACAGCTGGGAATAATTAACCTTTTCCTCAGTGGAATTTGAAACTCAGACGAGCGGTTGCATTTTGAAGAACGGATTGACCCCGAGGATACAAGTTCGGAGTAAGTTTAGTGTTTTATAATTCCTTTTCTGATCATAGAGCTCAAATGCATTTTCAGACTATAGTAAATATTAACTCACAACGTTCGTGTAGGCCTATACGCTCGTGTAAACTTTTTAAATAACTGCTTAGTATGTAATGATTTAGTGAAATATATTGATCTGTAAGTTTTGTTTGAGTTCTCCTGTGGTCTAGTGGTTAGATCAATTGCCAAGCGTGTTGGAGGTTACAGGTTCGAATCCACCACTAGCATATTTTTTTTCTCTCATCAAAACCGAATATGTTCATCAGTGGTTACAGTCTATATCAAACACACACGTATATAGGACACACGTTTGTGTGCATTTTATTTTGTGATTTCACCGGAATGAATAGTGTCCGCAATGGCAATAGATTGAAAAGCATGTTCTGCACGCGCGCCGCCACAAGAGACTGTATCCATGACACTGATAGCAGGACACGAGCGCTCAGCTTGAGTTCAAAAACAAAACATTTTAGCTCTAGATCTCTTATTTAAGAGCGGACTAAATGAATGATCTACTAGTTAACTAGAGATGTTTTATTTGTATTAGGTACAGCCGTTCATTGAGTGTATCAGTAAATTCGTGCGGTCTATATGGGCCATAAACAGATACTCGCGGTTACGCAGTCTACCAATCAATAGATGTTTCTCTGTCCATCAACAGATACATTGTGCATCTATAATCATAATAGTCCATCAGTTTACTTTGGATAATGTGCTAACAGTTTTTTGCTTTTGTTTTGTTGTGTTTACATCGTCACCATAGCCTTCAGAAATCATTCTGATATAATTTTTTTTTAAAATCAATGTTGTAAACAGTTATGCTGCTTAATTTTTTTTAACCTGTGATAGTTTTTTTAGGATTCTTTGAATGCACTTTTTTTATTTATATAAGCACTATATAAGCAATATTTTATATATTTTTTTATATAAAAAAAAAAACAAGTTTGGTCTTTTTATGTGTTTTTTTTTTGAAAGGAAGTGTTAAGTGATATGAATGACTTTAAGTCTTTATGTTCTTAGGAAAGATTTCTATTTTGAATAAATGCTGTTCTTTTTAACTTTTTATACATCGAATCATTCTTAGTTCAGGCTGCCTCACAGCACCTTGATGGGGCATTAGCACATTGGGGGAGTGTCTTTAGTCTCCCCAGGTGTAAATCACATTAATATTCATGACCATTCACACTCCCACGCATACAGCAGTAATGACCCAAAAACTGATGTAAGAAATTCAAATCGTTATATTGATCTTTCTGAAAGAGTGGTCAGAATGATTGTCACTTCATTTTGAAGTAAAAGTTCTAGCCTACAAGAATAGTAACTCAAAAGTATTGTTTTCAACTATTCAGTATGTGTTAAATGGCCTTATTGCGGTGACATTTTTTTTCCCAAAACGTACTAACCACGCATATTATTTTTTTTCTATAAAATGCAAACATGTACATCCATTTTGCTCACATATTATTGTAGCAGAGTTTGTGCTGAATACAGCAAATTTATATGTTGGCAAATGGTATGTTTTAAGTAGCTGAAATAAGCACAAATGTCAGGGCATACCAAAACACAGAAAGAGCCCGAAAACAGCTCAGACCCCAGAGGGTTAAGCCTTTTAACACACTGTCTTTATTTTGTTCTCTATTCTAAGGACAAAGAAGACATTGCCAATATTCCTTTGTGTTTCTTCAACCATTTTGCATTGGTTTTACATGAAAGAACCGTATCATTATGTAGAATAACTTCTCGATGTTGTATCCATCTATTTCCCCGTGAATGTTCTCACTCGGTGGAGGTGTTAATTAGCTCCGGTTCTGAGACACATAGTTGGGGTCAATCCAGCGCCACTGTGGCTGCCACAGCTTTCCATTGCTAATTTCTTATTCAGTCAGTGGTTTTATTCTCTAAATAATGACTCTGTCCATCCATATCCTACTGATTTAACCGGAACAGTTGTTTCTCTGCACACACCACACTACGTTTGACCTGCTATTGTAAAATACACAGACACACTGGCACTACAAACTCACGTGATAAAGCTAAATTATCCTGAGCAGGCGTTGTGTTTTTTCCTGACAGAAATCTGAAGGGTTTCCAGAGGACGCTTACCTTACTATATCACCTACTATTAAACTCTTATAGCTTGATAGTTACATCACCAATCAATACTTAATATGCTTACCTTGGGGGACATTTTGTCACAGACTTACTGTTTATCTCTCTTCTTTGGCTCATTTTATTGGCTTGACTCACCTAAAGCAGTGCTGCGACATGGATATGCAATATATAACGTTCCAGCTATTCAAGCTTCTGCTTCCTCGATTAAATATGTAATTTATGAAATTAATTCTGGGTTAGTTGCACATTCAATTCTTGCTGAATAGCATTATTATCACCGACCGCGACTCCCTGCTGTGATTATTGATCCATTCGAGTTGATATTTTTCATTCACAAATCTATTTGAAGATGGCTGCATACTGTGGCTGGCTCTTAATGAGGTTTCTTTGCTGTTTTGAGGCTCATTAACACTCTGTTGGCATCAGGCAGACATGCTGGATATTGATCTAATTGTCCAAGAGTGTCGTTCTGGCCTCCAACTTTCCTTCCTAGTTCTTTTTAATGAGAACTCAGCGGTGCCAATTTCATTGACTCTCTCATGCTTCGTATTCATAACGAGACTGTCACTAATTGGCAATTTTCTGTTTCACTGCTTTGTGATCAACAAAGGCGTTGTTGTGGCATGTCACTGTAAATGTAACTGTTTGCATTTGAAGAATCAGTGCAGAATAAAATGGCGGGCATAAAAGGCGTAACTTAATAAAGTGGATTGTTGATGGGAATAAAATCAGGCTGAACTCAAACCCGCATTGATGATCCAACGAGAGTCCATATTCAGCGAGATATTCTGTGTGATATTCAGTAGTACTGTTCTTATATTGTATGACTGGCTGGCCATGTCAGGATGTGGGAAAGCAAACTAAGCTTTGATTGCTTAGCCAAGTTGACTCTGGACTTTTGACAACTTTCTTTGGAGTAGAAACCAAATCATTGAAGTAGATCTGGAGAGATGGTCAATTGTGTTACAGTATTTCTGGGATGGTGATCTGGCTGGCAATCAAATATTGTAGGCCTACTGTACATACACACAATATAGCAAAATATTTGCATTTAACAGTCCCTCCAGAAAAGCGTGATTATGCGTGCGCAAGTCCGCATATTTATGCGGGGGTCACATTTTTTCAAATACGCCGCACTTTCGACGCATACAATTATCAGATTTCCGCGCAAAATATGCGGGGCTTGCATGATTTCATAATCCCCGCATTTTCGCTGCAAAAAAGTCACATATCTCAGCAGAAAGTTGAAAAATGTTGCGTTTGCTTCACACAAGAGCCGCCGTTTTCCCTGTTGCCATGGGAACGTTATGAAGTGACGTAATTACGCGACGTGAACATCATCGAAAAGCTGTAAAACAGGAAGCACACATTTTTTTTATATATTTTATTTATTAATTTTTACAGAAGTTGTAGCATTCCTTTTGTAAAGCTACAGAACTTGTTTGACTCATCAATGTTTTGTAAGTTTGATGCGTCTATAAAGGTCTGAAATAAAACAAGATGAACTGAAATATTCCAGCACTTTCTCTGATGTAGTGCTTGCTTATCATAGGAAGTAATAAGAAATGACTCTTTACATTAAGGTAGTAGCCTAGTGAGAACAGAGTGTTGGGGAATCACTTTTTTCTCTTTTTCATCAAACCGCAGTTTTTGCAAATTCCCGCAATTTCATGGCATAAAACTGCATAAATATCCCGCATATTCCATCGCATTTTTAAAGAAAACGTGCTGCATAATCAAGGGTTTTTGCCCGCAACAATCACAAAAAAACTCAGCGTTTTTCTGGAAGGACTGATTTAAGTTTGATAAGTATTCAATGGCCTTCAATGGAGAAATATGCTTTTTTAGAGCCAGATGGTGTAGTTACAGTGTCTACCAGCAGGTGCTAAATTGATGCCTTGGTATAGTAAGTTTTGTTAAAGTGTTCAAACTTATAATGATTCAGTTTAGCAACCGTTTTGAAGGTATGGTGTGCTAATTCGCTATGTTGACAACTCAGCCTTTCGAGGAGTCATTAGCAAGTGTTTCCTGTCGGCTTTGTAAAATGCTTAATTACAGTAACAAGCCCTTGTGGTGATCAAGGCATTTCAAACGTTATCTCTACGGTTGCTTTATTTTTCCAGCTTCCTTCCTACTGTAGTCATGTGTACAGTTATGCCAGCAGGAATTAATCGGCATCTCTGCCCCCTGTTTCTTCTTGGCCTCATCCATCTGTATTTCCACAAGCTTTCTTTATTTATCAATTTCTTCATGTTAAACTCCCTGGAGACTGGAGACATCTGCTGCGAACACTTTGAAGATGCCCCTCTCGGCTCAATTATTAACAGGGCTACGGCCTCATTTGCATTCGGTGGCATGGAAAGTGCATCGCTAACAGGTGGTGGAGAGAATGCACGCAAGCTGCGCTGTTTGATAAATAAAATATATTATGATAATGACGCTTACAGAAACGGAAGATCTGACTGGAGATAAGTTGTCGTCCTCTGTGCCCACACCTGTAGAGAGAGGAAGTCAGATGTTTGCTAACACATTCACACATAGAAAAGCACGTAACAATCCCACCATTGCACGATGCGATCTGAACTTTCTTCAAGGTAGCGCGTATGTTTGTGTTTGGTCAGTGGTTCAGGAGTCAGCGGGAGTCATGAGACAGTGTGTCTCCTGCTCAGGAGGTGGAGGTCGAGGTCATCTATCAAGTTTTTGATCTTTAGAGTTACTCCCTATGTTCTTCAAAAGTTCAGCAAAGGTTTTTCGCAGCTTACCTTATGGAAGCCTATAGTTTCACTCTGGAAACCCCAGTTCAGAGTATGTTAGTACCTTAAGCCTTTAACCGAAACACTGTAAACCCTAATGCTCAAAATAATTGATTGGTTTGTATACGGTAAACTTTATTACTTTTATTTTGAGTTCACAAAACTGACCCATTTTAAATAATCTAAAATGTTTCATTGTTTTGAGTTTTATGAACTTGTTTCTTTCAATTTTGACAAACTTAAATTTAACTGAAACTAGGCAGGAACACTCGAAAGGGAGAGTAAATACTAAAATTAAGTGATTTATAATGTTTTTTTTTGTATGCATGATTAATGTTAAGTGGGATTTTTAGTAGCATTTAATGTTTTTCTATGCTAATTTAGAAGAGTTTCTGTAATGTTTTTTCATGATGAAGATGGTTTGAGAACAATATTCTTTATCGCCATAGTTATTATAGAGCATTGTGTTGCCAATTATCAAGTTAGCATTTACTGAATAACAAGTTAATGCTAGCCTAGTTTCCACTACTAAAATATTTAAGTTGAGATAACATGATTTTTTAAGATAAATGTATAAATTAGCTTACTTAAATATGTCAAGTTTAGAGCAACTAAATCTGCCACCTCTGCTTAATCAAACTTTGAATTTCTTAACTTAAAAAAATTATTTAACTGATTACATATTTTTTTTTAGTCCGGGTTTATAGTGAATATATTTACCATGGAATTAAGGCTTGGTCACATTTACCATTGATCGGTGAAGTCTCGAGGGTGAAATACTGTAAAGTAATTTAAGTTAGAATACATCTGATCAGGAATGTGAGGGTGAAACATTTCCCCAAGATGATTTTAAAACAGGTTCACTGAAAGCAGCTTGGATTGAAAGTGACATCTGTGTGATCTGGGCTTTATCCATCTCTACACCATTGACCATAGACAGTGGACTTGACTTTTTTGCCCGTAAAAAAAAATTGCTGAAATTTCCGCGCAACTGAAATTTCACTTACAGTATGTGACCACACATTTAAATTCTACTCAAATACCTTGTGTCGTAAAAAAGTTAATAGAGCAAAACTCAATCAAGATCAGTTTAGATCTGTCTGAACTCAGTTGAATATCTTGCAACTGGCATTTTCAAAAATAACCTTTTTTATAACATAACATTATAACATTTCATTTGAAAAAAAAACTTTGTGAAGGCACCTCCTAAGGAAACTTGTTTCAGACAGGCTTTCAAGCACCCAAACATATGTCTAATGATCTAGAACAAATTCAAGTGAGCTTTAGAGATATCCAAGCAAATATTATGCGACTACAGTTTTTTTTTTTCCATCTAGGCATTGAGTTTGCTCCAATAAATGCCCCTTTTTAATCTTTCCACCAAGGATACATCTATGCTATTTTCAAAACCCGACCAGGAGACGGCATCTTAGTAGACATCTTAACAAGGCAGCCAATGGTAAATTCAGATATGGCTTTTTGCTTTCTTGCCTTTTTAGACTTTCTCCAAATGCACTAGCAAAGCATGCTGGGACCTGGAACCTCAGGTTCAGCAACGCTACGTTACACATATTTAAATTAGCAGAGTACTAAATTAAAGTACATAATTAAATGGACGGGTGATGTTAGATTAAAAAACTTCTATCAATTACTTCCACAAGGTAATTTCCCTTCATGTACATCCAGTTATAGTCAACGAAAATTAGTCATGTAGTCTGGATGTGAATGGATTTTTTTTTTATTTATAATTATTGCACATAGTCAATTAATTACAAGATTCTTAAGTTGGCTATATGCTTTTTAAAGGATTTTTTTTAGTTGTTGGTTCTTCATTATAGATTTTCAGTTAAACATATTGCTATTTGGTTCCTTTAATGCACCAGTACATGAACAGTTTTAGTTACACTTTATTTTAAGGTGACATAGTTACATTGTATATACTCATATAAGTATAATAACTTGTTCTGGCTGTACTCCTCTGCTTAAAGTTGACAAATTTAAATATCTTGGTGTATGGCTTGATTCTGAGCTCTCTTTCAAACCACATATTGATCATGTCTTACGTAAAGTCAACTATGGGATTAATGTTCTATATCGATCTCGTAATTGCTTTACTCATAATATGCGTAAGAAACTTGCCTCTCAACCTATACTTCCGATTTTTGACTATTGTGATGTTGTTTATCAAAACTCTACAAAATCAGAACTTTGCCGTCTTAAAACAGCATATAACAGACTGTGCATATTTGTCCTTGGATGTCCCTTTCTTATGCATCACTGCACAATGTATGATTCCCTTAAATGGCCATCTCTAAATATAAGAAGACAAATTCACTGGCTTCAACTAATATTTAAATGTATTCACTTCAATTACCCTTCTTATTTACAACGGTATTTTGTTCCTGTTACTTCAAATTATCAATTGAGGCACGCTGCTCATCTTTATTTTTCTGTCCCTCGAGCTAAGAAATCAGTTGGCAAAAGAGCTTTTATGTTTAAAGCCCTTTTAGATTGGAATAACTAACCTTCTGATATTAGATCCATTACTTCATTTGGGATGTTTAAGCATACCCTATTTTCTTACTTTGCGATTGATTGCTCATGTAATGAATGAATGATTTATTTATTTTTTTATATTTTTTTTTTATTATTGTTGTCGTTGCTCTGTATTTGTGGTTCTTTGGGTGTTGTGTTTGTTTGTTGTCTGTCTGTATATTGACAAATGTATAATTGTATTTTGGTTATTTTATTATGTTCTTTTGTGATGGTTGTGATGTATTTTAGGACCCCCTCGAAAACGAGATGGTGCATCTCAAGGGGTTTATCCTAATAAATAAATTTGAAATAAGTACTGAGTAATATTAATTAACTGCATGTACTTACTATAGAGTTAGGGTTTGGTTTAGGATACAGTACAGTCACCGCAATTCTTTTATAACTAGATAATTTAATGTTCTTTGCGGGACAAACACTCTTTTACGTTTTGGCAAATTGGTGGTAAATTCGTACAAACTCATTCATGTGTTTTAGTACGATCTGCTTCTGCCTCACTAAGAGCTAGATTTAGGAATGAACATTCATGGTTACTTTAAAAAAAAAAAAAAATTTCGTACAAATCGAATCATACAAATTAACAACAAAATCGTCAACTAGTAAAATAGTTACTATTTCTCATGAGATTGGGTTGGACATAACATTGTTCTCCAATGGTACCACTTTGTAAAATCTCTTAGTTAAAACTTATTTGAACATAAATATATTTTGTACATACATAAATATCAAAGATGTAAGACTTTGCTACACCTTAGAGATATGTAATTGAATTGATTTTGCTGGCCCGTGCAAACTTCTCCTCACAGGAGTCTTTGGGCTGTCAATCATTAGTCTAATGACAGGGCAAAAGGGTGAGGGTGGAGCTAGGTTAATGAAGGACTAACAAACAATCAGCCAGGAAGTCTTTCCTCCTCTGATACCTGGTGTGTCAGGAATCAAGCGCAGATGTTTTCGAGGGAAAGGGTCTCGAGGAAGTGCCACCTCAACAGGTCACACACGGCCAGCATATTTATTCCTCATTGCGCACAGCTGTGGCTACGATACACCTACTTTGACCTTTGCACCCTGACCTTGTTGTAGCTCTCTTCAAGAATGTGGGGCTATTGGTTACTAGGGGTCTTTTCTCAAGTTGTGCTCCCAGGCCCTTCAAATCACTGATGATAAATGGTGCTATCTAATCTATCAAGATGTAAATTCTCTAATACATCTTGATCTATCTATCTATCTATCTATCTATCTATCTATCTATCTATCTATCTATCTATCTATCTATCTATCTATCTATCTATCTATCTATCTTTATTAGTTTTCTAAGGTATAACTAGTTTTTTTTTTTCAATGGATATTATAGATTGCCCAGGTTTTTTAATAAAAGCAGGATCTAAAATCGGATAAACAGCGAGACAAATTAAACATAATAACTTTTAGTATTTAATTAATCTCTAGTTTAACCTATTTTAAACATTACCAGCCTTTAGTATTGCAATATTAATCCATTGTGGCACTCAATTTTAAATAGTACTTACAATTAATACGATGTGGAAGAAAGAAAGTGAACTATGTGAAACAGGAAACTCTATCCCACATGATAAATTTCTCTCTGTGAATGCCAGAAACAGAATGAGGAAGTCTGTGGTAGTAATGCGTTGAAAGGTAGTTAGAAGGGTGCTTTATGCTGGAGTAAAGAGTGAAGAGCATTGAAAGTTGGGATGAGAATGAATGTGAACCAGTCCATGTGCCCTGATCCGCATCCACCCAGTCATGATCAAGTACAGAGACACACTATAGTGGCAGTCGACTCCACTACGTTTCCCTGGAGGATATATGAGGGATTCATAATGAGAATGTTTTTAAAATGCTCCTATTATGCTAATTTAAAGGTTCCTAATTTAGTTTTGAAGGTCTCCTACAATAGATTTACATGCATTACAGGTAAAAAAAAAACAATTTCATTTTCTCATAATATACATTGCACAACCACCTAATTTCTCAGAGAGATTGAAAACAGTTTGTTCAAAGATTCAGTTTCTCTAAACCCTTCCTTTGATTGGTCTACTCTGCTCTGATTGGTCAGATGACCCAGTCTGTTGTGATTGGTCTACTCTGCTCTGATTGGTCAGATGACCCAGTCTGTTGTGATTGGTCTACTCTGCTCTGATTGGTCAGATGACCCAGTCTGTTGTGATTGGTCTACTCTGCTCTGATTGGTCAGATGACCCAGTCTGTTGTGATTGGTCTACTCTGCTTTGATTGGTCAGATGACCCAGTCTGTAGTGATTTGTCTACTCTGCTTTGATTGTTCAGATGACCCAGTCTGTAGTGATTGGTCTACTCTGCTTTGATTGGTCTACTCAGCTCTGATTGGTCAGATGGCCCAGTCTGTTGTGATTGGTCTACTCTGCTCTGATTGGTCAGATGGCCCAGTCTGTTGTGATTGGTCTACTCTGCTCTGATTGGTCAGATGGCCCAGTCTGTTGTGATTGGTCTACTCTGCTCTGATTGGTCAGATGGCATAGTCTGTTGTGATTGGTCTACTCTGCTCTGATTGGTCAGATGGCCCAGTCTGCTGTGATTGGTCTACTCAGCTCTGATTGGTCAGATGGCCCAATCTATTGTGATTGGTCTACTCAGCTCTGATTGGTCAGATGGCCCAATCTATTGTGATTGGTCTACTCTGCTCTGATTGGTCAGATTACCCAGTCTGTTGTGATTGGTCTACTCAGCTCTGATTGGTTAGATGGCCCAGTCTGTTGTGATTGGTCTACTCAGCTCTGATTGGTCAGATGGCTCAGTCTGTTGTGATTGGTCTACTCTGCTCCAAACCCTCATTAGCCTATCTAGAAAAAAAAAATGTGAACAAATATAATGCAATTTTGTCACGTTGTGTGAGCAGCAAAATCATATGGTGCAACCACGAAACATTGAGAAAAAGTCTTAAAATATCAGACAAATCCTGGTGTTTTAAAATGTCAAGTGGTGCATCTAACACTGATAGTAATGTATTAATCATTCATGTTATTTGTGAAATAAAATTGTGAAAAAAAGAAAAAAAGATTAAGATGTGTACACATATGTTGTCAAGAAGTAGTAAAATGCTGGATGGTTACACCACATTACAACTTTAGAGTCATTACAATGAAACCTTTCTTTCAAAATGTTACAGAAATACCAAAGCCATATTAATAAGCTATTTATTATTATTGACTAAGTAGCACAAAATATAATTGACAACATTCGTTTAACTAGTTTATTGTCTGATTTTTAGGATGTTTTGCTGAGGATGTTATGCCCACCAGTCCTTTTATGAGGGATTCATTTATTTATTTATTTATTTATTTATTTATTTTATTTTCATTATTGAACTAAAGCTGTGCTCATAGGATCCTTCGATCTGGCCATTATTTGTCTTCTTTTTCATTATTTACATTTAATAATTTTGAGAAACGCCTGCTCTACATGCAGTAAAGTAACTGTACACCTCCATATAAATAAAATGATGTATTTTACTTATATTTGCCAAGTCTTTTATAGACATATGGCGACTGAATTTCATTGAGGAGTTCAACAGAGTTGTTAAAGACCAGATATTTGCGCATAGCATATAACACTCTTTTTGCTCACAGTGTAATAGCCAGTGCAAGTTGTTTAGTTTTATTTCCCTTTCTTCTACATATGTATTGGTGCATCGAGTACATCTTGCATATTCATGTGTTATAAACCGAAAACGGATTCATTCCTATTTATTTTTTCTGACTGAAAAACGTGTTGCTTTGCATGACTTCCAAGCAGGATGTTATAAACATTCTCAAAAAGAAAATCATAACAGGCCTGTTTTACAGTGGAGGGAACGTGTTTAATGGCCTTGTAACCTCGTCTTTCTTCACTACGGCTCACTAATAGAGTAAAACATAATAAAACAGCATGTCAAATGCTTCAACTGTGACAACTTCCTATTCTTGGAAACATCCAGTGTCATTCGGGGTCATCCTGACAGATTCCTACATTAACCTCGTCCATCCCGTCAGAATCGTGTCTCCTGAACTGTCGCTGTCAAAACTGCGTCTGAGTTTGCTCCCACAAACCTCCAAGAAACAGACAATAGATGAAAAGATGCTTTCTGGAAGGATTTTTCTTTGCTATCTGTGTTTATATTGGCTGATGAGACTGTGGAGATTTTCTCATTATGAACACACCAGTGATTAATGTGTACAGAGGTATTGTTTGGTTCCAGTAGCTGAGGAAACCACGTTATTGAACTATATTTGTCAGAAGTGTGACAGTAGCTCAGTGTGTTTTTTTTTAAATAGCTTAGATTTTCTGGAAATAAATGACTTTTGTGACACTACTTGGTGTTTTTAATGTAACATTCTAGTGCCAGAACAGCTTTACAGACGAGCCAAGTGAAATTAATTTGACTATTTAATTATATAAAATTACTATTTTTGTTTTGTAATTAATTATATAGCTATTGTTGCATTAACGCTGTCAGTATATTTATGTTATGCATGCAGTGTGTGTGTGTGTGTGTGTGTGTGTGTGTGTGTGTGTGTGTGTGTGTGTGTGTGTGTGTGTGTGTGTGTGTGTGTATGTGTGGTTTTTGTAGATATGTATAGCTATTTAAACTTTAAATATATAAATAACTGTCTATCTATCTATCTATCTATCTATCTATCTATCTATCTATCTATCTATCTATCTATCTATCTATCTATCTATCTATCTATCTATCTATCTATCTATCTATCTATATATATGTATATATATATGTATATATATATATATATATATATATATATATATATAAATATAAATAAATACATGTATACATACAATAACATTGTAATACAATTATATTCATATTTTAATTCTTTTCATTTAAGTAATTTAGTATTTTATTTACATATTTATTGTAATATCACATGCTCAGTATTAATTTAGTCAGTTTTAAAATGTATATTTAAGATATACTGTACACCAACTTTTAAAATAGTATGTATATAAATACAATTATAATACAATTATTTATATATAGTAATAATTTTGTTGTATTTATTGCATTCTTTTTTTTGTTTTTAGAATATGTATATATGATCAGTTTTACTGCTGTCAAAATTAAAATGTATATTTAAAGTATATAAAACTTTTTTTTATATAAAAAAATGAAAATAAATAAATGCTATCAAATCGGTTAATTTCGATGAGTGTGTTTGTGTGTTTATATATATGTATGTATGTATATATATATATATATATATATATATATATATATATATATATATATATATATATATATATATATAGAGAGTTTTTTATTTAATTTTACTTTAGGTTGAAGAATTCCTTAAAGTTTCATTTTATTAGTAACTTTCTCAACTGCTAACACCACAAGTTCAGTTTGTGTGCTCATTACTCAAATGAACTCTTGCATTGATTAAAAACTGATCAGAAGAGTTGTCCTCGGACTGAGGGACTGTATGAGAATAATGTGACCTGCAGGGTCAGGCCAGGTCAGCGGCAGGAGCCGGAGGAAGGGGTTGAGTCTCGAGGGCCGTCCCCTAGGGGGCCCCGCACATGTCAATGAGGTCCTGTACGCCCACTTCCTCACTGATAGATTGCCCTTCTAATGGGCACTTCACCCAAGTAATTGTTTTTAGAGAACTGCTGACTTGCTGATTGAAGAACTGCCAGATGCACAACGGTTTTCAACACCTCGACAACAACATCGTGAAAAGCGATTGCCATTGAAAGACCTGGCAGTATGAATGAGCAAAGACAATCTTGCCACATTGACACCAAAAGCGTCAACTGGGACAAACCGGGTAGCTTTTGGTTTTCTGGTTTCATTTTCAGTTTTTTGGCCTTCCTTTTGAAAGTTGAAAAACTTTTGGTCCCCCACCATAGTTTGATCGTCGGTGGGTATTTCTGCCAAATATTGGCGCTAAATAGAAAATATATTCTTTTGCAGAGGCTTTTGGCACTTAAATGGATAAAATCATGTGCAGTTAAACATAAAGTTTTACATTTTTCTTTTTTTGTGTGTAAGTTTTGAGTTTAGTTCAGTTTCCTCCCATTAAGGGTACATTTACACATCAATGATGTATCAAAATGGATCCGTAAAAAAAAAAAAAAAAAAAAAAAGCTGTATTATTCATGCCAGGCCAGTAGGTGGCGAGGTCACTTTGTATAGAAACACTACGCGCCTATAATTGAACATCGTTAGCCTCACAGCATAATTGCCTAAGACATATTTCAAATACAAATGACTTAGGCAATTATGCTATAAGGCTAACGACATGTAATAGAGCGCCGAAGTTATGACGTTACTTTGTAGGCCAAAACGCGGAAGTGATTTAGCATTTTAGCACTTCCGGTTCCCTCGCCCTAAAGTCTATGGGTTTTTTGAAAGGGTTTTTGCTAAATCGCCTGAAATAAGGTCTGTGGTTAACAAAGCCTCTAAATATTTTCAGGTTTTGATCTATGACATAAAACACACCAGTTATAGCCTGCTTGTGGTTTTTTAAACTTTATTGTGTCTTAAAATTTATATCTGACGGCTTCAAAATGTATACATTTTGGATTAACTTCTTGATAGACAAAACGTGTAAGGGTCACAACTCTTTGTTGAACACAGATCTTATTTTTTGCGATTTTCCAAAAGTCTATAAGGAAAATGCATAGATTTTCGATCGAGGGAACCCATGCGCCGCTAACTTCCGAGTTGTCCTACAAAGTGACGTCATAACTTCGGCACTCTATACACATGCACATGACATCACCGTTTTCACAAATTCGTTTTTGTTTTTGTTTAAATGGAGATAATAACGGTAATAGAGCGCCGAAGTTATGACGTTACTTTGTAGGCCAAAACGCGGAAGTGATTTAGCATTTTAGCACTTCCGGTTCCCTCGCCCTAAAGTCTATGGGTTTTTTGAAAGGGTTTTTGCTAAATCGCCTGAAATAAGGTCTGTGGTTAACAAAGCCTCTAAATATTTTCAGGTTTTGATCTATGACATAAAACACACCAGTTATAGCCTGCTTGTGGTTTTTTAAACTTTATTGTGTCTTAAAATTTATATCTGACGGCTTCAAAATGTATACATTTTGGATTAACTTCTTGATAGACAAAACGTGTAAGGGTCACAACTCTTTGTTGAACACAGATCTTATTTTTTGCGATTTTCCAAAAGTCTATAAGGAAAATGCATAGATTTTCGATCGAGGGAACCCATGCGCCGCTAACTTCCGAGTTGTCCTACAAAGTGACGTCATAACTTCGGCACTCTATACACATGCACATGACATCACCGTTTTCACAAATTCGTTTTTGTTTTTGTTTAAATGGAGATAATAACGGTACCGTTTAAAAAAAAAAAAATTTCAAGCCGCTAAAACGCCGTTTTCATGTGAATGAACGGCCAAAACGCTTAAAACGTTTTCAGTTTTTAGTTGACGGCGTCTTGTAAACGGATCCTCACACTCTTGATATTTATTACTAACATCTTAAATTTGTTCAGATGTCAAAACCTTTAATTCTCTATCTTTATTTTAGTTTATTCCATACATTAATAAAGTGATATTATATTTCTAACGTAAAATTATGTTTTTATGAAAACGTTTCGAATTAACATTGTAATACTCAAAGGAACACTTTTTTTTCTGTTTTAATTTAAATATATTATTTCATTATTTAAGAAAGTGTTATCAAATTAATTTTTTATGAAAATCGTTCGAATAAATATTATACAATGTAACACTAAAATGAATACTTTTATATGAATAAAACTTAATATTACTGAAATAATTCATTAAAAAATATATTTTATTAAAATTTGTGTATAATGATTATTTGTATATTTATATGTATATATATATTTATATATTTGTATGTTTATTTTGTATAACTATACATTTAATAATGATTATTATTTGAATATGATTATTTTATTATTATTATTATTATTATTTCCCAGATGCAGAACGTTTTTCAACACCTCAACATAAGAAAAGTGATTCCCATTGAAACACTTGGCGTAACGCAACGGTATATGTTCCACATTGACGACGCCCGCCTCAACTGACGACCCGAGTCAGGACCAACGGGCCGGGCTTCGGATGCAGATCTGTCCCGCTCCAGTCACAGCTGTTGAGGAAAGCAGAAGCGGAGGCCAGGCATTCCTGAATCTCTCCCGTCTGAGCGGCTGAACTCTTGCCCTCTCAGATCCCAATCCATTTTGGCCGCCAATCAGACTAGAACAGGCTTCACCTCTTCCCGATTACCCCAAATAATCAACTCCAAGAAAGCAAAGCGAGCTTCGTCTTCTTTTGCGTAATTGAGCTTAATGAGGAGTGCCAGGTAAACCGCTGAGCACTTATCAAAGCGGGAAACCCTGATAAGGTGTTTATATGAAGTTAAATTTAGCCTTTAATAGTCTTCAGGATGTTTCAGTCGTGTTGGTTTGAGCTATGAACGATCAAAATAATGGGCTGGCAGTTATACAACTCCCTAAAGATATCAAACGGGCACCAGAAGTACATTTCTAGCAGCACTGGCTCCTTCTAACAGACCTTACATGGGTAAATAACAACAACTAAATATCCAGACCTCTAAATAGCTTGCTTACCGAGGCTGATCTCGTGAACAAAAGAGTCCCAGGTTAATTTTGTCGGCAAGGCAAAGGGAAGGATTGCCGGGAAATATTTTAAAAGCGAATTAACTTCACCACAGACTAATGCTTGACTTCATTTGACTTGATTTTGGGCTATTCTTCAACACCCTTGGCAAGGAGAACTGCTTTATTCTGATTTTCTTTGGTTTTGCGGGATTGATTCAAGGCGAGGAGACCTACCTTATAAAAAGAAAGAAAACAGGATATAATGAATGAAACAGGAGACAACACTGAGTTTCTTCAGATCACTGGTGGCGTTTTATTGGCCGCTCTTACAGAAAGAATATTTTTTTCTTTCTTTTGGTCACTCCTCCCTTTGGAACTTGAAAAACGTTTGAACCCTCACCATAATCTGATCGTCTGTATTTTGGCTAAATCTTTGTGCTTAACAATCAATACATCATTTAGCTGATTCCTCTGTCCAATTGCACTTAAAATTAGTAAAATCACATGCAATTTAACATAATGACTTTTTTTTCCCCTGAAAGTTTTGAGTTCAGTTTTCTCCCATAAAAGCTTATGGTATTTGCTAACATCTTGACATTGTTAGTAATCACTAAAAAAAAAACTATTTTTTTTATCTGTATTTTATTTTATTTCACACAGGTGTGGAATAATGTTATAATTCTAACATCAAATGACCATTAAACAAATGAACACTTTTAAATGAACCATATGAATAAAACGTCATAATACTTTAAAAAAATAATAATTTTACTATTAAATTTAATAATGGCAATAATTTTAATTAGATTGTTTATTTATTCAGTTATTTATTTATTAAATATTTGTATCATCTGTTTTATTTTTTTGTCTAATGTAATTTAGTTTTAAAGTGTTAAAAAAAGTGAGTGCAGATAGACCATATCAAATAATATATCTTTTAAATAAATATGAAACAATGTTACACTAAAATGAATGCTTTTAAATGAATATAACTTTATATTACTTAAATAATTATTTTATTAAAATATTTCTATTGTGATAATTTGTATATATTTCTATAATTATTATATTTTTTATTTAATAATTGAATTTAAAAAATGATATGTACATTTTTCCCAGATGCAATTTTACTATTAATTATTATTTGTGTATATATATATATATATATTTTTTTTTTTTTTCCAGATGCAATGTTATTGGACATTTAAAAAAAATGTATGTACACATACATTTTTGGAAATTAATAAATTAATTTGAAATATGTAAAATTATTAAAATATGTGTTAGGTTATAAAATAATTGATTTTTATGGAATCTATGTGGAAAGTATTAGACATGTTTCACTCTTTTGTTGAATCATGAAAAGTTACAATCTTTATGTCTTGTCTAAACCTGTAGGATTTTTATCATCTGGTTGTAACTGGAGCTGATTGTGACATTTCAAGTCTTTTGAAATCATATTACAGACCAAAAAAAGTTGTATTCAGTGTAAATCTGCCCTCTTTTACTGTGCCTTGCTCTAAAGAGGAAGCGTTTGACCAAATATGAGTCCCAGTATCAGCAGTCACTGGAGCAGCTGCTGTATTATCGGTCAGGCTTTTCTGCTTACACCTGTTGAAGTCCTGAGCGGGTCACTGCAGGGTGAGCTGATGCCGACTCGGAGAGGGAACAGGTGCTGTCTGTGGATGAAGAGCTGCAGGGATGTACATCAAAGCTCAGCGTCTGATGGTGAACCCCACGACTGACTGTGAAGACGATCTGCTCTTATTTTCAATGAAACGTGTGGACATATGAGCGCTCTGTACAAACAGAACTGTGCTGTGCTTTCGACAGAAATGAAGACTGTTTTACATTTCTAATCTGTTAATACCATTACATAACTGTGGCAGATGATGCAAAACATTGAAGTGACTTTAGATATCAATAAGAGTTTATTTACATACTGTATAGTTTCATATTTTAACACTGGCCTTCACATTCTGCCATCACGTTTGGCCTTCACATTCTGCCATCATGTTTCCGTAGAGGCTATTATTGGCACTGAAAATGAGCCTTTTGGACAGAAAACAGAGCTATGTTGGAATATCATTGGCCTTTGTAATCCTCACATACAAGGAAGTCAAAGTTTCATTCATCGAGTCTCAGTGAAAGAATTGTTGGTTCCCTCAGCTAATGATGTCTTAGGTGAGAATTTCAATGAGAAGGGTTATGAGGACAAATATGTGTCCCAGGAAGACGTCCGTTTTATATGTCTTCTTAGTGATAATATCAAACATAAAGAAGATGGAAATTTTCTCGAGTTTGTCTGCTTGTTAGCTCGAAAACAAACAAATAATCCCTATAAATTTCCCTTATATCCAATATGTATATTTCGCCATCCAGTGGTGACGCCAAGCAAAAAAAATTAAAGGGGAAGGCCATTACAATTAGACTAGGGGTACATTTACATGACAACGACGTACTAAAAATTGAAACGCTTTTCATTTGTGTTTTTCGTGTATAGACGAAAGCGTTGTCAAAACGTTCACACTGATCTGATATGAAAACGACTAAAGTGCTGTATTATTCATGCCAGGCCAGTAGTTGGCGATGTAACTTTGTGAAGAAACACCACGTGCCGATAGACTGGACGCGAAATACACTTTTTCATAAAATTCACATTTTTGTAGTGTATACAGAGACTATAATGTTATAGTTTTCAAAAACCTGCATTTTGAAAACACATTTTGAAAGGTTTACATGCTCAGGCCCGCAAAACGCCATTGTCGTATAAATTAACAGCCAAAACGCATAAAAAGTTTTCAGTTCCCTTTCGAGTCATCGACGCAGCGCGAGTCATCGGCATTTGGGAACGCCCCTGCGTGATTGCGTCTGAAGCACATTTGTCAACTCGTCCAATGGCGAGAGTGAGCGTCACGGGCAGATGACGCCATGACCAGGAAAGGATAAAAGCACATCCGGTGCTGCACTCCAGTGCTCCATCCACGAGGACATTTTATGCCCTGAAATGGAGAGTTTTTAGCTCTTGGTGTGATATACGACAAATGGATCCAGATAATTGCACTGTTGGTTCAATACTTGAGTTCCTGCAGGATCATTTCCCTTCAGGGTTATCTCCTTCCACACTGAAGGTTTATGTTGCGGTCATTGCGACTTACCATACCTCCCTGGGGTCTTTATATGTGGGAAGAGATCCTCTTGAAATTAGTTTTCTTCGTGGCACCCTGAGATGTAGGCCTGCAGTACGTACAAGAATTCCAGTTTGGGATCTGGCCACTGTTCTTGAAGGTCTATCTGTCGCTCGCTTTGAGCCTCTCGAATCTGTCTCAGAAAAATTCTGACCCCTAAAACTGTGTTCCTTCTAGCCATTTCCTCACTAAAAAGACTAGGAGATCTCCAGGCTCTTTCGGTATTTCCTTCGTGCCTTGAGTTTGCACCCGGGATGGTCAAAGCGCTCCTCTATCTGAAACCCAGATACTAAGGTTCCAACCAATGTACCACGGCCTATCGTACTGCAATTATTGGTATGCTTTGGGCCCCCTAAGAAAGCCCTTCCTGCATCCAAGAAGACGTTAGCAAGTGGATAGTCGAGGCTATCTCTCTTGCATACGAGGCTCTGGGCCAGCCTTCACCTTTGGCCACTAGAGTCCATTTTACTAGGAGTATGGTGGCCTCCAAGGCCCTAATTTCTGGGGTGTCCATTCAAGAAGTTTGTGATGCAGCTGGCTGGTCTTCGTTTGTCAGATTTTATGACCTAGATATGGATATGGTCTAAAGTTCTCATGTCCTGACAGTTTAACACGGTTACAGGTTCTATGGCGTTCGGGCATTCTCGTTCCCAAAGCATCATCGACGCAACACGAGTTGCCTCGAAAGGGAACGTCTCAGGTTACGACTGTAACCCTAGTTGCCTGAGTAGCGTCACTTTGCCATACTTCCTACATCCCTGTGATCGACTTGCTTTGGCCTTTTTTTTAAGCTAGCGCGGTTATAACCGGATGTGCTTTTATACTTTCCTGGTCATAACGTCAACCGCCTGTGACGCGCACTCTCGTCATTGAACTAGTTGACACATGTGCTTGAGACACAATCACGCAGGGGCGTTCCAAAGTGTCATTGACGCTGCGTCTCATTCCCTACTCAGGGAACTAGGGTAACAGTCGTAATCTGAGACGTTTTTAATTGAAAACGGTGTTGTGTAAATTGCCCCTAGGTCACATCAGAAAGGATGTTGTATATATTCTGTTGTTATTTATTTAAATTTTTATTAATTGTTAATTATAAAAAAAAATATGATCAATAATAATATTTAATATATGTATTTATGTATGTTTAATACAATTAAATATGTATTATATTTATAAATAAAATAATGCAATTTCCTTTAATTCAAATTGAGACATTTTGTTTATTTTTTAATGTATTATTTATAATTATTTAATTTCCTTTCATAATTTGTTATAAAAATAATAAAACATATGATTTATATTTTTATAATTTATTTGATTTACATTTATTTTTAATTTATTTGTTTTTATTTCATTTAAAAAAATATTAAGTGTGATTTAAAGAGACAGTGCTTGTATTAGATGTTGCTGCACTGACATATTTTTGTTTAAATAAATAAAAATATAAATATATATTATTGCCATTGATGAAATTCAATTTAAAATAAACATAAATGTAACAAATTAAGGTAATGATAAACCTTGCTGTTTCTGTACCGGTTGCTTTTTAAAAATATTTATTTTTCTCTTAACATTGGCAAACATGCTGGTGATTGAAAGTAGCCCAACGCCATAAATATTAGTATTTTCATAATGCGTCTTTGGGGAGCTTTATGTAAAGCATCTCTGAAAAATTAAACAACAACACACGATTTGCTTCAAAGAAGTTAAAATGCACTTTAAAATATTGATTTTGAAAAAGAGTATTTCTTCCAGCTGTTCTGGACACCTGCCATACATAGATTGATATTTAGTTTTGTTCTCTTCACGTTTGTGACCTGTGATCCGAATTAGATTTAATTTAATTTCTTGGACTCGTTCTCTACTAATAAACTCTTATTTTGGCTAGCTAACGTGTAAACTTTGATAGAGGGGGAAATGACCAGCTGGATGGGAAATGAGGCTATATTCGTGATCTCAAGCGTTGTACCTCATTACTTCCACTGTAATAACCTCATGTGTTCCATTAATCATTTAGAATCACTTAGAAAGTATGTAGAAAAGCTATTTGTCGGCACCTCAGTTTCCTCAAAATATTTAACACGTTCCCAGACTGACAAATTATTTTCTTAATTATTTAGTCTGCTGCGTATACACGAGCTTTTCATTCATGATGTCAATTTGTAGTTAAAACTATAAATCACACATCAAAACAAGTGTACTTTAAAGCATTATGTTTTCATAGAACTTCGATAAGATTCAATCTATTTGTTCTGTTTTCCATATGGCATTGGTGCTTTCTGCATAGAAAAAGCCCAGTGAGTGATTCTTTGTAAAGGATTTAAACTATTAATGAGCTTTTGACGAGCGTCCAGAGACGATTCATCTCAAAGGGGAGTGTATGGCGTGGCTGATGGATTGATGAATGTCTGACCCTTGTGTAAACAGCCTAAGGAGCACATATGCGTGGACTGGGCCCCCCGGGGCCCCCCCGCACACATTACACATGGGATATCTGTGAGCCTGTGCTGACGGCAGTGAGGGAGGATGATAGATGAAGATGTATGAGTGCAGATAGACCATCAGATTATCGGTAAGTCTATCTGATGCAATGCTGTAATCAATCCCATTTCCCATTGGCTCCTGACTTACGAGCCACGTCTAGCCGTCCACGCCAGTCAAACAGCCGGAGTACATGAAACGGAGCCCAGCGCTCAACATGCTTTCATTTCAAACCTGATTTCCTTTTCCCTCCGCATTCGAGCTGAAGTGAACTTACCACAGGCGTGGAACTCAAAGCCAAGACGATTTAAAGACTCATTGGACATCTTTTGATAATTATGTAGTTTTGCCAATTTTTTCTTTGCGCCTTCACGCGGATGTGATGTGCTTGAGCCGCATATCAGGCGTTCTCTCTCAACTCTTGCCAGTGCGTCTTGTTGAGATGAGCTAATTGCTAAAGGGACAGTTATGGCGAGCAGAGCGTAATGGCCGCCGGTCAATGTGGGAGACACATGTTGAGTGCGAGTGGAGCCAAGGCTCAAGGGAAGCCAAGCCACCTTCGTGAAAACTTCCAGCGGGACTCCAAACTCGTGAAAACATCTATACGCTGGGGTAAACATCCAGATAAACGGGATAATAATTGAAGCCTTTGAATCTGAACGCTTTTCGCTTTAACGTTAGCCAAAGGCCAAAGACTTAAACAATGACAACATCTGCAGGCTTTGAGAAATGGTTTCATCATGTTCAGTTGATTTCACAATAAATCATCATGTTGCCGGACCTCCTAAATTGGTGGGCCGGTTTATGATTGATGTGTGTTAGCGATCGCAATTATAATGTGTGTTTCAATTAGTCGTGTGCAACTGAAAGGTTCTCTAGTAGGATTGATATGGCTTCCCTTTTTCTGGACTGTAGCATTGATGGTCACTACTTAGGTTAGTTCACCCAAAAATGAAAATTATCCAATATTTTCATATTTTCTCTCACTGATGGTCACTAGTGCAATAATTTTCCCATAATTTTCTCTCCCTCAAGCCATCCTCGGTGTATATGACTTTCTTCTTTTAGCCAAACACAATCAGAGTTATACTATCCTGGCTTTTTAATGGGATTGAATGGAACATGAGATTTTGAAGCTTCAAAAAGCGCATCCATCCATCATGAAAGTGTTCCATACAAATCCTTACCATAAATGTTTTTCAGAATCATATGAAACCAACATGAACACAAAGAGTACATTTATAGTAACTTATTTTAAGCAGAGTAACTAGTTTGAAAACTAAACAAAATGTCAAAACCTACCTAGACCGAGACCGACTTGTTGTGAATCCACAGAGGCAGATTTTAGTTAAGAAATAGCATAGGGAAATAGGGGATGATGAATGAATTGACAGTGTTGGAGCATTACCAATTACTAGGCAGTTTCAGGACACTTGGCAGGGTGTATTCTCCCTGTCAAGCATGTTGCTGAACTGACACAAAGCGAGCTCTCTGTACATGCTGTACGTGGCATCCCACATCTGGCTGTTCTGACAGATAAAGAGGAATAAGGTGTTAGTGCAAGATCAGCACTAATGGAAGTACAGTAAATGCTTTACCTGAAGCCCTCTACAGCTTACCTTCCACTTTTTCTAAAAAAAAAACACAAACTTGGATCTGGTCAAAGCACAGATGTGTTGAATGTTTTCTATGGAAGCTTGTTTCTGACAGAATAAAAAAATAAAGGTAAATAATTGAGACCTTTTTCCCAATTAGTTTCCATCACGCAATTTTGACTTTTTTTCCCTCAGAGTTTACATAATAGCAGGTCTTAATTTTTTTTTTAATTTTTTTTTTTTTACATATTACAATTCTGTCCATTTTTTGGGGGAATTCTTAGTTTAATATCAATTCTTTTTTTTTTTTTTTCTTCGGAATTCTGAGTTTACATCTTCCAATTCTGGATTTTTTCCCCTCTGAATTCTGAGTTTACATTTTGCTGTTCCACTTTTTTCCCCCTCTGAATTCTGAATTCCGAGTTTACATCTCCACATTCAGCCATTTTTTTGGAATTCTGAGTTTACATCTCGCAAATCTGTCTTTTTTTCCCGGATTTCTGAGATTACATCTCTCCATTCTGGCTTTTTATTGTGTAGCAAAAATAAGCTTCCACAGTTTCCTTAAACCGAGACTTTAGGAGGTAAATAAATTGGTTGATTATAGAACAAAAAAAAAAGCCATTTCCTTTATTCTACAGCAGATGTTCGAGAGTTGTTGGACTATGCACCGTTTACAGAGAGCGTTGTTTATTACTGGAAACTTAGAAGATCTACACAGAATATGTGTAACAATTTTATAGCATGATGTAAAAAGGAAGAAGCTTTGGACACCAATTGGGTAAAATAAAATTAGCCCAGCTTTTTCAGCTAATTAGTTACACATGGGATGCTGCTTGAAAAAGTAGGTTGTGGGAGAGTTACTTGAAAAGGTGATGACATTTCCAACATCTTGCAGCATTTTGTGGTGTGGGAAACTTACTGCAAACAATTCTGTCCAGGACATGAATGTTGCGGCAAACTCTTCCAGCAGAAATTCCATGCAATTGCAAAAGAATAAAGGCAGGATGGGCTCTAGGCTAATAAGTGTTCCGTGATTGATTGCTCAGATCCTAATATTTAGAGGGGGAAGAGGCTTACGATAATTAGGTTCAAATTCGTGTGACGATGGTCCAGCCCTTTCTGCTATCTCTCTGAAATTCAGTTCAGATTTATTTAGATAGTTCTTCTCTTAATGATGTAAATGTTTTATTAAGCAGCTTTACAGTGCCTGCACGTCCAAAAATGTGCACAAACCAAGGATTTTGGAAGGAATCAAGACTCAAAAGTGGGTCCTATGTTATATTTGTTGGACTCGTAGAATAAATCTGTGATAATGTCCTAATATTTCATTAAAATAACAACAACAAACCATTATTGACGTTTGTGGCATCAGAGTTCATTGTGGCATCAACATTCATAATTCAAACATTGGTTTTCTTTCAGTTCATGAAATTGAATTTAGTGAACTGCAATTCAACACAGCACAGTCACACAGCAGACATTTTATTAGTCCAATGGAAACTCACTGACATAAATTGCATAAGTCTGACTATATATATATATATAATATATATATATATATATATATATATATATATAATATATATATATATATATATATATATATATATATATATATATATATATATATATATTCCTAGTGTGGTTGTAGAATGTTTTTTTTCCTTGATTTCACATATTTCACAAATTAAATTCAACAGTTTAAAAAAAAAACACCTTCAAAACAGTTTGATTTTGCCTTACTTGTATACACTACAAAATGTCCTCCACATCTGTAATAACTAATATTGCCATTATTTAGTTATGTAGTAAATTCTAGCATTTTACAAAATTAAGAGTCCCTCTCTCAATCTCTCTCTTCTCTTCTTCCTTACTTTATACTACTATAATTCCTCACTCTTATAATATAGATAATATTGCCATTATTTAGTATTATGTAGTAAATTGAGATAGAGAGAAGGCTAGAGAATATATATATATGAGAATGATAGAGAGAGAGAGAGGAGAGAGAGAGGAGAGAGAGAGAGGACATTGATTGTGTCCATCAGCAATTGATTGGCTGTGAAAATCCTCAAAGTCAAACAAAATGTCAATGCCCAAATATATAACGTTCCAGTTCACGAATCAGACTAAAAATGTACCTTTCATGTTCTTTTGAAGAAAGAAAATCATCTTGGTTTGGAACGACATGTAAGTGAGAGTGAGTAATGACTGAATTGTCCTTTAAAACAGATATAGAGGCCAGTTTAACTTGTCAATGACTCTGGAATAGCTTCCGAATTGTGTCTGCAATGCTGTTCCCTTGAGTGTGGCCGTTAACCCCAGCTTGCTCCAGGCAGACTGTCCATGTAACAAGTGTACTGAAATTCCCCTCGGATAAAAAAACGCATCTGCCAACTAAAAAATCACCAACAAAAGTTGTTGACACTCAAAGGTCAACTTGTTTTAACTGTGTCTGGCTCTCCAGTGCCTGAATCGAGCTCAGGGCTCCAGTCAAATTTTCTGAGATATATTTCACCAGCACATTGAATTCTGCTCTACAAGACGCAGAACTTCAGTTTTAAAGTGGCCACTAGGGGATCGACGTCTGGAAACAAACAGACAGTGGCCTTGCCAGAAATCTCCAAAACTGAGTACAGCACTGTATTAATTTCATTAATCAGCAACACATGTGAACGTGGAGCAAGAGCGAGTGATAGAGAAAGAGAAGAAGAAATGTGAAGTAGAAAGAAAGTACGGAGCGAGAGAGAGGGGGAGCTGGAGTACTGTGGGATATGATGTGATGTGGGATATGAATACAATGACACCAAGTCTTAGAGGAATAGTTCACCCAAAAATGGAAATTAAGTCATTATTATAGCATTATTTACTCCCCATTCTCTCATAGCAACACTTTCTGCTGTTCACAAAGGGTTTTTCACGATCTTCTACAGTTTACATCCCCTTAACCACAAAAAAATATATGGTCACATACAGTGAGTTTACAGCAAAATTGGTTTCTTCAATAAAAAGTCCTTGTGGTTTTAGAAAATCAAAGTTATTTATTACCATCTTATCCCTTGATATGAAAATGAATCACTAACTTTGATGGACAAAGCACATAAATCATTAACTTAAATTATAGGACAGATACCTTGATGTAGTAAGAAGTAAGATACAGTAACAGTAAGTACTCTTTTTTAAAATCTTACTTAAACTTACAAAAGTGTTTTATTTTTATGTACTTCAGTATCAAATGTAAAAGTACTGATCGAAGGACTAGTTTATGTATTTAGAAATTGTAATTTGATATAGTCCATCCAACTGTGCAAAATATGTATTTAAAAACAGACTTCTAAAGTTCTAGAAACACAGTCAGGATAAAGCTTAAATAGATCTGACCTAATTTTGAATTATAAATTAGCTAGATGTCAAATTTTCTGGACAATGGACATAGGCGTGTGAGATTTGCATTAGCCCACAGTGCGGGTAAAAATACGGAATCAGATGCAATGCACATTTAGCTTTTTGCTTCGGAGCAGAGCGGTTCTCCTGTTCTTGCTCTATCCAGTCACCAAGAGTGTTCTATGAGTGTCTGCGAGTGTTTTTTTTTTTAAGCGCTGTGCGCTTCAGCACTATATTGTGCCGCTACATGTCCCTGAAAGAGCAAGCATGGTTGTGATGTTGCGTCTTTTTAAAGATGTCTTTCCAGCAATGTGTTTCTGGATGCGGTCATTAACTGGCGCCGGCTGACAGTCACGATCTTTGCCTCACTTGTCTGAGTGTCATACCATCTCAGTGCTGCGGTCTAGACTGGATTACCTTAGACGAGGTTGAGTCCCCTCACCTATACCCGATCTAGTTCCTCTTCTGGGCATTAGAAGAGGGCTACATCGGTGAATAGCCAGGGTGACCTGAGGATCACAGTGGAGGCCAGCCCGCAGAGGCAGTCTCCGTGAGAGCGCTGCCTCCTTGAGGAGTAATCCACGTCACCCATCCAAGGCCTGCAAGTTCTTGTCCGTTATGGGAAAGGCTTACAGAGCCGCTAGACAGACTGCATCCACCCTGCACGCTTGGGCTCTCCTGCAGGTCTATCAGGCCAAGGCACTTAAGGAGTTGCACGAGGGTGCCTTGTGCCTTGGCCTGATAGACCTGCAGGAGAGCCCAAGCGTGCAGGGTGGATGCAGTCTGTCTAGTGGCTCTGTAAGCCTTTCCCATAACGGAAAGTGCTAACCCAGGGCTTATGCAGGAGCTGCGGCCACGCAGCCAGGGACCTCAGCCAGTTGGGGCTTCGGGTCAGATGACGGCCCCACTGAAGGGCTCCCGAGGCATATGGCATCTGCAGAAACGCTGCTCAGATTGCTTCATACGAGGCCACTTCAACACTGGCTTCGTGGCCAAGTCCTGAGATGTACGTGGCAACGCAGAAAGCACCGTGTGACAATAACCCCGTCCTTCATCCCGTGGACGGACCCTGTGTTTCTATGGGCAGGAGCTACCCTAGAGCAAGTGTGACACGTACAACAGGCATGCAGTTTTAGGCATTTGGACGAGTCCCCAACTGCATCGGAACATCAACTGCCTCGAGTTGCTAGCAGCACGTCTTGCGCTGGGTCACCTCAAATCGCCTCTACCATTACGTACATCAACCATCAAGTTGTTCTATGCTCCCGCAACATGTTGGCCATCTCCTCCTATGGAGTCAGAAGAATCTGAGGTCGCTTTGTGACATTCACATTTGGGGCCTGGTCAATCGTGCAGCCGACGAGCTCTCATGACAGCCTGCACTTCCGGGAGAGTGGAGACTCCATCCCCAGGCGGTCCAGCTAATTTAGAGGTGCTTCGGAACCGCACAGGTAGACCTCTTTGCCGTTCAGACACTTCTTTTGACGTCTCTAGTTGTTTTACTCCCAGACCAAGGGGACCCTCGGCATGGATGCGCTGACACACAGCTGGCCCCAGGACCTATGCAAGTATACATTTCCCCCAGTGAGCCTACTCACACAGACAATCTGCAAAGTCAGGGAGGACGAGGAGCAGGTCTTGCTAGTTGCCCTGTATTGGCCCAACCAAACCTGGTTTCCAGAACTCATGCTCCTCGCGACAGCCTTGCCCTGGCCCATTCCTCTGAGGAAGGATCTACTTTCTCAGAGAATTTCACAATTCTGATTTTACTTCTGTAAATTCTGATGAGTTAAAATTTTGCAATTCTGACATTTTTCCTCAGATATCATAATTCTGATTTCAAACTTGCAACATCATAAACTGTGTCTTGGAGGGAGTCTTGTTTTCTTCATTTTGAAATAACAAAATATATGTTTTTGTTTTCACGTTTTTTTTTTAATGAAATGTAGTCAAAAGTTAAATCATAAACAAAATACTCTAATAAAGTACAGCTAAATAAAAGTGAAGGATACTCAAATACAGTACAGTAAAATATTTCCCTGATAAACACACTGTTTCCACCACATAGATTTGAGATAGATATTTGTTTACAGTTTAACAGGGGTTATCTCTTTTCACAGGACAGAACATTCCTAAAAATTTAGAAGACTTCTAGATGGAGAAATCTTGGGAAGTAAGCACAGAGATAACAAATTGAATGTAATTAATAACAGAAAGCAGCCAAATGTCATAATTTGTCAGCAAGAGAATGTACGTCCCCATAATTCAAAATGTCACTGATAATATTGTCCAGTAGGCTTTGGGTGTATACTTATTTGTAACATATTCCCTGCAGTCCAAGTAGCCTAATATTTCAGCTGTTTAAAAGTATTTACAGATTCTTTCTTCAGACATGTTTGGCGCAGGATCTTTGGGAAAATTCAAAACATGACCTTGGAAAGTGCTCCATAATTTAGCTCATAGCTTGTTAGAGTAGTTTAATACATCGCTGTAGGTCCTTCACTGGAAATGAATGGTTTTTGATATGGGGTTTTTGATTATTGACTGTTCAGTACTGCTCATCCTGTAAAACTTGTCTAAGATTTTGTAATAGCATTCTTGGAACGCCATCCGTGCCTGTTCCACATAGTCTCAACAGAAGGAACTTGTTTCCATCATATTTGCTGAGGTCAAAGCTGTCTAAAACTATTTCAATGCTATTTGAATTCGTATGGACTCACATTTACAACAATTTCCCCTTGGCAGTGCTTTCCTTCCTTGACCAGTTCTTTAAGAAAAGGAGGTGACCTGACCTGAAAATTGTTTACGAAGAAAAAGGGAACTTTTGTAGAAGACCAAAAAAATTAATAAAAAATGTGTTAATAATTAATAACAATATAGCTTGAAATAGGGTGAGAATTGTTTTCACCAAAAAAAGCAAGTAAGCAACACAATGAAGATAAAATTATGCTTAGAAGAAGGTGATAAAATTATGCATATGGGGTAATAAACAAATAAAACAAATTAATGTGTTTTGTCAACACTTCATTATTATTAATCATTATAAAACGGTTAGTTCGAATCCTTGATTCTGATTGGTCAAGAGCTGTGCTTTATTCACGATAAAACACGGCTACGACCGCTTCACCCAACGGTTCTATTTATCACTGCGCCCATAGCAACACCCTTAGCAACCACACAACTCAACATAAACAAAGAAAAAAGCTAAGAATTAAAAAGGCTAAAATGTTTAAAGTAAATTTCGATTTACTGGGTGGCATGACGATGGATAAGTGGTTTGAGGAACAATTTGGAGAGACTTCTACAAATACGAACCGTCATGCTGAAGTGCTGAAATGTAACATTGATACATTCGAGAAGACTCGTAATGAAAAAAATACCGTGCAGTAAACCCAATGGGCAGTGAAATGCTTCGGTGACTGGTGTAGTGAAAAGGGTTACAGCATAGATTATAAACAAATCACCAAGACGGAACTCAACGCACTTCTCCGTGACTTCTACGGAACTGTCAGAAGCTCCAAAGGAGAACAATATGGGATCAGTAGCTATGTAGCGTTACGCGCAGGTCTGAACAGATTCCTCAATGATCCACCTTTGAGTTTGTCCTGGTCTCTTATGAGAGACAGCGAATTCACCTCATCCAATAATGTTTTCGTTGGAGTGGTAAAGACAATGAGAAGAGAGGGTCGTGATAAAACGGAGCATCACACATCGATTTCTGCTGAAGATTTCAGCACCATAAAACTGTCCGATGCGCTTAATCCCAACACACCTGAAGGACTCGTAAACAAAGTCTGGTTTGACGTGCAGTTACACTTCGGACGTAGAGGAAAAGAGGGGAACCGAGAACTCATTCCAGACTCATTCCGCATTTTAACAGACGAAAATGGTCTGAAGTATGTCACAATGAGAACAATTCACAACAATTTTATTTGTTATTTTGCTGAGAGATAAGCTATTTGTGTGAGGAAATTTCAAAAAGGAAATGTCACAAATTTTGTGTTGTAAAAAATAAAAAGAATAAGACAAAGTTTGCGAATGGTTTGTTGTTTTTATTTGAGCTTTCCTGCATAGGTACACATTGGAACGTTGCTCTTCACAGTCAGGGACTATATTTTTCTAGCGGAAGGAATGTTTTTATTGATTTAACTACACGAAAGTTGCACTAATACATTGTTTTTTAATTTAATATTGTGTGGAAACCGTTTTATAAAAGCAATAAGATACTCGAGGCAAGTGCTGTATCGTGAATAAGTAACGGCTCAAGGGGTTGCAGGCACTCCGCTTCGCGTCGTGCCTAACAACGCCCTTGAGCCGTTACTTATTCACGATACAGCACTTGCCTCTCGTACCTTATTGCTTATTTATTTATTTATCAAAAAATGGAAAGCAAGGCAAAATATCTGTTAAGATTGTATATATATATGAAAATGAAAATAGTGAATACACTTTTTTTTCAATATTTTTTTTTCCAAGCTAATATTGGGGAGCAATGGTCCAAAAAAAATACAAAAGTGAATGCTTGCAAAAATATTGCTTGAGCTTTACTTATGGGACTTTTTACAGATTTATTTTCAATATCTTGAAATCATTTATTTATTTGAATTCTTGCAAAATGCAGATTGAAGCTTAAAACAAAGGGGCAAAATAAGATTAATTATCTTACACTTAAATACAATTTATTTATTTATTAATTTAATTATTTTACGTTAAGATTAGATTTGTTTTCCCAATGGAAAACAAGACAAATATAATGATTAAGATATTTTGTTTCTTCAGTCCAACACTTTTTAAGCCAGTATTGGGGAGCAAAGGTTCAAAAGTGAATGCTTGGGAAAATAATTCCCCTCGCTTTTCTCACGGGAGATTTAGGTGTTGAAAAATCATCAGGAAGATAATTGAGTGGTAAGCATAGCTGAATCATTAGCAGAGGGCTCTTGGGTCTTAAATTAAGACCGGTTTTGACACTTCAGATTGACTTGTGCTCAAGTGTAAGATGAGTTCCAGTCTAGGGCTCAGGCAGCTTGCAGGGATATCACTGGTGTTATTGAAACATTGCTCTCCGGCAAAGTGAAAGAATCCCGGGACACGGGCGGCAGCACAACGTCTCCATTTAGACCGCTGAAAAACAGCTGCATCCAAGTGTTCCCTCACAGTAACCCAGAAGGGTCCCGAGCCATTGCCTCCAAAGCCTTCAGAGGGCCCCCCCCCCGACCCCCCTCGTCCACCGCTCTAGACAAGAAATGGATTCCAGCTCCGGTAATGCTGAGCAGGAACAAATGGGCTGTAGACCACCCCTACAACCCCAGAGCTCCAGCGCTTACACAAATAAACCGGCAAAGATTTAATGACGTTGGGCTTTAGGATCTTTTTTTTTCTGTCCCTGCTTGTTCATTGAAAGATCAAACAGTCCTCCAGCACCGAACGATTCTGGGAGAGCAGTGATATATTCATCTCGCAGCTTCCCAGCAGCTGTATATTGTCTTTTCCGCATTTAACTACGAAGGGGCGAAACGCATATGAATTAACTTGAAGACAAATGGCGGATTTTTACTTTCTAGTTTATGTCGACAAATGACGCTAATGCTAAAGTTGTGTAACCCCCTTCGTGAGGCCGTGGAAACTTCATTTCAGCACATCGCTAGTCTGGATACGCTGCGGACGTCAACAAGACACTCGGGTTTGTTTACACATTTAAGTCATCGCGTTAGCCGCGCAACATGTAAAGTTTGCATTGCTAAATCGTGGCTATCCGTCAACGCTAGTTTGAGATGTTTTCAAGGCCGCACTGAAAAGTATTTCCTCTCTACAGTTTCATACATATTTTCACCACAAAGAGAGTAGGGATCATGTTCTGGATAACATATTCTCTGGACTATGTCAAATTCCTTCCTTCCTTCCTTTGATTCCTGTCGTTCACCCAAACTCGCTATGCTAATTTTTTTTCTTCCCAAAGAAAATTTGCACTGTCCAAACCAAAGTATGATTTTAAATTGTATTACACATTGACAACAAACATTAAAATGTGACCAATGAGGTTGGCTAGAAGATTTCCCTGACATTAAAGACTTATATATTGAATTTATTAAACTGTGAGAAGACTTAGGATTTCTCAGATGACAGAGATTGAAGTCAAAGCGCATTTGGCAAGATAATGTGTTTTTCAAACATATTAAAGATCACTTAGGCTATTTCCTCTAAAGATCCTTATGGGTTGGAGATTTATATTAGATTCAGGCATAGGCTACTTTTGATTTTGTATAATTTGCACCAAACGGCATGTTTGTCACTTGCAATTATAGGCTAAATTTAGTTTGGGAAGACAAATGAGAAATTTAAACAGATGCTAAGAAAGGATTAATTTTCCGTGGCTACATGAGAGTCGGACAAGATGTTTATGGCTCTGTTCCAAAACCTGAGCTGTCTTACTCTCTACTGTCTATTGCTGTATATACATTTTAAAAAAAATCTATATTTTGCAACTCTTGTGGATAAGTGACCTCATAAGTGACTGATTCTACAAGGGCAAAAATTCATTCAAATGGCATTTTTCATGGAATATGTTACACACTATTGATTTCAATGGAGTTTGATGTTAGCATGTAGCTAAGCTAAATCAATAATTAAGTATACAAATGCAGATACCAAATACCGGGGTAAATAGTAAATTTTTAATGAGACTGTACTTATTTCAGATGATATTTTTGTATTAAATCAAACATAAATCACAACACACTACAAAAAAAAAATCATTACAATACTTATCATCATCATTAATAATAAAACTAAAAATAGTAATGATTGTTTTTGTTTCCCAGTAAAATGTCTAACTATCCTTAATACAAGATAATGTTTATTAAAAGTTAATTTGTATTATCGTACTGACAAATATTTTTGTTTTTAAGTCCATGAAATGGATCTATTTTTTAAATATTGATGTTATTGTACACAATTCATCTGTGCATATTTTTTTAAAAAACAAAATGTCAAAATAAATCAAAACATCAAGTTAAACATTTTTAACTATATTTTACTTAATAGTTTTGGTATTTAGTGTAAAAATTTTGTCAAAAGCAGCATAAATCAAAACAGACCGCAAAAAGGATTTATTGAATATTATCATTACCATCATCATCATTAATAATAATAATAATATTTTTGTCATGTTTTCAAGTAAAAATGTAATTATCTTTAAAGCAAGATGAATCTCAATTTTATTTTTACCTTGCAAAATATCATAACTACATCTTCTGGTCAAACGTCATTTAGTCTGCATTAACATTTTTTTACAGTCGACTGCAAGCTCGCATCTGATCTAATCATAAACCAGTGAAATTATCCAAGTTCCTCTTTTTGATAATCCATTTCACTCTGATATAAGAAAATGTCTGTTGCTACTTCCATTACATTGCGATTTTAAGACTAAATGTAACCAAACTTAGTGGGTTGTGTGTGTGTGTGTGTGTGTGTGTGTCTGTGTGTGTGTCTGTGTGTGTGTGTGTGTGTGTGTGTGTGTGTGTGTGTGTGTGTGTGTGTGTGTGTGTGTGGTGCGTGGCATGCGTGCATGCGAGCGTGCGTGCGTGCGTGTGTGTGTGTGTGGGTGTGTGTGTGTTACGGTCCTCTGAACATGTAGAAGAATACCAGCAATGTTCCCAGTTCTGCTTTGCACGTTACGATCGCCAGGGGTGAAGATCTGGCTGGCGGGCTTTGGGCCACGAAAACAAGTGTGGGAGAAAATGCTAATGTAATCAAATATATTAAATACATGTGCATGCATTTAGAACAAGAGAAGAAAATGGCTTTGTTCTGATCCCCAGCAAACAACCTCTCTGTTCTCGTTTTTTTTCTTCCTGGTTCTCACATATGTTTGATGTGTAATGCTTTTTATAAGAGCCAAAAGACTTAACAATCAATGTCGGGGGACTTAAAAAATAATTCAAATAGGTAAGGAATATTTCAACAAAAAATGAAAATCCTGTCATCATTTAAACACCTTCAAATCATTCCAAATCAACCAGCACACAAATCCTGTGGAAAATAATAGGTTAAGTTTTTTAAGAAAGTATCTTCATATATATATATATATATATATATATATATATATATATATATATATATATATATATATATATATATATATATATATATATATATATATATATATATATATATCCTGTTAAAGGAATAAAACACCTTAATTCACAACATTTGATTACCACAAAAATGTATTTCATCTCCAAAATGTGGGTTACAATGAGGCACTTAATGGAAGTAAATGCTAAAATACTCACTGTTTCAATAGAAATTCCATAAGACGTTAAAGGGCACCTATTATGGCATTAAAAATGTTCCTAATATTGTTCTGGGAGTCCCCAACAACAGTTTTACATGCATGCAATTACAAAAACACTTTTGTTGTCTTATAATATTATTTTTACCTGATTTGCTCACCGACTCCCAAATGATTCGTTCAACGACTAATTTTTCCAAACTCGTCCTTTGCGTGACGCTAATCTGTGGTGATTGGTCAGATGACCCAGTCAGTTATTGTTTGCGTTAGCCCAACGCATACACATATTGATAAAGCACTGCAGTACTACAATACGCTCTATTCTTTATGACAACTCCATTAACAACGACAAACATTTCACATATTTCAAAGAAATTGACATTGGAGACCTAGAACTAGAAGTTGCGCTGAGCGTCACTTACACAACACACACACACACACATAGCTACGTATTGAGCATACTACAAAACACATACAAGCAACAATTATTAATAATACTTACAGGTTGTGATTCGGAGGAGGAATCTGATTCAAATAAAACTGGTACTGAACCTTCTTTCAGTATCAGGCGACTCGCGAATCCACACTTGAAAGCGTTTATGTTTGTAAAACAATCGTCATTTAAATGACGTGAACACAGCTCAAGGTTCGGGCTATAATACTTGTGTGGTATAGTTGTAAATATAAACTCTAGCCACTGATTCTTCACATGCTCAGTGAAAAAAAGTTTGCTTTTGATTTGCACTTCAGAACAGCGTCTCGTCGACATGATGTTTTCAAGTTTCACTGACGTCTGCGCACGCAATGAGTGGGCGTGTCTTATTCAAATAACTTGTCAAGTTGACGTCATCTAGATAGAGAAAAAGCATCGTTCGTCTATCGATTCATATCAGCGACTCAGAGTCGACTCTTACTTTTGAGAGACAATCATTTTTTTTATGGTGAACTTCATGTATAAAACTTTGCAGGATGTTTTTGTTCACTTAGATCTATGTTACACACTACATGAAAGGTAATTTTCTAAATTCCATAATAGGTACCCTTTAAGACTTCAGAGCAAAAAAAATAATGATTTGTATAAAATTTTCTTCAAACTTCATTGCCACGGCAACACAATACTTAAAAAAGTACTATTTAAATAATATTTAGGTTTTAACAAAAAAATAAATGTAGGTGCTATTATAAAATTCTAAGCTTCACATTTCAGCTTTTAAATCCTCAGAAATGACCCCCATTCACGTCTATAAGTGCATCGAAATGTTTATTTATTTAAAATATTTTTCTTGCAATTAAATCAAATAATTTTGACAACTGTTGAACCCGGAATATTCTTTTGATGGTGGGGTTTTCAATACAGGGCTAATACATTAACTGTATTTTGTTTAAAGCAACACTATGCAAAATTTTGTACCTTAAAATAATGTTTCCAAAATCTTATCAGTGGTTCATCAAGTCGTAACAGGGTGAAAGGCACGTCTGCCATCGCCTGACGGGGTCTGTGTCGCTTTTACTGGCACTATGTAACTTCGGGGTTTGGGTAGTAACCCAACCACAAAAAGAACTACAAAATCCGATTGCTTTACGTCAAGCGCTACAATAGTCATTATTTAGTTTTTCTTCGTTTCTGATGTCGCAATACATCATCCTTTCATGAAATCATGTAACATACTCTACCTTGTCTGTGGACATCGTTCATTCTAAAGCTGGTGCTGGGTAAACAGCGAGCGTGCGTGCGACGGTAGGCTAAATTATTTACGACAGCGGCAATGGACAATTTCAGTAGGGCGACCGAAGAGGAAAAGTTCCATGGTGTTCCTTTAATACAATAACTGTAAATGTTTTTGTTTTGCCAGATGAGAAGTTTATCTATGCATCATCTTTTTACTCTTTTAATTCCTTTTATAACTGTATAATCTTTATATCTATTTTAATTCCTTTTATAACAGTTTAAAATTTCCTTGCTTTTATTTTGTGATTATTTGAATTCCTCTCGGTGTAAATCACTTTGAATTACCATAATGTATGAAATGTGCTATACAAATTAACTTCCCTTGCTTTGCATTAGTAATTCATAAACAATAATGTCACGAGCGAGATGAAAATATATAGTCAAAGAGAAATGTGAGGAATTCCAGGCGTCTGGTCAGTACTGGTATGAACTCTGCCTAGAGACCAGGTTCTGCTCACTGTATCAAGCGTGTCTAAGAATAGCTGTGTTTTAGCTGTAGTGTGCACAAGACAAGCAGTGTGTGTGGCCCCCGTTTCCCTCTCTGCCACATGTTCACACGTACTCAAACACATTTCACTTGACTTACATGCCTACACTCACCCCATCACTATGAAGACACAGATGTCGCGCCACAGCTAGGAGGGGTCGCCGGGTCAGAGGAAGCAAAGCACAACTACATATCACAAATGTGTTGAGAAACTGCAACTAATTAAAAGTTTATCAAAACAAATGCATATTCACCAACCACCAACCAGATTATCATGGACTATTCATGCACGTCTGACTAAATTCCAGTACCATAATGCTGAAATTAACTTTTGCTGATAATTTACTCACCCCCATGTCATACAAGATGTCCATGTCTTCCTTTCTTCAGTCGAAAAGAAATTAAGGTTTTTGATGAAAACATTCCAGGATTTTTCTCCATATAATGGACTTCAATGGGACCCAAACGGTTCAAGGTCCAAATGACAGTTTCAGTGCAGCTTCAAAGGGCTTTAAACGACACCAGACGATGAATAAGGGTCTTATCTAGCGAAACCATCGCTCATTTCAAAATAAATTAAAAAGTTTAAGTTTTTATAAGCACAAATGCTCGCCAAATGTTCGTGACGTTCGTCCGTGACCTTTTCAACGTAATTGCGTATTATGCGACGTCACACAAACGCGCATTACAGAACAGAGCAAGGCGAGCATTTGTGCTTATAAAACTTAAACTTTTTTATTTATTTTTGAAATGAGCGATTGTTTCGCTAGATAAGACCCTTATTCATCCTTTTCGACTGAAGAAAGAAAGACATGGACATCTTGGATGACATGGAGGGAAGTAAATTATCAGCAAAAGTTTTTTTTTTTAAAGTGAACTAATCCTTTAAGTATATGCTTGAATAACCTTTGTATTATTATCTTCCGAAAGTGACTTTGTTGATGTTTGTTGCTGCAATGAAGATATTATGATAGTTCAATAAGAAGATATTTTTGAATAATGTCTGTTTTGTCCATAAAGTGAAAGTCCAATGTTTTGTTGTTCTGGACTTTTGTTGTACACTCTTAATACGGGTGTTTTTCACAGCAATGCATTTTTGGTACCCCAAAGAACCTTTCAGTGATCGGTTTTTAAAAGATACATGTTTTTTTCTGCTCTAAAGAACCTTCAGTGCAATGGAAAGCTTCCATGGATGTTAAAGTTTCTTCATTGATCCATAAATGCCAATAAAAAAACGTAAAAAGTGAAAAATATCACAAATTCATGAGCCTTCGTATGTGAACATGGGCATTGGTTTCATTCTGCCTGATGTCCGCATGAAGTCGGCATGGCTCTCTTGAGTTGCTGGAGAGTGCTGAGATGTGCCAAGGGTGTACAGTGCCATCTGTCAAGACAAATTAGCTGCCGCTCTTCACTGGCAACCTGAGATGTGTCAAACAAGGGGAGAAGCACTTGCTTTGAATGATTGACGGCCAATGATCCCACACTACCTCAGTGAAATCCACCACTTTTACTTTATTTCCAAATGTCTGACACGGCAAACTGGAAGATCTCAGCCACAGGCTAGCGCTCAAGCACAGAGCAACAGGTGCTGGCTTCTCCTCTTACAGACTTCCAGCCTCTGTTGTCAGAGCTGCACAAAAATTCAGATGCACATTTCCAGAAAGTTTGGTTTGGCAAGACATTTCGAACTCCTGAAACAAACACAAAATGGACTTTTGGTCTGATTTTGTTCCTAATTTCTTCATATCAGTTTTTTCTTTGATTCCGCTTGAAGTATATCAGGGCCTTAACCTGACAGTCTACTAATTAGGGATTTGCCCGAAGCCTAATTCTGAATTCGGAAAGGCACGGGAAATGAATAAGGCTTTCTACGGAGCCCCTACAGGGACATGTTTAGGCTCACTGCAGCAGTCGCTTACATTACAGTACATCAGATTTATATTTATATGGAAGCTTGTTTCCGCCACAGAATAAAAAATAAAAAAGCTAATTGCAACTTTTTATCTCACAATTCTGCCTTTTTTCTAAAAAAGAAAAAGTCAGAATTGCGAGTTATATCTCGCAAGCTTCCATAGATTTCACTTATCTCGTGAACATAGTAAGGAGAGATGACTGACAGGACGATGTCGGAAGATTTGGTGCCCAACAGATCCTGAGCACCAATGAAAAATGTCTTATCTTGTAAAATGTGTGGTCAGTACCACCGCTGCCTATACATTGAGTACACATAATCGCGAATTCGAAAGTAAAAAACGATATCAATACCCAGCATATTCATAGCGGATTCCTGATGCCCGCAAAGTATGTACTATATAATTGCGAGATACCGCAAAAACATTGAAATATATTTTTTCATCTTATCTCATTTTTTTTTTTTTCCATCACTATGTCCCTGTAGGGGCTTTGTGAAATGCGTCCTTCCTTTCTGAACATAGCATTTGGCTTTGGGCATATCAGTACAACTAATACTTTAATAGGCTCCCAAAATCAGGCCGAAAAAAAAAAATCAAATCCTAAATCTCCATTATCTTAATGGTTCTACAGATGATCTTATCAGATGTTCCTGTGGTGTGTGTTACGAGTGATTGAATCTGCTCGGAAGTACATAGGGATTGCACCGATTTCGAATTGTAAATATCCAACATGTTGAATATTTACGATTAGAAATCCGCTGAGGAAAAAACGTGCCCACGCTCTGCAGATTTTCACATGGATGATGGAACAAAACAATAGTTAATCAGAAAGCGAGTTGACGGAAGATAGAAGCATAACACAACTTAATTCAAAACTTTCTTCTCTTTACACTCTACTCTGTTGAGCCAAACACGTTTTCAGAAAAGTCATAACTCAAATTTTTACATTTTTTATGTGCCTTTAAAGGACAAAGCTGAGCAAATAAATCCCCCTTTTACAAATTCCCCAATATTATAAGTTCAAATAATGATAATGCAAAAATAAAGAATAATAACCAGTCTCAACATCAGTTTACATGATCAATCAGTGCCTAATTGTGGATCAAATTTTGATTGGTAAAAAATTCATGAAAAAAATCATTTTATACAGAGATAAATCTGTGTTTTAGCATCCGAGAAGCCAAACACACAGGAAATTCAAAACACCTTGAGTCAAGCCTAGATGCATAATTTCTTCAAAGACAGGTCACTTTTTTTTTCCTTCTGAACTCTGGGTTTCAGATTTCAATCACTGACATTACAGAGATTGTGAAAAACAAAACATGATCTTCTCTCTCACGCTGCCTGTGGCGGGCAAAGGTTAAGCCCATTTCAAACAAGCTGGTCCGAGCTCTCTCTCTCACCACACACACACACACACACACACACACACACACACACACACACACACACACACACACACACACACACACACACACACACACACACACACACACACACACACACACACACACACACACACACACGTATCCAGAATGATAAATCTCAGCACTCCCGTCCACTTGCCCCCAGACAATCCCTATACTTGCCCTTAAAACCCTAAAAAAAGCTTCTTTGTGGGGCAGTGTGCAACGTTTGCTCCGTTGGTGGTCACCGCAGTAATAAAGCCGAGAGAAGCTGCGTAGTCCATAAAACACACCGCCAGCCGGGCACAGCTTTTACATGGGCTCAGTTTAAGTAAGCTAGATGGCTTCTTTTTATGGCCAAAGCCCATCTTCTGAAAATCCGTAGGGTAATAATTTGTTAATAGCCACACTGGTGTTTAGTAATTAAGTTCACTTATGCTGAGTCATATCATTTCCCATTTTCCATTTGGTGTCTCAAACAACACGTTTTCTCTGCAAGCGCTACTCTAGGTTTTGAGTGAGAACTTGATATGAGTGCAAGGAAAAACAGGAACATATCTTTTCCACATGTGAAATTTAAAGCAAAATTTTGGACTGGAGTGAACCAGAATGAAACTGTGTAGGAAAAACATTACTTAGACCAAACATCCTGTTATGGCTACATCACCTCGCACAATTCAGTTAACCTAAAGCAGATTTCTCCTGCAATAATTTTAGGTACTTTTTTTTTTTTACTGAACCACTGACATCTTCTAAGACTCTTAAAGACCCTATAAAATCTAAAGGGCTTGAGGCTTTTAGTCCATGTGTGTTATCTTTGAGGTCATTGCAGACATACACATTAAAAATACAGTCTTTCTCTTAGGACATAGTAAATATATTAACAAAAGACAAGACGCTTAAGGGATTTCATGTTTGATAGACCAAGTTGCAGATTGAAGAGTATTACTTTAGAAGGAAACTTATAGACACCTCAGAGTAAAACAACAACAACTAAATAAAACATGCATATAAAGTTGCAAAATTCACTGACAACCTGTGAAATACTCCAACTTACTATATATGAAGTCTCAATTATGAGACATGTGGTCTCAATTGTGAGATATAAAGTTGGAATCACAAAATGAAGTTGTAATTATGAGATATGAAGTTGCATCTGTGAGATAAAGTCACAATTATAATAAGTAGTCGCAATTGTGTTATATAAAGTCATAATAAAGGCAGTTGTGAGATGTAACGTTACATTAATGAGTGGGAAACATGCTTTCCTAGAAACTGAAAGTATGTGTGTGTGTGTAAACTGATGTTGTATTATTGTTATAGTTCATGTAAGGCAGCATTAACTTATAGCTGTCTCTGTATATAAAACTGAATTAGGAAATGGTATTTTTCTCATTACATGCATTGCATTTAAAGTTTGCAACATTGATTCATATACTCCCACTGATTGTGGCTGAGATGAGAGATGGTTTCACTTAGAGTGGCGTAACAATGTCTTTGACAGGAGTTGGGTCATGGTTGGCACGAGGGTTGCCCACTGCTGTCATTCCCCAAAAGGGTTTCCCACCCAGTCCATAGACACACATCTAAAACACATTTCTTTTTACATCCAACAATTACAACATTTCACCTGACGAGGCCCTAATGAGTGAGATTTATCTCCGCTGATGACATCATCAACTGGAAAGTCACGAGATGTAATGATGAACTCCTGAAGACTTCAACACTATACATCGATGTTTTTGACTAACAGTGTCCCATCTCAATTGTTTGTGCCAAACACAAAGTAAATACTTTTAAGCTATTGAAATGGCATATTTATTACATTTTCTAGTTATCACTTTCATTTATTAAACTGAATCTGAAAAAAATAAAATAAAATAAACATCTATTCAAGATGTCGGAGAAAGTTAGATAAATGGCAAACATATTTATTAATATTTATTAATAACTAACAGTTCAAATTATGTTAGAAATTAACTGGTTTACCCCAAATGTGTGTGTGCTGTGTGTTTTAATTCTCTGAGAATATTACCGTTATCTTAGCAAATGTTAATGCCAGATTCTCCTTGTGAAAAAGAAGTGAGCTTTAGCATACTTATAGAAATAATATACTTAAAAAAATATATACTTAAGAATGAACTGAATGTATTGTTTTCAGACACTTATTTGCAGTTAAATTTTAAAACCACTTAAATATATATATATATATATATATATATATATATATATATGTCACATTCACGTTAACTTCATCATCCGTATTCACTACATTTCCCAGCATTCCCCTGGATCCTCACCTGCACTCGATTCCCTCATCACCACACCTGATCTCCATCACGTCATCTCATCACTAGCACGGACTATATAACACTCACTCTCCCTGCAGTCACTGTCTGATCTCGTCAATACATGACACACAGACTCATCTATGCTCAACCAAAGAGTTACCTGCTACTTACCTGCTACTCACCTGTCCCTATTGGATTATCCTCTTCATCGTCTGCCGTCTTCAGTTTCCAGCCGTCCTACTGCAACCCTCTCCTGCAACTATCCATCTGCATCGGAAAGAGAGACTCTCATTATCCATTGGCTAAGTTCATCCTATTATCATCTGTTGGAATACTCACCATAACTCTGTCTGCTTCTGCCTGTTCTGTTAAATAAACACCATTTCACTTACCACCTGTCTGTCTCCTGTATCAACCGTGACAGAAGATCAGACCGCCCCAAGATGGACGATGGGGTAAAAATTATCGTCCTGGCTCAGGAGAGCCAAAGTTGGTCTTCGTTTGTGGAAGGCTTTATCCGCATTGCACTCGTCAGTAATGTGGCTGACGAGCGGTTGTGTACCTTATTCTGGCTCGGGGCCAGATTACACCACCGGATCGACCTTCCAGACACCACCGGACTCAGCTGGAGGGAGACCGTGATCCGGTGTCTGGAGAGTGTCGGTTCCCGACCCGGTACACAACCTACCAGCACCAAGCCCACTTCGCCGCTGGTCCCGTCCAGCCCATTTGAACCTTCGCCGCTGGTCCCATCCAGCACAGAGCCTTCGCCGCTGGTCCCATCCAGCACAGAGCCTTCGCCGCTGGTCCCATCCAGCACAGAGCCTTCGCCGCTGGTCCCATCCAGCACAAAGCCTTCGCCGCTGGTCCCGTCCAGCCCATTTGAACCTTCGCCGCTGGTCCCATCCAGCACAGAGACCCTACCGCTGGCCTCTGCCAGCATTGACCTTATAGACTTTTTCACAGAGCCAGAGCCCGTTGACCCAGCGCCAGAGCCAGAGCCCGTTGACCCAGCGCCAGAGCCAGAGCCCGTTGACCCAGCGCCAGAGCCAGAGCCCGTTGACCCAGCGCCAGAGCCAGAGCCCGTTGACCCAGCGCCAGAGCCCGTTGACCCAGCGCCAGAGCCAGAGCCCGTTGACCCAGCGCCAGAGCCAGAGCCCGTTGACCCAGCGCCAGAGCCAGAGCCCGTTGACCCAGCGCCAGAGCCAGAGCCCGTTGACCCAGCGCCAGAGCCAGAGCCCGTTGACCCAGCGCCAGAGCCAGAGCCCGTTGACCCAGCGCCAGAGCCTGAGCCCGTTGCCTGCCCGCCAGAGACCGCCGTCCAGCCAGAGACCGCCGTCCAGCCAGAGACCGCCGTCCAGCCAGAGACCGCCGTCCAGCCAGAGACCGCCGTCCAGCCTGAAACTGTATTCCCACCCTGCCTCCCTCTCCCACCTCCGCTATTGATGTCTTCATACTCTACTGTCTCGCCTCTACTGAGCCCTGTCGACCCTGCTGCCCATCCACAGCTAAACCCCAGTATCGCTGTGGAGCCGCCTCTGGGTCTCCAAGCCTCAGCATCGCCCTGGTCAGGGGATCCCCTGTCCTTGCCTCAATCCCCTGAACCTCTGACTCCACCTTGGTCCTCCGACCCTACAGCCTCTCTGCGGCTCATTGTGCCCTCACCTCCGCCGGGTCTTGTCAGCCCGATATCTCCACCAGGCTCACTCCTCCTTCCTTCCTCACATTGGTCAGCTGTCACCCTGGTTCCACCTCGGGACTCCGTGCTGCCGGCTGTGCCTCTGCCCTGCATCCCTTCTGCTCCACCGGGCTCCATCTTCCCTCCTGCTCCTCAGTCGTCCTCCCTCGCACTGGTTACGCCACGGGCTTCCAGAGCCCCTTCTCCGTTTCGGTCCCATGAGCCTGCAGATCTGCCTTGGCCCTCCAGACCTGTGGTGTCACCTCGGCTCTGGGTCCATTCGGCTCAGTTGGGGAATTCTGGAACGTCTACAGGGTCTTCATCGCCATGGCCACCCGAAGGGGTCTCACCGCCATGGCCACCCGAAGGGGCCTCACCGCCATGGCCACCCGAAGGGGTCTCACCGCCATGGCCACCCGAAGGGGCCTCACCGCCATGGCCACCCGAAGGGGCCTCACCGCCATGGCCACCCGAAGGGGTCTCACCGCCATGGACGCCCGAGGGTCCCACAGCTCCGCCCTGGACGCCCGAGGGTCCCACAGCTCCGCCCTGGACGCCCGAGGGTCCCACAGCTCCGCCCTGGACACGTCCTCTCTCATCTGTTCCGCCTTGTCTCCTCTGCAGCGCGAGGTCGCGCTTTCCGGAGGGGGGTGTAATGTCACATTCACGTTAACTTCATCATCCGTATTCACTACATTTCCCAGCATTCCCCTGGATCCTCACCTGCACTCGATTCCCTCATCACCACACCTGATCTCCATCACGTCATCTCATCACTAGCACGGACTATATAACACTCACTCTCCCTGCAGTCACTGTCTGATCTCGTCAATACATGACACACAGACTCATCTATGCTCAACCAAAGAGTTACCTGCTACTTACCTGCTACTCACCTGTCCCTATTGGATTATCCTCTTCATCGTCTGCCGTCTTCAGTTTCCAGCCGTCCTACTGCAACCCTCTCCTGCAACTATCCATCTGCATCGGAAAGAGAGACTCCATTACCTGGCTAGTCATCTATTATCATCTGTTGGAATACTCACATAACTCTGTCTGCTTCTGCTGTTCTGTTAATAAACACCATTCACTACCCCTGTCTGTCTCCGATCAACCGTGGAAATAATATTATATATATATATATATATAATATATATATGTCATTTCATAATTGATTTATTGCTTATGGTTGATGAATGCATTCATGTAAACTAAAATGTACCTTTAGTATTCTATTGAATTGTGTCATGCACTGAAGTTGCGATTTTGTACATTTGAACTAAAAAAAATATGTAATACGCATTAAAATAAATACAAATACTTTACAATGCCTTTAGGTGTATTCAACCAATTGTGTAAGCACAAAAAGTGCTAATGATTTTAAAATGTACTTTAGCGTAAACTTTTCTTTTGACATTATAAAAGTACACTTTTAATGTACAAGAAACGTCATGAAGTGTTCTCTCTTTAGTAACTAAGACCTTTTGTTTGATTGTAGTATATATCTGCAACTTAAGATTTGAAGTACACAGATTGAATGTGCACTTTAATTTTTTACGTTGGTCCAAATACACACCGAAAAATATATATCAAAACTGACTTTACACATTCAAGACAATACGCAGGACTGACAAAACTGGAGTTTAAATACAGACAACCAATTTAGAAGATGTAATCATATAACCATAGAAACAAACGAGGATATCAGTAACCAAACTGAAAGGAGCGACAGAATATCATTTAAGATCTTGATGTGCAGTGCAATTATACACAATTAAGCGCACTTTTAAAAGCTATTGTTACTAAAAGCTTGACTAAATCAAGCTATTGATTCTTTTGCTATTCCTGTTTGCAAAGTTACAGTATTACCAAAACACTGATAATACTTTGCGATACACCCTAAAATGCTTTTAAATTTAAGGCCATGTGCTGTCAAAATCAGTGTAAAACACAATTCCACATAATAGCCATCTAAATGAAGCCGCTAACCGACTTAAGGACCATATGAAAGTTAAGTCAAGAAAGGCCACGTTGAGAATCACTTTCAGTAACATAATTGCAATAGATACATAACAGCTTTATGCTAAACTTTCATTTATTAGACTTTTTTTTTTGTTTTGTGTGACCAACAATATCCTTACGTACATTGGCATGCAAGCTGCGGACGAACCAGGTGTAATCACAATCAAGATTACAGATCTCATTAAATAAACCATGATTTGAGCTGGCGTAATGCTGAAATAAAGCATGTTCTTGTACTATATATGCACCAACGGGGACTGAGAGCAATTAGAATTGTACAACTTGTGAATAATATTAAGCGTCTACTCTACACAAATACCTTTGTTTTCCACATGGCCTCAGGGGATAGTAGAGCAGATCTACGTTTGTGTCAAAACAAACCTTCAATATCCGCCACTCTGGAGTCGCTGATCTGTGCTACCTTCGTAAAACATACTTCTAGCATTTAGAATATTGTTGTATTAGAATAAATAGCTGTTTCTACTTTTTACAACTTTTACTGAAGACGCAGGCACAATGCATAGCATGTAGAGTCATACAAGGCATTGCAAATTGGTTGTCTGTTTTCTGACTTTTTTTACATGTTGATTGCGAAAAGTAATGATGGTCTACAAATAGAGAGGTGAATCTGCTTTTAAGAAACAATCGAGTTATATTAGGCCTGTCACATGAGACGCGTGTAGTGTATACGTCACACATTTTATATGATGGCGTTCGTCAGAGGATCCGGCGTTTTGGGACACTGAAACATTTTTTTCCCGGCTGGATAACTAAACCAACACCCTTGTGTTTTGTGTGAACGGCAATCAGTACATTTGTGAACGATGATGTCTTACACCAGTGTCGTCACAGTACACAACAACAAGGTGGACTATTGCTTGTGTCGTGCAGAAGCTACAGCTATAGCTTTAAGCAATATCTGAGCAATCTTCGTCTTCCCTTGTGTCGGTTGGTTCGTATAGAGCGCCGGGTTAGCGCATGCTACAAATCTTCTTCTCCTGTTAGCTATCTCAGTGGAGAATTACGCGCCACATACTGTGTCTTGGCATGTATACCACATCGTTTAAGTCGGTTCCAGTGGTTTCGTGTGTCGCAGCGCACTTTCTACTGATGAAGAAGCCTACTCGTAAAGGCGAAAACTGCAATACATGTAAAATCCGCTAGGGCCGGTCCCAAAAGGAGCAAATGTCCATAGACCCCATGTTTAAAATGTCCGTTTTCACAGCATAAATTCACGTTTTTACAGGTTGGTCCCATGGACTTTTATTGTATTTTTCGATGGGTTTCCTAGTGCCTGAAACTGTGAGGGGGGATATTTGTTTTCTAACTCGTTAGTTTAGATCGTATTTAGATATAAAATGTATGACAAATAAGGGTGTGGTTAACTTTGATTGACAGCTTGATTGACAGCTGATAACGGGCTGCGCCGAGTGGAATTCCTGAAATTTGACGTCTCGGCCATGATCTGACCCAACACATCACACCACCTTTATGTTAGGATTTCCCAAGATTTTCCAAGATGGCGCAAAACCGTTCTTCAGAAAGTCTATGGGTGATATCACAGACGCTTTGTCCATATTTTTTACAGTCTATGGTGTACGCATATATTTCTTGAGACGACTCCGTGTTTATGAAAAAAAAAAATAGAACGAGGAAAAAAAAAAAGATTGGATAGGGAGAGCTCTGGCTTCGTGTGGATGTGGCCTTAGATTAAACCAATGTGTTTGGCACTAAAACAATGTTTCTTCATCAGGTAATGGCTTTTATACTATCGCTCCACAGTTATGTTGACAGTACTTTCTCAAATACTAGACAACTCAAGACCGAGGCAGATTATCCAGTTATCCTGATTTTATCCTGTAACAAAACACCATCACACACATCACTGGTCTTCTTAATAAACCGAAGCATGATATCATATAGGGTCAGCAGGGAGTCAAGTACTGGAAATGTGACAGCATGCAGGAACTGGAAGGCAGGTTGTGTCTCTCTTTGATCATGTTTATCGCTCACCAAATGACTGAAGCTGACATGATCCACATGCAGGTCTGTGTGCAGTCCTACAGTTACATATACAGACCAAAATCCTATGTGCAATATGTTGGAGTTCTAATGCTCCACAACAGACTTTTTAATTGACTTTTGTGCATTGTCAAATTTGTTCCTTTTGTAGCAATTCAGCTGAAATTGTTCCTGACCTGACTTGTACATCATTTCTTTGACTTGCATCTAGACATTAGTCACCTGACGTCGCATTAGAGGATTACCACAATTCCTGTCCAAGTCACACTTCATACTTATATTATTATTATTATTCATCTGACAGTAACACATTTTCCTCATTAGGTTTTTTCCGTTTCCCCCCTAAATATCAGAATAATATGAAAATATTCTCAATGTGTCATAATCATTATTATGTTGACAGTAAAAAAAAAACAACAGTTTTTTTAGTTTAACTCCATAATTAAAATATGTATTATACATGATTATTGTGTTATTATGTATATATTATTTGTATTCATGCATTTGTCATTTTCATGGAAATTAAACACATTTTCTTTGCAAATTCTCATTACTATTTTTACTTTTTTCCCCTAAAATAATTAACTGTACATGAATTTAAATATGAGCATGTTGTAATATTATTATTATTAATATTATTATTAGTAATAATAATGTTTTTGTCATGCTTTCGCAGTAAAAATGCCTAAATGTACACAAAACAAGATGAATTTTGAATAACTTTTAATAAAAAAATAAAATAAACTTAAGGGCAAATTTTTTTTTTAAGTCAGCATGAAATAGAAACTCTATCTTATTACTGTAAAAAAAATATTTGTGCATATGTTTATTTATTTATTTTTTTACCTTGCAATTTTTCATCAAAATGTCATAACTTGATCTTCCTGTGAAAGACAGACTTCTCTCTTACTCAGATCTGATCTAAACTGATCTATTCAACAACCAATAAATCATTCAAGTTCCCGCCCTAATTTTTTATCTTTTTCATCATCCACATTTAATAATAACAATAATACACTCAAATAGAACAACAGCTTATTCATGTTGTCAAGCCAACATAGAAGGATTCAACTGGTATTTCTTGAGGTTTGTGGAAACCGCATTTTTTAAAATGCGCGCACACACACACACACACACACACACACACACACACACACACACACACACACACACACACACACACACACACACACACACACACACACACACACACACACACACACACACACACACACACACACACACACACTGAACAAAAATACTTGCTTTATGATGCTCAAACAGTTTGTTTCCTCTTCTCCTCTGTGAGTTTTTAGGTCATGTTAAATCACAGCCTATTTATAATTTGCGTGGATATAAAATAGCCCAACTGACTCACGATTTCCTTCTACCTGGGTTTCTATAATGATGGCAGTGTCTGGCCAAAGCTGACCCTCTGCGATTTAAACCAAAATAATATATGAGTGTGAGAGTTCATATATAATGTTTAAGAGCTGCTTATGATATGCGAAAATAAATTTAAAGACCATAACTTTTTTTTTTAAATATAATGTTACCTAATTAAGCCATGACTGAATGTAACAACAGGCAGTTCTGACGTTTTCCTGGTTCTGCATCATGACAGCACGCTGTAATAACCGCCACAGGACCTGAGTGAGCACCGCAGCAGCGGGCGACAAATGGAACAGGTTTATTTTCTTAGTAATTCATTCTTCAGCCAGAAAATGTAAATTATTTAGAGGAATGGTCATCTTCACGGTCAATAGACCTCACACGAATGTAATCACCTCTTATAATATCTATAATCAGCTGTTGTTGAAACTCAATGCCAACCTGTGGTGAAAACCATATGTTCAGACACTAAAGGCACGTTTACATGACAATGATGTTCAAGAGACATTTTTCCTATGCATTTTTTTTTCACATACAGATGACAATGTGTTCACAGGGATCCGTGAAAATTACTAAACCGCTGTATTATTCATGCCAGGCCAGTAGGTGGCGATGTCACTTTGACTGAACACGTGATACACCTGCGCATGACGTCAGCATTTTCACAAATTCACGTTTTTGTCCTTTACAGAGATATGATACTGGTATTGTTTTGAAAAACTGGCACTTTGAAACCTATTTTCAAAAGTTTTGCATGTATTATTATTTTCTAGCAACGCCCTAGCAACCACCTATCCAACACATAGCAACCACCGAACATCATTCCAACTGCTTAGCTTATACCCCAACACCCAAACATAGTAACCAACTAGCAAACACCCTGTCAACTCTATAGCAACCACTCAGACATCCTAGCAACAGCTTAGCAAACACCTGAACATCATAGCAACTCCCTATCAACCACCCAGAACATCTTAGTTACCACCTAGTAAACAGCAAAACTTCATAGCTACTGCCTAGCAACGACTCAAATCATCTTAGTTACCACATATTAAACACCAAAACTTCATAGCTACCACCTAACAACCACCCAGAACTTCAAACACCCAGAAGACCTTAGTAACCCCGAGCAATTACTCAACCTACCTAGCAACCACCCTGAACACATTAGTAACACATTAGTAACATCCTAGCAACTGCCTAGCTACAACCCAGGACATCTTGGTAACCCCCTAGCAAACACCCTAGCAACTACCTAGCAACCATCTAGAACATCTTAACAACAGCTTAGTAACCATTTAACAAACACTCAAACACCCTAGAAACCAGCCAGAATCATTTTAGCTAAAACAACACCAAAACGTCATAGCTACCTCCTAGCAACCACCCAGAACATCAAACAACCCAGAAGATCTAATAAAACCCTTAAATTACTCAACCATCCTAGCAACCACCTAGTAACCACCCTGAACCTCTTAGTAACCACCTAGAAAACTCCCGGCAGCCTATTTACGGCTGACCAATCGTCTAAATATACTAGAATCTAACCAGAGCATCTTAATAAACAGAAAACACCCAAACATTCGAGCAGCTGCCCAGCAACAACCCAGAACATCCTCGTAATCACCTAGCAAGCATGTAACCATCCTAGCAACCACCGATTAACCACCCTGGACATCTTAATAACCACATAGAAAACACCCGAACATCCTAGGTGTGTTAACAATGATCCCCCCCCCCCGCCCACTTAACAAACACCAAGAAACCCTAGCAACTACCTAGCAACCACTAAGAACATCTTAGTAACCACCTTGCAACCACCAATCTTAGTACCCCTTAGTAAACACTTAACAATCCTAGCAACCACATACAACACTCAGAATATATATCTTTGTATCTATTTAACTTTAAAACGTATTAATATTATTATTTTTAAAGCTATTTGTCTCTATTTTACTACATTGTTTTCATTGCACCAATGTTGTTTGAGTTCATATTGTTCATCTGCATTATAGCGACTTTCATTTTGCATTCATAAAAGCCCTCCAACTACATCATTTGCATTTTGACAGCACGCTTTTCGCCTAAAGCCCAACGTTTAATGTGAGCTGATTGATTCAGTTTACGAAGCACTACATTATGCATATCATCTATAGAGTAATATCAAATCAGCTAAATTACAGTGTTTCATTGAAGAGTTTTCAGACGAAAAGAACCATCAGGTTATTTTCATAGATCATAAATATCTCAAATGAAGCCATTTATCGAAAGATGATCCTTGGTAATCGTTTCTCGTGCTCATATGAAGGAAATAGAGTGATATTGCCGTGTACAGTATAAGGCACAGGCACAAAAGCTCTTTTTGAGAGCGCGGCCCCTCCATTCCGCCTATTAAGCGCTCTGATTTCGATTTCAAATTGGCCCTCGTTATTAATCCCAATCACCCAGAACAGAAAGACCACAGAGCTCTCCAAAACACATGTGCAAACCCCCACTGCATGGGCTGATTCTAATTAATTAATTACATCCCAGGTGATTTCACTTTAAGATGAAAAAAAAAAAAAAAAAATAGGGATGGAAACACTTCCCACAGGCTATACCAAATTGGCAGCTCTAAGTCTTGGAAAATAAGCACAGTATATACTGCCCCCAGGATTTTTTTATGATTTTCGAAGTACTCCTACGCTCCCCCCTATTCTCTCCAAGGAAGGCCAGGAAAAGTCACCCTCTCCTGCTCCTACAACACGCTCTTCATGTTCTCAACCAAAGTATTTTTAAGCCGTCTGATCTGGAGTCAGCGGTGTAGGTGAGTCGAAGCATGAGCGGCTACTTCCAGAAAAAAGTATTTCAGAAATCTGATCAGAGAACCGGAAATTTTTCTTCTACGAAACTGAAGCAGAACATTCTGTCTGGGAAATGTTAATCAACAAACAGTAAAGTTATGTTTATCCTCAAAGCAGATATTCTCTGGAATATATAAATGCTTAACATTCGCTATACACTTCAAAATTCCAAAGATTTTTTTTTTTTTTGGGGAGGTTCCCAAAGAACATTTCAGCGAACAGTTCTTAAAAGAACCAATAATCTGAAGAAGAAGAATCTAAAGAACATTTTATCCACTATAAAGAACCTTTTGTGCAATGGAAAGATTCCATGGATGTTACAGGTTCTTCATGGATCCATCAATCTCAATAAAGAACAATTTATTTTTAAGAGTTTACCTTCTTGTTGAATGTGGTTTTAAGGTGTTTTAAAGGAGTAGTTCACTTTTAAAAAAACATTTGCTGATAATTTACTCACCCCCATGTCATCCAAGATGTCCACGTCTTTCTTTCTTCAGTCGAAAAGAAATGAAGGGTTTTGATGAAAACACTCCAGGATTTTCTCCATATAATGGACTTCATTGGGAGCCAAACAGTTCAAGGTCCAAAAGACAGTTTCAGTGCAGCTTCAAAGGGCTTTAAAAGACTCCAGACGATGAATAAGGGTCTTATCTAGGACCCTTCGAGTCATGACTCGAAAACAGATTTGTTAATTTTGATGGACGAGTTCGAACAGGACAGTCACGAACGCTCATCACAGAACAGAGCAAGGCGAGCATTTGTGCTTAATAAAACTTAAACTTTATTATTTATTTTTGAAATGAGCGATGGTTTCGCTAGATAAGACCCTTACTCATCGTCTGGTGTCGTTTAAAGCCCTTTGAAGCTGCACTGAAACTGTCTTTTGGACCTTGAACCGTTTGGCTCCCATTGAAGTCCATTATATGGAGAAAAATCCTGGAATGTTTTCATCAAAAACCTTCATTTCTTTTCGACTGAAGAAAGAAAGACGTGGACATCTTGGATGACATGGGGGTGAGTAAATTATCAGCAAAAGTTTTTTTAAAAGTAAACTAATCCTTTAAGTGTCATTCAATGGTTTTCATTTGGCAACTCAGTTCTGGTTCAGAGAACTAGAAATCCACAGATATTAAAATTTAGGACAATATGGCGATATGAATCATTTTTATGCTATGGCCGAGAACTGTTACAGTAAATAACCAGTTTTTAAATGCTATACTATTACAAATAAAATGTTAGCTAACATAAGATCCAATTAAATTAAATAGTACAAATTAGAATGAATAATGTACAATATAACAAATTTATATTCATTGAAATATTTGATTGATTACATTTAAGCTTTAAATTATTATTGTTTACTGTTAGTATAACTACAGAGATAATCTAAATATAAAAATAGGAGAAATTAGCATGCACGACTAATTAACCAATATTGCCAATTACATATCCAAAATGAAATGTATTGATTTTTAATTGTTAAATAGTATATATATATATTTCTATATATCTATTATATATACACAAATTAAACATACATTAAATTTTGGATCTATGTAAGTGCCAATATTACAATGCCTATATAATGTGAGGTATCAGCACAGTTGGCATGGGATGAATTTAACAATTTAGGTGTTTAATACATTTATTTTAATAATTTGTGCTGGTCTTAAACTTGTGTTTTATGTATAATATAATTAGATTATGTGTCATATTCCAAATTGATTCCCTACATAATTGTTATTTTCCTTGTGAGACTGATAATACGCGATGCAATCTGTGATTAAATGTATGCATGTGTTACAGAATGGTGCTTCTACAACGTCTACATTGTTATCTTGTTAAATTTGCGCTGATGTGTTTTGCATCTGTATTTCACACTCCAGTTCGCAACACTTTGAAAATGCAGCCAATTATCTCTCAGAGCAAAATAAGGGCGCTTTGTCCCTGGGCGTAGTGCCCTACAAGATTAAGTCACTGGAAAAGTTCAAGTTTTCCAAAGTCATCACTCCAGACAATACGTCTTAGTTATGTTAAAGTCTGACTGGCTAGTCTTGAATAATTACCCACCACAGCTTTCAAACATCCAATGTGGAAATGTAGAGACGTTGTGGGATTAGGGATGAGCTTGCTGGAAGCTCGGATATCATTTACTTTGGTTTTCTTCCCCGTCGGCGGAACGGTAATTAAGTTGTAGGTCCCTAATTCCTTGTTCAGCCTCTGGCTGGTGGTCTCGAACGCGGTGTTCGTCCATTATAGACATGTTTACCGGCTCTGGTAGCTTTAGCCACATCACTGCTTGGGCTCGTAAACACGAGGGACTCCAAGACTGCTGTTCTCACAACCACAGCGAGACCTCATCACAAGCGTCTGAGGAGAGGATGTATGAAGAACATCAAACCCAAACCGAATGTGAGGTTGGGCTGCAAATGATATGACAATAGTAAACACGGTTAAAACACACACACACACACACACACACACACACACACACACACACACACACACACACACACACACACACACACACACACACACACACACACACACACACACACACCACACACACACACACACACACACACACACACACACACACGTTGGTGCAACAGCATTATGAGGACTCTCCATAGGCGTAATGGTTTTTATATACTGTACAAACTGTATATTCTATCCCCCTACACTGCCCCTGTCCCTAAACCTACCCATCACAGGAGACATGCTGCATTTTTACATTTTTAATAAAACATAGTTTTTTTATGTTTTTTAAGCCATTTGATTTATGAGGACTTTTGACATGTCCTCATAAACCACCCATAAGTTGTAATACCAGTGTAATACACATGTCATTATACAAATTTGTGTCCTCATAAATCACATAAACCAACACACACACACACACACACACACACACACACACACACACACACACACACACACACACACACACACACACACACACACACACACACACACACACACACACACACACACCAATTTCCCACACATTTCTTTACTAAAAACTGTTGGTGAGACTCCAAAAAACAGTATTGAAAACTCAACACGGTCCATCATGTTTTCCTTTCTGTTGAATATTTTACAGAAATTGTCAGTGCCGTGACCTTTGACCTGTCCTATGGTTCACCATGTGCCTCATGCGTTCCTGTGGAATGTGAAACGGAACGCCTCGCTCCAAGACTTGATACCAGGACACATATTTATTTGCTCATTCATCACCAAGCGTGACCTTTGACCCATAACACTGGATCTTTTCCCGCTTGCCCAGACGGTTTGCCTTGAATACATTGGGTAAGTCTGCTCCTCATGTGGGATCTCCACAGGGTTCCTCCTCAACGGCCCCATTCACGGAGCGCACGACCCATATGCTCCAAATAGGCCAGATTTGTTCTGCCTTTTATTGCGACTAAAAGAAGCCTTTGTTGCTTTTTATGTTATTGAGCTGTCTCACAATCTCACAATGCTCATTCAACGTCTGTCAACCGAGAACCTCTTAAATCAAAATTGTTAAAAAGGGCAAATGTAGAGTCAGGCCTAAAATGTTGGCATCTTGGAATGCGGCTTAAAGAATAAAGTGCATTTAGTGTGCATTGCTTGACTGGTAATAAAATATATATATGAATAAAGCTCTTCCCTGTTCGTAGCTATGCATAGAAAGCTGTAAACATCCATAGGATCCTGTAGGCTTTTACTAAAAGACCAAAGATCAAGGATGAGATATGCGTCTGTGAATTTAAAGAAAGAAACCATGTTGCTATTCACATTAAACCAGTTTCATGAACAAGGACACGAATGTGCGGATATACGTGTATAAATTTACTATGGCTACACTGATTCTTTTTATGCATTTTCACTTTTTTTTTTTTTTTTTAAACTATGCCCTAAAATTGGTCAATACCGAAACGCAATAGAAAATTTGCAATAAAAAGGAATTTATGTTTATTTAGCATAAAATAATTTTACTACAATTTTTAAAACCTGTATTAGCTGTTTCGGTATTGATAATTCACCTTTATTTTCCCTGATCTTAAAATGTGAGAACAGTAAAATGCATACATCAGTGACTTTAACATAATAAAGTGATGAAAAACACTCACAACTTTCTTCTAACATCGCATTTTGTTTTTTTTGTAAGTGACAATAAGTTCAGTAATGACACTTTTTTTTAAAAAACACGTCCAGGTATTCAGGTTTTTTTTTTCAGTAAATCACTTATAAAAATAAAATATAGTGTTCAAAAATATAATGTTACAAAATATACACACATTTGAAATGCAGTTCTTGTGGTGTGATTAAATGATAGCATTCAAACTAATATGCATGAGCCTGTTTCATCAGTCTCTGGGATCCTGTGGGATTTATTTGAGTTTGCATTGATTTCATGGCTTCACGCTGGCACCGGGGTTAAATCTACTTTGTCATCACATACGCCCAGACAGAGAAACATGACACCAGTGAAGAAGAGCTGGAGTCATGCTTTCTACACAGATTACAGGCTACTGAGAAGCAAAACATCTTCAATGAAAACCTATAGTTAAAGCTCATGACTTGCCAGAACAGCTCTGGCCGAACGACAAAAGACAATAACCACTGTAAATGTGTGAAATTAGATTCTGACACCATTTTGGTAGAAAACAATCAACTTTGGCTGCAACTGAACCTTTTGGTTTTTCACTTATTTACGCTTGCAAAAACATTTAAAGTTGATTTTTACTTTTTTTGCAAAGAAAATGTGCGATATAGCCTATTTTGGGTGGTTGCTATGTTGTTGCTAAGGTGGTTGCTTGACCGTTGATATGCAGTTGCAAGAGTGTTTTTTTATTAGTTGCTTAATGGCCGAGAGAAAAGAGTGAACTCTAAAGTCTTTACAATATTGTATAGCCTAAATACGGCATAGGGTGTATTGTTTTGTGGTTGCTAGGTTGTCCTGCGTGGTTTCTAGGGTGTTCTCTGTGGTTGTTATGGGGTTGGTAGATGGTTGCTAGGCAGATTCTGACTGGCCATGTTTAAAGATCCTATTTGAGGTCTTCATTTATTTATTTATTTATAAATGGACAAATAAATAAATGGAATTTTGTTTCTTTCGTGAGAAAGGAGAAAGTATCATTCAAAACTTTAATAAACTAATAATAATTTTTAATTAAATCAGTTACTGTGTAGTGAAAAAGAAGTGCACTTAATTCTATTGAATGTGCACTTGTTCAAATCTTAAAAATATATTTAAAACATCTGTACTTACCAGTGGTTCGGGGCCAAAGATCTGATGATGTAGAAGTAGGCCATATCTTGTATCATTGTATTGGATCCGTGCATTCGGTCTTAAAGTGTCATCAGCCCAATATTCCTGCTGTGTCTGTGTCATTAATTTTAATCAAACAACAAAATATAAAGAGAAAAATCACTTTTGTTGCTGTACCAAAGATTAATTCTATTTAATTTATAAAGTGAAGATTATGCAGTGTTATTTTACACTTGATTATTCAATATCTGTATTTGAAAAAATACTAATAGACTTGCCTGAAAATATAGCAATGTCATTTTTATCAAATATCCTGAGTCGTTTTTGGAGCTTGGTTTCAATAAAAGCTGTTATTTTTACTAATGCGGAAGTTTTGAGTTCTGAAACTTACAGGATATTTTTGTGGTACAATAACCTCTTGCATGTCAATTTGATTGCACTTAAGTGTCCAAAAACATTACATTTCAGTTTTAAGCACTTACAATCTAAAAAAAAATGCTGGGTTGTTTTAACCCAATTTTGGGGCAAATATGGACAAACCCAAATGTTGGGTTAAAAATGTAATGTAAAAATTTAACCCAACGGCTGGGTTTGTCCACTTGACCCAAAGTTCGGTTAAAACAACCCAGCATTTTTTAGAGTGTTCTTTTAAAGGTGCTATATGTAACAATTCTACTAAAATGAATCCTTTTTTTATTGCCTGTGTGTGAAGGGGTTGTAATCACACATTACAATGATCCACTTGTCGAGTTTTGCTATTACCTCTGAAGGCCAGTATTCCTATTTCTATGTGAAGTCTCCGGTCAGATTTACCGCGAAATCCAACGGATGTGACGTACATGCGCGCTCCCGAGCCCCTCTCCTTATATACAGTCTATTGTAGACGGTCAGGGAGTTACGTCCGGTTAAAGGTGCACGTTTTTTGGCTTATATCTCGGTCAATCTTTGATCAATATTCCCAAGACTCTAATCGTTCGTAGTGCTGGACGGGGCCTTTCGAACGAGCCCACCCACGAGGTCCAACTCGCCCGGCTCCCCGAGTTATAGCCGTTCGAAATCGGGGGTCCCAGCGAACGGCGATCCGGTAGGGAGCATCCCCGAGGCCCGCCACTCTAGCGTTCGGGCAAGGGTCCCCCTGGGACCTCCTCCCCCGAATTTGAGCTCTCTGGGTCTTTGCGTTCCAGAGATACGAGCGAATTCTTCTGAGATCGTGACGTCACCGGCGTCCGGTGGTTTTTGCAGCGCGCCCGATGGTTTTTTGCCAATATCTCCGCGAAAACACCACCAAAAACTATGGAACTTACGCGGTTCTTTTCAGCTCGACTAGATGGTCCCAACGAGCTCGGTGCTCACCAAATCCGTCTAGTATACGCCGAGATATTTGCGTAATAGACGGTATTGTCTATGAGTTCGAGCACGAGCGCTCTTGTAAAAATTGGTTGCAATCTGAAACATCACCGCTAGAGGCCGCTAATAGTTACATAGAGCACCTTTAAAGTGTATTATTTCCATAATAAGTACTCTTTTTAAAAGTATGCTTAAGTTCATTCATTTTAATGTAACCTCTGTTTTATATAGCAATGCTGTTTTGATGGCATGCCTAATAAACGCCACTGAACTGAAGCACCTGTTATATTAGCGCTGGCTTGTTGCTTCAGTCAATGTCTGTTTTGAGTTGCTAATATATCCACCGTTATCAGAAAAAAATGCTGTTCTGTCAGATCCGTGTTGAGCTGAAGGGACATTATTTGGCCGTGATGAAAGTGGCATGTGATATTTACACGTGTTGCCCCTGTTTCATGTCACTGGCAAAATAAGCGAGCCAGATTTCACCTTTGACTCTACTGATATTACCGCACGGGGTCCAGATGATGTAATACACTACTTATTCAGCATCCTCCGGGTGTTACACGTGACCCACCGACCCTCACTTTACCAACGTCTGCGGATTACAGTTCTCAAGAAGGAATGTGATTAAATGAGGTAATTAATTAAAATGTGACATGAAAAACAAATGTCCCACAAAGAAATACTGTCTCCAAAGAACTCAAGCTCACGACTAGTTTGTAACAATTACCATCGGCTCTCAGTAGAGCCAAATGTAATGATTTTTCAAGGAAAATTATGTTTAAAGCCCTGCTGACGGGGTGTATAATAAAGCATAATTAGAAATTAAAACAGCCTCTTTGAATGTAAATAGAGACTGGGAGAATGGGACAATGTGGTTTTCATTGCTGGGAACAACATATTTTAGTGAAGGAAACTGTGAACTTCAAAAACGAAGGAAAAAAAAAAAACGTGCTGGGATTCCAACAGGCAAAGACAATATTTCATTAGTTGATTTTGAGAGATGGAGTAAAACATGAATGATTGTTTTAATTTAAATAGGAATGCCCGACTGGATTGAATTAAGACCTTACTGTGATAATCTCTTTTAAAAATCAATCAAAAAGTCATATGTACTGCATCCATCACATCATTCTGTAGTGAGTTTGAAATGGTTTTGCACTAAGACAATTAAGCTTATTCTTTGGATTATGGCACTATTTATGTTATAATTAACATTATTAAGTAAAAAAATATTGTCTAATATACAAGTTTGTTTTATGACAGAAAACTGCTTGAGATTAGGGGTATGTTTACACGACAACAATGTACAAAAAATTTAAAAGTTTTTCCTTATGAGTTTTTCGTGTACAGATAACAATGGTTGTCAAAATGATCCCTGTTCACACGGATCTGCGAAAAAGCCTTTTTTTCAGAGGTTGATAATCAGTTTTTTACACATAATTGTATAAATAAATCAACCAAAACTTACTGGTCTTACTGGTTAAAAAATAATCTTCATTCTCTTCATTCACCCACAAATGCCATTCAAAATGTTCTCACTTTCTCCATTTAAACCCAGTTCAAACCAAGACTAAACCAAAACGCACAAGAATCTATACAGTCCAATGACAAACTGCAATGACACCGCAGACATCTGCTTAGTGTTTTCCGCGCTTCAAAGATTTATTGAGCTCTGTGTAGAGGAAAAAAAAAAAGAATGTTGTCAATAAATGTTCCCTGTCCAAATAAATCACCTCATTTGCAAACAACTTGCCCTGTAAAACATATATAGGGACACCATTAGCATTTATATAGGGGTAAAAAGGATTAAGAGCGCTTTAGATTCGCCTCCATTGATTTTCCTTGTGTGTTATTAGCTTTAGGATTAAAGTAGGTTGGAGAACAGGTGCCTGTGTGAAATGTGGGGCTGCTCCCTGTGTCACGGGATCTCTGGGAATAGGCATTTTGCAAAAGAAGGCCATCTTCACAGTTAAAGAGGAGCTCAATAGTCTGGCTTGGCCTGGTAAAAGACTGCAAGCGGCACGCTTGTCACTTTGGGGGTGCTCCCTCGGGACAGAATATAATTATGAAATGACAGGCCCGAGGCCAGATTAAATCCGCTTTGAAACTCCCCCTAATCACAAATCACACGGCAGCCAGCGGCTGTGGCTTCCCTCGGAAACTGTACCAAAAACCTTTCACTGGAAAAGGGTCAGGTTTGAAGGTAACTTGAGTGTATGAGCCTCCCCTACCTAGTTTTTAGCAGTTAGCCTTCAGTCTGTCGACAGGGTGGAAAGTCCATGGCTGCAGCCCGGTTAGCTTTCTCAGGCTACGTGCTAAATTTTCGCTGGTGAGGTGAAAGAATGTACTATATATGTTAAAACTAAGAATAAACTAACTTCAAGTAAAAACTAAACTACATCATAAAATAGCATCTTGATGCCTCAAACCACCTTCATAAACTGTTTGTGTTAGTATGTAATCATTAGCATGTAGCTAAATTCAGCTACCAATTCATTATTACTTAACATAAGCATGTTTTTCATAGAGGGAATGCTGCTGCCTTTGTGAAAAAGTATCAGTACATTGGTATACTTTTTAAAAAGATTACTTACTACAGAAATAAAATACTTTTAAAGAATATTAGCTGTCAAATTGATTAATCGCTTCTAACATACAAGTTTGTAGAATATTTTATGTTAGATGTTTAGATACATACAAACTGTGTTATGTTAGATTCGATTAATCAATTTGACAGCACTGAAATATTCTTAAGTGTGAAATGAATACAATGTTTTTGGACACTTAATTGCATGTTATTTACAAATAAATTAAAATGTATTATACATTTAAATGTATATTAAAAGCAATTACTTAGACTTAAGTAATTCATAATTACTTCTATCGTCCTTAAAATATGATTAAAATATACTGCCGAATGAACATTTATGGTAAAACTCTACTTGCAGATAATAATATATTGGTAAAGTATACTTTTAAGATTTTAAATACACTACAACAGCACATTCAATATAAGGTAACACTTTATTTTAAGGTGCTTGTAATAAGCAGTAATTAACAGTTAATAAGACACTTATCAGACCTTATAAGATGTATATAAGATGTATATAAGCACTAACTACTTTATATAAGGGTTAATTAAAGCACAAGACGAACCCGGAGAGGCAACTGAGCGGCCCCGGAGTGGTCATGACCCAGCTGGACCCAGGGGATGGAGTCTACACTCACCCTGGCTGTAACTGTCGTGAGGCTCGTTGGCGGCACGATTGAGTAGAGCGGGAAAAGTGAAACAAAGCGTCCTCAGAAGTTATATGAAGTAGTTAATGCTTATATGCATCTTATATGCATCTTATAAGGTCTTATATGTGTCTTATTAACTGTTAATTACTGCTTATTACAAGCACCTTAAAATAAAGTGTTTCCGGCCTCCCTGAAGGCGGGTTTCCATTTAGGGTGGTTATCAGGTAGTAGGACTCACCAGGCCTCCCTGAAGGTGAGTTCCCACATATGGTGGTTATCAGGTAGTAGGCCTCACCAGGCCTCCCTGAAGGTGAGTTCCCACATATGGTGGTTATCAGGTAGTAGGCCTCACCAGGCCTCCCTGAAGGTGAGTTCCCACATATGGTGGTTATCAGGTAGTAGGCCTCACTAAGCCTCCCTGAAGGTGAATTCCAACATATGGTGGTTATCAGGTAGTAGGCCTCACCAGGCCTCCCTGAGGGCTAAGTCCAAAGGACAGGCAACTGGACAGCTACCCTGACTAGCTATCAGGTAGTAGGCCTCACCAGGCCTCCTGGAAGGTGAGTTTCCACATTTGGCCGCTTGCTATCAGTTCAACTGGCCTTAGCAGGCAGCTTCTGAAGGTGAGCTTGCGCCCTGGCTCGACTAAAGTATTCATTCCCTGCTACTGGTTACCTCCCAGAGCCTCTTTTTATCCTGCCTACAGCCTGGTTTGCCTAACAGGCAGACCATGTGCTCCCCTCATTGAAGGTCACTATGAGTATGTGGACTCCTGAGTCTGGTCAGATGGCCGTTGGTCTCTCTTGAGGCCTCCCAGTTAAATCAGGCCTTAAGCCTTCTCATGCCTCCTCAGTGTTTTGAAACACAAACCCTAGGTAGATCTATGGATCAAGCAGAGAAGGGTCTGCTTGGGATCATGCTGGGTCATGCTCTCCGGGATACCCCGTCTTTGAGATCTGGGCCGAGTGGTTCACTGTCAGCTTTGCAGTCCCTCACATTGGATGCCTTATCTAAAGGCAAGTGTCCAGAGGCTCTGTCTTCGGACAGACAGGAATTTGACCAGACTGATGTATCCAATGTAAGTGACACCAGGCCAGGCCTTCCTGATGGCATTTCAGGTGAGTATGCTCCCCTGAAAGTGATTGGCTGGAGCTCCTTTGGGTTACCTAGCCACATTCCCTAGAAGGGACCCCCTCTAATTTGAAGCTGTGGTACCAGGCCCAGGTAGGTCTTTCAGTAAACAAAGTTTAGCGAGGTTTTCCTGTGAGGCTTATAGCTTGGGCTATGACCGTAGGGAATGCGGTCACTGACAGCCCAGTGTGACCTGAGTGTTTCTAGCATTTCATTTGGATTTGCTGGTTCTGACAGTTGTCACTGCCACTTGGCATGCACTCCCCTTGCATGGCAGCATGGGTATATTATTTCCTAAAGCGTCATTTTACGCAGTGCGAGTTCCCTTTCGAAAGGCAACGTCTCAGGTTACTGACTGTAACCTGTGTTCCCTGAGAACAGGGAACGAGCCTGCCTGCTCAACAGTCCCTTCAGACGATAAGGTGATTATGTTTGCAAGGTGCCCTTTTATACTTCCAGGTTGCACACTAATGATTCATGGGCTTTCGCCGGTCAATCTGATTGCCGTGATTTGATTGTGATTTCAGACACCTGTCAAGCCTGAGGCGTTCCCCAAAGCATCATATGACGCAGTGTCTCGTTCCCTGTTCTCAGGGAATATAGGTTACTGTTGTAACATAAGACTTAGCTGGTCTTGTTGCTTAGCTGGTTTAATGTTTTATGTTTTTTTTTAGCTGGATTTTATTTGAGACACATTGATTGTAATATTGTGTACTATTCAGGAAGTACAGAATGCAAATTGGGCGCAGCCAAAGGCTTTTAACATAAATTTGAGGTGACAACGCATTTAACAAATTCAAACTTTTAGAGCAATTGCCTTGTTTTTCTGACACACAACTTCACGAGGACAGAGAATGAGGCTTCTGAAGAACATACAACGTTTGATGTCATTATTTATGAACGCTGTTGGAAGGCTGGCTTGGTTTTGTCATCTGTTGGATGTGGTCCTGTCATAGTGGTAATGGTGGGCTATTCATGGCTTTACGATGTGCGTTTCAACCATGTGTTTCTTGAAAATCAGAAAGCTGTTCCAACACTACATATGCATAAAATATATTGCACGCTTAGAAAATGACTTATGACATAAACCCCACACTTTTAAAGTTTGCATTGAATGTTTAATTCTGACATTAAAGACAAAAAATAAACTGTGTGAGGCCATATGTGTATGCAGTTTGAAAATATGTCAGTTATATATTTTAATTGGCACATGAATTGACTTTTTACCGCCCAGTTGTGGTTAAACAATGATTATTTTGGGTTCCTGAACTTAATCTATGACAAGAGCAAGACAGAGCACTGCTTTTAATTTGGATTGCACATGGTTATCAATGACAGCAAATTTCCAAAGATGCAATTATGAATTAATTAGCTGCTTTGTCATTTCTACAGAATTAATTAACATTGAAAAGGAAGCTGATTTTCTTTTTTTCATACAACATATTCAAATAAACCGGTCATGGTGCCTGTTGTTCAATCATCCATGAGAGTGATTATTGTCAAACTGCCACTCATACAAGACAAGCAGGAGGACGTTAACAGACTTAATACAAATGTGTTTTATTGTAGTGGTATCATTTAACAAATAATGCTACTTTAAAACTATTATGTTATGGTTATGGTATTTGTTTTATTTGCATATTCATATTTTGAATAAATTGGTAAAATTGTGCAATACATTTGGCTATATTAACATTATTATGCGCACATTGTATGACTAATGTTGTTTTGTCAATTCTCATTACTTTTCATTCAAAGAATGTCTCGGAAATTCGCAAAAACAAAAAGATGTTGTGATGAAACAATTTCTGCCAGATAAAAACAAGATATGCTCCGCTTAAGGCGAGACACTACAGGTGAATAGGGTATTTTTTTTAAATAATAGATATCATCATGAAACTTTCTCAGTTGATTACTTATGCAAGTATATTAAAAAAAATGTATTACAAGTTTTTGAAATTTGTATGTTTAATTATGCAAATTAGGCATTATCTCGTTAAATATGCACAATTTTGCATATATTTTCGGTAGATAGATCTGACCATATGATAAAGCCAGGTGCAAAATTATTTTTTCATTTTGTTCACACACAAGATGAAAAAAGAATTTCAGAGGGATTTCAGGATATATGTGTCAGGGTTGGGTGCAGGTGACCGAAGACGAGGACACGGAAGCTTCAATATAATAGTTTTAATTAAAAAAATGAAACTTTCAAAATCAAACAAGAACAAAACTCCAGGAATTCAGGGTTAACACACAACCATACATTGACGACGATCGACAAACACTCAGGGAAAACACAGGGCTTAAATACACTGAACCAAACAAGATAATTAACTGAACACAGGTGATAAAACTGAACACAAACAGAGGAGCGGGAAAACTTAACAGGACTAAACCAAAAATCACGAAGACAGGGGGAAACAAGATCTCAAAACATAACTAAATACATCAAAACGTGACAGTACCTCCCCCCTCCCCGAAGGCGCGTCCTCGCGCCGTATAACATCCAAAAGGGTGGGAGGGTGGGCGCCCTGGAGGCTGACGAGGGCATAGTGCAGGTCCGGGAAGCCTCCAGGGCGGAGCAGGCTGTGGGCGTGGCCACGGCGGTGCAGGCTGTGGGCGTGGCCACGACGGTGCAGGCTGTGGGCGCGGCCACGACGGTGCAGGCTGTGGGCGTGGCCACGACGGTGCAGGCTGTGGGCGTGGCCACGACGGTGCAGGCTGTGGGCGTGACCATGGTGGAGCTGTGGGACCCTCGGGCGTCCAGGGCGGAGCTGTGGGACCCTCGGGCGTCCGGGGCGGAGCTGTGGGACCCTCGGGCGTCCGGGGCGGAGCTGTGGGACCCTCGGGCGTCCGGGGCGGTGCTGTGGGACCCTCGGGCGTCCGGGGCGGAGCTGTGGGACCCTCGGGCGTCCGGGGCGGAGCTGTGGGACCCTCGGGCGTCCAGGGCGGTGCTGTGGGACCCTCGGGTGGCCATGGCGGTGAGGACCCCTCGGGTGGCCATGGCGGTGCAGGCTCTTCAGGTGGCCACGGCGGTGAAGACCCTTCAGGTGGCCGTGGTGGTGAAGACCCTTCGGGTGGCCATGGCGGTGAGGACCCTTCGGGTGGCCATGGCGGTGAGGACCCTTCGGGTGGCCATGGCGGTGAGGACCCTTCGGGTGGCCATGGCGGTGAGGACCCTTCGGGTGGCCATGGCGGTGAGGACCCTTCGGGTGGCCATGGCGGTGAGGACCCTTCGGGTGGCCATGGCGGTGAGGACCCTTCGGGTGGCCATGGCGGTGAGGACCCTTCGGGTGGCCATGGCGGTGTTATTTTTCCGGGCCTCCGTGGATCTTTGGCCGGCCTCCGTGGATCTTTGGCCGGCCACGGCGAAGGCGTATAGCCCCCCCCCCAAAATTTTCTTGGGGAGAAGGACAGGTTCAGGAACGGGAACAGACTTGACATCAACGGGCGCTGGGTCAACGGGCTCTGGGTCAACGAGCTCTGGGTCTGGGTCAACGGGCTCTGGCGCTGGGTCAACGGGCTCTGGCGCTGGGTCAACGGGCTCTGGCGCTGGCTCTGGGTCAACAGGCTCTGGCTCTGGGTCAACGGGCTCTGGCTCTGGGTCAACGGGCTCTGGCTCTGGCGCTGGGTCAACGGGCTCTGGCTCTGGCGCTGTGTCAACGGGCTCTGGCGCTGGGTCAACGGGCTCTGGCTCTGGCGCATCATGGGACTCGGAACTGGACGGGGCCAGCACATCAGGGGACTCGGAACTGGACGGGGCCAGCACATCAGGGGACTCGGAACTGGACGGGGCCAGCACATCAGGGGACTCGGAACTGGACGGGGCCAGCACATCAGGGAGCTTGGGGCTAGATTCATGCTCTGGCGGGCAGGCAGCGGTCTGTGGCTGGACGGTCTCTGGCTGGACGGTCTCTGGCTGGACGGTCTCTGGCTGGACGGTCTCTGGCTGGACGGTCTCTGGCTGGACGGTCTCTGGCTGGACGGTCTCTGGCTGGACGGTCTCTGGCTGGATGTGGCTGACTTGAACCCCAGCCTCGGCAGCCTTCTTTTTGGCTAACCGCACTGATATCAGCGGGGGATCAGTCAAACTAGATATCATCCAGGGAGATCCAGGGACAGATCTGGTGGCAGTGCTGATGTGGTGTGCAGGTTCTGGTGGGCAGGCGATGGGCTCAGGCTCTGGCGTGCATGCGATGGACTCAGGCGCTGGCGTGCAGGTGATGGGCTCAGGGGCTGGTGTGCAGGTGATGGGCTCAGGGGCTGGCGGGCTTGGTACTGACTGGAGTGGGAGATCCTCCACGAGGTATGTGGATCCACACGCCCACAGTGTGTGATCCACGAACTCCAGGAAGGATAGATGGAGGTCCCTTACCAGAATTATCTGGGCTAGTGGGTCTTTCAGTCCACCCCAGAAACTCCTTGTAAGTTCCTCCTCATCCTGAGTCTCATCATCATACAGCTTTATGTAAAGTCCTGCATACTCTTCAAGTGAGCGTTCCTCTTGGAAGAGGATTGGGTTGTCGAAGGGGCTCACCTCTTTGTTTTTCCTCCTTCGGCCCATATTTTGATTTTTATGGTCGATCGTTCTGTCAGGGTTGCTGCAGGTAGCTGAAGACGAGGACACGGGAGCTTCAATATAATAGTTTTAATTGCAAAAATGAAACTTTCAAAATCAAACAAGAACAAAACTCCAGGAATTCAGGGTTAACACACAACCATACATTGACGACGATCGACAAACACTCAGGGAAAACACAGGGCTTAAATACACTGAACCAAACAAGATAATTAACTGAACACAGGTGATAAAACTGAACACAAACGAGGAGCGGGAAAACTTAACAGGACTAAACCAAAAATCACGAAGACAGGGGGAAACAAGATATCAAAACATAACTAAATACATCAAAACGTGACAATATGCTTTCATTACCTAGGAAATCAAAATATACTGTCCATAGCCTTAAAAAATCAATTCTCGCCATATTTTTTTATTAAAAAGTCACATAAATCAGGCCAGAAATGATTTATAAACAAATCCCTCTGAAAATATCTTCAGAATACTGCTAAGTGTATAACTGGAAAGTTTGGTGTACATAGGTGCTACACAGGCTGAGAAGTTTCTACTGGAGAATGACAAAATACTCATTTTGAGAAAACAGCATTTAAAGATTTGTAATGTAAAAATTAATACTTTTTTAGTGGAAACAACTATTTACAGACACAATATCTTATCAAATCATCAGCACCAACAATACAAACCAGCTAAATCACATTACAACTTATAACACAGCATTAATGGCCTTCAAATGAACAGAAAAAGAGTCAAAAACACACATCTAAATGTCAGAGCGTGTCACGTGATGCATCTGAACCAATCACGTTGTCAGAAATTGACACCAGCCAATGAGATTTCGGTTTTAGAGTTAAATGCCCATTTTACTTTCACGATTGGTTGCTGATAAAAAGGAAATGACCATATTTGGATCCGACAGCGTTGAACAGGAGAAAGAGAGCTTTCCAACGGTGTGTGTGATGACAGGGTGCAGATAGCGATCGCAGAGCAGCATGTTGATATATAACGACAACTTTTTGTTGAATTTAGGAGAAATCTACAGACGCAAATGGACAAAGTGTAGTAAAATAAACACCTAAATATGTATTTTGGAATTTTTTTCACCTCAAGTCTGAAAGAAGACATGTTATTGAAGACAAATATGCCAAAATCTCAAAATTGACCAGTGAAAAAAAAATGATGTTTTTGCCTGCCGTGTCTCGCCTTAAGTGAGGGTATAAGCAAAGAAAGAAGGCACTCAACTCCATCTTCTCCCTATATCCTTTCAAACCATCAGGACCTTCAAGGTCTGGTCAGATCACGTCACGTTGTCTCCACATCTGGTTCCAATCCACTGCAATTAGCCAAGCTAGCTTGGGAATGTTGCACTCTCTCACATTTTGAACCTTCTTTCTATGTTTCGATGTATCTCTGCCCATCTTTCTCTTTGGCTGTTTATGCACGTCTCTCAGACTTTACACATATTCACAGTTTCCTATTATTGTAACTGTGGCTGTAGTCTAGCCTGAGGTTACAGTAAGAAGGGGCCATGAGAAAATATTGTTTTAATCGACCGTAAAATTTAACCATAAATATCTTTGTTTTGTTTTTTATTTCCATCCAGCAAATTCTATTTTTATCTCATTCTGAAAGAAAAAGAATCAGAAGGATCAACCAGCATCTAACTTATGCCCACCCTGACAATGTATGCTAACTATTGCTATATTTGGAGTCAGATATTTGAACCAACTTCTTACCATACAGTAAGTATTAAACATTTACTATTTATACCATACTATAATAATCCCATAGTCTTGACCAGAATCTAGAGACAATCTAGACTTGGGGGCATTAGTAAGCAAAAAACTAGTAATGACCCACTCTCAGAACACCCTAGCTTAGCAACATATTAAATAACATTAAGAACACCTTAAGGCCAATTTATACTTCTGCGTCGGTGTGCGCGCGGTAGGTACGGCGTAGCATACGCACAGACGCGTACCCCTCGCCGTACCCTTCGCCGTAACCTGACACCTCCTCAAAAATGTAACTACGCGTCGCGGCGACGCGGACCGCAAGATCTGTGATTGGTCGGCTTGGTAGCATCGCGTTTCCTCCTATGCATTTCTGGCGTGTTCTTCTGCACCACCCACCCATAAATTATAAGTACAGCGAAACTGTTAAAAAAACTTACTGCTTTTCCACCTCGATAAGCTCCAACTCCAATGTGATCCGCTCTCTTTCAATCGCCATTGCTTGTAGTAACCTAAACCCAAAACAGTCGCGAGGAATCTTCTTCTTCTCTAGGTACCGCGTGGAATCTAAACACAGTGGAACTTTAAAACCCTCCGCCGCCAACTAGCGTTTCGGCGCTGTACTGCAGAGCAACGCAGACCTAAACGCAGAAGTATAAATGCTCACGACGGCATCGCCTACGTGCGTAGCCTACGCCGTACACTACGGCGTACACTCGACGCAGAAGTATAAATTGGCCTTTAGCCACGCATCAAAAACTCTGACAACCACCCAGAACGAGTTCAACACTCAGAAAACCTAAGTGCCACATAAATACCCTGACAACCACCCAGAACAAGCTAGCAACTGCTAGGAAACATGCTAACACACTAAGAAAACCTTAGCCCCCCATGGAAAACACCCATTGAATAGAAACCCTGACAACCAGCCAGAACAAGCTAGCATCTGCTAGCAACATGCTAATGTAATGGAGTCCAGCTAGTAAGAGCTGTGCAAGTAAATCCTCACTCCCCTAGCACTAGCAACTGATGCTAGAAACCGCTGTCTTTATCATACTTGTTAGTGGAAACATTGGTTTGAATCCCGCTTGGAGCTGGACAAGTAGAACCAGAGGGTCCACATTGGTGCAGTGACCCAGATGGGAGTGATGTTTAAGGGGGTGAGTGTATCGGAGGCTAGCTACGTAGTAATAGCTTTGCATTTAAACCTCACTTCCCAGGCATCAAGAGGCGCGCTAGCAACTGACGCTAGAGGCTGCAGTCTTGTTATCGTGCCCACGTCCCATGTTGGAAACGCCTGTTTCAATCCAGCTTGGAGCGGTGCGAGTAGAATCAGAGGGAATCACTTAAGCACTCAAAAAAACCAAGCATCACATTAAAAGGCCTGGCATCTGCCCAGAACAAAGTAGCAACTGATAGCAACATGCAAACACTCAAAACACCTTAGCAACTAGCATCCATAGCAAATGGTTTTAAGTTTTGCTTGAACAAGCACATTTTCTTTAGAAAATGTAAAAAAAAAATGTGTTCTATCTTGTCTAGCATGTATATAAAAAGGAAACTCCCTATTCAAATGATATTCAAAACATAATAAATACAGTAATTACTGTTTCAAGCTACAGAACAAACAGATGCAGTGGTCTACAGTATTATTTAGATATGTATGCTGATGCCAAATGCATGCAGACTTGGCGGTTGGTTTTTCACTGTTGTCGTGTGATTTTCTTGGTAACCATAGAATAATCATCCAAGAAACCATATTTTAATTCCTCTATAAAATGGCTCCTTTACCCACTGTTTTCTCTGCTGGGTCATACATCCATGTCTCTTTGAAACACTCATACAAATCGAAAGAAAATAAAACCAGGTCTGGAACGGATGTTAAATATGTTCTTTGGGTTTTATGTAAGCCACATCACATGTTCAGCAAATCCACAACTAGCTTGTCTTGTGAAATAAGAGGTCAGAAGTTTTAAAAAGTTTTCAAATCAAATACTAAAAAAACTGCGTAATGCTTTCATATTGCTGAAGATGCAATGTATCTGTCAGACAAAGGACCTGAGGAACATGACCTGTGACGGATATGGTATACATGCTCAAATGCTTTAGTCTCTCTAATTTCTACTAAATAATAAATGTGCTGATCTCCACATTGTCCTTTTCAATTGCTTTTGAATGCACCAAAATACCTTTGACTTTTATAATCAAAATTATCAGCTGGATGACAATAAAAAAAATCTAATCTCTCATCTATTAGTTATTCGTCATTTGGCAGATGCTTTTTTCCCCCCAGAGCATCATACAGTTCTCTTACAATACAGACAATCCCCGAGAGCAATGCTGGGGTTAAGTGCCTTTCTGAAGGGCACAGTGGTAGTCGGGGAACTCTACAAGATGACAACTCTACAGTTCACAGGTCAGCCTCCCCAGGGTTTGAACTTGTGACCTTCTGGTAACCAGGCCAGATATGCAACAGAATAGTTAACATAAATTTTTTAATTCTGTCACCATCCCTAATGTTGCAAGTTTTCTGACTTACTTTCTGCCATGGAAAATAAAAGTGGCCAGGGGAAAAACCTTTATGTCTTTATTTGTCATAAACTTGCATTTAATGAAAAGTTTGATGGCATTTTCTTTTCATAATACCTCCGTATAATGCTTATAATAACGTGTTTATAAGTGCAGCACTGCTTCGTTTATGTAACCTCTATAATTCTGCTGTTCCACAAGCGCCACCTTTTGCATATTCGCCTATATTTGACCCATATGTCTACACAGCATACACAAATTTTAAATGTTAACTTATGTATCAACAAGATACATTTTGACAATTGGCAGGAAGCAAAAAGAAAAATTGGCATTAAATACCGTTTATCTTAAGGCACCCCTGCATACCTCAGGTCATTATCAATCCGGGACGTCATTCACTACCCTCCCCCATTTCAATCTATTAATTATAAACAATACAACAATATATCAAATAATGTCTGTTTCTCTTTTTTTTTTTAAAAGTGTATAGGGTCACTTGCGACCCGAGGTAGTGTAAGTATTTCTTTTCTGCGCAACAATAATTGAATCTCTGATGACTCAACAAGTGGAATTCACCTTTATTCCTCAGGGTAACAATGTCTTTAAGACAATGATGAAGTGACGATTCATTCATAGTTACTGGAGGGAAGAAAACAAAAGAATAGGAAGCTGAAAGCGATCAAAATATTGATTTTGAAAATTTTAAAAATGAGCTCTGATGAGGACAGTGATGATGATAAAAAAGCATCTGCTCAAATCGGACACTTCCAAGCTCCAAAAGATAACAAAATATGCTTTATTTTATTCCTCTGAAATTTGTATTAAAATTTCGGGACAATTTTATACTATTGCGGCAGATAGAGATCAATCCGTGTTAGATATAGATCTGGGTCGCTAAAGACCCGAATATTTAATAATAATTATAATTGGCGACACATTCGATAAATAATAACTTTTTTCTTGTAACTATACAGTATATATCTTGTAATTGAGACTTTATATCTCATGATATGGCTTTATACCTTATAATTACTTGTATATCTCACATTTGCAACCTGATTTCTTATTTAATATGTTATTTTACTTTACTGTTATTGTATGAATACGAGCAGCCTGTAGAATTTAGAATACTTCAAAAGTTCTGCTTTTGTGTTCCATGGAAGATACAGGTTTCGAATAACGTAGTGTGAGTAAATGATGACAGAACATAGAACTACTTCTTTAAAAACTACATCACCATTTCAATGTGCAGTTTACATACATACACCCCTCCCTTTCCTCACCACGCCTTTGTGCACAGGAAAAAAACGTTCACGTGAAACGTAATCATCCATCTACAAGCGAGGCCTGACCGTGTTTGTTTACTTTCGACTGACGGGACTGAAAAACACAAGAAACCACTCTCGCTTTCAAAGCCAGCCAAAGGTACACGCTCTCTCTTTTAAAGTGCTTTGTAATTTACTATGGAATTTGTATATTTGTACAACACCAGTAGCCATGGGCTCAGAGCATAAATGATGCATAACCAATGCATTCGATCTAAAATTAATTAGCAAGGCGCATAAAAAGAGATCCGTTTGCCAAGGTAAATAGTGCAAGAGACCATTGCAGCAGCTGTGACTTCTTAACACCTTTTTTCCAAGGAAGATTAATTGTTAATGCGAAGCCTTTAGGCAATGAAACTGCCCGCAGCAGCCCTTGACGTGCTTCCAAGCGCTCATTGTCAAGGTATCACTCAGGTTTGAAGGAAAAACACACAATGGCTCAAAAAGTCTCCATCTCTTCCTACCATTACTGAAGAAAAATTGGAGAAAAATAGCATTGCTTACATTTGACACTGTGGTTATATTTGACAGCTCTGTGTGCGAGGCCTTCAGTCGAATTTGTATATACAATCGAGCACCAGATTCTTCCAATCTGTCACCCTTCACCCACATCTATGATCTTAAAATAGGAAAATGTCTGGAACATTTTTCCGATGTGCCATACTGTATAATCTCCTACAACAGGAGTCAAATCATCTTAGCAATCAATTGGGGAATCGCACAGGCGTGAAAATCACTTGCCCTGAGTGGGCAACTCCCATGACAATTAATCACCATCCTTAATTAAAAATGCTAATGTGGAATTTTTTTTATTAGTATATGACTCCTCTCTCTGGCCTGTAAAAGCAGCTGTATGAGGGGAAATATAAGGGTCTTTTTTTTTTTCAACTATATACAGTTTTAACCTTGTGGACTTTTATAAAATAAAGTCAAAAACGTATTTTCCAGGTGGAAATTACGTTACCGTTTTATTTTTAAATAAGTGTCCAACACGTTTGTCTAATTTCAAATGTAATATTTTATGTATCTTACAGTACAATAATATATTCACACTTAATAATTTACATAATTTGATCAATTTAATCATTTAGATACATTATTTCATTTACATGATAAAATGACAGACTAATTGGAAATGTTGCACAACTAGAATATTTTTTTTCACAAGTAACATGTAAATATTGTTCGCTGTGGCGAAAAGTAGTACACATTTATATTTCTACATTTGAATTATTTTTCCACAATAAATATTGAAAATTGTTTATTTTTCTCTTGTGTATGTCGTAATTTTTACATGTATTAACATTTTTAAGATTGGATTCTTGGAAAAGTCTGGGTTTGGGACAAGTTTAAAATAATAAAATCAATAATTGCTTTTAAAAAGTAGCAAAAATGTGTAAAAAGTGTTTAAAAAAGTGTACTAAAATGCATACAATATTCATTTTGAGAGTGTTTATACATCTTGCAAGGCAACATCGACATTGAAATCAATCGAATTGCACCATTCTCTGATATACTGCAAAACCAAGTCCGTCAGATCATAATTCAGCTACAGCACATTGGAATCTCGCTACAAAATGACATCCGTATACTGGTTTAACTTTCAACCACAACCTCCAAGACCACAAGCCTGTCAGTTACAAGCACATTTCCATGTCATATAATAAATGTAAGGGTTCTTGATGGACATAAATATCTGTGAGTCAATGAGACATCAGACTTTTGCCTTGATCTGGAATTAAATTACTAATGACGCTGCAACAACCTCCAAGTAGGAGAATATGAGTTATGATGACAGAATATATGTACTTTAAACTAAGGGCGCTTACTAAAGAAACATCTAATAGTGCATTTGGCTGATAGTGATGCATATGATTTTGGTCGACATGACGTTTTTGCTTTCCTAACCGTTTTTTTTGTTATAAACGCATTTCCAAATAATGGTTCTTGATGGACATATAAATCTGTTAATCATTGAAACAAAAGACTTGCGCAAATTTTGGATGTGTCATCGTTTTCATCAAGCCAGATCTGCCACAAAAAATAACACCCACGTGAAGATTAACCACAACTGCTTTGAACACCAATGTGTGTTTTTATTCTTCAGCCCGTCACTGTGTCAAAAGCTGTAAGATATTTGATTGGAATTGATTTTTTCCACTATTTAATCTCTTGGAGTTGTGTATCCTGGTGTTCTGGAAGCTTTTTATCACGTACCACTTCTTGTGAGCTTTAGCCTCAGATTCCAATAGTTATTAAAGTGCCAAACAAATGCAAAACTAGGAAGACTGAGAATTAATTGATCAAATGTGAAATCACAATTCATGTAAACTTTTACAGATGTGGACCGCTGAGTTACCAGAGATTTAAATGTGTTTTTTGGTTGCTTTTATCAGCAAATTGACTGAATTAATTTGGTTTTGTTGATGACAATTATTTTCTCAGTTGCATTTAAGTAGCCTCGTGAGACCATCCTGATCTCGCGAGCTTTCAAGGTTTCACTCGCAGATCAGTCTGGATACTTTCCGTTAAAGAAAATTTGGGAGCAGTTCACCAAACGAACGTCCAATCAGCGTTGGCTTTGAGGCGGGTTGAGGTGTGACGCAACGAGAAGCGCGACAGTTCAGCCTGAAATGGTGCCTTTTATTCGCAAATTGTAGTTACATAAACGGCAAATATCCTTTGCCGACATGTTGCTTATTTGCAGTGATGCCGGTAACGCGTTACTTAGTAACGCGTTACTCTAATTTGACCACTTTTTTCAGTAACGAGTAATCTAACGCGTTACTATTTCAAAACCAGTAATCAGATTAAAGTTACTTATCCAAGTCACTGTGCGTTACTATTTTTGTCATTTTCCTTAGTAAAAATATATATTTATTTCTTCTTGCATCTCGGGGAGTGTGCGCGACAAGTCACGTTTTCAGCATGAGGTTCACGTCACGTGTACGTACCACGCAGCGACACAAACGTAAACAACAATGGAGGGAGGAGAGAGATGCGCTTTTTCTAGCTGGAAATACAGTCACTATTTTGAGTTTGTGTCTGTCAGCTAAAGATGGCAACATTAAGGTCCGTTGTAACTCTGTGCTGGTGGCGACAAAGTGTTATCTACCTACAGAAACACTTCGTCGAATTTGAAAAAACATATGGAGTCGCAGTACCGCATAGTCAAACTTACGCCCGTTTCACACATACTTGTCTCCGTCTGCAGTGCATATTTTTTCCCGTACCCATGTTAACAGGTTAGAGCTTTCACACTGCACGCGGGTGCGGTCCGTCGATCCGTTCCAGGTGCGTGAGTATACAGCAGTGCAGAGATCGTTTCCGCACCAAGTCTATTTTTGCTGTGCTGCACCGTGCTGAATTAAAGTGTCAGCGCATTGTTCACATTAAAATAGACATAGATTGACAAGAAATTGTATTAATTTCATCATATACGCAAAATTACAGTTAACGTGTTCTACAGTTACTAAATTACAGGGTCAAGAAAAACAAAAAAACAATATATATTTTATAAAAACAAGTATTTATATTAAGTGAAGTCAAGAAAGACTGTTTTTTTCAGGAAATAGTTTTTAAGTTCAACTTTAAATGTCAGGAGATAGATTGTTGATATTACTGTTAAAAATACACTTCCAATAAAGTGAGTGTTGGCAAAACCGGTTGTCATTTTTATGTTGAGGTGGCGGGGGTGTTGTCGGCAACTGCTGAATGTAACTAATAAAAGTAACTTGTAAAGTAACTTAGTTACTTTTAAAATCAAGTAACTTGTAAAGTAACTTAGTTACTTTTAAAATCAAGTAACTTGTAAAGTAACTTAGTTATTTGCTGAGCTAACGAGCCTTTACCTGCAGCAGCAAGAGTAGCCTGGCTTGTGGTTGTGTTTTCGTCATCGCTCTGTTAGTACGTCATATGCTTCGTTGATCTGATTGGTTGATTTGGCCCGTCTATCACCAACATAGGCCAATCAGCTAACCAGTATTTTCGCCCCTTACCAAAACTACTTCAACGGAAGGTTTCCAGATGGATATGCGGAGCAAATCCATCTGGCGGAGTCAGGTTAGCATTTTAGGGCTGTGAAATGGTTAAACGTGATTAATCGCATCCAAAAATAAAAGTTTGTGTTTACATATTATGTGTGTGTGTATTGTGCATCCTTATTTTGTATATTTAAATATACACACATGCATGTATATATTAATTTGTTTTATATGCATTTATAAAATTTTTATAAATTATATGCAAATGTATACAGTATATACATGCAACACAAATATATTATGTAAACACACAGTTTTATTGTTTCAAACTTTTTATTTTGGATATGTTGATCCAGAAACATGTCTTACTTGGCAAAATCACGGTGACCGGTGTAAATGAGAGGTGCATGTATGCGAGGACATTTTTTGACGTATTATCTGAATGATACATCCATTTAGCACATCAAAATAAACATTTTCAAATATTGATAAAAGTTGACAGACTAATTTATACCACAAGCATTGTTTATTGGCAAGTGTATCTGTTGGTAACATGAAACAAATATGACTTGCTCCCAGGCATTGACCTTCTAGCTCCCAAACATTAGCCCTTTTTACCAACTTAGAGTCCAGTTGTCTGCCCTTTCTTGCCTTTCACATGGTTTTTACACATTGTAAAGTAAAAAAAAAAATCAAAAGTGGAAAGCCGTACCCCCTGCTGATCGCACTAACAGCTGTTTCTTATTCCAATGAAAAGTGTGAAGTGACTGGTGTTTACATTGCTATCTGCAGATATCACTGACACAACCAGAACACATCTAGAATGAAAGAATGTGGAAAGCCCCTGACGTAAAAAAAAACATTTAATAAATCGCAGCAGAAATTTTAGACATAACAAAAAATTACATGATGAGAGCTATCCATGAATGTACTTATTGTACACTCACTATAACCATAAAGTCATTATGTTTATATAAATATATAGCATTAGTGCTAATTCACATTTCTTGATGTAGTTACTGATAAGGTTCCATTTAAGACTGTCTGTACACTACACTTCTGTTCTAAAGTCTGTACTTTTTTTTTTAAATACGTCTCTTATTCTCACCAAGGATTCATTTATTTGATCATTCATACAATTTAAAATATTTTTTTTCTATTATTTTAATATTTTGTATACTGTAATTGACGTCTGTGATGGTAACAATAAATTTCCAGCAGCCATTGCTCCAGTATTTTTCAGTATTTGTTGTTGAAAAGAGCTCCAAAGAACAGCATTTTGTTAAAAGTAAAGTAATGTATAATGTTACAAAGGTGTTCTGTCCCTTTTGTTCAATTTAATGCATCCTTGCTGAATAAAAGTATACATTTATTATATTTATATCAAATGCAAATTCATGTTAAATAAACATAACATAAAAAACAGTTCTATTTAGTTTTTTACATTGACAAACGTATTAATTGTCTATTTATTAAAACAAAGTATAAATCTCATCAATCTCATAGTGTTTTAGGCATTTTTACATTTATTCAAAAATAATATCTGAATGTAGTAATGCATTTTTATTTATTTGTTAACTGATGTTCAGCTGTTCTTTTTTATTCTTTTTAATCCTTTTAATGTTCTTTTTAAAGGTCCCGTTCTTCATGTTTTTTTGAAGCTTTGATTGTGTTTACAGTGTGCAATATAACATGTGTTCATGTTTCGAGTGTAAAAAAACACAGTATTTTTCACACAATTTGCTTATCTGTAAACCGCTGTTTTCACTGTCCAAAAAACAGAGATGGTCCTCACTGCAGAACATGAAATCCACAGGGAGGAGTCGGATCTAAATCCAACTCCTCCCACCTTACATACCTAAACCTACCCAGCTCCACCCCCTTATCCCTAAACCCACCCCTAAACCTACCCAGCTCCACCCCCTTATCCCTAAACCCACCCCTAAACCTACCCAACTCCACCCCCTGATCCCTAAACCCCCCCCCTAAACCTACCCAACCCAACCCCTTAATCTGGATCCGACTCCGCCCCCCGGATCTCGTGTACTGCAATGAGGTGCTACTTAAAAAAAACAGCCCGATGACTTCCTTGTTCTATGATGAAGTCCCTCCTTCAGAAATACCTAACGAGTTCTGATTGGGCCAGCGGTTCCTGTGTTGTGATTCGACAGCAGCTTATCAAGGTCACGCCTCTTACCATAAATTGGAGATGCATGCGCTGATTGTTATTGTAAAAATGTCAAACATATTACCTTATCAATTTAAGCCGGAATCAGACCCGGAGAACATAGATGAAGACAATCGATTAGAACCTGTTCGACTTTTGCAGGATGTTTCACAGTGGTAAGCTGTTTATTTAGTAGTTTTTATACTTTTAATTGGTTAAATTGTAATGTTAAAAGTTACAAACCATTATAAAAGCTTGTGGTTTTGTCCGTCTGTCGAATTAACGATGGTCTTGTTGAATTTTTAAAATAAGTCCATTGTTTATTCCTACCTTAGTTACACGTGTGCACGAGTTTTGATTAGTAATATATGTTTTATAGGGTTACATGTGGTAACAATAGATATAATCAACAAATAATTTAAACTGATCATTACAAACACCATCAATCGATGGTGTCTGGTTGATTTACTACACTTTTTTAAAAAGTTTGTTGGATTAGTTTCAATTCCCATCTAGTTTACAAAGCTAAACAGTGTTGCACTTTGTGTAATGAGTTACAGAAACTGTTAAACACACTAACTTAAATAATAAAATACACTTATCGGTTGTGGTCCATAAACAACGCCTTCTCCAGACAAAGAGGGAACTGCTCCATCTTTCAAGAATAATATTTGTGCGAATCCGGCATTAAACTGATTGAGATTGAGGAAGCTGTCCTCGGCAAAATGTGCTGCACATAGTTTTAATTGTGGATTATATTTTTCGGGAACCAAGTTAAACATAAATTGTAACCATTGATCTCTAAGCACAGCGTCACTGGGAAGGTCAAACAAACGTGAATTGAATCCGGCATGAAAATAACAGCGACAAACACACTCTACAAACAAAACTCTTCCTCTTCTCCGTGGGAGCGCAACAAGACCATGCCCCTTTTTTTGTGTATTCCTGTGGGCGGAGATTAGTCAAAAAACTGTTCTAGTTACGTCATTAAAAAAGGAAGTAGAGGGATGTAGTCCAAACCGGCCGTTCGCTGTAGGCTTTGAAAGGGGACTTCTGTTAAATAAAATTTCTTGCTATATAGGCATTGAACTTTGAGCTTTATAATTTTACAGGTATTATTTATGCTCTAACAGTAACATTACACACTAACTAAAGTTTGAAAAATGGAATCGCGAAGAACGGGACCTTTAACTTATTTTTGGATTATCAGTCAAGATTGTACACATTGGTCACAGACACGAAGATGTACCTTCAATTTCCCAAAGCTGACTGCTCACTAAAAACCTCCAGTCATAATTTTAAGATTGATTTTGACATTACAAAGTGGTTTACAAATCTAAGCAGGTGTTGTTTCCTTGCTTTTTAATTAGTCTTCCCCTTAACACCATTGTTTTGTTCATTCAGTCTGATTCACAAACACTGAACACGCACGAAAACAAGAGGATTTATCGCACAAACAATCAAATCTAATCATTGCGCGATTGAGGCATTACCTCCTCTCACGTGACTTTCCCCCATTAATTCTTGATTACCCCCCACTAAACCAACTGCACACATTAGGGGGTCTGTTAAAAGTCAATGGGCTCAGGGGAGGCAAGAGAAATGCGACCTGCCACTATAACTCTACCTGCAGGTGTCACTGTTGTGCAGGTTACTTTAGAAAAACGTTTTCATGTCACATTTGTATTTGAGTTTCATTTTTGTAGGAGGCACTGCCTCCAGAGGCAAATGCCCCTGACACACAACACACACACACACACACACACACACACACACACACACACACACACACACACACACACACACACACCACACCACACACACACACACACACACACACACACACACACACACACACACACAACCCCACTAAAAAAAGGTCAATATATAAATTACAACAAAAAAATTAATGATGAAAAATTGGTTACACTTTATTTTGATAGTCCACTTTAGACATTCTACTAACTTAAACTTTTCAACTAGCCTGCATGTCAACTAACTCTCACTAGAGTATTAATAGGCTGTAGTAGTCTGTCAGTAGACTGTTTTAATGTCTAATGTGGACTATCGAAATAAAGTGTAACCTATTACATTGTGCCACAGTCATGCTTAGTTTCACTCTCTTGTTTAGTTTCTAGTCATGGTTTTCTTTGTCTCTGTTTTGCCTCATTTCTAGTTCCTTGTTAGATTTCATGCAGGAAAGAGCATGGAGCAGGGAGATCACTCCCTCGAGGACTACATGAGGGAATTTCTAGATCTGGCGTGCCTCACCCACAACCCGGACCTCTCGCTCTGTGTTTTTTCCACACCGGGATCAGTGAGCAGCCCAAGGCATGCCTGCCCATGGAAGATCCCAGGGGGAGCTTTGCAGAATATGTGGAGTGGGTTCTGGTGCACTGCAATTCACCTTTTACAATCTGCCTTAATGATGAGGACATTGCCAGCCTCAGAGCCCAGCCAACCATCAGCCATGCTTCCGCATAACAGCCAGAGCCCACCGCTGACTCGGAGCCCAAGCCCGCCATGAAAACAGAACCAAAGCAACCGCCATAGGCTACTTTCCTCCCAGAGCCCAAGCCCACAGTGGAGTCTGTCCAGCTGTGTGAGCAAGCAACAGCGTCTGTCACGGAGGGCATATTAGTGGAGTTCGTTGGCATGAATTGGAGCCCTGCCCTCACTTGCTGAGGTTAGTATTTGAGTTGGTTTCTGGAGGAATTATTATGTGATGAGCTGGATGAAGAGGTGTTTGCTATGCTACAATCACAGCTGGTCCCATCCAGTTCCAAGTTATCTCAGTCATCGCTGGATGAGTCCAGTTCCAAGTCGTATAATTCATAAGTGGTTAAGCTCAGTTCTGAGCAGCCTTTATTGCCACTGATCCTGCCCAGCTCCAAGTCTCCTTCATCACCACTTCATCACCACCCAGCTCCAAGTCTCCTTCATCACCACTGGTCCCACCCAGCTTCAAATCTCCCACTCAGCCTCTCTCTCCTGCCTCCTCTGCCTAGGCAAGCTAGTTACTCATCCCGCCTCCACTCGTCCCGCCACCCCTCGGCTCCTCCTCTGGTGGCTCCACTCTGCTGCTAGGATCCGCCTCAAGCCTTGTGGTCTCCAGCTCTGCATTAGTCTGCGGATCCCTCAGCTCCACCTCAGGCCTCCAAGCCCCGGACTCTACCTCGGCCTTCCGACTCATTGGCTCCATTGTGGCTAAGAGTGATGGCTAAGAGTGATGCCATCCACCTTGGCCTTACAAGTCAACAGCTGTGCCTTGACTCTCCACCCCTCTGTCTCTGCGGGGCTCCTCCTTCTCTTAGGTAGTTCCCTTGTCCTCACTCCCACCGTCTCCAGCCCGGTCTGCCAAGCCCACGTCTCCACCTCGGTCACGACCAACTGCAGCTCCACCGTGGCTCTCCAGGCCTTCAGCATCACCCTGTGTCTTCAGATCCGCCTTGGTCTCCACCTCCACTGGCTCCACCTCATTCTATTGTCTCCCTGGTTCCACCTGGCCTCTCCACCAAGGCTCAACCATGGCTCGTCCCACCATTGTCTCCTCTCTGGTTCCTCCGGTCATCGTTGACTTGATGTCTCCCTCTGAATGCTTCTCGTACTCCTCTAGAGCCCCTCGCTCCATTTTTTTAATCATGGTTTTCTTTGTCTCTCTTTTACCTGTTCTATTTCTTTTTTAGTCATGGTTTCTGATTAGTACACACGTTCCCTGTTCTGTTAATGTTCTTCCTTTGATTATTTAAACTCTCCAATCTCCTCTGTTTATGGTCTCTCATCAACATTATGTTGTTATGTGTATGCTAGCCTATCGCTCCATTGAAGGTGAAGGCTCCATCCATTGTGTTCATTGAAGGTCTATTACATTATTAATTTTTTATCATTCGTCTCTCTGGTGGACTTTTGTACACTCTGGTACATGCACCCCCTGATGCATCACGGTAAATTTGTTTAATTATTTGTATTATATAAAGCACAATAATATAAAATATAAAAAGACAATGATGTGAGATTTTTTTTTTTTTATGTATTAAATAAACTCATTAGTTTACTAATTAGTTAGTAAACTCACAAGTGTAAGTCTGGTTGTGAAGCTTTCGAAATGACACCTGGTTCAAATCCCAACCAAATAACAATTTAATAGACTAAACAAAATTGCAACTGAAAATGCAGAAAACATGAGTGTCAAATCAGAAAGGAAGCATTTAATAGCAGCATATTTGATTTGAAAGCTAAAGCAGTGAGCAGAATATTTAATGAATTACAACTTAAATTTAGATCAGTTACCCTTTCCCCCTTGATGGCAGGCTTTGTACTAAGATTTGCCTGATAAACTGCAGTTCAAAGACCAACGGCACGACCACACTAGTATTGTCATTCCAGGGATGCATATTTTGCAACGCTGGTTTCCGAGGCTTCTGACTGTTCCCACATGTCTGGAAGAGAAGGGCGGCACTACCGCTGGTCATGTGGGTTAATGGTTGCTTTGGAGTGGATCTGCCAGAGCGAAAGTCTCTAACTGTCTAATTGCCCCCATGTGCGGAACATCAGGGCGTATGCCATTGGGCACAGGGAGCACAAGGCCCCCCTGAAAAAGGAGCTGATGCATTGGCAATCAGAGGCTGGAAACTACACAGGAGAATAATCTCTTCCAGCTTTTGGGGCAATTCGGCAGTGCGGGGTCGATGCCTCATTTGTGCAGGTCACAGGCAGTAGGGTGGTATAGATAAAGTTTGTGGCCTTCTAGGACAGAAAACCTGCCATTCAGTTATAAAACAGGGTATTTCTTCAAATTGGCCACTTTTGGCCCTGTAGGTTTTTAGAAAGTAAACTCCCTTAAAACACGTTTGATAGTTACTTTACTTATAGTTACTTTACTTGTAAATGTAATTGTTTATTTAATTAAAACTATCTAGAAATATACAAAATAACTAAGTTTACAATTAATCTAAAATAAAAATGTAAACTAAAAATATAAAAATAAAAGGCAATTCAAAATATAAATAAGTACAATAATAGTAATAATCAATAAATCATTATCACACATAAAATATACACGTTTGACTGCTAGGATGGACAAATTAGTGTTACGTTACCATTTGAGTCCCAGTTTGATGAATGGTTATAGGATGATTTGAAAATTAGTAAGGTCAGGCAAAAACTTTTGTCAATAATCTTAATTTTTGGAAGACCAGTATTCTCATATGGTGTGAAACAATGTTAAATCTGGAAATGCATTTGGGGTCGCTGTCTGTTTGAAAATTCTTCATTCCCTAATGGTCTCAACTCAACTTTTATTGTCAGAGTTAGAATCCTAGAGGGATTGTTAAAAGCCATATCTGATTAGTGTGTTTACACAATTACAGAGCACATTAGTTGTGACATATGTAGACGGTCATCAGTTTAACAAAGCACATTTATATTTACACCAACGTCATGAGCATGGCAGAACTCTGCCGACCAGGCCAGACACATCTGCCCATGTGATGAGAGAGTGTATAAACAATGGGACTGGGAACCAAAAAAAACGTCCTCAGTGTGTTTAAACTGTCTGTTTCGATACATTGATTAAATTGCCAGTTTTATGTATTTTGGTAAATTTACAAGTAGAGAAAAATTGATGATTTTACTAAATTTATTGTTATATTGGCGCATATAAATTAATTTAATAAATACTTTTAAATAGTATTAATTAGAACGTTTTTGCATTTTATGCCTGCATCTACAAATGCTGGCTGCAAGCAGAAGCAACAAACAAAGTACTCTATTAAACCAGTTATTTTTGATGAATTGTTTAAATTCATTATTTTTGGTTTGAATCTTTCCCTGGAGGATCTTAGCTTCTAAGGGACCAATCACACAGAATGCTGTTCTTGCATTGAAAATCTAGAGAAACCTTTTTGAATATTCAAACTTATTTTTGGATGCTGCAAAAATGAGCCTCAATGAGCCTCTAAGGGCCTTGACATGCTACAAATCTTTTGGGGAAAAGCCTTTAATTTGAATACGATTCATGCAGTTGCTTCTTCTGCTTATGATGCTTTTTGGAAATGCAGCCCTGACCGTTCTTGACTTACTCATTGAACCGCAAGTTAAAAAGTTTTGTCATGACTGGGTGTGTAAAGTACTTAATGTTTACTTAAGGCCTTTGACACGCATATCCAGAGTTTCCACACCTTTGACCAAATAATTTCCATGACTATTCAATGACTTTTCCAGTTGTTTATAGAGATTACAACCAGGGCTAAAATTCAGCCCTGGACAAATTCAGGCCATCCGACCCACGAGTTCCCATATGAATGTTTTTTTTTTGCTGAGGTTATGGCTTTAAGTTAGAGTGAATAAATAAAACTAGGACAGGGACAAATAATGATTGAATTTACTGCAAATGCAGTTAACAAACTTGTCACAGAAATACACTTGACAGTAAAGCACATATTTTGAGCTAGGATAAAGAAAAGTACATTTACTGCTATTAAATCTGATAAAAATAATAATAATAAAAAGACTCAAATCATTTTCTTTTATGTTCCAAAAGAAAGAAAGTCGTTAATGTGTGAAATGTTTGAATGGTGAGTAAATTAAGACATTTCGAGTTGAACTATCCCTTTAAAAAAAAAAAAAAAAACAAGTTTGTAAAGAGTTAACACCTAATTTATGTTAGACACTGAATTCTATCTTTCTTCAAGCTCTCATTTTAAACAATTTACACATTTTACTTCAATTCAAATTCATTGGTACTATTAAACAATTCATAAACATATTCAAAGAGAAAAAAGCTTTGTCCTCTTTTATATTAAATTTTGTATTTTTGTCCATAATTTGCATTAAAAAATATTGTAAACACATGTAGAAAATATGAAAACAGCCTATATAAAAGTGATGTATATACCACAACATTTAATGTAAGCAATAATAGCAAAATTAGTAATACATAGCCTACATTTCTGCCAAAACCCCGTACTTCACTGCTGCAAGGTAAATTACTAAAGGTGTTGCATTGGTGCTGGATGGAAAAGCTTGTGGTTGAGTGTATTGGTGTTTTCCAATTTACCTTGTCATGTATTTACATAGTTGTGGCTGTTTTCAGGTGGCTAGACTCACCATAAAACCTGTAATGTTCCCATATCATATGACTGGATAAAACTAAATTCAGTAAAATCTAAATGGAGCAACTTGTGTTGTTTAGAAACGGCAGAAACGCAGTGCACGTTCGTAAAAAAATAAAGCATCGCAAAGGGTGTTGATGCGATGTGATTTCTGCCCAGTGCTATGAATGTCAAAGTAAAGAAATTCAATGAAGTGCAGGTAAATGGTGGGAATAACTATGACTCCCTCTCGGCCCGATCTGAGCTAAGACCTGGGCCATCTCCGGCGGGGGCCAACCACCCCTGCCGGGAATAAATTGCTGGTTACAGAAAACGCTAGTAGATTGAAACCTGGAACCTCTGATCACGATCTCAGCAGCAAAGAGAGGCGCTGACACAAGTGCAGGCAAGGATCAATGTTCTGTTTGGAAGAACAGTTTGCATGTTTAGACTGTGGAAGGTATTTCCCCACCATCAGAAGCCTGGTGGAAACATCGCATGGATGTTGGAAGAACTAAATACAGAGAGGATTGCAGCCTTGATGGAAAGGAGGAAGGAAAATTTGGGCAGATGAAGAGGATGTGAGGCTAATACAACAAACAAACACCACCTTGAGGGAGGGGTATGAAAAAAAGGGAACACCTCGCACTCCTCCAAGCCCAGTTTCATCCCTGAAGCAGTTTCAGACACTAAAACGGATGCCCGAAGAAGCTGTCCAACAACAGTCAACGCCTGCCTCACAGCAGTCTGCTTCTGAGGAAATGACTCAGGAACCTGAATCTGCTCAAAGACGATCCACTCACCACCAGCTGAGAACCATTCGCCCGTTCAATGCCAAGCCTAGAAGTGGTCATTCACTCCACCGAATCGCCCGATCAAACGTACATTCCGGTCCACTAAGCAAATAAGAAGAGCAATGTATGCTAACATCCAGAAAATGTTTAAGTTACGCTGAAAAGATCCGTTGACCACCGTTCTTGAAGGGCGATGGTGGAAAGCATACCTGGAGGCAAATCGGAGGGTGGACAACCTAGAGGAGTTCTGGGCAAGAAGATTTGAAGCGAGGACGGAAAGTGAAGTAAGAACAATATCAGGAGAGGAAAACATGCTCTATTCTGTGATTTTCCCCATAGAGTCAAGTGCGGTGACATAAGCATTACGAGGACTGAAGAACTCCACCATTGGAATGGACAAAATCACTGTTAATGAGTTACTGTCTTGACATCAGCCCTTTCTGGCAAGTCTGTTCAATCTAATCGTGGTGATGGAAACCCTCCCTTCAGTGCTCGTGTGACGTTTATACCAAAAGTGGACACTCCACAAGACCATGGGGATTTTTGACCAATCTTCATTACAGCAATTCTGACTCGTGCCCCTCATAAAATCCTGGCCTGGAGGATGAGGGAGACACTCCAATTCTCACCTTGGAAGCAGTCCTTCTTGAGGAGAGACGGCTGCCTGGAAGCCCGGTCCCTGCTGCATGCCCTCCTGAGAAGAGCACAATATGAAACCCGACCGTTTAGAGCCATTCTAATGTAGTGGTTGAAGCCGGAATCCCCCCCCCCCCCCCCCCCCCCCCCCCCCCCCCTCACCCCACCCTACCCCATTCCAAAGATACCTAACCCATCTCTACAGGAATGCAAATGTAAACCTGGGAGAGAAAGTGGCCAAGTCAGAGGAGTAAGGCAGGGTGAAAAATCGAGAAATATGGCTCTCCAACAAATATGACCACAATTTCAACGCCTCTGCTAATTATTAAAACTGGGAGATACTTGATTCCTCTATGGGACTCCTCTATGGTGCATCTGGGATGGGGATTCATTGGGAATGAATGGGATGGATTTGTGCTTGTTCAAGATTGTTGGATCCCTAAAATATTACGACATGTACATGCGAAGTACATGATAAAGGGACTATGCGGCAATATGCCATTAACTGTCTTATTGATAGCATTTTGAAAGATGACCCTTTTGAGCTTGACACTAGTCTGGCAATGTGAAGTGACATTTACCTGGTGATTCGAGAAGGCGAACCCCTGGTGGGCTTTCGCTTCTGGAGTCAAGCTCAGAGGGGCTCAATCCAAGCTCATGGATCTCCCCTAGTGCGACCCGCCCTGAGGAAAGTGGCAGGTGGGGAGTTAGAATGGGGCGGTACACCTGTCAATCGGTAATGCAGGGTGGCCAGCCCCAGCACCAAAGTCGAAGTCCTGGTTCCTCGAGGTGGGTAGAGGGGGGTGGTGTGGCGCTAGACAAGTAATTGGCAATGCCACTTTGTAAAGAAAGACTATGCACATACTCATTCAAATGTGCATGCCTATAGACTAAACATGTAATACGCACATGCATGCCGTCAAAGTTTTCACAGATTCACATTTTAAAAGTTTACACAGGTGTAACTCATTTTCAAAAACTTGTCATTTGAATCCTACTTCAAAGTTTTCATTCTCATGCCACCAAAACGTAATTTTCGTGTAAATGAACAGCCAGAACGCATTAAAAGTTTTCTGTTTTCAGTTGAATATTGTGTAATGTAAGCAGCTCCTATGTTAATAACTAATGATTTTCACAACAGAAATTAATCAATTAAAAACTTAAGCTAGACCCCTGATCGATGGCCAGAGAACCTACAAAATATTTAGCAACTTATAAATTGTTACTATATAAACACTCCCATGACTTGACGACATCAAAACTTAAATATTTCCTAAATGTTCAGGTTCTTAGTGGCTGCAGAAAATTTGTGTATCAGGTAAATCATATTAACAACATGTATTTGATGATAATACATATGCTACTTTCAAAATTATTTAATTTATGTCTATGCTAAATAATAACTGGCTATCTTTGTGTCTAAAATTACAGTATGTAATGCCCTTAGACATCTATAAGATCAGTTCCCCAATTGGAAGCACTTTAGTTCTTGTTTTCCGGCCCCTGAAGCTTCATGCCCCCCTTACAGTCACCCATTTTCTGTGGCAGCTGCTCTCAAGGCAAGCGAATCATTCGCCTTTGAGCTTCCAGCCAGCGCATTACCACGCTATTACGAGTTGAAAGAAGACAGCATCAGAGCAAAGAAGTCTGCAAGTCTTGCGAAGAGCTTTAGGTCACCACATCTTCTAACAATACCTCCCATTTCTACAGATTTCCTCTGTGACTGTACATCATTTCAGGCACACAGCGCCTAGTTCCACTACCTCACCTGCTGCTCCAAAGGGTTTGACAGGTTCACAAGATGCTGCTGCTAGCAAAAAACACTCACTTTTTCAGCTCCATATTCTGTGTGTGTAAATCACATCTCTACTGAGTCAACAGTGGCATTTCTGCATCAATAAAGCAGTTAGTTCTCAGTCATCACGCTGGAGCAGAGCATGCATTCATGAACATCTGGATAGACATTTGGAACCAGATGCCATCTGTCAATGACACTCATTTTAGAATCTGATGAATGGTTCATTTTCGTTTTTGACTATCGTCTTTACAGAAAGTTCTTCAAATAAAATCAACAATAAATGTCAAATAGCAAATGATGTCATGAAAAAAAAAACAAATTAATTGAAAATAAACAACATATAAGGCATAATTTATTAAAACATGTTCAACTCTCATAGTTTTAGCATGTTAGTGAACATGGCAATGTTAATGTATTTGGTCTTGGCTGGACTAGATCTGCTACGCTGATGCTGCAGAGCAAGTATGGACTTGCAACTGCTATGTTTCTGCTGTTGCATAAATACACATAAATCTGTAGCAGATCTAGGCAGGTGGAGCTGGGGAGGTGGAGGGGTTCAGAGGAAATCTGATAGAGCTGCTGGACTAACTTACAGCAAACACTGAACCAGGCTATTTAAATGTTGAGCAAGCAATGTCACAGGCTGCAGGATCAGCAGAGGCCAGTCAACTTGTGTCATGTGGTAATGATGCGATTGCTTGAAGATTGCATATAAAGGTCCATCAGCCTGTGCCTTCTAGAATTTCACGACATATATATATATATATATATATATATATACACATACATACATACATACATACATACACATATATATTTTATATATATATATATATATATATATATATATATATATATATATATATATATATATATATATATATATATATATATATATATATATATATATTAAACAAAAAATAGCAATAATTATTATCCGTTCAACACTTATTTTTGGGGGGAATTTTTCTTTCCGACTTATGATATGGGACAAAAAGCTGGTTTTATCTTTAAATAATTCGTCTGGGTCTTTTTCTAAGTATATTACACACAGATCATATTTTAAACACTTTGAAAAGTTTCAGGGCAGTATGACATCTTTTGGCTCAGAGCATAATATGCATGGCTGTTTGCAGAAGCCAGATATGGTCTGGTTTAATGCTGCTGCCATTAGCTGGCTCCTTTGGCAGTCTCTTGTGGGCAGCAGCCTGAGGGCAAAAGCCATTATATTTAACACACACTACTCTGGTGCCTTACTTCATTTCCCAAGAGCCCTCACTGTGTGGCTTTCCTAATAATGATGAAAATGCCAGAAAATAATCAGAGTCCCATATACCATCCTGATTCGCTGTAGAATAAATAAACACATGCTCACTCCACTGCTGGTGTAAAAAAACAAATTAGAGGTGAGATATTATGACTTGATGATATCGCTTTGAGACTCATGGTCTGACTGACCCCGTTCTCAGACTCCACTAAACAGTTGCGAGACCTTTTAATATAGATTTTAAATATGGCTGAGAGTTGTAGTTCCAACCACACAAGTTTATGATGCAGTTTGCAAATATTCGTTGGAACTATGGTTTCGAAAAATAATTTGTCGTTGCTAATAACAGACCTTGTGACCGTAGTTGGTTACCGATACTTTTGGGAAACACACTCCAGGATTCCTCGCTTGCTGAACTAGCAAGACTTCCTTGGTACACCAGCAATTGTCAGTGTAAACCAGAATAGGTTTAGACCAGAATAGAAAATTATCTCTGGCTTAACTGGGGCGCGTTTCCAAAAAGCCAACTATGGTTGCAAATTCATTTGTTACAAACACAATTCAAATTACGTCTATAGTTGGCTAACGATGCTTTTGGGAAATACAACCGATGCAGTGTCGGTTAAGAGTTTATAAGCAGAGCTTTCAAATGAGTTTATATCTAGTCTTGACTAATATCTAGTCAAAATTTATCACAATAGGCCTAATCTTGATCGCTCACCCTCAGTTAGCATCTTTGCTAATTTTCTGGATCTCTTTCACAGTCAAAAATGGTCAACTATTGATTTCGTAACTAGCAAAAATGTGTTTCCAGGTTCAGTATTAATATAGTAGCATCCTAGTTACAGTGAGTATTTGGAGGCTTTGCTTAGATGGCAAGATTCTTGTCATTTACGACTAGCTAGTTAGCTAATAAGCTAATATGTGGCACTGGTACTGTCAGGCCAAATATTTTCCGTCTCTGCATTCGATGTCTGACCAAGATTCTGATGAAACTGGAAAGTTGGCATGGCTCTTCATGTCTGAATTTATTATGGTAAATCTAAGTCAGGTTCCCAACTCTCATTAACCGTGAACTTCTGCAGTCAAAGTGACACATCTGTATACAAAAGACTCTCTAAACAGCTCAATAATAAATGCAGAGCTACAAGTTTCAAAAATGTGTTCATTACTCCAGATGTTGTTTCCTTTTGAATTTTTTTGTGTATTATTAATAATAATAACTAGATTAAGTTGGCATGGAAAAGCCTTGCCACAAAGTTAGAAGAAGTTTTAAAAGCTTGCAGTTTGAAGTTTTTTTGTTTAAATTAGGTTAAGTTTTATTTTAGTAGTTTTAAAAGTTTGAATGTTTTCAATTTCAAAGCTCAATAATAAATGCAGCTACCAGTTTCAAAAATGTGTTCATTACTCCAGATGTTGTTTCCTTTTGAATTTGTTTGTTTATTAATAATAATAATACAAAGTTTTGCTCTCATGAATTAGTATTGAGCCTATTTACTTTCTTAATACACATTCCAGGTGTTATCATGCTAAATTTATGAGAATATCCCCCAAAAAAGGTTGCTTTTACAATTTCATGCTGAATTTTGTTTTTCTTTTTTTAATAATATAATTTTATGACAGCAACACATCTAAAAGCAGTGAATACACAAATGGTCCAATGTACTCATTCTAAAATATATTTAGTTATTTTTTAATATATAATAACATTTATTTGAGAAATCACAGAGCTTGGTCAGTATTTTCTTTTTTTCATCGATGGCTCTGTTGTTACACAGCATATGATGATTTTAATTAATTTAACGTGGCATATTTAAGTTTAAATGAGGATGTTTCTCAGAGATAAAACTTTTCACCACATATGAATATCCAATATGTGCTTTTCTAACATAAGTAATTAGGATTTTACATTACTGAATAGACTGTTATTGAGGAATCAAAAAAAAAAATCTTAGTAGGACTTCGAAGCTTACATGTTCATCCACTCGCTGTGCTGGTTTATTTTTTGAGTTGTAACTGTTGAATAGATTTAATTGATGTTACGCCATTCTATAAACGGGCGAGAATCTCAGCAGCTGTAAATGGAGTTGCCATGCAAGTCTTTGAGGCTTAATTGTTTGTTGATTAGATTAACATTAACTCCCAGGACCATCTGGGAGGCTTCGGTCGGACCGTCGAGGCTCTGAGGATTCTGGCTCTTTCTCATCTGATGATTAGCGGTTTTGCTCCATGTTTTCCAAATGGAATCGTGTCTTCTGAAGCGGAAATTAGCTGGATACATCCTCGCTGTGGCATATCGAACTAATGCCTGCTGATTAGGAAGGAGATATAATCATCTTTTGCTGGCAAATGCTGGAAAGCAAGAGCTGGGACTGGGAAAGTAGAATCTAGTCAATTGATGATTAAACAGAATATGTATTAGAACTTTACTACTGTAATAATGAATATGGGTTACAATGATTGAGAAGTTGTACAACAACTGACTTGTTTCTTAGCGAGTTCAACTATATTTTTCCTTTTCCTTAAGTTTTTTTTTTTTTTTGTGTGTGTTAAACAACTGTCTAGTTTATTAATGAGGTTGACTATTTTATTTTTTAGATGTTATTTTAAATGCATCTAACATTCAAAAAGATTTAAGTGTATGTTTTCGTCTTTTAAATTGCATTTATATGTTGTAAGTAAAGTCAACTAGTTTATCTACATTTGTATTTTTTTTTTCTGCACATATTGGACATATTGTTGCTGTTAAAAACCAGCCTAATGTTTAAGACTTGCGGAAGCAGATAGTTTAATTAAGGCGATTAATTAATTTGAATGTGTTTGTGTTTGAGATATCAAAAAAGATCATTAATTAGCCTTTTAAATTAAATAAACACTGGAGTATGTACGCAGCTGATTTTTCCTTAGTGATTGCTCATTATAGACTGTTAAACTGATTAACTATGATCATGAGTGTCCATTAATTAGAAAACTAATGAAGCTGAGGCACTGCTCATTAATCGTGTTTTTGTCATTATATCAGATTTCGCTACATGCAGCAGAGTGGAGACAAATCAATATGTATTTGAAATGATCTCTCAATTTAAAAAAGACCAAATATAAAAAGTAACTGTTAAGTTACTTTTTGAGGTTCAGAAGTCTAATATCTATAATATATACATTATGTAATTTGTAAGCATACAAATATGAGTGAAAATTTTCATTAAAAAATGTCTTGCTTTGGCTTTAATGTCGGCAGAGCATATTTTCCTTCCAAAAAAACAAGTGAATTTAACCTTTGACCTTACTCGTCAACATTAATGTTGCAAATTTTACATTTGAGAAGTGACGGAAATTCTGCCGAATCATGAATATTTCTGCCTAATAACTGTATATATGTTTATTGTGACTTATTTTTAAACTGTACATAATTTACTCTGCATTTATATCTATGTTAACAATAAAACAACAAACAATAAAAATAATTATAAATAACTCCATTTAGTTTTACACTTAGTCTGACAGTCGTTCAGAGCTATTCATGGCTCCACCGCAGGGATTTTCAGCACTAGGCAAATGTGTTCAAATGAACCAGTGTTTGTTTTTACATTCCCAGCAGTTGATCCGAATCTTTCTAAGTAATAACACTCAACTACGGTTTCCTTGGAATTTATACACATACAAAACTTAGTATATATCTGTGGTTTATTACCCTAGAAAACCTCTATGCCGGATACCTGGTCAGGGTTACATGAAACCTTAAAGTGGGTAGAGTAACAACATGGGCCATGGATATGGCCAGTACATTGTACCAAAAAAAACAAAAACAAAAAAAAACTAGCATGTTATTACACAAAAGTGTTATGGCATGCAAGACTTTTTCCAGTACCTTGAACACATGGAAAAATACTTAATGTATTTGGGGGTTGTGAAGAGGGTATTTATGCACTACATATGTATGTATATGATTTCAAATGGCAGGAATTTGGAGCACACAATCTTATTCTAATGTAAATTAACATAAATCTAAATGTTTGACTACAAAAAAGTATTCCCATACCTCCCATTATGGACACAAAATCAGTAATAATCTAGGCAGGTGGAGCTGGGGAGGTGGAGGGGTCCTGATAGCGCTACAGGACTAACTTTTAGCAAACCCTGAACCAGGCTATTTAAATGTTGAGCAAGCAATCTCATTGGCTGCAGGATCAGCAGAGGCCAATCAGCTTGTGCCATGTGGTAATGATGTGATTGCTTGCAGATTGCATGGAAATGACCTATATATATAGGACCAGTAGGGCTATTCCGATAGGGCTTGGTATTGCAAAATGAATGATTCAGACTTGGACTGTCTTTCCCAATTGCTAATCGTGTATATAGTCTTTAATCATTGTTAAATTGTTGAGGGGAACAATAGTCTAATCTGCCTGGGCTCAATGCCGTGTCCACATCCTAACCAAATCTAAATAAAGTAGACATGAAGACTGCATTTGAGTTAATAACAGATGGGTTCTGTGAACAATATTAACATTAGTTAGATTTAACTGGAAACAATGACCATGTTTACAGTCCTAGATTGCTGTTAATTCGAATTCAGTTCCAAATGCAGACTCAAAACATATTGTTTATATGTAACTTAAACACTGCGATTCAATGAAAATCTTTGTTTACATGTGCATCAGATGTATTCTGTGCAAAGAATGGAATGTAGTGTCAATGTTACTACGTTTTTAGCCTCAATTAGAGTTCACTGGATTCGAGTACGGAGCAAAGACTTCTGGGAAAGAGTTGACCTACACTGCACTGTGCCTGTACGTTTGTGTGAAGATTGTGAAGGTAGTTGGATTCAACGGATTCGGGTTAACACATTCGCAAAACTACTATAAATTGGGTTAAGGTAATTCTGATATTAAGTGTTTAAAGGCTTTTCTTTCCAGCTAAGCTATTAGTTAAATTAGGATATCAACTTAGAAATAAACCTGAATTGGTCAGTATTATATATTATTTTATTCAACTGTTTACTAATTATAAATTTATTTAACTTACTTTTTTTTTATCCAAACTGGTATTTTAACTGTAATTGCTCACCATAACAGAAGATTAAATTACTTTTGGATTTTTTTTTTTTTTTTTTTTTGGAAAAGCCTTTCAAAACACTTTTTTTATCCTCCATAGTTTATATAATACCGGCTGGAGGTCTGAAACTGCCTTACAACGGTTTATAAACATGAAACTAATATTGAAAAGACAAAAATAATGGGCTGTGCGTTTGTATATGTCTTGTCTGCCAATGAAAATAATTATGTGTAATTGTATGCTTCTTTATATTAACTTATTCAACTCTTGCTTCAGCTGAAGTAATTCTTTTTAAAGCCGTTGTGAAGCAGCATTTAGAAACTGTACGGTTATCTAAGGTCAAGGCAGTTTTTAAATCCAAAAGACTCTCAGCAGTGCGAATGTTTCCAGGATTGCCTCAGTTCTGAGGTAAACAACCCTCCGCTTTTACTTTCACAGCAGGACGCAAAACCACAAAAAAGGCTTTAGTATGTGAATCCATTTCATTCTTTTTCATCAGTCAGTTACTTCACTCCCTCCCGGAGTCCTGCCTATATAATCCCCCAAAATATATCTGCCCTAATACCTCAGATGTGAATCCAAACATTATATGGTATGAACTCATTTACAGTCAGTTTATTTAGTCATTTCAGTTGTTTATGTACAGGCAATGCGGATGTAATGCTAATGAGCTTTGTTTAAGCCTGAGTCAAGAGGAAAGATGAAATCTGGCATATGATGTATAGTTACAGAGCGTGATAAAAAGTATCCGTCTGCACTTTTTTCCAAGGAACTTTGTGCTTCTTTATTTGTTTAATCTTGTGAACAGGGCTGTTGCTAAGAATACAGGGCTCTTTGGACACGAAGGCTCTTGGGTCTTTTACCATATTTTAAGTGAAGTATTTGACATTTTGCGTGATCAATCAATCAATCAATCAATCAATCAAATTATATTTATAGCACATTTAAAATCAAGGAAGGACAAAATTGATAGAAAAATGTATGAAAAGATGTATGAAAAGATGAGTTTTAAGCATGGATTTAAATTCAGTTAATATCGAGGCATTTCTAACATGTAGTGGCAATGTATATTAGCTAAAGACTCCCTTTTGAATCTTGTTCAAGTTGTTTTCAATATAAATCTAGACCTGTTCAAACCAAGGATGATACCTATAGCAATAAAGATAAAGATTAGGTTTTAAAAATCGGTCTAAATTTTATCAAATCACTTCACTTTTTTTCCCCAGCAAATGAACGATAAATACATTGACAGTTAATCAGAATCCATCCTGCTTTAAAGAGCTCGAGTTAAAGTGGCAGATGACAAAACTGGAAAAAATGCCTTAAATAAAAATTGAAAAAACAATTTCTCTGTATTCTTATTTCTATTTCTTTTATTTTTGTCTTAAGGCATTGTCACATTAGCAACATTTTGGCTAAATTTCACAGACAAAGAAGTCACAAATCAATCACGTATATAGCCTATATATATATATATATATATATATATATATATATATATATATATATATATATATATATTATATATATATATATATATATATATATATATTAGGGGTGTAACGGTTCACAAAATTCACATTTCGGTTCGATACAATACACTTGTGCCACGGTTCGGTACGTTTTCAATGCAGCAAAAAAAAAAAGAAATGCTTGATTTTTGAAAATGTCCTTGATTTTTTTATTTTTTTTATTTTTATCATAAAGTATGATATTTTTTTTTTACTTTGAGCAATGATGGAGCTACTTGGCTTTTCTTAGGAGCATATAAAACAAAACAGCTCCTTGGACAAAATGAAATGTTATATTGTAGTAGTTTGTTGTTATAAACAAAGGTTTATTTTAGTTCAGATTAACATTTGAGGGCAGCAATTGTATTCATAATGTCAAAATAAAACCGACGTAATGTTACTTGAAAGCATTATAGACTACTATTCCTGACAAACTTACATGGTTACAGTGAGTGTTACAGTAAATCCATGGTGTATGTTGCTGATCTGTGGACACTGAATAGTTCATTCATGGCATCTTTCTTCCTGGTTTCCACGTCAGCGCGGTTTGATCCGTTAATAACGGAGAAATGTGAATGTTTCTCACTAGATCTCGCAGCGATTTTATTACTTCAAGTTCAATAGTGAATTCAAATGCTTTCTTTACTGGATGTCTCAGCGCTGTGTAGTAACAGAGATCGGCTCGCGCTGCATTGGTCCAAACTAATAAACAGTCCGTCAACCACATAATAACGAGTAGCTCAGTTTCGTTCCGCTTACATTACATTTGCCATTTGATGTTGGGCAATGTTGTGGTCGCGCCAGCATCCCGAGTGCGCTTGCCACGCGCCTACATTTAAAATAACGAAATTTTGGTCGGCAGGAAAAATAGTCCAACGAACCGGTTCGATACGAATACGCGTATCGTTACACCCCAAATTTCGAATTAATTCATTAACTTTTAATAAACTCAGTTCTACACATGTAAAGCTTTTATTTGTTAATTTTGCACTTCAGCAAATTTCTATATTTGTATTGCCTAAATGTGTCTATTGAAGTAATATGCTAGTTTTTTAAAGTAGAGCAACTATTACCAAAACTTTCTCCATCTAATCTGTAATGATCTTAGAAATATGTGGTACCTTTAAAAATGCCAATCAGACTGGATCTTCCAGCGGAAGCTGCGCTTTCCAGTTGTGTGTGCATAGGCATATTTTCGTTTATCAATTTGTGGCATTATTATGACAAAAACAAAACGCATTATATAACAGTTTATTTCCGTTCCCTAATTTGATTAGCCATGCTTTGCTCCGAGATTGCTGATATTTCCAGAACAGAGCAATATGTGAGTTGCATATTTATACGTTCCTAATTTTTAAGTAGTCTTTTGTCTTTATAGATTCTTTGAGAAATGGGTGTATAATAATTTTGACTGTAAACACCCTCCAAGCGTGCATTATAAACAGGAGTGAGCATATATCCGCCAACCTAAAGTGACTTTGGAGAAAGTCTGGAAGACATCAGCGTTTGCACGGCCCTTGAAAGACATCTGAAAACCCCTTTGTTTATGGGAAACAAAATATGGCTTGGTTTTAACATCACCATATCAGCTTACCTCCCCTTCCCTTTTGAGTTCAGATTTCTCAAGTAAACCTGACACACACACACACACACACACACACACACACACACACACACACACACACACACACACACACACACACACACACACACACACACACACACACACACACACACACACACACACACACACACACACACACACACACAATTAGTATTACATCTGACTCACACTTTGCACTTACCTGTTTATGTGGGGTTTCTGGTGTGTATCTACATAAACAGCTGCCATGGATTTCACTGGCGTCCATGCATACACACTGTTCCTGGATAATGTCGCTGTGGCATCGTAAAATAAGACAGACGGAGAGAAAACAAAGGTACTTTGGACAATTTGACGGCCGCACGTTTGAGCTTTGTTAACAGGATTTGTTCTCATGTGGCAAGTACAGTTGAGCTTGTTTGTGTGAATAAAATCCTACATAAGTAAATAATTAGTAGAATTTCTATAATAATAGAAATTTTCAATATTTTATTTATTACTTTAAACACCAAGCTATCCTAGGAGAAAGGAGTTGCTAGTAAGCGGCAAGTTCAAACACAGGATGGATATATATATTTTTTTTTTTCGGACACCTTCAACATTTCTCACATTATCAGAGTTTATTCGCTATAGTTTAGAAAATGGTAATAAAATATCACTAGAACTCAGAGTTATCAAATCAGTTGATATTTCACTGGTTTTGTCCATCCTTCTGTTAGATTGTCTTACAGATGAATTAGGTTGAATATCTGTCAGCTGTTAAATTTACTACACAATTACTGTAGATAATACCAATTTAGGTCAACCAATAGCCAAGAATGCTTAATTTTGTTCAGTCTGTGGTGTAAAAAGGTGCATTAGCAATTAAAGAAAAAACACTTTAGCAAAACAGTCAGGTCAAAGTGTCTGAATATTTTTGACCCAATTTTTTTATGTTTGACTGGTAGTCCACTGTATGAAGAATTTTTGGGTATATATATATATATATATATATATAATTATATATATATATTATATATTATATAAAATATATATATAAGACTGTTAACAATAAACTGTGGTTTTCCTGATATTTTATCATATTTGTGGAGCTTCTTTAAATTGTGATTGCCATTTTTGGCCCAAGACTAATGTTTGAGCAAAGAAAACAAACAAAATATAATGCTAGCTTAAACATTTCTGAGGAGAACCTACAACAAAATCAGGAGAAGTATAAACTGTCAGATGGGCTAAAGAGAAAACTCCCTAGACAGTTTAAAATATTTACCCCCATCAAACACCGTCTGTTCAGCTTCATCTGGCCTGTTCTCACAAGCTTAAAATTGAGACTTCATGACGCTGCACATTGTCCTCTAGAACTGAATGAACAGAGGATAACGTCATGAAGGTTAACGTGGCTTGCTGGCAAAATGCAGGAAGAGCGTTTTTTCTGCGTCAAATTTTTAAACAGATTGTGTGAATATTGTGAATAATGCATCAAGTCTCGTAGTACCTCATGACTTGGAGATCTTTGAAGAAATCAACACGGTGTCTAAAGACTGAGGAGCTCTACAGCAGGAAAGTAAAAATGGAAAAAAAAGCAGAACCAACCTCAATCCTTTTCTTTATTTCTTTCGTAGACATTTCACACTGAGTGTTCTACTGTCCAAAATACATAGAGTTCTGAGAACAACTTTATTTTTAATTATTGTGCTGCTCTTTTACATACATTTGAAAACATTGTGCATACAACTCTGGCATTATACACACACACATATCTATTGTATGACTTTAGAAGAATATAATACTTCTTTTATTGCTGCCTCTGTTGTGATTATATATGGCAATCTCTTTCTTATTCCACAGAAAAAAGCAAGCCATATAGGTTTGAAACGACATGAAGTGTTGAAGTAAACGATGACAAAATTCTCATTTTCGGAGTGACCCAACTCTTTAAAGAGGAGAATGCCGACACTAGATCAAGCACAAGATATGTTGACTTTTCATTCAGACACCTTTAGAGCGAGTGCACAACATATTGTGTCATAAAAACTTCTATTAGCTCTATACGGACAGGGTTCTTTTACAGTTAATGCATTTTTTTATGTGCATGTGTGCATCTGTGTTGTGCTTATAACCTCATTTTATTACCTATAAATGGTAAGAATGATGTCAGTGGTTAGACTTTACTGGCTATCACTCACAAAGTACCTAAATGCAAACCAGCCCTGTGAATATACTGTTGTGTGTAACCGTTTGGTACGTCTTTACTATTCCTATAGTACAAAGAGAGCTTTGGAAATCTAGGACACTGAATAAACAGATTAAAATTAAATCCAGAAATACAATTTCCACCAAATAAACAATGAAAAAAATCACAATAACGTGTTTTATTGCTGTGGCTGTTTTGTTATTCTTTTTGATTTCTTTGGACAAGGTTTGTGAACATTGTCAGAGTTAGAGACTCACTGAAATGTATTCACAGTCATTGCAAATCATACTTGCTGAAGGAAACAACAGAGGAAATGCCTCTTTGAACTTGATTCAAAGTAAACAATTATTTAATAATTGAATGCATGCATTATTACATTTGTATGTATTTTTGAAAATATTCAGCTCTTTTAGACAAAACAACATAAATGAGGTCTCTTCAAAATCCAAAAATGTTCACGTTCCAAGTGTTCGGCTTGATGCATCTTACAGTTTAAAGAATCCAAAAATTAAGGGGAGTCAAAAATTCCAATCTAAATTGATTTAATAAAAGAATAAACTCAGATAATCCAAAACAGTGTAACAGCATGTCTACACACAACCAATTGCCGACCATGAACTGAAGAAACACAGGAACTTAAGTACACAATGATAATGAACTGAAAGACTAACAGGTGATTATGAAATAAAATGCCATGGTAACTGATTTGAGCAGGAAAAGTGGAAAAGACAACGGGAATTTAATAAAAGCAACAAAAACATAATTTCCCCAAATTTATTTCTAATTCAGTAAATGCTCTTTTTGAGCAAACTTCTCGGGTTACAACTGTAACCCTCGCTCCCTGAGAAAGGAACGAGACACTACATCAACCTTCAGCGTGATGCGTCTGAAGCCTGTATGGAACTAGTCCAATCTCGATTGGTGTTGCGTCATTACTTCACTCGTAACATCGCATGTGACGGTGATGCGGAAGCTATAAAAGCGTCAGCGTCACAACACCTTCAGCTTCTGATAGGTCGAAGAAAGTCGTTCTCAGGAGCGCAGGAGCGCAGGAAGTGTGGCCAAGGAATGCAGCGTCTCATTCCCTTCTCATAGGGCTATAGTGTGTGTGTGGGGAGGCCCAACCTGCGGCATCACAGACCTCTTGAAGGGAGACCCCTGCTAGCAGGGCTTTAGAGGATGCCAGTCCTCTAGTTGAGTGGGTTCTTATCAGGAAAGGCGAAGACAAATTGCGTGCCTCGTAAGCTGAAGAAAAGGCCTCTACTTTCCATCTGCTAATAGTTTGTTTAGAGGCAGGGGAACCCTTCTTAGGTGACCCAAAACACACAAGCAGCTGGTCCGACTTCCTCCAGCCCGAGGACCTGTGTATGTAGGCCTCCAGAGCTCGAACACTGCAATTTGTGTTCAATGGAAACCAATGGTTCCCGAAACGCCGGTGGCGGCAGGAAGTAATCATTGATTTCCTGAGGGCTCCGCGAGGGAGCGAGATGTTGATGTGAGATGCCTTCAGAGGCCTGCGCATCGTATCAGGGCCTCTTCGCCGAAGCCTTCCTCGCCTGAATGACAGTCCTCAGTTCTGCCTTTGGTTTGGAGGACTTCGGCTGAGTTGTCTCTGGCTCCAGGCCTTTTGTGGGGGAGCACGAGAGGCAACACTCTCCTTCTGCTGCTGCAGGTGCGAGGGGATTAGCTGTTTAAATGCAGCTGACTGTCGCTTCGCCTCCTGAAACCTTTCGACGACAGTGTTGACTGAGTCGCCGAAAAGGCCAGAGGGAGCATCAAGGAGGAAGGCCCTGTCCTTCTCCCCAATGCCTGAAAAGTTCAGCCACATATGTCTCTCAGTAGCTACTAATGCTGCCATAGAGCGGCCGATGGTAGTAGTGCGGAGAGACAAGTCATCCTCTCAACAAAGTTCAGTAATATCGTCGAGGGTGACCCAGCTGTCAGTCACCTCTTTGAGGAGGTCGGCCTAGTATGCCTGCAATAACTCCATTGTATGCAGGCATGCAGCAATAACCCCATTGTATGCAGGCATGCAACCAATAAGCCCAATGTATGCAGGCATGCACCAGGCATGCACCAGCCCGACATATATGCCTTTCCCACCAAGGCCAATGTAGTACAGCAGGGCTTGAAGGGGAGCGCCGGAGCTCTCAGGGATGCAGTGTCGGGTGAAAGATATGAAGCAAAAGTTTCTTCCACCTGCGGCATCATCCCATAACCGTTCTCTTTCGAACCCACAATAAATTACAGTTTTTTTCAATTGCTAAGAAGCGTTTGCCAATTCTTAAAATACTTTTTCTAAACTCTTAACACAGCAACACACCTACATCACACAATTAGCCAAATAGTTAATTTTCTGACCGAAACCACAGTTTGTTAAATAAATACAAACTCTGCATTTCAAAACGCTAAAAACCTTTTTCTATATACACTAACTCTATCAAAACACTGCAAACCTGTTTCAAAATTGAATCATTCGGTCAAAACAATAGCACTCATTTTCTATCCAACATGAACACACAGTCAATCATAGCGTAATGACTGTCAAAATACTAACAGTTGGTTGCATTCCAAAAACTGCGTTACTTGTCATGTTTCAGTTCTATCTGTATAGAACATACAGTATGAAATCCATTTTTCCATTTTTCCATGAATTCATGGTTCATTAGATAGATAGTATGTGTACAACATAATATCTAAATATGAAGGAGTCATCAATACTTTATAGAATGTACAACTGAATAAAAACAGTAAGTGACAGAATTGCTGCAGTAAAGGCTTTATTAGCAATATGAAATTGCTGTCAGTGATCATCAACAAAACGAAACAAAAAAGAAAAACATACATGGCCTTTGGTTTAAAGTGTGCAAATATAAAACAAAATGACCTGTTCTAATCGATACGATCTTCAGCATTTGGCCACATGTTCTCGTCTACATCACATCGTATGTTGTCTCTCGCTATACACCTTGGATAGAAACGCTTGGCATGCCTTATCCACCCCTTATCCACTCCAGCCAGCATCCATGGCATCGAGGAGGGACATTTGGTCGTGAGGCCGATGATCATAAACTTTCTACCTCCAAGCAGAAAGAAATTCCTCAATGGGGCAGAGGAAAGGAGAGTACGGAGGAAGAAAAAGGGAAATCATTCTTGGATTTTCAGTTTGTGATTGCAAGGGTGGAATGCTACATTGTCCCATGTAATCACAAATGTCCTCATGTTTCCTCCCACCTGTTCTGCTTCTGGCACCAGTTGGTGGAGGTCGTCTAAAAGAAGGCACTCTGTGTTGTAGGGACCAATCTGGCTTTTCTGCAGGGCCAAACCAGCACTTGACTATACCTGATCAAGTGTCTTGACCATGCTGGTGGCCAGCAGTTACTGTAATACAGTAAATAGCCCCTGCATTGATAGCCCTCATGAAATGCATGACATACCTGTTGGTTTGTTGAAAAATCCGGATAATGGAAGGAACGATTGACCGTCTGAAATTAGGCTGGACTCTTTCGCCAGCCTCTCTCAATGATAGACCATGGTTTATCACATGGTCTATGATGGTGGCTCTGATTTCATCCGTGACAACAGCTCTCACTCCCCTTTGAACAGCACCACGCATTCTTACTCCTCTTCCCCTAGCTCTCCTTCTCCCTCTCCCTTTCCCTTGTCCTGGTCAAACTAGTCCTCTCCCTCGTCTAACTAGTCCTCCATCGTTCAGGCATTTTCTTTCTTTTTCCTCTGTTTGGTTCTGTGTTGCTTTGAACAAAACTAATCCAAAGAGTGCCTTTTTATTGTGTATGTCCATGTAATGGAAAGTCTTCAACATCTGGCTATGTCTCTGATTGAGATTGGAATCAGCTATTTCTTACTGTAATGATCAGTCATTTAAAAATGCTAATCAGCTGTTTGATTTTTTTTTTTTTTTCAATATTTGTTTCAATACTTTTGAGCGGATATTGTTGAAGTAGAGGCTTTATACTGTATCTATGGTTTGGAACATTGGGTCTTCATTTCTGGCAAGCTGCGTTAAAGCATTTGTAAAAAAGACTATAAAGATCCATGATTTTGGTATCGGGTATGCTTATATGTAAAGAAGATGTAGGCATTCTAGGAACGTGTTAATTGACAGCATTTTGTGTGAAAACAACATGAATTGTGTTAATGGTATGGTCACAAAAGACAAATGTTGTGCTAGTTGTGTTCAGAGTTTTGAAAATGTGATTACAGATTGGACAAAAGGATGTTAGCAATTGAAAAAAACTGTAATATATATGAATATTGGGGCTCAATAATCGGGAGGAGAATGATTTACTCCAAGATCCTGACACCTCGGTGTGGAGATCAGTGAAGAAAGGAAGGCTCTGGCGCGAAGGCTGTGACCGGGTTTGCAGGAAGCGTTCATCGAGTTTACTTTTTCTGGCCGCATCCTGCTTTTCTGATGGCCATTCGATATTTAATTTGGCCACTACCCTGGTCACAACCTCCAGCAGCTCCTCGAAGGCAGGAGAATGAGGTGGCGAGTCCTCTCCCGCCTCAATGCCCAAAATATCGAACTCCTCGGAGCCAGATAATTTGAGCATTGAGTCCTCGTCCTGGGTGGAAGAAGCCGTAGATCGGGCTTCCGACCCCTGAACGGGACCAATGGAGCTGGCTGCTAATTGCTGAGAAAGGGCCAAAGCCATCTCAACATCATCCACCAGCTCCATTTGCGAGCCCCATGAGAGAAGACGCCGCGCTGCCTCAACAGACGCGGGTCCCGACCCATGAGGAAAGCGAGCCGGGCCTGATTCATCGAACAGGGCCAGGCGGGAACAAACAAGACAAACTAGACATCCCAGACAAACAACACAAAGCGATTAGGTGTCACCCTCGCTCAAATAGCACGGGCAAGGGGACGCAAAGTGCCTATATTGTTTCTCCTTAATCACCATATATATATATATATATATATATATATATATATATATATATATATATATATATATATATATATATATATATATATATTAGGGGTGTAACGATACGTGTATTCGTATCGAACCGTTCGGTACGAGGCTTTCGGTTCGGTTTTCGGTACGCATTTTCAAACCGAACGGTTCGTTGGACTATTTTTCCTGCCGACCAAAATTTCGTTATTTTAAATATAGGCGCATGCCGAGCGCATCGGGATGCTGGTGCGACCACAACATTGCCCAACATCAAATGACAAATGTAATGTAAGCGGAACGAAACTGAGCTACTCGTTATTATGTTGTTGACGGACTGTTTATCAGTTTGGACTAATGCAGCGCGAGCCGATCTCTGTTACGGATCAAACCGCGCTGACGTGGAAACCAGGAAGAAACATTGTGCCATGAATGAACTATTCAGTGTCACAGATCATCATTCACCATGGATTTACTGTAACATTAACTGTAACCATGGAGGTTTGGCAGGAATAGTAGTCTATAATGCTTTCAAGTAACATTACGTTGGTTTTATTTTGACATTATGAATACAATTGCTGGCCTCAGATGTTAATCTGAACTAAAAATAAACCTTTGTTACTACAATATAACATTTCATTTTGTCCATGGAGCTGTTTTGTTTTATATGCTCCTAAGAAAAGTCAAGTATAGCTTCATCATTGCTCAAAGTAAAAAAATATATCATACTTTATGATGTTAGTTTTAATAAAAATATAATAAATAAAAGGAATTTTATCTGGCATTTCTTTTTTTTTTTTTTCTGCATTGAAAACGTACCGAACCGTACCGAACCGAACCGTGGCACAAGTATAAGGGGTGATATATTGCTTTTTTTCAGACAGACAACACCAAATAAGACAATACAGTCACACAGAACGCTTGCTGAAGACCAGAAAGCCGATGCTGTTGTAATCCGGTATCCTTTTATAGCATCCGTATCACCGTCATGAGGGACGTACGTAATAACACAACACTAATCGATGATTGGACTATTTCTATATGGCTTCAGACGCATCACGCTGAAAACGCTGCCCAAGTGGGTTGATTGTTGACACAGCGCGAGTTCCCTCGATAGGGAACCCCCGTTGGAACATTCACATTGCGAAACTGCGACACAACATTTCTGACACTGTTAGTACTTCATTAGAGGCTAAGATTTATCACAAAGGCAATTAATTGCCCATCACTAAGCGATCTAAGAATGATGATTTCACATTAGAACATAGAAATTGTTTTACAACCACTGAAATTTGTCTCAGATGGGAACTTTGTGGCCAAGATCGCAGTGTGCACTCTGCTTAAGTGTTCAAGACTGTGAGTGCTTAGAGGCCATTTACAGGTAGCAGTCACTTCCCTTGTTCTAGAGTCTCACTAATATTGGTAAAATGGCCCACAAAGGGCTCACTTCCTGTGTGCTTGTTGTGGAAGTGATTAGAAAGGGATTTGAGGTAGAAAAAGGTTGTTATCACACACTTGATTTATCACTCTCCGCTGGCAAAGGCTGGCCAAATCTATAAACTCCAGGTGTTTCTGTTGAAACCCTTTAGTATAGAGACATCCAGTCTCTTTTCCATTAGAGAGATTGTGTTTTATTTCATCCTTTAAAAACATGCATTAAAAAAACTGAACTGCTTTGTCTACCCCACTGAGATTGAGTGGCTTCTGTTATTTTTTTAATTAAGCTTTTTGACAGCTATGTCAGCATGTATGCTACTTTAAATCATCCTCTACAATGTGATTTTCATTGGGTGACCTGTTGACATTGCTCTGCTTTATTTTTCTAGTTATTTAGGGGTTTCAAAGGACAACATATCACTTTCTTAACCATGGCTTGTATGACTGTCTCATAAAAATGTTATTGATAATAAAGATGGTTATGTTTTTGCAAATCTCATCGGACTCAGTAGTAATGCTGTCACTTTGTGTTTATTGGTGGCATTTATAGAATGCTATCCAGGAGTACATCGTTCAACCATATATTCACACCTTCTCTATACACACATTGTTCTACTCTATATACACTCTCAGGCTACATTAATACGGATACATTTGAAAATTATGTTTTTGTTTCAAAACGCTCTCTGTCCACACTAGCGTTTTACAAAACTCACACTGAAATGCAGGAAAACGCCAAATAAACTTATTGTGCAGGTGAAAAACCTTGTAAAATCTCACTGAGATGATACAGATGGAATACTACACTTCAATGCGAAAATGGCGTTTCCAAATTAATCCACTTGGGAGTGTGTTTTCAAAAAGTTGTTGTTGACAAAACCGGCGCCTCTGTGTTGACGGAAGGCCAAAATGGAGAGAGAAAATGTGTTGTCAAACAAAAACGTATTAGTGTAAACAAGGCCTCAAGCAACACTTTTAAAAGTTTAAACTAAAGTATTACACACTCACAAAGCATGCAAAACATTCATTATTACATTTATATGTTTTGAGGAATGGTGTCCAATGTTTTCATTTTTCACAGGCTCAACCCAAGGAAACATTCATTTATCCATCTGAGTCACATCCTGGACAATTGAGAGTTGTTGAAGAAAAAGCAGCTGGATTAAGTGAAAATTTTTGACAAAATATGTGCACAATGGAATGATATTTCCATAGCATGCCAACCTCAACTTTAAAAAGGCTCCGACCTCAACTGGTATTTAACATGACATGCACACATGCCAGTTATATCTGTAAAAAAAATGGCTCATTTTCTAAGATAACAGTATCCTGGTCCACCACAAGCCAGAGAGAAGCCAAACACATGGAGACATCTGAGTCTCCACAAGTTAAATGCAATTTGTTAAAGAATTTAGGAAAAAGCCCACTATTTTTTCAAAGCTTACCATAATACAACCAATTATCATGTTGATTTATTTTGTCAAGACAGCTACAGTATATTAGGCGGCAGCAGGAATTGAGATTAAAATGACAAAAGTATATTGTCCTGTATAACTGATGGATGAATGTGTCAACTAGGTGTCACTCTAATGTGTGTAGCTTCTGAATTGCCAAAATATGATTTGGTAAAATTGGCAGAAATTATAGTCATATCATTTTTATTAAACACAACATACATGTTTCCCACGCTAGCTTAACGGTGCTCTCTCACTATTGGGGTACCACAGGGATCAGTCCTTGGACCCCTAGACTTCTCCATTTACACCATTAAGTCACTCAGAACAGTCATACAATCATACCGCTTCTTTTACAACTACTGTGCAGAGGATACTCAACCATACATCTTTATTTCCCCTGTCTGCCACACGTCCACAATCATATGAGGGATCTTTGTATAACTCTTGGACACATTTGAACTGGATATGTCATTACCACAAGTTCCTGAGCTCCCACTCCCACCATCCAATACCTCCTCTTTCCATCTTGTTTTAGTCAAAAGGTCCATGTCTCAAAGTGAGCTAAAACGATTGATGTCATTTCTCTTTTGTGGACCACATTATGAAAACTTCCAGGTACTTCTGCTTCATGCCACATCACATGAAGAAAATAAGACCTTTCCTCCACAACTCCTCAGTCAGGTCTAGTAATTTCATGGCTAGACTACTGAGACTTCCTCCTTGCCAAACTACCACATTTACTATGTCCCTTTTGATCGCAGGTAATGAATGCAAAACCTGATCTCACTCATAAAACTAAATTTATTGAGGTGTATTCAAATATATGAGACACATTCTTTGACTAATAAAACCAGTGATACTTGCAATGTATCGTAATGTGTTTAAAAACAGCCCCATTCAGTAACTACTAGGAACCAAAATTCTCTAGGGCATGCAGTGTATGAACAATGTTTTTCTACCAGTAAGTTGTACCTTTTAGCAGTTTTAAATGTGATACAACACCTTTTCACTGAAGTTTTGAATCAGTCTCCCAGGGGAGACTATTTTACTATTTTTTTTCCCCCTTCGTTTTATGGGGTATCCTGTTTTTTAACCGAGCCACCAATGATTTAGGTGACACGCTTGAAGTAAAAGTTCCCCGGGCCAGAAATCAGCTCAGGTTTTTATTGTGTTAGCACTTATAAAGTAATAATATAAAGAAATAAATGAAGTTGAGAGTTAAACATTTGCTGGACCTGTTGATACCCTTTAGGCATTTTGAACTGCACATTTTTCATGCATGGCTACACAGCTGGTCAAAAGTCACATTTCCTTGCCAATGGCCTCATCCAGAGCAATTTGCAAAATGAATAAGGATTGCTGTGGAAGAAAGAGGCGAGAAGGGTGAGAATTTATTGTAGGTGAGGTGACTTGGTTCCAAAATGTTCCTGGAGTGATTTTTAAGTGGCACACGTCATACAAATATACTATTTCAAACCGAGCGCGACATAAGGTTACAACATGACCAGTACTCATTTAAATAGTTGTAACTAGCTTTCATTGATAGTAGTTCTTATCCTTTAAAAAAATAAAAATAAAAAAAATTGCAGTGCACTCCAAAAACTAGTGAACGGCTTTGTTGTCTACTGTCTTCTACGCACCCTCTTAATAAAACAGAACCTTAGGAGTGACTGGTATGGAAGTCTTTACATATGCAGCAATTTTGTGCGCTATTACAAAAAGTGCCTAACTATTGATTACAACAGAGTTTGATGTTAGCATCTTGCTAAGCTAACAATACATAGCCTAGCACTTACACATATTAGGTGTATAAATATTAAATTCTCAATTTCTAATTAGACGGAAATGTTTTTTAAATCAGTATTCAATTATTTCATCTACCATCTTGGATGTTTTTTTTTTTTTTTCACTGGCTTTGTTGCAATCCATGATGGGAGGGACGTTGCCCCTTGGCCTCTGTCCATCATGGTCTCCTTATCATCCCCATATACAGATTGGCTTCATCACTCTGTCTCCTCTCCGCAGTAAGCTGGTGTGTGTTAGGCGTTCTCGCGCAATATGGCTGCCGTTGCATCATCCAGGTGGAGCTGCACATTGGTGGTGGTTAAGGAGATCCCCCCTTCCATGTAAAGCGCTTTGAAACGCACTATATAAATGTAACAAATTATTAAAAGTAGTAGTTTTTCGCAAATGATACAGGCAATATAATCTGGAATTAAACAAATTTTGAAGGAGAAAGACTACAATTCTTCAATAAGTTTGTTTTATTTACAACTATAAATTATTTATTTGATCATTTTATAGTGTATGATGCCTTAAAATGCTCCCTACGTAGGCAGCTCCCTAGGATAAAAGCTTTATTTTCTTAACATTCAGGGTGAATGAAAAAAATAACATGGGGTCTATCAAATTTCAGCATTGCATCGTGCAGAGTATGTTGTACATGTTTTATAAGATTTATGTAAGCTTCTTTAACAAATTGGACATGCAGTAGAGTAATTTGTAGTAGGAACACAAGAGCAGCTGGAAGAATTAAATAGGTTCTCTGGCTTGTCTCCAAGCCATTTTTTACTGCCTGTTTTTCATTCGTAGTGTGCTTTGTCTAATGTTTAATGACGCTTTGGATTTTTACTGATCTCTCATTTTCCTCTACAGTCTAACAAGGGTAAGAGAGAGGGAAATGGGGGTGATAAAAGTGGTTTGCTGTCAAATTACATGTACGGTTCAGAAGCGAGATGTGTTTATCTGTGTGACTTTATGCACAGCATTTTGTAAGGAAAGAAGTAAGCAATGGCTTTGCTTGAAAAGAGAGGTTAGACAAATGTTTACCATGGTGTTGTGGAAGCTTATTTTAGATTTATATCATTTAGGGTAGTTAAATTTAGAAAAATGTCAATATTCCCAATTAGAAAAAAAGACATTGGTTTTAGCCTTGGGGCCCGGATTGGTCAGTGTTATAAGTTAAAGAAATGATTTAGTTATTTATTTTTATTCATTCATTAATTTACTTACTTTTTTTGTAATGGACCTGTCCGCCCCTAGTAGTTAAAAACGTTAAATAAAACGTTAAATAATACAAAGATGAATGATTGCTTGGGTAGAAGTTCTCAGATAACCATTATTTTGAATTTATTTTACATTTATTTGGGATTTTATGTCACTGCTTTTAAATTTACTGGGTGTTGGGGCAAGTTTAATGCTGCTATGAATTTATTTAAGAGCACTTCAAGCACCTCAAACAATCTCCATTGAGTCTATTTTGGAAAAGAATATGAAAGGAAACAGCCGATCATGACAAATCAGGTGTTTTAAATTTTACATCAGCTGATGGCGTTTTGTGCTGTGATTTCCTCCTAAAGTCAGACAATATAATGAACATGAGAAATTTATGTGGCGAGATGAAAATGGAAAGAATTTGCCCACTTTCACAAAAATGAGCACTGAACAAATAATGTAATGCCTTGGTGCGGTATTAGTTGCAAGATGGATTTATTGTCATCACAGGCCATACTGTGTTTTCATGTAATCCATCTAAGTGTAATAAGGCCATTACCCGAACACCTCTAATGTCCAGAGTATAAGAAAGATCAAATACTGTTTAAAATAAACACCCATTCAAACACAATCTCATGGCAATTTGTATATATTTTACATTTTGTTGAATTGGTGGCTAATTTGTATGAAATATTTTTTTTCTTCTAAAAATCACACATTTCCGTACAAATCACATTGTATGAATACATATGAAGTTGCCACCTCGTTAAAAAAAAAAAAAAAAAAAAAAAAAAAAATCAATTAGATAAGGGGCGCATTTCCCAAAAGCATCGTTGGCGAACTACTGGTTAGTTAGTAACTACAGAACTTGTTTTTGGGAAACGTACCCCAGGTTGGCTCTTTCTAAAGGCCAATTAATGGAGACTAAATCATGGCAGAAACATTAGTTAATTAGCTTATACAAACTAGTCAAATCCCAACTTCACCACTACCAAACCCAATGCTATCTCACAACCAATGAGAACGAATTTGTACGAGTGAGTAAAAGGTAGCTAATTCGTACCACCTAACTCGATTTGTCTAAACCCCTATGTGATGGGTAGATCAGATCATGTCCTGTAGGTAATAACGGTACATCAAACTGGAAACAATTTTTATTTCCGTAGGCTGTGAACACAGTTACGGGGCTGTTTCAAGGTCTGACTGTCAGAAAGTGTCTTGCTCCTCTTGTATCTGGTAATGGCAATTCTGAAGAGCCCTTCTGTTAAGAACGGCTGAACAAATGGTGGTTTTTGATGTTGCCATCCTGCTTAGGGCTTTTTAGAAACCCGTTTGGATTGAATTGCAAATTAGGATTTTATTCAAGAGCACCTGGTTTTGTTTTTCATTTGTTGAAGTACTGTCACTCATTTGAGTGCCTCATCACTTATGTAATGGTAAATGATCCCATTTTTTTTACGATAACAGGTGGTTTTGGGATCAAATTTCATTGTATTTTTTATAATATATCCGGTTATACATAGATTACATTTTTTTAGGGCCGGGACTCGATTAAAAAAATTAATCTAATTAATTAGAGGCTTTGTAATTAATTAATCGAAATTAATCGCATTTTAATCACATAAATATTTGACCTGAGAACAGTGAGAAGTAATTTTTTTCACATGGATTTTTAGTATTCCATTGAATAATGACTGAATACATAAGCTTAATCAACAACATAGTATATTTTTGTTCAACCAAGTCCAGCAGACCAGTGCAATTTTTGCCATTAAGTGTAGCAATAGCATATTGCTACACTACACTGATAACAATAGCGAATTCCTTGTTGCATAGCTTGCACACAACCATGCTCTTATCGACGCTTCCATCCGTTCGTTTTTTTGTAACAAAATTTCCCATCCACCGGCCAACCAAAGCGATCTCTTTTATTATTTTTTTTTATTTTTTATTAACAACAGCCAGTAATACAGAAATTAGAACAAACACCAGAGGAGACACGAAAAAAAGGAGAAAAACAAACAAACAGAGTTAGCAATAAAATAATACAAGAGAGGATAATCAAATAACGTTACATAAAAGAGATAGGCTACAAACAGTTAGAGCATAAAATGTGACAACTTTAAAGGGGGATTTTGAAGAGAGCACAACAAGATAATGTTTTCCTTGCTTTGGTCTTCTCTGAAATAGAAAGTGTTTGGAGGTATTGGTGAAATTCCTTGAGAAAGACTTTGAATAATGAACCAAAGCGATCTCGTCAGCTTCTATGGTCAACTTCTTCGTCTTGAACGCTAGTTGGTGTGTGCGCCAGTATAATCGATCCGCCGAAACTCATCCAGTGAGAACCGCGGTGCAAAAATAAGTGCGATTAAAATCTTTGTGTAATTAATTAACGCGTTTTAGTCTGTAATTAAAGTTAAAGTCTGTAATTAATTAATCTTAATTAACGCGTTAAAGTCCAGGCCCTATTTTTTTTTATTCCATTATTATTGTTACACTTAACTATACTAGTATAACTATACTAAAAGTGTTGGCTGTTTATTAGTATTTATACAGCACATATAATGTCTTATTCTGCATGGCCATATTGTATATGCCTTAATCCTACCCAATACCTAAACTAAACTAAACAACTACCTTATCTACACTGAACAAAATGATATACGCAACACTTTTGTTTTTGCCCCCATTTTTCATAAACTGAACTCAAAGATCTAAGACTTTTTACAGAAAATGCTGATTTATCTCAAATATTGTTCACAAATCTGTCTAAATCTGTGTTTGTGAGCACTTCTCCTTTGCCAAGATAATCCATCCACCTTACAGGTGTGGCATATCAAGATGCTGATTAGACAGCATGATTATTGCACAGGTGTGCCTTAGGCTGTCCACAATAAAAGGCCACTCTAAAATGTGCAGATTTGTGAACAATATTTGAGAAAAATAGGCCTTTTGTGTACATAGAAAAAGTATTACATCTTTGAGTTCAGCTCATGAAAAATGGGGAAAAAACAAAAATCTTGTGTTTATAATTTTGTTCAGCATATTAACAAGCAGTAATTAGGAGATTATTGAGGCAAAAGTCGTAGTTAACTCGTTCCCTGCCAGCGTTTTAAAAAAAAAAGTTGCCAGCCACCGCCTGTTTGTATGAATATCTGAACATGCAATATATTAGAAGAAAGACCAGAGCCTTTCCTTTTAAACAAACAAACACAAAAAGTTGTATTCTATCTTCATGCATTTGTTTTTCAACACTTGAATGTGGGTAAGTTTTGAGCAAAAGTTTGACTACATCCAAATCAGATCCAGAATGATGATCAAAACACAGATGGAGTAAATCGAGTCCATCAACACCCCCAAAGCTTCACAGTCCTAAAGCTCGTCCTGGGTCAACCTTTTATTCAGTAACATTAGACAGTTTTGATTTATATGCTTTTTAATGTTGGTGATCACGTTATTTTACATATGCACCTGCTCACATATGATATCGCATCACATCATTACAGTACGGCACAAGTTGATTGGCCTCTTTTGATCCTGCAGACAATGAGGTTTCCTGCTGAACATTTAAATAGTCTGGTTCAGTGTTTGCTGTAATCAAATCCTTCAGCGCTATCCACATCCTTCATCTGAATCCCTCCACCTCCCCAGCTCCACCTGCCTAGATCTGCTACAGGATTTATGTATGTAATAAATATATATGTATTTTGATTAATACATTTTTTGCCATTTTATGTATTTTAAAAGATTGACAATTTTAATCCATCGACTTCCCTAGAAGAAACGCACATTGAAATAAAATACGTGGAGGATTAGTGGCAATACATTGCTGTTCAATTGTGAGGAGTGACCCTCCTGTCTGCCCTCCACGGCAGTATGCGAGAGTGGACATTAATGAACTGTGTGCTGGCACAGGAAGTTCCGGAACAATGACTTTAACAATTAAGAGAGATCAACTCTGATGCCCCACTGATCACACAGGAAAGGGCTGACTTTGATGGAACAATTTTTACCACGCAGCAGCCTTCATTCCCGCACACACTTAATCCATCTGTGTGTGTGCTCTGTAATCTCACACAGCCAATTATCTCAGCAGGCTTTGAATGTTTGCTTATGAGCTCCAGTAACTCTGCTCTGTATTGCCAAAGAGCTCTGTGCTTTCATTTGAACCCCTGAGCCACCATGATTTACCCACTTTACAATGTAAAGAAAAGAACGTTTCTCATTATGATGGCTTGACAAAGCCAACACACTGCTATTTATTTTGGTTTAGGTTTTTTTTTTTCAGAATCCTTAACCCTTGACCAAAACTTCTGACTCTTCCTTGAGCTTTCAAACTAGTACCAAACTTAAAGCAATACTTCAGGCTTTTCTGATTTTATGGGCTTTATTTTTCTTTCTAATTGATCGGTCTTACGGTTTTCCTGAAGGAACACACAAAAATCCCCCAAATCTCATAGACTTCCATTAAATATGTGTGTAACTCATCCTAGAGTTTTCAAGCTACATCTAACAAATTTGGCACAGTTCTTCCTTACAAAAGCTCATTTTTTCAAAGTAAAAAATAATTAAATACAAGTGAAAAAGGTAATGGCAACTTTATATCTCACAACTGTGGATTTTTAAACCTGGCAGTTGAGCCATTATTTCTCATAATTTACATCTAGATTAAAATATCTCACAAAATTGTAATTTTATCTCTCACAATGTGACTTTATATCTCATAATTGTGACTATATATACCGATTGTGACTTTTAAATCTCAAAACTACGACTTGTTTACTAATGTGACTTAATTATGAATAAATCTCACAATTGCAACTTTCAAATTGGAAATTTCTCAGAATTGCTTCTTTGTATCGATCAATTATGACTTTGTCTCAAAATTGTGACTTGTGAAATCTTGTGACTTTGGTTTCTCACAACTGTGACTTTACAGTATATCCTTCATTGTGACTAAATTTCAGAATTGTGACTTTGTTTCTCATAACTCTCTACACTTTTACTATGATTTACTCTTTTTTTGTGAAACATTTTTACATGTTTTTTGTTTTTATTGATGAGTAATATGAACTTTTAATTTTCTGTAAACCTTTTTGAAATACTCCACACAACCACAGGTAACGTTATAGATTACTTCGGCCTTTATTGACAATGAGTACAGCAATACAGCATATTTAATACTGCTTTAACATGTATACACCATTGCCTACATTTAAACTCATATAACAAAAATATTAGAAGTAAAAACTAAACTCAATGTTTAACTCAATACAATCTCTGAATATCATTTACTTAAGTTAATAAAGTGAATTATTACTATGATATTTACTAAGCCACTGAATTATTTTTAGAGTGTTTTAGAGTGAATACTTGTAACTTTCTCACATTATGACTTTATTTCTTGTTTTATTATTATTAATATTATTAGTTGTAGTAGTTGTAGCCTAGTAGTAGTATATTTTAAGTGCTTAGACTTTTTTCAAATAATTCTCTTCTAATCAAAAATCATAAAACATTCCCACAGCAGCACAATATTGTTGTCAATCCTGTTTTACAGTGATAAATATTGGTTAAGTTCTCATGAAATGAAACTACATTCTACTTATTAAAACATTCTTTTTATACTTTACTGTTACAATAGTCGGATCTCAAAAGTCCTAATTTTGACAGACGAGATCTGCTTTTTGTCTCTTCAGCGTCAGCGTGTAATAATAGCAATTACAAAGTCACCCTATATTATGAGTAAATGCTTGGGAAGTTTTCCGATGTAATGTGGTTTTCGGTTTCTTGAACATGACTGTCAAAAAGCTTTAATTTATTTGTCTCTCTTTTGGTGGGAAACTCTAATGAAGAACACAGACCATGAAGTATGATGATGAAAATTCAAGGAAGTTCGAGGTGAGATTCAACCTTGCCAGACCTACAGAGATCGACCAGTTTACTACCACCAGCATAGATATCCACTGAAGCAAAACTGTAATTATTATGAAACGTGATAGACATGCTGGATACATGGAGTAATGCATCCTAAAACCAATTACCTTAAAACTACCAAGAGATCTGTCAAATATCTACAGAAATATGATTGATCTATTTTCATTTCAGGTAACGTCCCGTGTCGGGAAACTACGAATGTCAAATCAGCAGATATATACTGTAGTGCAAACCGACTTCCCTCCAGCCCTCACCATTGCTTTGCTATTGGACCGCAGACCCCCTCCCTATCGGCAGCATTCGTTAAGCCAAATAACACACAGCAGATGCCCACGAACCCCAGCGCTGTAATGTAGTGAAAGGAGGAAACTGGGGGTATTATTTTGGGTTCTCAACCATGCCAGTTTTCTTTATTTTTCTGCAGCCTCTCCAGAGCTGTAGTGGCCTGCGATGGAGAGTCCCAGGGGCGCAGCAGTGTAATGGTAATACGGACCATCTGACAGCTGTCAAAACAGCCCTGTTAGTCAAGCAATGGGGCCTGTCAACCTGCTGAAAAACTAGTCTGCAGCCTCTCAATTTTTCTCTCTCTTTCCCCGACTTACTCACTTTACCCTAACTGCCACAAAACAGAGTCGGTTTCCTCCTTGGGTTGACCTTTCTCACTCGGGCCGAGTCCATACAACAACATGTTCTGGTAAAACGCACGTCTTGCAGCCCAAAGGCCTCAAAGCGGGAAGTGTTCATAGGAGCACTGTAAAAAGTCATTTCTCAAGCAGTATAAAGTAGCCTAAACATCTTTAGAATAAGACAAATTCTTAAGAATTTGAATTTTTCAAAATTCAGAGAATACATATACACCGTTCAAAAGCGTGGGGTCAGTAAATTAATAGTTTCTTGGCAATAAAGACATTTAAAATGTTACAAAAAATTATATTTCAAATAAATTACGTTCTTTTAAATGTTCTATTATCAAAGAATCCTGAAAAAAATATCAGTTTCTACAAAATGTATTAATCATTTCTGAAGGATTATGTGACACTGAAGACTAGAGTAATGATGCTAAAAATTCAGCTTTGATCACTGAAATAAATTACTTTTTAAATGTATATTAAAATAGAAACCACTTTGTTTTGTTAAATTGTAATAATATTTCATATTTGATCACATAAATGCAGTCTTGACATAAAACAAAATACTTCTGAAACATATCTCCAGACGTTTGAAATGTAGTTTATATTTTATATTGATACATATATTCTTAAATAGAATATGCATTTTATTTTTCAACCAAGTATAAATTATAAATTATTATTCTTACATTATTTAAATTTTACATTTAAGTTCCTTTATTATTTTATAATATGTTTCTTTTATTCGTTATATATATATATATATATATATATATATATATATATATATATATATATATATATATATATATATATATATATATATATATATATATATATATATATATGCAAAACTCTTTTGAAAATGATCATTCTTATTATTCAATGTTGTTATTATTAAAATTCAAAGGTGAAAACTGTGAATTTTTAAACCTTTTTGTTTTCAAGTGTGCCAAATATATAGACTACAATACATTGTGTAAAGAGTCCTGGGATGCTGGATATATGAAATACAGTACTTCAGTAAATATATCCAGGAAATAGCAGCCTCAATGTATGCGTGTTCTGTCTTTTCTCATGTCAAATTAAAAACATTCCTGTAATAATCCTTCCCTTCCTGATTATTAAACTTTTGGCTTGCACTGTTGACACCAGAAGGATATGCAATTGTTTCCATTGAAGAGCACTTGGTTGCAATAGATCACAGGTGGACACTGAAGTAAACTCTACATTGTTACACATACACCTGGGTTTAATATAAAGATTTATTATATTTCACTACATAATAGCTCAAAGTTCTTTCTAAATGTTTTTTTTTTTTTTTACATTCATTTGGTTTGCATTACTTTTTATTATATTTTGTTGGGTTTAATTGATAAGAAAGTAGAGAATCGACAGGAAATGATGTGGAATGTAATATGTCTGTCCACATTGAAACAAATTACACAATCAGAACCAATCAAAGCATTTTTATGTTGAATATACAGTCTTGAGGATTGGGACCAATGAGATCTAGCTGTGGATATGCAGAATAACGCCACATGTAACAGAGGCAAGCTAGTAAGAGCTGTGCAAGTAATCCTCACTCCACAGGCCTCAAGAGGCGCACTTGTGACTGAAACTGGAGGCTGCGGTCTTTAGCGTCCCTGTTAGCGTGTCCACCTCGCATGCCAGAGACACAGGTGCGAGTAGAACCGAAGGGGTTACATTGGTGCTGTGACCCGGATGGGAGTGAGTGTAACGGAGGCTAGCTGAAACATCAGTGGTGCAAGTAGAACCAGAGGGTCTATATTGGTGCCGTGACCAATATAAGCGAGGTTTCACTTCCGGTGCTTTCCGGAAAAGAACGAAGCGCTCGCGACCTCTCAGATCACTTGGAGGTGGCTGTGTTTACAAGAGGTAAAAACGATATAATACTGTTCGTTTTCTCACACAAACCGCTCGTTTCTTGTCTTAGGCCATCAATGTGTTCTATATTTACGAGTCATTAAATCATGTTTAATTATGGACTTCTCTGTGTATGCTCTTTAAGGTGGACCCCATAGACCTGCATTATATGACTGACAGACAAGAACGGTTTGACCTAAAAATATCAAAATTGAAAATACTGCGGCCACAAAGACACCTACATCTTGGATGCCCTTGAGGTAAGCTAAAACATATCAAAAATTAATTTCAAAGTGAACTATCCCTTTCACCTCACTTCCTTGGCCTCAAGAGATTCAATAGCAACTGACCCTAGAGACTGCGGTCTTTAGTGTCCTTGTGAGCGCCCACCTCCCATATCTGAAACATCAGTGGTCCAAGTAGAACCAGAGGGGTTATATTGGTGCTGTGACCCGGATGGGAGTGAGGTTTAGGGGAGTGAGTGTAACTGATGCCAGCTAGAAAGAGAATCAGTTTCAAATACAACTGCTGATGGAGTGAAGGCAAATTACAAATTACTCTTTTGTAAAGTCATATAATGCTATCATGTTTTCTTGCCTTTTGCTATTGGAGCGAATGGGAATGCAAAGATTATATTTGCTGTAGTTTCAGTTCACCGCTATAGAAGTTTACCCAACTATGATGACTTTTTCTTCTTAAAACCATGGAAATGTGAAAAGGTTAAATTTATGGTAAGTTAGAGCAGAGCAAAATCACCTTTACATGGAAGCTGTGTCATTGTTACTTAGAACATGGTGTACATTGTTTTTTTATACTGCAGTTCATAAATCACATGAATTTGGTTGGTGAAAACTCAATTTTGACATTTTGTGCTTTGCTATTGAGTGTTCAAAAACAGAGCTTTTCAGCCTGAGTGAAATTGGTGTGCTTGGACACATTGATGGCTATTTTCTGGATCCCATTTGGTAAGTTGTTACTTTTCATCCTAAATTGCCACTTTTCTACTACAGGGCATATTACCCAGTATAGGTCTGCAGTTACATTCAAGCACCTGATGTCCAGCAGAAAATAGGCCTCAATTTCACAAGATAAGCTGCTGAGATGCAATGATATGTGGGAAGAAAGCAGGGTAAAAAAAAAAACAAAAACAAAAAGCACATCAAATCATTACCTCAAGCTCAAATCATTACCTCAAGCTCAGCTGAGGGTGTTAAATACAAAAATACCTTGCATCCAGCAATAGTTTGGGGAAATAACCAGAGTCTTAATTCTAGTAGTGTATTTTGGCAGAGATCAGAACAGCTGTGATGTCATTTGTTTGGAGGTCACGTGCGAGCCGGGTGTCAGGCTGTCATGTTTAACGGTGAAAAGAAGTCAGCCATCCAGAGAATACAGAGGGCAAGTTCAAGAGGCTTTAAACTGCCACCAAATAGGAAATGTTGAAAGCTCTTTTAGTGCATCCTGCACTTTGTAATTTATATATCCATCATCATTATAGCCACTCTAAATGCATCATCAAATGCAGGTACCATTGACAGTATATTGATGTGTCCAGGACTGTTCGCCATTGACTGAAGTGCACTAGGTCAATTGCAGTGTGTGCTTTAATCAAAGTCTTTAAGTGAGTTTGACATTTTAAGATATATTTCTGTCAGTAATTTTCATTTCTGTGCATACCGTCAATCTCAAAGATGTTTTAAACAAAACACTACAGGTTTTAGTGATAGAGTAGTACTGTGTAAATCTATAATAAAGTGATAAATAATTACAGTACTTACGCTTTTTGTCAATGCACCAGTCATTTACCAATTACTTGGTCACCATGAAATAAGAATGTATTTTTTTTTTATATTGAATATTGGAGTATTAATTATAAATTATTTATAAGGTATAAAGTAATAATAAAGTAATATAAGGTAAAGTAATCCTTTATGTTCTCTGTAAATTATTTTTGACTGAATTATAATGATTTCTTGATTCAGAATATGATCAAGATTGCATAGGTGGATGTGTTCGGGGAATTTGGCTGTTAAAAGTATAACATTTAAAGCCATTTGAATAATGAAATGACTTGGAAAAAAATATTCGTTCATTTTGATGAACGAGATTGAACAAGAGAGTCAGTAAAATGATCCAAACTTCCCATCACTACTCACTATATGTTTCAACCAAATGACATTTTTATACCTGAACTAACCTTTCTTTGTTACAAATAGGTTAAATTATCTGATATTTAAAGAGATGGTTTGATGTCGCACCACAACTTTGATTTGGCAGACAACAGGTTTCTTTTTTCTTATTGAAAATGTGTAATGAAGGCATTGTGCGGATAATCTGCATTTATAATGCATTTTTTGAATATATATATATATATATATATATATATATATATATATATATATATATATATATATATATATATATATATATATATATATATATATATATATATATATATATATTCAAAAATAGGTATCACTGGTGCTGCTCTTCAGTGGTTAACTTCATATCTGTCAGATAAACAGCAATTTGTTAGGATAGGGGAAAATCAATCCCGAACCGTCACTATTTCTCATGGTGTACCTCAAGGTTCTGTACTTGGTCCTCTTTTATTTCTCATTTTTGTGCTGCCACTAGGACAGATCATCAGATGGCATGGTTTCAACTTTCATAGTTACGCTAATAATATTCAAATTTATTTCATGGTTAAACCCATCTCAGTTTGTCCACCCTCTTCTGTTTTCTCTTGCCTTCAGGAACTTAAAACATGGATGTCTGATAACTTACAGCTTAATGCTGGAAAAACTGAAATCCTGAAATCCTGTTGATTGGCCCTTAAATCATAGAGTTTACCCAGGCATGACATTTTTATTGAAATTGATGGTCTCCAGATTAGGCCTTCAAAAACTGTGCGGAATCTGGGAGTTTTGTTCCACTCCTCGTTATGTTTTCACTCACACATTGGTCAGACTATTAAATCATGCTTCTTCCACCTGCAGAATATTGTTCGTATACTCCCCTCTCTTTACCCTGGAGATGCTGAAACTGTCATCCATGCATTTATAACATCCAGTTTGGACTATTGTAACTCATTATATAGAGGCTTACCCTCCAAAGCTTTACATCGCCTTCAAATGGTGAAAAACTCTGCAGCCGGAGCCCTTACGTATAATAAAAAAATCTGCACATATCACTCCTATCCTTTACCAATTTTCTCATATTGGTTGTCTCTATCTGCTTTTCTGCTTGTTTGATTATTATAATAAGCAGATTGCCTGTCTCTTTGTCTGTCAACTGATTGTATTATTTTGTGAAGCGACCTTGGGTTCTTGAAAGGCGCTATAAAATAAACATATTATTATTATTATTATTATTATTAAAGCAGGATGCATTCTGATTGGCTGTCAATATTTTTATTGTTCATCAGTTAGAAAAAAATCATTCTGAAAGTGATTCCAACTATATGATTCCTGCTGTAATTTATATAGTTGTCGTGTTGAATCTCCTATTCTGTTATATTTATAAAGATTCATATTTTTATTGTTATAGTTATCATCCTTGAGTGTGAATGGGCCTTTAGTGTTTGTCTTCTGAAAAACATGTCTTTACACTGTAAATGAGATCAGTCTCTGTAATGCATGTCACATCCATTACAACTTGAGTCCCTAATGCTGTTGGAATGACTGATTGGTCAGGGGGATACGAGCGTTTGGAGGGAGACACCGTTGACTTTGGCTTGTGTTTGAGGGTACTGTGTGGGATCCAGCATTTCTGCTTCCCACCGTTACCTGGCGAGAGTGTCTGGAAAGCCAGCTTGCAGTATGGTCAATCTGGCCAACACAAACAGGTGCTGCTTCAGACGTTCTGTCTTTAGATGGTCCCTTGCCATTCACCAGACAGCCAAATTAATTAACTTCATTCAGACTGTCATAAACGGATATTACGAGCAAATAGTTTTGAGACATTCTCTGCTATACTGATTTGTCAGGTTTGTTTTTATGCTTTGATTTTATTGGTTTCTTTTTTATGCGGTCAACCTTCCAAATTATTATCATTAAAAATTTTTTAAACTGCAAGAAACATAACAATTGTATTAAAACAAAATAGATGCAATTTTTTCATTTATAAGGGTAAATTGACCATTATCTGCAGCGCCCTAATGTCAGTGTTGGTGTATTTTCAGGTTGAAATTAAAATAATGCGAAACATTGTTTCTGCAACTTGCAAAATTTCAAAAAAGGAAATGTGGACACACACACACACACAAATGGGAACTGCTCAAAAAATATCAATACTTTGAAATTAATTGAATTAATAAAGACCTGAGTACAGGGTTATTATAGTTAACTCAAACCAAAACACTTAAACATATTTTGTTGCTTGAAATAAATTAATGTTAACTGAAAATTATTTGTTTCTTTGTTTGTTTATTTAACTTATTTGCCAAGGCAACATTTCTCAATTCCATTTAATGTACTACAATAATTAATAATTAAAAAATACATAAAAAACATATAGATATCTTTTTAAAAAAAGAAAACTGAGAAAAATACACTACACAATTACTAAAACTTTAACTAAAATTAAATAATTTAAATTCAAAATAATAATAAAAGCTAAAATAGTATCTCAATGATACAAAATAAATACTTGATACTTGAGGAAGACAGGATAACGAGGTGACCTGTTTATTTTGAAATGATATAACCTGCAAATTCATTCTTAATGCTTTAATATATGTGACAATCTAAAAAAATAATTAATATAAATAATTTAAACATATTTTATAATAATAAAACATATTTAATAAAAAAAAACATATAATAAAACAATTTTAACATTTAAAAAAAATATATGTATTGATTGACTGATTGATATATTATTAAAGTTTGTAAAATAATAATAAAAATAAAAATATATAGAAAACAGCAAACAGTCTTCAAATTGTCTGCTTTTGTGTCCCATGAAGAAAGAAAGTCGCCTAGGTTGCATATGTAAGCTGGTTCCCTAAGAAGGGGAACGAGACGCTGCGTCATGCTGTTGACGCTATCAGAACGCTAACCTTGATTGGCTAATGCATTCATGTGACATCACAGGCTCACTGACAGGGTATAATAGGGTGCCTAAAGAAGACGTATTGTAACACGAATGAGCGTCTTGTTCCCCTTCTCAGGGAACCGGGGTACATACGTTACCCACACAAAACTTTGACGCTGTGCTATGGTAATGCTATGGGGCGACAGATGAGGAAGTGGGACACGAGTAGTAGAATTCCCACTGTCTACATCCATCATGCACATCGTTTACAGAGAAAACGTATTACTACTACTTCCATATTTCAGGTACTGGGAAAAAGCTACAGAAAAAGGAGTGGGTTCACGTGAAGCATTCCCATAGCGTTAACACCATGACGCAACGTCAGAAAAGTGTGAATAAACAACAATAGTACTTGAAATATTGTTTTAAGTGTCCTCATCTTTCTGCTTCACTAATACCAACTGGACTTACAAAATGCTGCAAGTCGTACTTACTTTGCCCTGAGCCAAGTCATATTTGTCACTTAAAGAGTTAGCCGTTTCAAGAGAGTAAAGCTTAGGGATGAAAACTTCAGAATAAACTGCTCCCATAAAGCCATCGTTCTGCTTGGACATTCGAGTACGTTGTTTCTCTGCTCCTTATTTTATTGTTTAAAGAGCTCTCCATAAGTTTTCCATGCACTCTGATCTTTTTCTCCTTTGGTGTCATTAAAGCAAAGCACACTTGGAAAATGGGCATACACGAATGCCTGCTTTCTAACAACACTCTCGTTCTAACAATCCTCTAACAACTTCAGTATTTGACCTAGTTTATAGTTTAGCACATGCGAAAAACCCACACGGTTCTGAGAAAGAGGAAGAGAGAGCGAGGCAAGGGCGAGACCTGCTCATGTTGTTAATAATGTGGGTGTTTCGTTCTACATCCACACTGAGGTTCAGAATAGTTAATGGCCCTCGATAGAAGTGGAAATTTTATTATTAGGTTGAACGGGACATTTACTCATCCAACACAAAGCTGATACATACTATCTTGCATACTTTACATACTATCATGCATTTGGATATATATTAAAGCACTTGTGGATGAGTGTTTGATGCAAACACATGACACTTTTAACAGTGAACTCAAGATATTTTTGATAGATAACCATGCTTTCCTTATGATCTGCATATAATAGTGTGGTTCAAAGGTCTTGGATCAGTGAAAATGCTTTTATTTTGCAATGGCATGGGAATGAAAGTCTTATCTTGTTCCAGGTGAAGAGAAGTGACTGGTGAGATGAAGACTTTCCCCCCCTCCGTTTTCAATAATAACATCGTACACACAACATCGTTTTCCAAAAAGTTGTCATTTACATCAACCCACATAAATACGCCGTTGAGCGCCATCATAACTGCATAACGTTAAGCATTTTCTGGCGCATAATGTGACGTTTGAGAACCTAAAACCTCGTGTCTCCCAGTTAACACAACAACACATAACCGGCGTTATCAGAAATCTCCACATTGGCCGGAGTTTTTAGAAATAATCGTTTTCTGTGATAAAACGGGATTTTGGTGTAAATGAGAGGCCAAACCGCATGGAAATATCTACTTCTTCCCTTCGTGCAAACGGGGCCTGATACTTATATCCAAGTGAAACGGCTGCTTGAACAAGAACAAATATAGGGCGGGGCTTGATTTTGTCTGTGGGGAATTGATTGGATGGTTGTGGTTTGCTATTGGTGGATCTTATGTGATTGACAGGTTGCCCTGCTCTCAACATCAGAGAAGAGAAGAGCTGCAAAAGGGAGGGGAAGTTATTCTGATTCAAGATTATGAGACGCATGATAAATGATAAATCATTTAGAATATACTTGACAATATTCTGTAAAAAACAAGAACTGTCCGGTTTGATTTCATGTGGACTTTAAAACCTTTGTTTTACGTGAACAGCTACAATTTTCCTCTCTCTTGTGATAAAGGAACATCAACTTCTTAAATGTAAATATTATATCTCAAAAAGGAGATGGGGATTAAACCAATATAACATTTTTATTAATTTTACAGTTTGATTAGATATCCAGATTCGACTTTATACGTAAATAAATAAATATTTTACCTATTAACCTACACAAATGTAGGTTAAATACATAAATAAACATCACACTTTCATCAGACATTAAATATATGAAATGGGGCTCTTTATTAGTTGGTGTTCGGTACAGACGGTAATTAAATGTTAAGCGGCTGCTGCACTGAGCAGCAGGGAACAACGGCTGTTTAGCGACTGTAGGCTGCAGTCGACAGAAAACCCTCGGGGAACACTTGGACCGGTCCTAATAGTAGCCAACTGTTTTTACGCAGCTGAGCCTTTCTTATCTTCTGCACTATCAAGGTCCATTGCTTCCACAAATAAAGGGGCAATCAAACCCTGAGAGCACCACAGAGATCAAAGCAGCGTCCCCAAAAAGAAAAGAAAAAACTGCGGGACAGTAAAACAACTGCATGATTGTGGATTATGGGGACTGAAGGGAAGTGAACCACCACAGACCGAATCGTGCCCACTTTAGGACTGAATGAGTGTTAGGTGTCTAAATGTGCATGACTGACCACTTTAAATGTTGAGAAGCCAGCTGCATCTTTCTTAATAATAGGTTTTGCTCTGTTGGAGAACAAGACTTTGGTTTAATGCAAATATCAGAGAAGCCCTATAAATTCTGAATACTGTATCCCACAATGTGCTTAACCTGATCTTCCATTTCCAATGTGACAAATGGATTGACAGTAATATTAACCACAACTTTTTGCAATATCTCTTTTCTGATGACGAGGGCAGGGCAACCTGTCAATCACATGAGATCCACCAATAGCAAACCACAACCACATCCAGTCAATTCCCCAAAGACACAATCAAGCCCTACATTAGTTTTTGTTCAAGAAGGAAGAACAGACTATTGCAAGCTCTGTTTTAATCTCTTTATTGACACATTATTTGATCAAACTGCCAAATATTTACAGAAATTATGAATACAATTGCACAAAGAATTTCAATTTAATATTTAAAATATAATTTAAAATATTTTTTCTGGTATAATGTGCTGCAACAATGTGCTTTCTAAATAAAATTTTGATCAGTAAAGTGTATACTGTAAAAGATAGTCGTTATACAGTGTGTACGGTGCAGAATTCAGCTAGACTTCCATGCTGGTTACAGTTATTTCAGGTAAAGCAACAGAAAAAAGTGTCACCATGACTGTCAAGTTAATTATGTTTACAAAACCCTCTCAACATTTTAAATTACTGCCTTGCGTTTTGCATAGAAATATTCCACTGCATGTCTTCAGCGGTGACACAGAAAGCTTAAACTGATATATGTGTGTGATTACTAGAAGATTTACCAAAGGGAAAAGAAATCCTTCCCCAGAAGTTTGGTATTTAGTGTGGGTATGTGCATGTGAAGAGACAGAGTGTGTGTGTGTGTGTGTGTGTGTGTGTGTGTGTGTGTGTGTGTGTGTGTGTGTGTGTGTGTGTGTGTGTGTGTGTGTGTGTGTGTGTGTGTGTGTGTGTGTGTGTGTGTGTGTGTGTGTGTGTGTGTGTGTGTGTGTGTGTGTGTGTGTGTGTGTTTGTGTCTTACTCCTTTGGGAGTGAGGTAAATTGCGGTTGTGCACAGTGTGGGAATTGGTTTGCATTTTTTGCTGAGAGAAGTTCAAATTCCAGAATAAATTGCCAGTGGAAAATATGAATGAAATACCACCCTAAAAACCCAACACCAAAGCTGAATTCATTGCATCACACTTTTACTGGATCCATTCGTTACACAAGGCAGCAAATGCAGTTGTCTTGAGAGTGATAATAAAAAAATTGCAGGGTGAAAGGCTTTGATTTAGATATATCTGCATTTCACGCGTCACCCGATGAAGCTAGGTTTGAAAAAGATCTTGAAAAATATTTTCAATACTGGTCAATCTCTGTCTCGCAGCCGTGGCTCCATTGATTGCAATTCAAACGTGACTAAAATGTGTACAGTTAACATAAATTAACACCAGTCAGAAAGTGAAACCAATCAGTTCCTGAGAAACACAACCTCGGTCTAAAATAAACGTCCCGATTCATTCCGGTAATGCAGAAATTGACTTAATTTATTTATTTTCAATTCCAATTTTACATAATGCCATCATACCATGGTTTAGTGTAATGCTGACCATTGCAAAAAGGGGTGGGTATGAATTATGCAGGACATATACATGAACTATGATGTGACATGTAGGAAGGCTTAAAATAAAATCTTAATAAAGATCTCGAGAGAGGGATGGTTTTATGTTTTCTCCAGGGGTCTGTGCGCTTTGGGACCATGGGGGTCTGTGTCACACCATTCGTCATATTGACAAGTCAGTGGCGTCAAGTGCCAGCAAGTGTGACATTCCTCAGTGCACTAGACCACCAGAACACACACACACACACACACACACACACACACACACACACACACACACACACACACACACACACACACACACACACACACACACACACACACACACACACACACACACACACACACACACACACACACACATCTGGAAAGGAAGATGATATGGCATGTATACCCCCTCTTCACTAAGCGTATTACATCTCCCCAACCCCCTTATGTTTATATGTCAGTTCAAAAGTTGGTCTAGGTGAGGGCGAATACGTGCCTATTTGTATCACTAATCACACATATAAGAGCGGATAGTGTTATAAGTCACAAACTGCAGACTCAACAAACTGCATTGTTTGCAAAACTACTCTCTTTTATCTTTTGAAAGAAAATAAAACAATACACCATGAGAGGTCATGCTGTGGTTATGGGGTGTTTCAAATCTCCTGAATCACGATAAAAAATCCATGTGATGCATGACTTCTTGTGGCTATTTATTTATTATGTTATTTTTATTTTATGGGGTTTTTTGTGCATATATTTTGATAGGATTGCAAATTGAGAAAAAGAGGATAAGGAAAATACCATGGGCCGCATTTATAAAATGCCTGTACGATAAAACACACATACGGATGGATTTTATCCTACATCAGGAGGTGAGGGAAGTGAGGAACAAATGATGATTTATAAAAGCAGAAAAAATAAATAATAATCGTATGTGTACACCAACTGAACAGCATGAATATAAACTGTGTTTGTGCTAAAAATACCTGTTATTCAATTAATTCAACATTGTAAATGAAAATCTAAAGATACATAAGCAATCACAATATGAATTCACATAATTATATGTGCAAATGAGCAAATTACACCACTGAAATTAGTTCATTCTAATGAATGATTTCCTGAACATAATACTAATATATATGTTTTCCAAGAGCACGCTTGGATTTGCTTGCTCATTGATGATGAGTGCTATGCTTCTTATGAACCATAAAGAGATTTTTGTGGCCGTTTTGTTGGTGGAGATGATGCACTTTTACATTTAACAGTGATTTATTTGCATTTAGCAAAACTTTTGTGCATTCAGATGTTTCATAAATTGTTCCCTAAGAACATTTCGGACTTTGCATTTAGGATCATTATACACACGTCTTTATAAGGAAGACCCCAGACCTGTTACAAAAATCACTCCCTATAGTGCACAATTTGAGAGGAGGCCATTTGTAGTGGTGTCCAACCTCATGAGTGCACTCATTCCAGTCCCATAATGTACATCCTTAAGCAAACGATGTACAGTCTACGGCTAACCGCTAGTGTCCACATGCTCATTCAGTGGTCATTATTAAGTGGAGTAATGTAGGAAATAGTAAATGAGGATATAGAGAGTGATTTTGGATATAGCCCAGGAGTCAGGAGTCAGGACTCAAACTCGGGTCGCCCAAAGTATGTTTGCGCTATATGTCAGCACGCTGCCAGTATAGCAAGCACCACTGATAGTAATCACAAACAATAAATGCACAAATTCATATAGTTCATTAACCTAAATTTAATATTGAAAACCTGATTCAGATTATGCAAGGTCACAAGTGTGCTTATATATATCAACTATTTTACAAAGGCTATGAATATGGCTCATCCAGTCCGATTTTTTCCAGTCAGATGCATTCAGGTTGCAGGGACCCACCCGTATACTTTCCCCCTGAACCATTAATCCTTGTCATGCTATCATTAACGCTTATTTGGATTAGCGCTGTAATGAAAAGTCCACATGTGCCACATCAGATGGGGATTTGAGATTCCTTCGCCTTTTGTGAAGGTGTAAAAAAATCTTAAGAACAACAAATGCATCTACATGTTTCAACTTCAACCTTAGATTGAGATCAATGTTAGATAAGTTAATAAGTAAAAAAAATAATAATAATCACACCCCCTTGGTCTTCTACATATTTTTAACGTACTATTAATTGTCTGAATAATACAAATCAAACTATAATGAATAGCAAAACAAGTTTTGACATAGCCCCAAGAAAGATATTTGAATTAACTACATACTTTTCTCTCATAAAAAATGTGTGCATTAAAACCCATTATATGTAGAACTATTAAGACCAGGTGCACATAAATGTCAAGTGGCCTTTGTTTCTATTGAAATTGGATTTCTTTTATATTCGTTTGGTATTCATTTTTACGTCTCTGTTATGAATTGACTGATTGTCTCAGCTGCCATAAAAGGCTGATAATGGGTTTAAATCATTAATATAATTATTTCTGGTAATACAAAGAAGGGGAAAACTTGTTAACATTATTAGGTATTTATCAGTTTCGAGTGGATCTCAAGGCCACCCAAGCTTAACCATTACTCACATAAACATGTGAGACTGTAGTGTCCTTTATGTCCTCTACTGCCTGTGCTCATGCAATATGGTTTTATCAGCACTTCAATTGGCCAGTGTTGAGAGACAGAGAAAGGATCTATAATTTTCCTATTGCTACCCAGATGTCTTTTTGATGCCAGGCATGACACAAATCTGACAACAGTGGGGTCAAATACAAAAAATAAAAATGCAAAAGAAGTGACTTCCACTCAGCTGAACCTTCAAAACAAATTATTTGGGATATGTATCATTTTGCCTTTTAATGGGGTCTGAACAGCCAGACCAAGAGGAATGACCTTGTTTAGGGGGCCAATTTCATTCAATCATTCAATCAGGCTTGGGTTGCACCATGCTCATCCCCCAGACTGAGGATCTCTGGGTCAGGCCAGGCCAACACTTTCATCTGTCTATGATGGCGTCTGGCATTGGAGTCTCTGGAAATGCATCCCAAGCATGGCTGTTGGACCAATCCATCATCACCACTGCATCCAATCGCTGTGTCCTGTCTATTAATACACTTTTGATGATGATGGACGGTGTTTCAATGGATTGGGTAGACAGAACGAAGCCAATATGCCCATTTCAAGGTTTGATTGTGCTTCTTCCATTTGTCATGAAAGGTCTGGCATTGGTGCAGAAAGCAAGTATGCATCGGTGTCTTAGATCCTAATCTTTTCATGGTGGGGCATTTCAGCAGTATGAACCATGGATGATCCATGCCTTTGGTTTCTTTAATGCCTTTCACATGGACCTATGTCCCAACAATTTGTTTGTTATACAAGTACATCTATCAAATCCCATGGAAATCCAACTGCCACTTACTGCTCAGTTCAAAGCCAAAGAGAGAATGAAAAAATAAAAAATGGGAATTTGCACTGGCATGCATCCATGGCCATGTAGAGGACAACAATATGTGTTCTAGTTTCGAACAGGCGCATTCGTTTCCCAGTGGCTTGATGCCACAGTTCTGTGTTGGTTTAGCTACGCATCTCCCATGCTGCTCGGATTTGCTCAACGGACTCTCGGATGTAACGAGCCACGGCAAGCTGAGCACACATGCGGTGTTCCCTCACCCTCTTCCAATTTGAAGATAATTACAGGCAATTAAACAAACGCTTTCCCTGTTAGGTTGAAACTCCAGTGTGGGCACATTCCAGTAGGCATCCTTTATAGGCCCTCACAATGTGGTCAAAGGTGCCCCACAAGGGAACAATGGGAAAGGGGCTGTGTTATTTAAGAGACTAGGCAGTGCTTGAATGTGGATGAGCTAAAGAAAAGGGGAACTGGAGAGGGGTCCACTTCAAACAAATGGAACTGAAGAGTGGAAACTTGGCCCATTTTTCCTTGCGAAACAGGAAAGAACTGGAGGGTAATTAACCAAGGGTTTAAACTGAGCAGTCATCAAGGTGATACTACACAGCACGTTTCTAAGCTTTCAACCACCAGTGCCGACCACACAAAGCTGGAGATTTGTAAGCATCAGCACTGCAAACAAGAAGGAGACCTTGACTACAACTGGTGCTAGTTTTCCAAATAGGTACGTTCATCCTTGCGTATCAAAGACTCCGTGCTTATCATACATTTTCTATTCTATTGCTTTTGTTTACAGACAGTAACTGTCCTTGGACTGTTCCAGGTTAAGAAACTAATTTGTTGGCTTATTTTGCAGTGGTCAGGGTGGTCAGTGGCCTTGACCCTTGCTTGTGACTGGGCTGAATTTCAATTCTTTGCCAGACACAGAGGATCTGGGCTTTTTCTCTTTGAAGGACATCCAGTGACAGCAAGCACAGTCCCTTGGCAGCCCTGTCAGAGCATTGCAGCAGAACCAGACAGACAATGAGCTGTGTGTATGAGGTGCATTTGAGAGTCCATGCCAGAGAGGGGGATATTTTGCCCTTCTGCAGGAAGCACAGGAACTCCTAATCCCTCTGGGTCACGTTCTCACTTTTAACTTCCTGTTGATCACCGTCTAACATCAATGACATTACTGCAAGAGTAATTGATATATCCCCTTTATGCAAATATATATTGAGGGTGTTTAACAGCTAGATGTTGAAATTGCAAGAAATAATGGTTAGACTTTATTTTGACCGTCCACTTAGGCATTGTACTAACTATAAGTAACTTTGCAACTACATGTCAACTAACTCTCATTAGAGTATTAGTACACTGTTAGGGTTCGGGTTAGTAGAATTAGTTGACGTAGTTGAAAAGTTACTTATAGTCAGTAAAATTGCAGTTGAGGTGCATCAAAATAGACTGTTAGCAGATATAAAGCAGAGAGTCTAATAATACTCCAATGACTACGAGTTGACTTCTAGTTGCAAAGTTACTCATAGTTAATAGAATGTCTAATGTGGACCATTGAAATAAAGTGAAACCAAAATAATTATCTTTCAGCAGAATTTAAAAGATGAACACATGATAACAATGCTCTTTAACTCTTTATTTTAAGGTGACCAACTGTAAGTGTAGTTACATCTACATGTACTTACTAATAGTAGTAACAGTAAATTATGCATAATTACAAGTAACTAACCCTAAACCAAACACTAACCCTAACCATAACTCTTTAATAAGTACATGTAGTTAATTAATATTACTCAGTACTTATTTGAGTAAATACAATGTAATTATGCCACCCTGAAATGAAGTGTAAACCAATGCTCGTACAGAAGGTATTACAGTAAGTTTTGTTCACCTGTTTTCTCATCAGGCTGTCAAAAAAAAATATTTCTGATCACAGCGAAAAGTAATAGCACATTTCTCCTCAAAAATATAGTTTGAGGTGTCAATTCCCTAACTAGAATGAAACCCTAATTTTCGGATACATTATATGTACGTGAATAGCATGCTTGGATTAATGTGTACTATTGGACATTAGTAATATTCTTCCTGAACGTTCAAATAAATTCCACAGGATGTTCAGGGATGTGTACATTGCTTATCATTTACTTTCAGAGCAGATCAGACAAGGGACGAGTAGTGTGAAGCGGACATGGTGAGCCTGTCCGTAGCTTCCTGTTCTTTCCTATCCCTCCACCATTGGCCTCCATGAGGCAGCGGTGTGTAGAATCAAACAGGAGTCCTCCCTTAGGGACCACACCCACCCGTCTATAAGGAAGTTTTGCTTGAGTGAAGCATTATAATGGCTCAAGGAAACAGTGCTTCTCTAAAAAACTTTCAGAGCTGTCAAACGGTGAAGATTAATGCCTGAGCAGGATCCCTCTTGGGGAATTAACTCTCCATTCTCTCCCCCCTTTCTCTTTTCCTGCTCCCACACTTGGTAAACTTACAAGAACATCTTTCTGCTCTCTCTCTCTCTCTCTCTCATTCGCCTTCTTCAGCATTTATTTCCTTTTCTAAACATATGCATGTTTAAACATTTAATCCAACTTCAAAAGGTGCCACTCAATGGGCGCATCTGACAGCCAGGCTCAGATCAGCTGAAGTGGGACTCAATGTGTCCTCAATCTGTTCTTGGGGAAAACTCAGTGAGGAGCAGAGATTTTGATTGATCCATGGCCATCGAACGCTTTAAAGAAGAGCAATCTCCTCACTGACAGTGGGAAGATCATACAAAGAGGCTTTCTCACTGTACTTATTTACTTGCTTGACAGTTTGATCTTAGATGGCCAAAGAAAAGGTCATTCTAGAGTTCACAGAGATGAAGAATAAGGATTTTATGTTACTTAACCTGATTTCTCAGAAAACAGAACTATCTTGTTTAACCCAATTTAAAGAAAGCTGTGATGGGGGCTGATTGATTTCTATGACATAAAAGAGCTATGGACTGTCTTCACTCATCTTGTCAGAGTTTCTCGAAATCCCTTTGGGTCTGAGCTTTTTTCTGTAATGGAATGATATTTCTCCACTGGGGTTGGACATTTGAATAGTTAAAGAAGAATATGCACAGTGATAAGGCCCAAGAACCAGAGGACCGATTTTGAAAATATCGTTTAAAACTACACTGTAATAAAATTATGATCAATAAGTTATGACAACATATGTTTTTACATTGCTTTAACTTTAATATGGTAGCTAGTTATACCAGATTTAACTTATTTTAAGTCAGTTTAATGTAATTTAAGTTGAAATGACTTAAACATCTAAGTTGATTCTACTTAACAATTTCAGGCAGCAACAATTCCTCTGGATAAGTCTTAGTGTTGATATATATCTCAAAACTAAGACTTATCCAGATGATTTTTTTTAAATAAACCTTTAGACAATTAGCAATGTCTTGTTTTTTTAAAAGCCACCTGTGATTTGAATTAAAAAAAAATGAATTGCTTTTGAACAGTGTCTAGTATAGTTTTAAATGCTGAACTAGCATTTTAGGATTGAACATAAAAAAATAGAAAAAATAGTGCTGTGGAACCAATGACCTTTCAATGTCATTGTCCTTCCGTGAATTACATTTAAGTTATGTGCCATTTTGCCAAAAGTGAACCTCATGGATACGCCATAAACAACAAAAAAAATATTCCCAAAAGACCGCCCCCTGCAGTGCCAAGGGTGGATTTGGCCACAATGTCATAAGACATACTGATTAATATGACAACTATATCATTTCTCAAAGAAATTGTCCTGTGCTGTATACTATGACCAATATGTAATAATTTGTAGGCAGTGACCCAATGACTGATCGACATGTGTGAGGTACTCGAATGAAGCCAATCAGGGGAAGTGGAAGCAGTCCGCTTTGAATGCAATGAATACCTTCATTCAAGAGAGCCAAAATCTATACTTTGGTTTGACTTAATGCATGTCAGATTCATTTTAAGTGAAGAAAGCTGCAGGGATCTGGATTGTTCTCCGGGTGTATCTGAATATTTGCAGTCTTTGGATGCTATTGCAAACACAGATACATGTGTCTCACAGACGTTTTTGGAAGGAGCAATGATCACATAATAACCAGGGTCGGTTCTGCGTGCCCAGATAATCAGCATTAAAAATAACTCAATCAAACCATGACGCATCTCCTTTGGAGCTGGCATCCTACTAAACCTTTTCAACATGATCTCTTTTCCTCCACCTCCTTGTTCTAAAAACAAAATGGGTGGCATTCCTCGCCCACCACAAGCACATATGGCCAGTATTCCTCGTTTTCTCCTTTATCGAAGTCAGTGGAAGACCAGTCTGAAACGATTACTCCTGCTTGGTTTCTCTCCGTGGTTCGGTCTTGAGGTTAAGCAGGCTTTTCATATAGCAGATCGCTGATGTGACCCCCCTGACACCGCTTCTGTCTGACTGGGCTCTTGGGGTCAAGCTGAGTCTTGTGATTGCAGGATCTTTCAGGGGCCAGAGGGGTCAAGTCCATTTCCAAGAGGGTCAATGTTTCTTCTGCAGGTGGACAAGAATAATGATGTGTCATTTTTTGTTACAAGGCAGTACACTAAGCAGTTTATGTGAAATAGCACTTCTTGGAAGGTCATGTTTGGCCTTACTTTCTACCAAAATTGCAATGCTTAGACAATATCAACATTTAAGCATTTGATGGCCGTAAACAAGAAACATGGATCCCGACATGTTTGGTTGCAATTATTTTTGACAAAAATAAATATTAGTAGAGGAGTAACAACCGGATTTACCTGCAGAATGTACATTGTCAGTATGATTTTCCAAATTTTCCAAACTAACATACTATTAAAGTGGTCAATAAAGAGGAAACGACAGTGATACGTTAGTTTAACAGTAGAACAAAGAATACAATAGAAAGCAATGCACTATCAAAGGGAAAGCTCAATGGAAAATTAAAATGAAATCATCATTTACTAACCCTCATGTTGATCCAAACCTGTATGACTTTCTTTATTCTGTGAACTACAAAAACAATATAATTTAATGAATATCCAGTTGGGTGAATTCATTGGCAATACATATTGATACACCTATTAAATCATATAAAAGTTTTTGCAAAAATGTCCATGAGCCTCACTAATAATTTTACAAGGACTTTTGGTGATAAGCAACAATAAGACTAAAATGTTGGCTTCTGCCATTAGTCTCTGATCTGCATCAAGTGATTTACACTTGAGTCCAATACATAGCAGAAATGCACATTTCTTCTTCTTCTTCTTCTTCTTCTTCTTCTTCTTCTTCTTCTTCTTCTTCTTCTTCTTCTTCTTCTTCTTCTTCTTCTTCTTGGCTGTGTTTAATTCCACTTTTAGTCATAACCTCGAAAAATTCCCAAAGCACTTCCCCTCAGGGGAATCACCACCACCATTTTGAAGTGCGTTCAATTTCGTCAAGTGGGCGAAGGAAACCTATTTTGACGGACCCTCGACCCCTCGATTTTGACAGAGGGAGCAAATCTACTCAACATGTACACTTCAGGCATATCCATAGACCACAATGCACCATGAAGGTGATGTCACAGCAGATCGTGTTTAATTTACCCCCACACCCACACAACTCTATTGTATGACGTTGGAGTTATTTTGACATTTAACCGCATAATACTTGTAGCTACTTTAAGCTGACAGTTTTTATTGAATTATCATTTTGATTTGTTAAATTTGCTCCAACAGCCCAAGCATATGCACAGGCCTATAGAATAGTGTGTAAAAAAGGACAAAACTGTGAATAATATATCAGCTCCATATCAGTTTCCAAGTGATCAAGGGCTTAGGGATCCTCGGACCTGTCCTAAATGGCACACTTCAGGTTCTTTCGGTTTTATGGACTTACAATGACTGCCGTGTGCGCATGTCCATTAAGTCCATGAGACTGTAGGGTGTCCCATTTGTCATTTTAGGTTTCAGAAGGGTGCTCGCGAGTTCCCCCCTTTGCGGTCGATCTGCGCCCTTGGTGTGCACTTTTGCCGAGCCCGCACTGGTGCACTGTGTTACATCACGAAAGTGCAGACTCATAGTTAGGGTGCGAGTGTTTAGGGTGCGATTTGGGACAGGGCCCTCAAATCTGGTCCTGGAGCGCCATTGCCCTGCAGAGTTTAGCTCAAAGCCTGATCAAACTCACCAACCTGTGATTTTCAAGGGGTCCTGAAGACCTTGATTAACTTGCTCAGGTGTGTTTGATTGGAGCAAAAAACTGAACGACAGTGGCCCTCTATAGCAAATTTGAGGGTGTTCCCTAAAAACTTAGGGCTTTCCATTAAAAGATATTGCAAGGGTTCCGCCAGTAGTGGGCGCTCGCGCAACGTAAGCAATGACCTACATCTGAGTGAACGAGACGGATGGTACTTAGGGAGGGAAGGGTATAATTGGATCTAAACACAAATATTGTATTAATGCTGTTTGGCAAGCCAACCTAAATAATGCATTTATTCCACCTCCTGGACTGGAGTTTTAAATGCTAGCTGTCGTATAGGGCTCCGTTTTCAAAAAGTTGATCGTAGAGACTATTGGTGGCAATTGTTTTATGATCAATTTAGGCTTGCGATGCCTTTGTGAAACGCAGCCCAGGACAGTCATAGTTCTCGCCACAGATTTGAAAATTAAATTGCTTTAAATTCTGTTCATTCTTTTTTTGTGTGTTTTTGGCTTTGAGTTACATTTTCTTACACATTTACATTCCCAAACATCACTCTCATCACTGCACTTGCAAAATCTATATCTCGACAAAATCAGATCTTCATGATGTAATTCTCTGCAAGAACTTTACAGATAGCACATAACGCTATGTCTTTCTTTTTTCCTTCCAGTTTTAACGATTATTGCTGTTCTAGTTCTGCTGTTCTTCTCTCCTGACAGCTCACTGTGTTAACAAGGGCTGATTTCCTGATACTTGATTAAATAATAATATCCCTCACTTTGAATTATCCAGAAGCCTCAACAGCGGCAGGCACATGGCACGTATGGAAGGCCTCCAAAACCAGCGCTGAGAGATGACTGCGAGAGTGTGAACATTTCAAATGGCTTCACCGCAGGAGATGTGGTTCATTAGTCCATCCCACACTTAATTGTATCTGTTCTATCATGCGTTCTGTTTCTTTTTATTAACAAGCGTCCTCCAGTTCAGCTCTATTATAAAAAGACTTGACCCTAATTCCTTCTACCAAACTGAATTTCAAGTAATGCTTTATTGCTCATTATTATAATTTTTTTCGTTTGTTCATTCTGACAGTGATTCTGATCAAACAAGAGCTGTTAGTTTTTAACAAATTAATATATGTTATTTTCTGAATAAAATTTCATTCTTAGCCTTTTATACTTAAAAACCTCAAAATAAAAACTGCTTCATAAAAACATATTTTTGATGTACAGTAACAAATCCACACTACCACAGATTAATTATTATATATTCTAATACATAAATAGTCATATATTTATGAACGGTTTTCTCAGGTCAATTGGTCACATATGTTTCATATATTCATTTTAACTTATTATTTACAATTTATGTTAGCTGAAACAATGGTTTGATATTTTGTGTGCTCCCGTATTTGCTTTTTATTTACATTTTGCCTATTAAATAGCTTTGGGCAGATGGCTTTATGTTTTACATTTTTCTTATTAGGCAACAGCAATATTCACTGGAGAAAGTAGTGTGATGATTCCCCAGTAGGCTACTCTATCATATCCAATAACAATGTCTATATTCTCCTTCATTTGGATCACACAAACAGAAACTGTTAGTCAAGGATTTAATTTATAATTTCACCTTGCCAAATTATGCAAACGGAGTAAATACATTTTTAACAGGTCTGCAGATCTGCTTGAATGGTTGAGCTGTGAAACTCATTGACACTTCAAGGGATGGTGTGAATTCACACGCACACACACACACACACACACACACACTCACACTCACACACACACACACACACACACACACACACACACACACACACACACACACACACACACACACACACACACACACACACACACACACACACACACACACACACATACCTACTTAACCACAATGTGAGGACGTATGACTGGGAACCCTACCTTTAGGGACACCCCTTTCTGAAGGGTCTAGAGACAAAATAAAGACATGACTGCACTTCTGGAGAAGCTGTCATCACACTTATCACTTGATTTTATTAATAAAAGCCTTCCTTAAAGACCTGACATTTTGCCTTCACTTTGGGGACAATATTTTTTATGTCCATTTTGGGGACATTATACACAAACTCTGGTCAAGTCATACTTTGAGGACCATGGTGATACACAAACTCTGGTTAAGTCATACTTTGAGGACCATGGTGATACACAAACTCTGATACTTTGAGGACCATGGTGATACACAAACTCTGGTTAAGTCATACTTTGAGGACCATGGTGATACACAAACTCTGGTTAAGGTATACTTTCAGGACTTTGTTGAGATGTTATATTATTTATCCTAAGAAGACAGAAGTAGAATATTACAATTCAAAGTTCCAATACTGGACACTGAAATCAAGCTAGTGCAGAGATGCAGGTGTGAGAGAGTAAACTGGGTTTTTCATTCCTTCAAGATCGCTGTAAATGGGTAGCCTACATTTTTGTCTGATTTGTAGCTTGAGATCAAGTGCCCTTGTCTCAGTCGGGGAATGACAATTAACATTCAGAAATATTATTTGATTTGACTATATTGACTATAAGAGAACAAAAGATGAACATAACTGTTGTAATTTGCAAGTTAGTTTATGTGAAGCTGCTTTGAAACGATCTGTATTGTATAATGCGCTATAGAAATAAAACCGACTTCACTTCATGGCAGAGGACACTTCTCTGGCCACGGCCTGCATCCCTCTAGTTAATTTAGCATCGACTGCAAACTCATCATCATCACAAAAACATCTTGAGGGGTTTTCCTCACCAGAGTCATTTTTGGCTACTCACTGGGGCTTTATGACATTAGGCATTTATTCTGTAAAGTGTAGTAACTGTCAAAAAAGCTTTATACAAATAAAAATAGTGATACACACACAGTCCGATTAAATGACTCTTTGGGGACTCTAGCGATATACACACACTCCGATTAAATGACTCTTTGAGGACTCTAATGACACACACACTCCAATTAAATGACTCTTTGGGGACTCTAGCGATACACACACTCCGATTAAATGACTCTTTGGGGACTCTAGCAATACACACTCCGATTAAATGACTCTTTGGGGACTCTAGCAATACACACACTCCGATTAAATGACTCTTTGAGGACTAATGACACACACACTCCGATTAAATGACTCTTTGAGGACTAATGACACACACACTCCGATTAAATGACTCTTTGAGGACTCTAGCGATACACACACTCCGATTAAATGACTCTTTGAGGACTCTAGCGATACACACACTCCGATTAAATGACTCTTTGAGGACTCTAGCGATACACACACACTCCGATTAAATGACTCTTTGAGGACTAATGACACACACACTCTGATTAAATGACTCTTTGAGGACTCTAGCGATACACACACTCCGATTAAATGACTCTTTGAGGACTCTAGCGATACACACACTCCGATTAAATGACTCTTTGAGGACTCTAGTGATACACACACACTCCGATTAAATGACTCTTTGGGGACTCTAGTGATACACACACTCCGATTAAATGACTCTTTAGGGACTCTAGTGATACACACACTCCGATTAAATGACTCTTTAATATTAACAGTATTAAACATTGTGTTGAAAGTACACATTGCAGTTAATGACAGAAATTCAAAAAGATATAAAAATAAAAAAGAACAATGAAAAATCTAATAACTTGGAGGTGGGAATGATTCTCAGTGTCCAACTATCCTCTGTACTTCCTCCATCCACCCTTCTTCAAAATCTCTCTACTATCTCCTTTACATTTACTCATCCTTTTCATCCTCTTTCCATTCACTCCCTCTTTTTATCGTTTACATCAGCTGTGTTGGACATTGCCGTGTGCAGCCGGGAGAAGCTGAAAACTGAGACGTGAGTCTGACACTTTCTGCTTCCCGTAGTGACACTCATGCTGTGTTTGAATACTTTACCACAGCTGAAGTGAAATAAACGCATTATTTGCCGAATACACAGATGTTTCAGGGACGTTTTCATGCAATACATGAACCGCTTAATACAGCGTCTGTTTGAACAAGAATAAAGATCTTTGGAAAAGCCTCTTTCCAAAGTTCTTTAAAGCTCCTTAGAAAAAGGGGCAACTTTGCCCACAACACAGATGTGGTGAGACAAGGACAACTGGCCGGAAAAGAGTTAGATCGGCGGAGTCGGCTTAGAAGTGAGCAAAGGTTTCAAGAAAATACTGTCCTTTATGAACTATGATGAAGTTTCGCGTGTAGTTCTTACTGACAGATGCATCATGCAGCTGGGGGAGCACATGTTCAACAGGATGGGGTCTGATGTGACCAAACAGAGTTATCTGGCTACGATTAAGAGAAAAACTCCTACCGCATTCCTTCTTTAGCTCTCAAACTTGGGAATTCTTTAATCAAGATCTGTAGCATTGTTGAGAGCAATGCCATGATGTATGGAGATCATGATCGTGCTGAGTGTGCCCAAGTCTTCAGGAGAATACACCAGGCAATGTGGAACTACACACTACATCTGAACAACTACTACAACTTTGCAACTACATACAAAAACAGATTTGTGAGCATTAGTGGAGCTGAAGGTGTGAGAATAAACATGATTGGTGTTATGCAGAGATCCGGCCAATCGTGGATCAGTTGTGTCGTCATCAGAGCTCGTGAGTCGCTCTGGAGAAACTACGCTGGCTGAGTCTTCCTGCTCTCCAATCGCTCTCGCCGGACTCTGATGTCATACGTCACAGTCACAGGGTGTCGCTGTCTGCAGCCGGACACAAGCTCTAACCGTCATGCACTGCTTCAAGTCAGCCGCTGATCAGTCTGTGCAGCGCTGTCCAACAAGCCTTTTCTCTCCTCCCCTCCCTCTTTCCATCCCTCTTTACATTCACTCCTTTCCATCTCTACAGCTTTTCATCCCTCTTTACATTCACTCCCTATTTACATTCTCTCCCTCTTTACATCCCTCTTGACATTCACTCCCCTTTACATTCACTCCCTCTTTCCATCCCTCTTTACATTCACTCCCTCGAATGTAAAGGGTATGGAAAGAGGGAGTGAATGTAAAGGGGGATGAAAAGAGGGAGTGAATGTAAAGAGGGAGTGAATGTAAAGAGGGAGTGAATGTAAAGAGGGAGTGAATGTAAAAAGAGGATGTAAAGAGGGAGTGAATGTAAAGAGGGAGTGAATGTAAAGAGGGAGAGAATGTAAAGAGGGAGTGAATGTAAAGAGGATGTAAAGAGGGAGAAAATGTAAAGAGGATGTAAAGGGGGAGAGAATAAAAAGGGGGAGAGAATGTAAAGAGGGAGTGAATGTAAAGAGGGAGAGAATGTAAAGGGGGAGAGAATGTAAAGAGGGAGTGAATGTAAAGAGGATGTAAAGAGGGAGAGAATGTAAAGAGGATGTAAAGGGGGAGAGAATGAAAAGGGGGAGAGAATGTAAAGAGGGAGTGAATGTAAAGAGGATGTAAAGGGGGAGAGAATGTAAAGGGATGTAAAGAGGGAGAGAATGTAAAGAGGGAGAGAATGTGAAGGGATGTAAAGGGGAAGAGAATATAAAGAGGGAGAGAATGTAAAGAGGGAGAGAATGTGAAGGGATGTAAAGGGGGAGAGAATGTAAAGGGGGAGAGAATGTAAAGAGGGAGTGAATGTAAAGAGGATGTAAAGAGGGAGAGAATGTGAAGGGATGTAAAGAGGGAGAGAATGTGAAGGGATGTAAAGAAGGAGTGAATGTAAAGAGGGAGACAATGTTAAGAGGGAGAGAATGTAAAGAGGGATGAAAAGTGGGAGAGATGGAAAGGGGGAGAGAATGTAAAGGGGGAGAATGTAAAGAGGGAGAGAATGTGAAGGGATGTAAAGGGGGAGAGAATGTGAAGAGGGAGAGAATGTGAAGGGATGTAAAGAAGGAGTGAATGTAAAGAGGGAGAGAATGTAAAGAGGGATGAAAAGTGGGAGAGATGGAAAGGAGTGAATGTAAAGAGGGGGAGAATGTAAATAGGGAGTGAATGTAAAGAGGGATGAAAAGCTGTAGAGATGGAAAGGAGTGAATGTAAAGAGGGATGGAAAGAGGGAGAGAATGTAAATAGGGAGTGAATGTAAAGAGGGATGAAAAGCTGTAGAGATGGAAAGGAGTGAATGTAAAGAGGGATGGAAAGAGGGAGTGAATGTAAAGGGGAGTGAATGTCAAGAGGGATGTAAAGAGGGAGAGAATGTAAATAGGGAGTGAATGTAAAGAGGGATGAAAAGCTGTAGAGATGGAAAGGAGTGAATGTAAAGAGGGATGGAAAGAGGGAGGGGAGGAGAGAAAAGGCTTGTTGGACAGCGCTGCACAGACTGATCAGCGGCTGACTTGAAGCAGTGCATGACGGTAAGAGCTTGTGTCCGGCTGCAGACAGCGACACCCTGTGACTGTGACGTATGACATCAGAGTCCGGCGAGAGCGATTGGAGAGCAGGAAGACTCAGCCAGCGTAGTTTCTCCAGAGCGACTCACGAGCTCTGATGACGACACAACTGATCCACGATTGGCCGGATCTCTGCATAACACCAATCATGTTTATTCTCACACCTTCAGCTCCACTAATGCTCACTAATCTGTTTTTATAACAGTGAAAGCTCTTTTCATGTAGTCGCAATGTTATATTGTGTCATGTTTAACAAAATAAAACGTATACAATGTTGACCCCACTTCATTGGTATTTAGGCTTGTGTTAAATTTTATTCTTGTTCAAACAGACGCTGTATTAAGCGGTTCATGTATTGCATGAAAACGTCTCTGAAACATCTGTGTATTCGGCAAATAATGCGTTTATTTCACTTCGGCTGTGGTAAAGTATTCAAACACAGCATGAGCGTCTCTCAATTTTAATTATCCTCATTTCTTTTAATTTAGCTCCATTTCTTACAAAAAGAGCATAATATGCAAAGTGTTGAAGGTGTTTGTGGCTCCCTACAAACCACAGTCGTGATCCTGTTCCGCACATAATTTTTCACACCAGTCCATGTTCGCTGCTTCAAAGCTTCTGGCTCTGCGTGAATGCATCTTTCACAGTCTTGCTTACCAGGAACTTTGCATGTCTTGATGAACTTCATCATCTGTCTCTCTACTGCTTTTACCTCACTGTCCTCCCATTTCTTTTTGGGAGCGTTTGAAGAACCTATGAAACAGATGATAAGTAAATTCTCATTACAACTAAATCGGTGAGCAAAGACCAAGATTTTTTTAATTTGGCTGGATATTGCTGCATGGAGCTAATTCATGTTTATTTGATTATTGTTGTTTGTGCAGTTTAGAGATTTTTCTTACCTTGATCCTCCTGTGAAACAGATTGAACAGGTCGATCAGTCTCTGCTGGTGCTGTTGTCTGAGATAGGTCACTGTAGTCCTCCTCATCACTTGACATGGAATCACCTTGGGCCTCAAGTTGCTCTAAATAATTAATTGACAAAAAAAATGAACACTTTATTGCTTATACTCACCATCTGTGAGATGATTATATACATTGTTTTGCAAATATGTACAGCACAGATACACACAGACAGGCCAAGTATACTCATACCATTTGGGTCGATTTCAATGTCATCAAGACTCCTTTGTAGTCAGACAGTGTTCCTTTCTCCATGACCATTAGGACTTTACTCATTTTTGCCAGCTGCAGTGTTCCCTCTGGTAACCGGTAATACTGTCTGTGGATTCTGATATCGTGACCAAGGAAATCAGCCAGTTGGTCTCCTTCATTCTCATCAAGGTTAAGCATTTTTGACATGGTTGCTATGTGTTTCCTGAGCCCAGTTGATGACAGTGCTTCAGGGTTCTTTATGCCACATTCGCAAGCAGCTTTGTTGATGCACTCTCCACCTCTCTAGGCAGACATTGCTCCACATCTGGCAAACGTAAAGGGATTCTCTGCTGGAACACCACAAAGCTCCCGCGTTTCAACGAGCAGCTCCATGGCAGAAACCATGGAAGGCTTGAGGAGCAGAGGAACCTTTCTGCCTCGTTTACCACGGATCTCAACTCTTGTGAAGTGCAGACACAGCTTCCTCTCAAACTCAGACAGACAGATGGCAATGTCTTCGTGTAGCTCGAATCCCTAAGAATAGTAAGAATCCCTGCTTTTAAAAGCTGACAAAAGCATCCAGGATACCTCACCTTCTCTCCTTCGGTTGAACAGGATGACCTGGGGCGTAGCTGTCAGAGATGTGTGTGTGCAGGACTTTGACATCCTGAGTAAAAGGAATGATCTGTGGTGTGTTCCACTTGGCTTCTTTCAATGTAGTTATAGCACCAGCAGAAATGTACTCATTCCACATTGCCTGGTGTATTCTCCTGAAGACTTGGGCACACTCAGCACGATCATGATCTCCATACATCATGGCATTGCTCTCAACAATGCTACAGATCTTGATTAAAGAATGCCCAAGTTTGAGAGCTAAAGAAGGAATGCGGTAGGAGTTTTTCTCTTAATCGTAGCCAGATAACTGTTTGGTCACATCAGACCCCATCCTGTTGAACATGTGCTCCCCCAGCTGCATGATGCATCTGTCAGTAAGAACTACACGCGAAACTTCATCATAGTTCATAAAGGACAGTATTTTCTTGAAAGCTTTGCTCACTTCTAAGCCGACTCCGCCGATCTAACTCTTTTCCGGCCCTGGGCATCATCCTCTTTAGGTTTCAGGGGACAGTTTTTGATATATTTCCAAAGGCTATGCTTGTTATAAAGCCCTTGGCAGTAAATACAGTGAACAAATTATTTGTCTCTTTGTCTATTTTTTTGGACAGTAGCAGGCAATCATCTCCCCATGTCCTTGTCTCACCACATCTGTGTTGTGGGCAAAGTTGCCCTTTTTTCTAAGGAGGTTTAACTGAAATGTTTTGGAAATGCTACTGCCTTTACAACCCCCCACTTCGTTGAGATGGACAAATTCAAGGTGTCTTGCCATTTTTTTTATATGGCTTAGAGCAATAAAGGCAATACTGCACTTGTTGCCTTGCGTTCCTGCTTTGGTGATGGCATTGACTGTTTGTCTCTTTAGTTTGGCATTTAATCTTTTTTGGTGATGTTATAAATTGATCCAATGAATCACCTGCCTCTTTGGGAGATGTTGGATGTATCAAAGCACTTTTGACTATGTCATGTCCAGAAGAACTACCATCTGATTCCTCTGAGCTGATTTTTGGTATGTAGTCAACATCGCTGTAGTCTGTCTCACATACAGGACTTCCTGAATACTGAATGAGAGAATTTAACACTTACTCAAATAGTACAAAATATTTTTTCTATTATATATTTTAGTGATCACACGAGTACACCACTGCCAGAATCTAACAAAACAGGTAGTATGTGGGCATAGTGTACATGGCAGTGGTTCCTGTAACATTAAATTTCATCGTATTGTGGATACTGGCAAGCAAAGTCCTAATTATGCAAAAACAAAATTTGAGCATATTAAGTATTACATGGCAAGTCACATACCTGTATTTTTCTTAATGGCCTGAAAGAGGGTATCTGGAAGAGGAGAAATACAAACAAATATTAATAATATATAATTTCATTAAATCTATTGCTAGTTCTACCAGTGCAATACACTCCAACCATCCCAATAATTCAGCCAATGATTCTACCCACCTCCCTTAATGAGAGTGTCTCAGACACCTGTGATGAGTGAACCACAGGTGTGGATGCAGCACAGGGCGAAGATAAGGGTGGAGCAGGAGAAGGTGAAGAAGGTGAAGGCGATAAAGGCTGCGAGGGCGAGGATGACGAAGGCTGCACAGGCGAGGATGAGGATGACGAAGGTGACGTGGGTGGTGCAGAAGTTGGTGACGCTGATGAGGATTATGAAGGATGATGGTGACGTGGGTGGTGCAGAAGTTGGTGACGCTGATGACGATTATGAAGGATGATGGTGACGTGGGTGGTGCAGAAGTTGGTGACGCTGATGACGATTATGAAGGCTACACAGGCGAGGATGAGGATGATGAAGGCTTCACAGGCGAGGATGAGGATGATGAAGACTACACAGGCGAGGATGAGGATGATGAAGGCTACACAGGCGAGGATGAGGATGACGAAGGCTGCACAGGCGAGGATGAGGATGACGAAGGTGAGGTGGGTGGTGCAGAAGTTGGTGACGCAGATGAGGATTATGAAGGATGATGGTGACGTGGGTGGTGCAGAAGTTGGTGACGCTGATGAGGATTATGAAGGCTACACAGGCGAGGATGAGGATGATGAAGGCTACACAGGCGAGGACGAGGATGATGAAGGCTACACAGGCGAGGATGAGGATGATGAAGGCTACACAGGCGAGGATGAGGGTGATGAAGGCTACACAGGCGAGGACGAGGATGATGAAGGCTACACAGGCGAGGACGAGGGTGATGAAGGCTACACAGGCGAGGACGAGGATGATAAAGGCTACACAGGCGAGGATGAGGATGATGAAGGCTACACAGGCGAGGATGAGGATGACGAAGGCTACACAGGCGAGGATGAGGATGATGAAGGCTACACAGGCGAGGATGAGGATGATGAAGGCTACACAGGCGAGGATGAGGATGACGAAGGCTACACAGGCGAGGATGAGGATGATGAAGGCTACACAGGCGAGGATGAGGATGATGAAGGCTACACAGGCGAGGACGAGGGTGATGAAGGCTACACAGGCGAGGATGAGGATGATGAAGGCTACACAGGCGAGGATGAGGATGATGAAGGCTACACAGGCGAGGATGAGGATGATGAAGGTTACACAGGCGAGGATGAGGATGATGAAGGCTACACAGGCGAGGATGAGGATGATGAAGGCTACACAGGCGAGGATGAGGATGATGAAGGCTACACAGGCGAGGATGAGGATGACGAAGGCTACACAGGCGAGGATGAGGATGATGAAGGTTACACAGGCGAGGATGAGGATGATGAAGGCTACACAGGCGAGGATGAGGATGATGAAGGCTACACAGGCGAGGATGAGGATGATGAAGGTGACGTGGGTGGTGCGAAGGTGGTGACGCTGATGAGGATGATGAAGGATGAAGGTGACGTGGGTGGTGCGAAGGTGGTGACGCTGATGAGGTTGATGAAGGATGAAGGTGACGTGGGTGGTGCGAAGGTGGTGACGCTGATGAGGATGATGAAGGCTACACAGGCGAGGATGAGGATGATGAAGGTGACGTGGGTGGTGCAGGAGGTGGTGACGCTGATGAGGATGATGAAGGCTACACAGGCGAGGATGAGGATGATGAAGGTGACGTGGGTGGTGCAGGAGGTGGTGACGCTGATGAGGATGATGAAGGTGACGTGGGTGGTGCAGGAGGTGGTGACGCTGATGAGGATGATGAAGGTGACGTGGGTGGTGCAGGAGGTGGTGACGCGTATGAGGACAGGGCAGGAGTGCATGAGGATGATGAGGCCATTATACAGGTGAACACAGCACAGGGTGCCGATGAAGAGGGTGCACCAGATGTGGATGCGACTGAGGATGACTGTGACAGCTTAAAATATCATTTGAATAAAAATATAAGGTCTAAAAGCAAAAGGACCAAGCAAACTGTTGATCAAGAGAATTAATAATAAAATAATTAACTGTTAATGGGCGTTGATCACAGAATAGTGATGATGTTCACATATTACTCACCAAACAAACTTTTTGTGATTGCTGTTTAGCAATCATGTGTTCCTTTTCAATTTCTGCTCTGTTGAAACGTTCATAGCAATCTTCATGATGTTGTCTTAATTTTGCCAATCTTGATTGAAACCGCTTCTGCATATATATAAAGAGGTATTTAGCTTAAACAAGAATAAAATTTACATTGACAATATTGAAAACTGTGGCACCCAAAGAAAATAAGACAAGAACACAAACACAAACACACTCTAAGTAAACGCAAACTTCAAAGTAAAGATCATTAATAAAAAATATTTTATATCAACATTTGACACCCTGACCAAACATTTATACAAACTTTATGTACAAATTGTGAAAATCTTCACAATAATAGTTACATTGGTTCAGACATTAAAACTTGTATAAACTATAACTAGTTAAAGGATCAGTTCACTTCAGAATTAAAACAAGTTTACAAGTTGAATGTGCAAGGACAACGTAAATAAAAGGTAAAACAACGATGTCGGACAATTTTGAAGTTGGAGGAGTAAATGAGATTTTCACCCTACACGTGTGACCTTTCAACCTGATTACATAATGTGTGGATCCCCTTTCCTCAAAGCCTTAATTTCTTTTCGACCGAAGAAAGAAATGCATGAACATCTTGGATGACACTGGGGAGAGTAAATTATCAGGAAATAATATATCTGAAGTGAACTAATCCTTTTACTAACAGAGGTGGGTAGTAACACGCTACATTTACTCCATACCATTCACTCCATACCATTTAAGTATTTATGTTAGTTTGTTTGTTTTAGAGTAGGTTAAAGGCTGAATCCCAATTCTCTGTCTTACCCCTTCCCCTACCCCTACCCCTTCGTCTTACCCCTAGCCCTTGTCCCTCGAAACCGAGTGGTAAGCGTTAGGAGTACAAACATACCCCTAATGAAATGAACATCCACCACTCGGTTACGTCATGGTGAGACACCACTTGGACAAAAATCTGTCTTTATTGCCCAATAAAGTAAACATAACAGGCAAATACATTCGATAAAAATATATATTTTATAACAGAACCAATAAAGTAAAAATAAAAAACATATTTTGTTCTTAAAAAATTCAGCTCGTTTTCATCCCGAAAGTGGATCAGCTGCATGGTTTCCTCATGCGTTATTGTGTGATACGTATCGATGTCTCCAGGGTGACCATACAACGTCCACCGGACATGTCGCCTGGATTTCGGGATCGCTCAAAATGTCCGGGATTCGGCTTTTGCTTTCTGCCTTCACTAATCATTATGTGTACATGCACAAGGTGTTGTTTCAATCGGACTGAATTCATTCATTTAAATCGGTGAATCTGAATGTAGTGTTGATCTAATATTCCCGTGTTTTCGTCTCTCACACATACGTGCCAGCTTTTCAGGTGATCCGTTCAGCTTCAAACGGATCCCGACTGAGACGAAAATACGGGAATATTAGATAAACACTACATTCAGATTCACCGATTTAAATGAATGAATTCAGTCCGATTGAAACAACACCTTGTGCATGTACACATAATGAATGGCGACTGTAGAAAGCAAAAGCTGAATCCCGGAGATTTTGGGTGATCTCGTTTGTGCAAATCAGCAATGTAACGATAGCATAGCCTAGCGTAGCAAACTAGCGATTTTTAAAAAACGTCAAAAACGTTTCAATAAACAACATAGTTGCAAATATATATGTACATAACTGAGTAGAGCACAAAACAAGACTGTCATTATTTTTTAATCAATCATTTAAGCCGAAAATACTACATTTGTGGAACACTCTGGATGGTATGCCCGCCATTGTTGCCGGTTGCGCAGTGCATTCTGGGTACCCCTTGGTTTCAAGTAAGCTCGCGAAAATTCTTGGTCTTAAGGGGTATCTAGCCCTTCCCCTTACCCCTACCCCTAGATCAAAATGAGAATTGGGATAGCCCTTACTATCACGTGAACGTGCAAAACTAAGGGGAAGGGGTAAGACAGAGAATTGGGATTCAGCCTAAATGTTGGTACATTTTAAGTACATTTCTAATGACATTTTTTTTTTTCATTTTGTATCATTTGAAGCGTTTACACACGTGCTGGATGAAGTGGATATGCACGTACAATCAACTAAAACCAAATCCTATGGTTTGCCAGCAATAAAACTATTCTCTAGTTGAACACCTGAGCGCCAGCTGTTAGTGGTTGCCTGTTTTGCGTGTTCATTATACTGGGGGCGGAGCAATGAAGGGAGGTGTGTGTTTGTTTGGGTGTCGATTTCAAATGTAAACAGTGTTTCTCAGAAATCACCTACTGCACTTTTAACTAGCTGGCAGTAAACATCAGTAGATCGCTGCTGCATGTATGAGATGGTTACCGTTTTATTCCTTGATGTTCTTGCTTTGCCTGACTGCTTATGTGGACCGTTGCTGTTCACCTTGTCCAATTCAGGAGAGGGAAGAGAAACTGCACAATGGGGCTAAGAAAGCAGGGAATATCAAAATCAGAAATATTTGTGAAGGACAGAAAAACTTGTTCACGTTCATTCGTCTAGCTGTCCTATACTTTATCATTTCTTTCACACACATATCTATGCTAAAATAGTCAATGATAATAATAATAATATAATACAATGATACAGATGTTTTAAAGTGGACTTACCGATTTCTGCGGGCCCAAACTGCTGGCTGGCTTTTTATCAGTGGATTCTGCTGATGCTTTAGAAAGATTTAAAAGCTTCAGAAATATGAGACCACAATCACATGGTTACTAATCAGTATGACAGTAAAAGATTATCATGATTTACTGATCAATCTCTTTAGCATTTCTTGATAGTACCTTGACTCGCCATGGCCAATCTGAGTCTCCATAATTGTAAGTGATTTCTTCTCCTGGTAGAATGTCTCGTACAGCAAAGAGACACAGGTGAGGTTTTCTGCTCACTTCCACGGTTCTCATTTTGCAAGTAGGATTTCTGGTCTGATCGATTACAAGTGTTCCCAAGGACGATTTTTTAGATGCATCCATGCTATTAAGACATAAAAGTATCACTCAATACTTGTAATCTTAGTATACATGATAGAAATGTACAGTTATTTTCTATAAGTGGTTCTGAACCCCAGTCCTGGGAACCCACCGCTCTGCATATGCTGTATGTCTCGTGTTTTAATCCAGCTGATTCAGATGAGGAGTTTATCATCAGAACACGGCTCTATGAACTCAACTGAGTGTGTCTGGTGAAGGAGACATACAGAATCTGCAGAGAGGGTCTGAAAACCACTGATCTATTTGATAGTGTACTGCAACATCCTCTCAGCTCTCAGATAAAGCCATCTCAAATTAAACATTTTGTTCTCTTTAGGGAATACAGGGAAAACAAATACTGATGACTCAAGGAAACTGCACTCAGTACTCCTGTCAGTTCATGGTGAATTTTAAGTATTAGGGTGTGTTCACACAAGAGATGTTTGTTTAGACTGTTAGTGCGGTTTATTTGAATAAGTGTGAACGCTGCCATCTGAAACCTGGTGCCACCAAACAAGCGGACCGAGATGCTGAAAAAATGGCTCTCAGATGGCTTCCAAACGAACTCTGGTGCGGTTCGAATGAAATATGAAGGTAACATCGACCAGAGACATGTAAACGAACCAAAAACAGGAAGATGTGACCCTAAAAAATCAAGCATAACAGGTTCGACGATAGAAATGCCAATCTGAACACTAGGCAGACCCGGACCAAACAAACAGAAATACAGGCATGAACACACCCTGAGTATTTTACAGTAACAGATATTTTAGCATCCCTACTACATCAATCCAACAGTTCTTTACTCACCACCAATTTCTGCCATGCCACTGAAAATCAAACAGGAACGTGTTCTCAGCTTCAGTGTAGTGTTCAGTTCGAGCAAGACTCTCCTCTGAACTCAGAAGTTCGCCTCTGTATTCAAGAACAAAATCCCCTCTGAAGAAAGCTCCAGTGGTGAAAACTCCACGCCCTGAAGAGGAGAAATACATTAGCAGCAGTTTCTTTAATGTCAACTATTATTTTGATGATTACTGAAAGTTCTCAACCATATGATGTACATTATACGTTGTAAAAGGGAAATTACTGTAGGAAAATAGTCAATAGCCAGGCTAATCTCAAAGTATGCTTTGCTTATACTTACATTATACTTTCGAATCTTAAAATTATACAGTTAAAATTCCATACATTTTCTTACACCAACATTATTATCATGGCTATATATTGTTTAGAACAGAGAGCTGCAGTGATGACATATTTTTGCAGGCCCCCTTTTACAAGACAAGTAAAGGCTTTTTTTTTTAAAACACAAGAGGGCATTACTGATGTATTTTATGTTGTAGAATAAAACGTGAAAATGTCTTGAATATTTCCCATTGATCAAGTTTACACGCACACTGATACGCTGATAAAAATAACTAAATCACCTGAATCATGAAATAATCCATTGACCTGGTTTACATGCAAACCAATAACCACGTAAACCACTAGACTTTATAAGTAAATGAGGTTAATGCCGTCAAAACCTAACCATTCGTGTATCCAGTGATGGGAATAACGGCGTTATAAATAAACGGCGTTACTAATGGCGTTATCTTTCTCAGTAACGAGTAATCAAACAAATTACTGTTTTACCCGTTACAACGCCGTTACCGTTACTGACAATAAAATGCAGCGTTACTAAAGCCTAATTAAGCTCACTGTAGCGGTTTCCATCCGAGTAGGCTCTCTCTCCGCCATAGGACCTGGAAAGTTTTTTTCTCTGGTGTGTGTGTGTTTATGAGGTGCCGGACTGGACAACAGCGAAGCGAACGCCGCGGGCAGAGAACGAGTGTGTCCGAGAGCGCGCTCGACAGTAAGCGAGAAAGACTGAGGGTGTCCGAGCATTATATAGTTTGTTTATAAATAAATTACAAATTTTAGCATTAGAATAATCTCTGTAGCATATTGGTTTCATCTGCAACGTTTTAATAGAAATAAAATTTAAAAAATAGCCTGCAGGGAACGTTCTGGGAATGTTCTGGGAGCAATTCTTGTTAAACAGTTTATCATTTTAATTTGCACTACAAAGAGTGTATGTATATATTTCTATTATTATTATTTATTCATTTTTGGTACATTTCTTAAGAAGCATAATTTATTTTTAGACTTATTTGTTGGCCAGTTGTGGTCTGTGCAATATTACATATTACAAGTTCTAAACACATCTATTATGTTTTATTGTTCTACTATAGTAATGATAATATTTAAAATAATATATTGCATTTAATAGTGTCTTTCACATTGTCCCACAGCAACAATACAATAGTGTAGATTAGTTCACAATGTTTTATAATAATAATTTATCCTATAGTGACCATTTCATTAATTTAACATATTTAATATTGAGGGCAAGTTATTTGACATTGGCCTATTTAAACTTTTTTTTTTTTTTAAGTAACGTAATAGTTACTTTCCCTGGTAATTAGTTACTTTTATAATGATTTAACTCAGTTACTAACTCAGTTACTATTTGTGAGAAGTAACTAGTAACTCTAATTACTTTTTTTTAAGTAACATGCCCAACACTGCGTGTATCTGACTGTGTATTTCATGTCATGTCAGTTGTGATGTTAAATAAAGTCCAAGAGTATTCCAGAATTTCAGCGGGAAACTTACAGACTCATATTCTCCTCTCATTCTGTATCGGATGCAGGATTTTGACTGTACCACTTCTGCATGAGATGAGAACACTTTTTAAGATGTTCTTGGGTCAAGAAAACGCTCGCTCTGTCTGGATGTGCTTAAATCCACAATAAGGACACTTTCCTGTCACACATCACACATGCTCACTTCAATAAGCCACAGAACGCAGGTTAATGTGTTTACATGCTGGGCAAATCTGGAATAAGGGGCAAAAATCTAGCGGTGTCGATTGGTTTATGGTTTATGCCGTTTATGATGACCTTAGACTGCGTTTACATGACCACACGCACTGTCGGCTTATTGTGCATAATTGGGTTAAGAATGTGCAATTAAACACTGACTTTGGGTTGATGGAACCAGAAGTGCAAAAATGCAACTGTTTTTGTTTTCGGGCTAATGCCTGCAGAACTCTATTCAGAAATCTTGACTGCACAATAAAATAAAAATAAATTATTTAAAGTACTGTTTAACTTGTGAAACATGGATTTTAGTTGGCCTAACAACCATATGACTCACCTCACATTAAATTATCAGTTTTGTAGATTAACGTTATTACTAAACTGCTTATTCATAAATACTTGCCTTTGTATTTGCTGATGAACTGCTCTTGAAGCTCAGGCTTGTCGGTTTCACAGGTAATGTGATGCTCAGCGTCCTGCAGAGGTTTCTTACGTCTTTTATTTCCCAGCATGGCGACTTTCTTTCTTGAAATAACTGAGAAAAAATAAATAAAAATAAATATAATGTGAATGAAATAAACAAGCATATTTTAAAAAAAATATTGTTGATCTTACTAGAATTGTTCACCCAAAAACATACATAATTAACATACAATTATGTGTTTTTTCTGTTCAACACTAAAGTATATATTTATATTATATCACAGAGCTCTATTCAATGACAGCACGTGTGACCAGTTTACAACAGGAATTTAGATTAAAAAAGGCAATGTCAATGATGCCAAAAAACATTGGTTCTTGTGTGTCTTGTGACCACAAATGACATCAATCTACTATATATTCATATTTGATTAGCTACAGCATACAGGATATTTTCAGTCAATAACCAGCTAGATTTATATGGACTATTTTTAATGTGCTTTTTGTCTGCTTTGGACATTGAAAAACACAATAAAAATACTATAAAGTGTCTATATACCATCATTGGGCAAAAAAGCTCTGTGAAGATAATAAATCTAGAAAAAACATTCCACTGAAAAAAAGATTTTTGGGCAAATAATGTATTACATAAAATTAAAAATATATCCAATAATAATGATATTAAAAATAGAATTAATATTTTAAATCACAGTCGATATTGATATTTGACAACACTTTTGAGAAAAACAATGATATAGTAGGCTATCACTGACTCGTTTTTTTATTAATTTGTAGAATCTAAAGTACTATTATATAAAAAATAATAAAATTATATTTACTGGTCAATGCCTACAAGTAGGCAATATACTTTCCTTATTGCAACAAATCATCAAATGAGAAGCAAATCAAAAACAATCGAGAAGTAAATAAAACCCTAAGCAAAAAAACAATTAAACCACTAAAATAAACATACATCTTACTAACTTTTATATTTCACAAAGTATTTAGTTATCATGCATTTTCAGGACAAGACTTCATCTCACCTTTCCTGCGTGGTGGAGGGCTGTCGTCTGTTTCGCGTCCCGTCCCATTGTCACGTGTCTGCATTTCCCGGGAAAATAAATACATCCACTGCCGCAGACGTGCGTAAATGACGTAGTTACGTATTTGGATTTCACGTTGCAATTGTGACTATTTATTTGACCGAATAAAAAACTCTCTGATGACAAGAATCTTTTTTTTTTTTTTATCGCAGTAGTTTCTTCTTCTTCAAAAAAAAAAAAACTGTGGTGGATTACAGTCTATGGGTGGATCAAGTCTTTCTAGTGGACAGAACACATGATCACTTTTAAACGAACCCACCGGACTCGAACTAGGAAGGAACCAGTGCGCATGTCCGAACAAGCACAGGTTTAAAAGAGCAAAAAATGCCTAAATGAGCAACCTAGATCTCTTGAACAGACATCTTATTTTCTACTAATAGCATTTATTAATCAAAATAGTAAATTAATGTCTGCAAATACACAGCAGGGCTGATATTCAAGCTGGTATAATATGTCTCTAGTTTTGGAGTCTGTGTTGTTGTCAATTTATTCGAGTTAAGGGGGATGGGGGATGTGTGTGGATTATTTTGAGGCTCTAAATTAAACTTTAACAGCATTATCTTCTTTGTATTTCTTTCATAAATTAATGGTATTTTACATTACAGGGCAGAGAGGCTAATAGACCTTGTACAAGTGCTTTAAAAACGCATAGCCATGACAGATTGTGATCTTTTGAGCAGCACTTCTGCTTAGCTATCTACCTGTGAAGTTCTGTCAGTCTGTTAGTTCAGCCAGAGACAAGTTCAGCTCTCTGTCACTGCAGTCAGGCTCAGTGCTCGGTGGGGGAAGGGCGCGCCCGCCATCAGGCTCAGTGCTCGGTGGGGGAAGGGCGCGCGCGCGATCAGGCTCAGTGCTCTGTGGGGGAAGGGCGGCTGAGCACCAGATCTCATCTCAGTCAGAATGACAGTCAGAGGCATAGCTATGGGCTAGGGGTAGGGTAGGGTTAAGGTTAGTGCAGATCCAATGGCTTTTAAAATCAAAGTAAGAACAAAATAATTATGTAAACAAACATTTAAACGTGTCAGCTTGATTCATGATTATTTTAAACACTTTTACTTTTTCTTTTGTAGGACTATATATAACTGCTCTGTCTCTCTGCACAAACCCCCCCCCCCCCCCCCCACACACACACACACACACACACACACTCTCTATCTATCTATCAATCTATCTATCTATCTATCTATCTATCTATCTATCTATCTATCTATCTATCTATCTATCGATCGAGTTCTCTCTCGATCAGAGAGAGTGTGGATGTTTGCTGTAACTTAGGGTGACCAACTGTCCTGTTTTCCCAGGACATGTCCTGTTTTCATATAACAATATAACAAATTTCTATCCATACAGAGGCATAACCTACTTTAAATGTATTGAAATTAATAAGGTTTCTTTGAGTAAACTTCGAGTATCATTTGAGTAGGCCTATCTGTTTGCCGGGCCGAGTGTCCTGTTTTTTCAGGACAAAATATGGTCACCCTACTGTAACTGCTCTCCTCTATAAACAGTTCTTATCAGTCGCTTTGGTACATTTCTTGAATCATCCTTAAGATTTGCAAACAAAGAAAATGCATTTCGTTCAAACAGCAGAACACAGGATTACCATCAAAAGCCTAACTTGTTCAAAATCTAGTACAATATATCTCAATGAACATATCAGTGCCTTGTGTCACAAACAAGAATGTCAAAATGCTTAGTCATGTTGTCAATATAATGGCGCTTTTTCACTGCATGGTACGGTTCAGCTCGGTACGGTTCGACTCGGTTGCTTTTCCACTGCAGTTAGTACTCCTTCAAAGTGGGTGGGACTGATCGTTACACTGTTTGTAGGTCCGGTACTAGCCGTGTGCGGCTAAGAGCTAAGCTACTTCTTGGAACACTTTTTCATTCCGTTTTGCCCCATCCAGCTCTCGCTGGATCCGCTCCTCGGCAACCAACGAGAGGAACGTCTGCACCTCGACCACGATTCAGCCATTTATTTTTTAAAGTTTTTATCTCTTTCTTTTCAAGAATAATAAACAGGTGCTACCACGTTGGCTGTTGTCTACTGGTTATTTAAATCTAGCGGTGTGGGTTTAGTGTCTCGTGTCGCAAATCCAATGACGCTGGTAGTGACGATTCTGTCTGTCTGACCAATCAGTGATCTGCAGTGTTTCACGTCACATTTTAGTACCGTACGGTACGCTTGGAACCTCAACAGACAAGGTACCATTTAAAGCGAGCCGAAGCGAGCCATACTGTACCGTACCATGCAGTGGAAAAGCACCACAAGTGAGCCGTACCGAACCGAACCGTACCGTACCATGCAGTAGAAAAGCGCCATAACTGTATCAGTATTTTCAGAAGTAAACACTGGCTACGATTTTGATGACAATGAAAAGACTGCACTTTATCTGTATGACATAAACACACATGTACCCATTATGAGACTGGACTCACAGATACACTGTTGGTCAGTTAAAAAATGACAATGCCACTGCGATGAAAAGACTATTCAAACACATACTGTATGTACGTGTGTGTGTTACATTATGTCTCTATCAAGTATATTTATATAGCGCTTTTCATAATATAGATTGCATCAAAGCAGCTTCACAGTATCAATCAAAACATAATAACAATGTTCGTTTCTTAGTGGAAAAACATCCACGTTTGGTAGAGCTGATCAATGGTATTAATGATTGGTTAATTAATTTTAATATCCCCAACTGAGCAAGCCAAAGGCAACAGTGGCAAGGAACTGAAAAACTCCATCAAGTGACCTACTGGTGTCCTAAAACTCCATCAGATGACCCAATGGTGTCCTAAAACTCCATCAGGGACCAAATGGAGAAAAAAAAAAACCTTGGGAGAACCCAGGCTCAGTCGGGGGCCAGTTCTCCTCCGGCGTTTATGAACTAGAGGCCGGATTTACAGTAACTGTAAGGTAAAAATGTATATGAAAGTCGCAATTTGTTCAAACCTGAACAAACTACTTGTCTATAAATTTGATACAGAATTTGTTTAATTTTATCACTTCGGGTAGGTACGCGAAACGAGATTCACAACGCTTTATCTGTAGAGTGGGAAAAGGATCTCTATCACATATATTTACTGTATCATGTAAAATGCAAGTAGACTCCGCTGTAAAACAGTAAGTCTACAGCTTATGATGAACAGTACAGTATAGTGAACACTGTCTGATTACACGCATGTTCTGTCTATAAACACTTGAATGTTTGAGGACACACACGGTTGTTCTCCCAACATTCGGCTCAGCTTTCAACCCGCCTCGGCCATGAGGTCATGAACATGATCTACAATATTGGCCCCTTATTTCTTCAGAAACCTACAATCTTCCTCTGTTTTACCTCTGTATCCTTCCACCACACATCCTTACTCCTCCTCTTCTTCTTCTCGGCTGTTCCCCCTGTTGTTCTTCCATTCTCAGAGTGTGTATGTGTTGTGTTCTGTCTATATGCCTTCCAGAGGAAGCTTCATGAGATGCACGCTGAGCGATTATAGAGAACTGGTGATCATTGATTGATCTAATGCTTTACATTCCCCTTCATTAGTGAAATTCAGAATTCACATCTGCAATTCAGGACAAAAAAAGTATAATAGAATTGTATAGAAAATATGTTTGACAGTTTATGACAACTAGTAATTTAATGCCTATATGATTTGAGGGGTAAAACTATTCAACAGAGAACCAGTATAATACATTTTGATCAACATGACATAAGCAATTGATAATGTAAGAAATAGCAGACACTACATCAATTGCATGAATGTACCAAAGCATTTGCAATTTGTTCAAAAGAATGATAAACTGCTTTCATGATGTGCACAAGTGACTAGATGATGTGGAGGTTGAACAAGAATTTTAGTTGTGATTTGAGAAATGCACCAAAGCGACTTAAAAAAAACGTATGTAATTTGTAAATATTTAATTAATATAATAATATAAGAATGTTTGCTGTAACTGCTTTCCTCTATATAATATAATATGAGAATGTTGCATGCAGCTGCTCTCCTCTATATAATATAATATAAAATAATATAATATATAATATAAAGAGAATGTTTGCTGTAACTGCTCTCCTCTTTATATAATATAAAATAATACAATGCAATATAATATAATAAGGATAATGTTGCTGTAACTGCTCTCCTCTATATAATATAATGTAATATAATATAATATAATATAATATAATATAATATAATATAATATAATATAATATAATATAAAGTAAACAGTTAGCTTGTTTGCTGTAGTGAATGTGTTGCTGTGGTAACTGGTAACGGAGTCCTGCTCGTGCGGGGGGGGGGGGGGGGGGGGGTGGGGGAGGCGCGGCGGCCGCTCCGGGAAGGAACGGCAGAACGCAAAGTAGGAGAAAACACTTAAAACAAATAAAATCACCCATAAAAGCAAGCGATTTAGCATGTTTTCACATCTTTTAGTGACTTGTGTGTTTTCATTAAACAAACTTGCATGAATAAATCATCATATTGACAGATTTAAACAGCTGTTCCTCCGCTTTTTATGAAGGAAATATGTACTTTGTAAATTCACATGACGTAATGTCTCTGTCTCTTCCCCGCTTCAAACTCGTTCCTACATGATTAATAAACTCCTATGTAAGGTACTGTACGTGCTGTATAGTCTCGGTGACGCACAGCAGCGCGATCTTCACACACACACATACACAGAGCAGACTCTGATGCGAGAGCAAAACTGCGAGGCTTAAAGTTTAATAACATGCCCATATACATCGTGAGAGCTCCTGCTGCTCATGGTAAATTAGTCTATTTTTATTTAAATAATAATTATTGCGAATTTATCTATAATTGAATGTGGATTATCTGTCAATTCATTATAATGATATAGCCTCCGCTCCGCCATCTTTGTTGATGACGTGATGGTCTCTGATTGGTCAGATCATTAAGTCCCGCCCTCATAGAGGCTTCCTGCGCTCTGATTGGTCAGAATCCCCGAAGTGTGTATCTTTTCCGGAAGTGCAGTACTCCTAGAGGGCGCTGTGTTATACACACTTTAGTGGGGGGGCATACACACTTCACATACACAAATCACTTAAAACTGATTTTTTGGGACAAGTGAGATTTTAAGTTTAGACACCATTTTAGAGTATGCTGAATGCCATTATATAGTCAAACAAATGAGGACATACAAAATGTCCTCAATTTTTGAGGTGGTCCTCAGTTTACTGGTGTGTATCCTGGTGAATGTACCCAAAAGGGACATAAACACACACACACACACACACACACACACACACACACACACACACACACAAATATACTTTTTAGAGTCATACTTTCTATATTCACTCCTCTGATGGCAATCAGACAACATAACCTCTGCTAGATAAGAAAGGGTCACATCCTGGTGCCTCGTGTCCTTCTGAGGCCACCGTCTAACTCTTTTCCTGTTGCTAGACACCAGTAACACTTCAGGACAAGAGTGTGTGATTACAGACAGCAGGGTAACAGTGTTTATCAGCGTGTTAAATGAAAGAAGGCCCCTTAAAGATAAAACAAAGTTTTGTTTTTAATAGCCAAATAACCTGATAGTTGAAGAAAAGAAAAAAAAATACTTATAGGATTCATTTAATATGTTAAGTTGTGATTTCAAATAGAGATCTCGGCGATATCTAATAATGTTAAAAAGTCTGCAATCAACAGTCAGAGATCGCAGTTTGAACTCAAACACTGCTCTTCAAAAACAGTTATCTGAGCTGTACAATGAACTTTAATTATAAATAATGTGAATTGTCATAAAACGCATCCAATAATAAGCACATTCCCTATGAATGTTACTGTAAAACATTTTAAATGAAAACAGTCATTACTATAATACAATATAGGTTACAATGTATTTTACAGTGTCCAGATGTTATATAGTTACTGTAATAATAACTCTAAATGATGCAAAATTACATGCAACTAACCTTAAAGTGCATGTAGTTAATTACTATTAAATGTTACTATTAAATATTAAATTTCTTAAATGTAAATTACACTGTAACACGGACATAAGAAGTAACCAAATACAAATATTGTATTGTACAATGCACAAAATGTAAGTAAATAAATGACTAAGAGTGTTTAAATATGCATAAATTAAAGGCTTTGCAACAAATAGATTTGATATCACTTTATTTTACAGTGTCCTTGTTACATTATGTTACACACTCTAAAAAATGCTGGGTTGTTTCAAGCCAAATTTGGGTCAAATATGGACAAACTCAACCGTTAGGTTAAAAATGTAAATATAAAACTTAACCCAACGGTTGGGTTTGTCCATATTTGACCCAAATTTGGCTTGAAACAACCCAGCATTTTTTAGAGTGCATGTACTTATAACAGTTAATTATTCATTATTACATGTGACTAACCCTCAACCAAATCATAACCTATAGTAAGTACATGTAGTAAATTATTATTACTCAGTACTAAATATATACTGTAACAATGACACCTTAAAATAAAGTGTAACCTTAATTTCTTATTCTCAAAAAGGTGATATTTTGTTGGCATGGCCACAAAGATCGCCATCTTTTTCACATATTTATTTTTCACCCTCTTATATTACTTATACGACTTACAGATTTGAAACTAAACACAGCAAACTGAAGATACGCTTGAGAAAGGTGTGTGTGATCTCTAAATGTCCGGTTAGCAGCTGTCAGGAAGCCTTTCATCTGAGACTAAACCTGTGATATGCAGATTCACTCTGGAGGGCAAATGGCCGACGGGGGGCTTCACTCATTCCTTCCTTGAAAGAGTGAAAAATGACAGCTAGTGACTTCAAATGACAGCAATATTGTAAACCTCACACCTACTTACGCCGTGGGAATGTCTAGACGCTCCAGTTCATGCTGACTCGCTCACTGAGACGTGATCCTGTTATATAGGCCTTCCACATCTAAAAGACAGATCTACCCCCAAACAATTACTTTTATTCAGCAAGGACACATTAAACTGTGTGTTTTTCAGATAAATGCTGTTTTTTATACTTTCTTTTCATCAACAATCCTGAAAAATAAAATGTATTTCCATAAAATATGAAGATGTTTCTTGAGCAGCAAATCATCATATTAGAAATATTTCTAAAGGATCATGTGACACTGAAGACTTGAGTAATGATGCTGAAAATTCAGCTTTGTCAAATACACACATGCTATATATATAATTTATTTTTTATGAATAATTAATAATATCATATTTTCGACCAGGCTTAGTGAGCATAAGATACTTCTTTTCAAGAAGATTTCAAAATCTTACTGACCTCTAAAGTATTTGAACAGTAGTAACAAGAAGACATAAAGCTTTATCACAACTGCTAGTGTTTGATATGTAACTTAACAAAAAAAAAATAATAATAATAATATTTGCTCAGAGCTTAGGGTTAGAGGATTTATTTTTCAATTAGGAATTTAAGTTTTTTCCTCTGATGCTTTACCTAAAATAATTATTAAAAAAAAAGGAAAATTTTGTCATACAATACAAATTGTACTAAAACTAGCAGCTATAGCATAACAAAGATACTTTTATCATTTGAGTTCATATTTTTAATCTTTGACTTTGGTTTCTTAGCAAATTTGAGCACCATTTGAGACATGTTTGAGAACATTTGATATATATATATAGTTTGTGATAGAATATATCAAATAAATTCTTAAATATAGACGTATACATTTGTATACATTTGTTTTTATATATATATATATATATATATATATATATATATATATATATATATATATATATATATATATATATATATATATATATATATATATATATATATATATATATATATATATATTGCATCCTTTTTTATGCCTGTTAGATTAAAAATCATCAGTGGTCCAAGTACAAATAAGGACTAGCAACAGTTTTGCAAAGCAACGTAGAATGAAACGAGTGAAACCACAGGGATGTGAAATTATGAAATTAAATTAACAAGTGATAAAATTCTGGGATAATTTGATTTTCTAAGAACCGTCCTTGTGGAGCGCGCGTCTCCCTGTAATTAACCTGAGAGAAAGAGCCGGACATGACGAGACCACATCTAGCTGCTAAAACAGGAGTGAAGGGCTTTTTATTGCAGCGTTCCTCTGAGACGGAGGCAATTTGTCAGGGACAAATGGTCAGTTTTACAAGGGCTGGAGTCTAGAGGAGTGAAGATCCCAAAAGAGGTGACTGAATGAAGGAAGAAGTCATGGTCAGGAGCTGTAAAAAGCCAGTTGGTCTCCATCACATCCTGTGCAAAATAGTCCTAAGTGAAATGGGGAACACCTCTAAGTGTCCTCATTCAGGAAACGTCCAGTGTTTAGGGAAGCTCAAGGGAAGATGCGTCTTCTCGGATCAGAAAACTCTGGAAAACATATAAAAACAGGCTGTCCGTATATTAGTAGAAGGTTTGCGTTAAGAGATATGCATATGTTCAGCCCTCTCTATGAGACATGGGTGGCATATAATGGGTATATAACAAAACAACAAAAAAAATAAACACTTATTATTACATGTCAAGTATTTTCTTTCATCATACGTTTGGATGCTTTGAAATTTAAACTGACAAATGCAAAAAGAAAAGAAAAAACACTGTAATAAATAATAAACGTGTTATTAAGTCATCGGAATTAAAACTTTGTGTGACTTATCTGCTGATCAATATATTCTAGAAGAAAAAAAATATGCCATTTTAAATAATTAATACTTTGATGTCCCAATGTAATATTAATAGTAATAATACATCATAAATAATAAATGTGGTGATCAAACACTTGTGTGACAAAGATATGAAATGGAGACAGGGTGAATGATAGAATAAGAATGATACATTTGAGCTGTAACCAAACTAGTCTGCATTGTATATTATATTATATTCTAAATACTGTTGGATAATCTTCACTAACAACTTTGTCTTTTAATTTAGTCAGTTATAAACATAACTTGTATCAATAAATATCAAAAGTGTCACTGACAAAACCTTATCTTCTATTTTTAGTCTTAATTCCTCTAATCTCACCAGTGGAGGAAGAACTCAGATATTTTTACTAAAGTAAAATTAATAATATCATAATGAAAACGTTTTTAATTACATATGTACAGTAGGCCTACTTTTATACTATTTTAAATAAGTAGTAAGCAAAATGTAAACATGAAACAAAGTGTTATAATTATATAAATTATTGGAATATTGCTTGATGTTGTAAGCGTTATAGGCAGAATGAGCTTTAACACTGTCTACACCGGACGCGGCCGTTATTGCTCGCGTCGCAACAGCTGTTTACCCGAGACGCGGAAAAGCGCCCGTTACAAACCAGAATGGGCCATCAGTTTACTGTCGGAGATTTGTCGCTCGCGCAACGCATTTTAATCAATGTTTCATCAACCAATTGCCTGGATTTAAAGCTACACTGTGTAACTTTTTTTGTTTATTCTTAGCTAAAAACACTTAGTTCTTTCAAAAATATATGTGCTCATTAATGTATTTTTACTTCGTTCAAGTAATAAAGTATTCTCGTGAGTGTATAATATGCCATTGAAAATACATACGGGTAAGGGGTTCTAATGTTGGTCGCCATGTTGCCCCTCCATCTTGAAAGTACATTAGTACAAAAGTACACTTTTGCTGTAGAGATTTTCCATTTACTACATACATTAGACACTCTGATTCCATGTTTGGGGCATATTTTATTCATATGACACACAAACACAAGTAGACAAGACCTGTTTAGTTCAAAAGATCACTCGTTACGGCAAAGCACAGATCATAAGTGATGATACGAGCAAGTGCGAGCGCGGCCAGATCTGCCTCGCGCGCGCGCCGAGTATGCACACTATTGCGACTCCCCACCCTGCCTTCACGTTGCCCCCTAACTGTACTATGAATACTTCAACCTCGTATAACATATTATATTAATAAACAATTAAAACGTCTCCTTGCTATATTTGATGTATTCACAATCATTACTTTTGCCAGTTCTTTGTGACAGCTTTTAGGTGCTTTATTGGCATCGCCACCCTTACATGGATCGCCGCACCCACATTTTTTAAAATATTCATTTATCGGCCATTATAAATGCCGATACCGATAGTTAGGAAAATGCCTAATATCGGCCGATATATCGGTCGGGCTCTAGTAAATACATTTATAAAAGTTACAAAAGATTATTTCAGACTATTTAAAAAAAAAATGCTGTTATCCTAGGGAAAACGTACTCGGTTACTAACGTAACCTCGGTTCTCTCTAGAGAGGGAACGAGTACTGCGTAATATCTTACGCTATGGGGAAAACTCTTTTCCACGAGATATTGAAGCCAAAAATTATCCTTAATTTTTTACTAATGTAAAACGCTTTGCAGCAGCAAGCAGACCTAGGCGAGACAGCTCGCGCGCCTATTGGCTGCTCTGCGGCAATAGCAGCAGCCTATCGAGAGAGGCTCTGCGTGACGTCACGACGAATGGGGGCCCTTCGCGCCCATATCGTCACGTCCCGCCAGAAAGGGCGTGGTCTCGCCCTATATCTAGGCTCGATAGCTGCTCTTACGTCGGTTTTCATCGCCGAAGCGAACCAGAGCGTATTCTAAGCACGGCAAGATACGCAGTACTCGTTCCCTCTCTAGAGAGAACCGAGGTTACGTTAGTAACCGAGTACGTTCTCTTACGAGAGTATCTCTCGTACTGCGTAATATCTTACGCTATGGGGAACACAATGCAACACGCCGTGCTGGTAGGGATCCAACACCAAAGACCCAGGGGCCGAAGCCCGGGGCGCATACAGTGCATAATCACCATAAACTCACAGAGAGTGAGGGAAGAGAGGCTAGAAGCATCATTCCCTGTAAATAGCCTCCGAAAGGGGCCAATCATATGACAATAACCAAACCGTCAGGGTGAACATTCAGCCTGAACTGGGTGGCCACAAGTGTGTCAATTTTTAAATGAGCTGCTGTACCGGTCAGTGAGCGATACGCAGGCCAAACTCAGTATCCGAGCCGCACAGCGGGCAGATAGCACTGAATTCTATACCGCCAAAAGCTTAGCTTGTAAGGCGGGGACCTCCAGATTATAGTATTTTATAAATGTAGACGGCGAGGCCCAGCCCGCGGCCATACAAATATCTTGCAGGGTAACCCCGCTAGACCATGCCCACGAGGAGGCCATGCCTCTCGTGGAGTGCGCTCTAACACCCAAAGGGCACTGAAGGCCCTTAGAAGTGTAAGCCAGCGCTATGGCACCAACTATCCATCTGGATAAGCTCTGTTTCGACGCGGCAAGTCCCTTAGTACGGCCGCCAAACGAAACAAAAAGCTGCTCAGTCTGTCTGAAACCAGACGAGCGGGACACATAAGCCCTTAGTGCCCTGACAGGGCAAAGGAGACTCGCGTCCTTCTCCTCATTGAGAACCGGAAGGGCAGACAGGGAAATCACCTGGGCCCTGAACGGTGTGTTGAGGGATTTCGGCACGTAACCGTGCTTTGGTTTGAGTATGACCTTAGAGTCGTTAGGTCCAAACTCCATGCATGACGCGCTTACTGAGAGCGCTTGCAAGTCCCCTACGCACTTCACTGAAGCGAGAGCCATAAGAAACGCTGTCTTGAAAGACAAGTGTTTCATGTCTGACGACTGGATTGGCTCGAATGGGGCGCCTTTCATGGCCTCCAAGACCGTGGAAAGGTCCCATGTCGGGACTGAAGGGGGCCTGGGAGGGTTTAGCCTCCGAGCTCCTCTAAGGAAACGCACGACTAAGTCGCTCTTTCCTAGTGACTGGCCAGACACCGGTTTTGCAAACGTTGCTATGGCCGCCACGTATACTTTGAGCGTGGAAGGGGACCTGCCCTTATCCAGTAGCTCCTGAAGGAAGGAAAGCACTTCCGTAACCCCGCAGTCTACAGGTGAAAAGCCCTGCGCTTGACACCAAGCAGAGAACACAGACCACTTCGAGGAGTAGAGCCGTCTGGTAGACGGGGCTCTAGCCTGCGCGATCGTGTTTAGCACTCCCTCTGGGAGGTCAGCGGGTACCCGTTGATGGCCCATGCGTGCAGGGACCACAGATCCGGGCGAGGATGCCAAATCGAGCCTTCCGCCTGAGAGAGGAGGTCTCTCCTCAGCGGTAACGGCCATGGAGCAGCGCTGGTCAGCTGCATCAGGACAGGGAACCACGACTGGTTTGTCCAGAGCGGAGCTATGAGTAGCACTGGGCATCCCTCCCTCCTGATTCGCTCCAACACCTGAGGCAGGAGTGAGACAGGGGGAAAAGCATAAAGGGGGCGGCGGGGCCAGACATGGGCCAGCGCGTCCCGGCTTTTCGAGAAGAATCTCGGGCAGTGAGCGTTTTCTTGGGACGCGAACAGGTCCACCTGCGCTCTGCCAAACGTTTCCCACAGCAGCTGGATCGTCTGCGGGTGCAGAGACCATTCTCCTGCTGGAACGTTGTTTCTGGACAGCCTGTCTGGTCCCATGTTTAGGTGACCAGGCACATGCGCCGCTCTCAGCGAGAGCAGGTTGTGCTGAGCCCAGACCAGGAGGCGTTCCGTCAGCCTGTAAAGGTTTCGGGACCTGACGCCGCCCTGGCGATTTATGTATGCCACCACTGACATGTTGTCCGACCGGACCAATACGTGGTGGCCTGTTATCTGGGGACAGAAGCGCCTTAGCGCTTTGTCGACTGCTATCAATTCCAAGCAGTTTATGTGTAGGAGCTTCTCCCGCACTGACCACAGGCCAGCCAGCGGTCTGCCCTCGAGCAGCGCTCCCCACCCCGAAGTGGAGGCGTCCGTAGACACCACCTTCACACTTGAGGGGATCCCCAGACTCACGCCCGACTGATACCAGTCGGTCGCTTTCCATGGTTTCAGAGCCGAAATGCACTGATGGTCGACCCTGAGGCGAAACAGACCTGCGGTCCATGCCCTGGGGGGAACTCGTGCTTTTAGCCATAGCTGCAGTGGGCGCATGCGGAGCAGGCCCAACTGGAGTACAGAGGCTGCTGAGGCCATGAGACCCAGCATTTTCTGAAACCTTCTGAGCGGGACTATAGAGCCGTGGCGGAAGGATTTCGCGACGTGCTGGATGTTCAATCCGCGCTCTGGTGACAGGCGTGCCGTCATGGATAGCGAGTCTAACACTGTTCCCAGAAAGGAAATCCTCCGACTGGGGAGCAGTGAGCTTTTCGCCCAATTGACTGTAAGGCCCAGCTCCTCGAGGTGCTCGAGTAATGCGGCCCTGTGTTCTAAGAGCTCCGTTCGTGAACGGGCTAGAATCAGCCAATCGTCCAAGTAATTCAAAACTCGCATGCCCCGAAGTCTCAGGGGAGCGAGGGCCGCGTCCATGCACTTCGTGAACGTACGGGGTGCTAGGGACAGGCCGAATGGCAGGACTGTGTATTGATATGCCTGGCCCTCGAAGGCGAATCTCAAGAATCGCCTGTGATGGGACGCTATTTGTATTTGGAAATACGCGTCTTTCAGATCTATTGACATGAACCAGTCTCCTTGGCGCACCTGCGCGAGGATTTTCCTGGTCGTAAGCATCCTGAACTGGCGTTTCACGAGCGCTCTGTTCAGCAGCCTCAGATCTAGAATGGGTCTGAGCCCACCATCTTTCTTCGGTACCAGAAAATATCTGCTGTATAAGCCCCCTTCGCTCTGAGCCTGAGATAAAGGTTCTATAGCCCCCTTTCTCAGTAGTTTCGCTATCTCGGCTCGAAGTAGATGAGATACTTCGCTTTTCACCGTAGTTTCGACGCGCGCCGCGTAGCGGCGAGGGCGTCGAGCGAATTGTAGCGAATAGCCTCTCTTTATAGTGTTCATCACCCACTCTGATACCCCGGGAAGCCTTGACCACGCATCCGCGTGAATAGCTAGGGGCAGAATGAAATCTGGGCTCTGGCCGCGGGAAAGCGGCGGCACAAGAGCCCGCGTGTGCTGGGAACACAGCGCCGTGTTTACGGCGTTCGAGGCGGGGGGCGCGCTGATCACAGCGGGCAGCCTGGCCGCGCTCATCTCCTCTGAGGCGGGTAGCGCCGAGAGAGAGAGCGGGGCGAATCCCGTGGGATTCGGCGTGTCTGTGAGGAAATGTGGGCGCGGGACCACGGGCACATTTGCTACACTGAAAACACTGTCGTTTAGGGCCGACTGAATGTGTGTTGGTTTCGTTTTTACAGAAACCGAGGGACACGCAGCGTGTAGTGTAAGCGGGCATGGGGATATGGGCGCGTTCACTACAGTGTTTGCACAATCGACCGGAGTCGATTTTATTTGTGCGAGCCCTGCACCGTGGCGGGCTGTGTCTGGGTGTGGGAATGGGCACTGGGGCGTGGGCATTCTTACAACACTCATAACACCGTCGGCCGAGGCCGGAACACCAGAAAATACACTCTTTATTGGATTTATCTGGGTAGCCGTAAAAACAGCTTTTGTGTGCAGGCAAGCGGGCTGAGACACCGGCTGCTTCACTGCAAAATACACTGGTACAGTCACAACGCATGGGGCTGAACGAGCGAGAAGTTTTGGTGGAAATCCGGCCGCAGCGGGATCTGAACACCGTCGTTTTCCTAGAGCGGCTAGGAAGACTTTGGGGCCTCGGGCTTGATCTCAATCCTCGGCCGGGGCCCGCGGTGAGGGGGGCGGCGTCCGGCGGAGCGAGACCGCGGTCTCTGATCCCGGGCCTGGCGGCGCTGTGAGGCGGCGGCGGCGGAGGGCGGTGCAGGCTGGGGCTGAGAGCTGCGAGCAGGCGGCTTGGTGCGGCCTGTAGCGGAGCTCGAGCGCTTCGGCAGGAAGTGCTTCATAGCCTGAGAAGTCTTCTGCACCTCAACAAACCTGTCCGCGAAGTCCTTGACGGCCGTTCCGAACAGGCCCTCCGGGGAAATGGGCGCGTCGAGGAACACAGAGCGCTCGGCTTCCGTCATCTCGGACAGCGTCAACCATAAGTGTCTCTCGGCGACGGCGAGAGAGGCCATGTTCCGCCCCATGGCTTGCGCAGCGGCTTTAGAAGCGCGTAGAGCGAGGTCCGTAGCGCTCCTCAGGTCCGCCACGCAGATAGCACCGGGTCCCTCCTCGTCCAGCTTGAGAAGGAGGTCTGCCTGGTAGATCTGCAGAATAGACATCGTGTGCAGCGCTGAGACTGCTTGCCCGGCGGCGGTGTAAGCGCGTCCGTGCAGCGATGATGTCACTCGGCAGGCTTTGGACGGGAGCGTCGTCTGAACCCGCCGTCCCGCAGAGGGCGGGCAGAGATGCGACGCGACAGCCGTCTCCACCGGAGGAATGGCGAGGTAGCCTCTACTTCCCGCACCGTCGACAGCGGAGAATGCCGCGGAGGTAGAGGTACGCATCCTGGCGGAAAAGGGGGCCTTCCACGACTTTGCAACCTCCTCGTGAAGTTCCGGGAGGAAGGGCGCGGGCCTAGATTTTGACGGAGCCTCGTCTTTGCCGAGAAAGCGCCCGTCTAATCTGTTGCGCGGCGGCAGCGTGGGTGCCTCCCAATCGAGGCCGATGCTTTCTACGGCCTTGGTGAGCAGACGCATCAGCTCAGACTCAATGCCGGCTCTCTTCCCAGAGGGTTGGCGGGGAGCGTTAGCGGAGGGGAGGTCCACAGAGCTCGCCCAATCCTCGCTATCCGAAGCCAAGAGAGAACACGCCTCGGTGTTGTCGTCCAACTCGATGGCGGACGCGGCGGCGGACGGCGGCCGCTGTCCGTCGGTGAGCGACTCGAGCGAAGCCGGCGAAGCTGGCGGGCGAACCGGCGAGCTTTGGCGGGCTGGAGATAGCTCGGGAGCGCGCTGGGCGCGGCGCTTCTTGCGACGCGGCGTCACGGCAGGCTGGGATACGGGCTCGGAGAACGAAGCCAGGCGAGTCCGCAGAGTCACCATAGGCAAACGTTCGCAGTGATGGCATCCGCCGTCAGCGAGCGCGATGGCCGCGTGATCCTCACCCAGGCAGGACACGCAGATGACATGTCGGTCCTCGTCGCTGAGTGGGGCTCGGCAAGAACCGCAGGAAGGCATCTTTAAAAAGACGCCGCTCTTTTAGAGGGGGTGGGAAAAAAGCAGATATGCAAACACACACACACACTCTATGCAGAGGAAAGGATATAACGCCGGAAAGCACAGCAGGTACGGCGGCTGAAGGCAGCGAGGCCAGCGACTCCAGACTCAATGGCACGTCCCGCTGAAGGCTACAGGTCGACGGCGCGGCTTCTCACTCTGGATCCAGCGATGCGTGAGGCTTCGCTGAAGAGATGAAAATCGACGTAAGAGCAGCTATCGAGCCTAGATATAGGGCGAGACCACGCCCTTTCTGGCGGGACGTGACGATATGGGCGCGAAGGGCCCCCATTCGTCGTGACGTCACGCAGAGCCTCTCTCGATAGGCTGCTGCTATTGCCGCAGAGCAGCCAATAGGCGCGCGAGCTGTCTCGCCTAGGTCTGCTTGCTGCTGCAAAGCGTTTTACATTAGTAAAAAATTAAGGATAATTTTTGGCTTCAATATCTCGTGGAAAAGAGTTTTCCCCATAAGATATTACGCAGTACGAGAGATACTCTCGTAAGAGAACTATATTTAACTTAGTGCGTCCTTGCTGAAGACACTGCTTTCACAAAACATTTGAAAAAAAATCGTACCGACCCCAAACTTATGAACAGTATATTTCTCATACTAAAAGATGACTGGTCGATTTCGGTAAGTTATGAAGGAAAACATAATATGAGGAAGTGCTGCAAGAAATCTGCATTTATGTTAAGTTGGAAATGTGTTGTAATTAGGCCATGGTGATTATTCACAATTAATAGTTCATATTTTTCTAAAAGCATTAAGTGTGAGAGTTTGAAGAGGCAGAACACTTCAAACCAGAGGCCTCGAGTGATTAGAGCTATTTCTGCTTCTCTTCAGAATGAATTATCAGGAAAAAAGAGCCCTATCGCACACACTTCTAATCATTCTATTTATGACATCACCTAGAATTCCAACACTTTCATATCGGAGCTCGTTTAACCCAATTTCACATCTAAACTTGAAGCTTTGTCAGAGACATTCTGGGCTTTTCAAGAGATTGAAATCTTTGTATGCATTCAAATGAGTTTTTAAAATAATGTCAGAAGTTTTACTGCATTTCCAGGTCAAGGTTATGAGAAAAGTACTTATTGGAGTTGCGTTCTGTAACCCATCTGCTGTGGTTTTTACAGTATTGAAGGCATTGTTTTCAGAGCAGGCATTGGCAGTCTTTCAACAAGATAAATTACATCGCAATCTTAGGGCCCACATTTCCTCTCAAGACTCAGCAATATCAGAAAAGCATCCTCGAGCGGCTTCATTGTTTCTGTTTTACGTATTTAAAACTACGCCTGTGCTGTTTGCTTTATAAATAATAGCCTGAATAAAAATTCAGTTTGATGAGGAAAGTGACCTGTGCGCATGGAAAAAAAAGTCCTGTACCAAATGTTACAAGTTCTACAAGATAATATGTATATAATCTAAAAAAAAGAAGCAAAAATCTGTCAAAAACGACTAATGTAATTAATTCAAAAACTCATTCATCTGCCTTTGAGTGTGTGTGAAAGTTTGGTATACTCTTATACTGTTAACAGCAAACATTCTTATTTTTAAAGGAGCTATACACTGTAAAAAAATGATATGATAATAAGTTATGACAAAAAATGTTTTTAGATTGCTGTAACCCGTCAAAATAAGGTAAGCGATGTTCTACTTTTTTATGTTAAACAAGATTCAACTCATCAAACAAGTCCTTGAATGTAATTTAAGTTGAAATGACTTACACATCAAAGTTGATTGTACTTAAAAATAATTCAGCTACTTTTGTTTTACAGTGTAGAATGAAACGCTGTATACTGTGTTTGCAAATACTGCATATGAATTATATGTAAATGTTGCCTTGAAGACAAGATAATTTCGTCTTTAAATGCAGTCTGAGGAAAGGAGGAATTTATGCATCTTTTGAGGAAGACGGATTTATGAATTAGGTGTTTTAATATGCAAAGTCTTATTGCATTTGGTTGAAACCCTGAGGTGAGCTTGAGTGAGGTCTAATCAAAACACTGTGTGTCTTTTCTCATATTTATGTCAAAAGTATAACATAATTTTTAATGGTTAAGATTGTTGTATATGCACCATACAGATTGTGTGTTTATTAGGTTTCTCCACCCAATAACAGGAAAAAAAAGAAAAAAAAATCATATCTGATTTATTTGTTTCTGACATGTTTAGCTTTGATCTCATTATCTAATACAAATTTGAAAAAATTCAAAACAAAAAAATAAAAACACCAATATTTAACTGGGGGGTAATAAAACAGAAACAAACTAAACAGAAAAAAAGAGCAGAATATCAAAGGGATGTGGCTCTTTTAAATTTAAATAAATTATGTAATATTATGTATTTTTTATGTATTATGTATTTTATGTATTATGTAATATTAGTTATTATGTCTTTTGTATTTAATACAGTATGCCCAATCCTAAATGTATTAATATATAAGATGTATACATGTTTATAAATGTTACAGTTAAGGGAATTTTTAATTTTAAAGATTTACTACTGTAAATTAAGTGAACGATATTTAAAAAAAAACATCCTGGTGTTTCTACATTTTTTCCCCATTCTCTCATCAAAATGTTGCAAATAATAAATGTTTTCTATCTAATAACTTTGTATCCTGTTATATCCTTTTTATTATACCTTTAAACAGCAAAAGATCATCAAGTATTAGCAAAGGAGTTGATGAATTCTGAGATGTTTTGTTATTAGTTTGTTTCACTTCAAAACCCTCCATCCTGTCTAATAAAATCGCAAAACTTATATTTCAAAGATGAATATCAAAAAGATATCAAAGTGAACGTCAAGCTGACATCCTCATGCAAGCGAACTTTCAATTCCTAAGTGAGCTAATGGCTAATTTCAGCTTTCTGTTTAATTTCCAGTTCCAAAGTGCACGTCTTTAAAAACGCTACCGTCATCGGTATGTAAACTACAAAAACGTGAATCTGTGAAAACATAATAGCATTTTGAGTAATTTTTGCAGATCCCTGTGAACGCAAAGGAAGACTTTTCTATTTTTACTACATCGTTGACGTACCCACATACTGCCTTCACATGCAATCGTCATAAATACAAGTTTCCTAGTTGAAAATTAGATATGAATGGTATCTCCATTTGTATTTACGACTGGGAAAATCCAAGATGGCAGAGGAGAAAACTATTGCTTAGCTACTGTTTATTTCATTTTACCCTCAACATCTACATTGCTTTCTCTTGCTGTTACAATCAAGTATATTTATATAAATAACCATTTTATGCATATTGCATGTTTTTTGCACAACATTTATTTGACCAAAATTCCAGATATCTAGATATTTCGGCGAATGTTTAGCTACATTAGCGCAGGTAATATTTAGCCTATGTGGTTGTCACCAAATGGGGTGCTATTTTATTCAAAATTCATAGGATATTGACTAAATATGTTTAATACATTTCGCCTAGAGTAAGATTTCCCCTAGAAATAGACTTAAAAATGTATCTGTCCTTCATGATTCCTATTCTTTCCAGCAACAAAGCATCTGAAACCTATAAAAATCTACAATAAGTAGGAAATTTCTGATCAGCATCACTGGCCATTTCTTCGATCTCATCCTCCCAGTTACACCAGATCACATTTGTGGGCGCAAATTCAATCAGCACTAGGCGTAGGGAGTCTTGGCACCAAAATTCAATTTTGCTGTCTCGTCCTGAGGATCGGAAGCGGGTGCCATTTGAACCCCTATGAGCGGGCACCTTTCAATTTGGGGGATTAACGCCACGGGCATCTGATGATCTCAGAGCTGAAGGACGGGACACCCAATGCACCTAACGGCCCCTCCCCTCCAACCGATCTGATTAAGCTAATTAACTCAGATATCCTTCACCAGTTTCATCTCATCACATGCCACCCACACAGTCACGCTTGAGACATGCGCTCTCCTGGTCCGCCACCTCAGAAGACTTGAAAGTAGCAGTTTATTAGATTGTGTTTTAATTGGCCAATGACATCTAAATGTATCCAGAATGAAGACTTTTAAAAATATAGCTTAAAACGCATGAACCGTATATTTAAAATTATACCATATGGGTAACACTTTATTTGAAGGGGTGTGCATAAGACTGACATGACACTGTCATAAACATGACATAACACCTGTCATAAACATGAAGGAGTCTTTATGAATGTTTATGACTGTTGTCATTAAGTGTCATTCGGTAAATTATGACACTTTCAATGCAAAGTTGACATTGTTTAAAATGTCTTTGTTATGACAACTTGACATTACCCAAGACAAAAATGTCTTGATTATGACAACTTGACATTAACAAAGACGGAAATGTCTCTGTTATGACAACTTGACATTAACCGAGAAATCATAACCTGTCAACCTGTCACAACTTTGGCCGTCATGACACCATTATAACTGTGTCATGAATATTACCTGTCCTCAAGTAAAGTGGAACACATTGTACTAGTTATAAAGATGTCATTAAGGGTTATTACACTGCAAAATGCTTGAAGTTTGATAATTAGACCTGTTATGACATATTTGTGACAGGTTGACAGGTTATGATTTCTTGGTTAATATTAAGTTGTCATAACAAAGACATTTCCGTCTTTGTTAATGTCAAGTTGTCATAATCAAGACATTTTTGTCTTGGGTAATGTCAAGTTGTCATAACAAAGACATTTTTGTCTTTGTTAATGTCAAGTTGTCATAACAAAGACATTTTAAACAATGTCAACTTTGCATTAAAAGTGTCATAATTTACCGAATGACACTTAATGACAACAGTCATAAACATTCATAAAGACTCCTTCATGTTCATGACAGGTGTTATGTCATGTTTATGACAGTGTCATGTCAGTCTTATGCACACCCCTTCAAATAAAGTGTTACCATTTGTATTCATGTTGGTTTCACTTAGAATGTCTTCTCTCGTAAAATATGTGGTCAGTACAACTGCTACCTATTCAAAGAGTATGGATGAATTGAAAAGTGAAAGCAAATAGCGACATTCAAAACCCTGCATATTGATAGTGGCTCACTGATGCAAACAAATCATATCGGGCTCTATTTTAACGATCTAAAGCGCACTTCCGAATTACTAGTTTAACGACAGGAAAAATGGTCGGGTACCCAGCACATGGTCTAAAAGGGTCGTCCCTATTCTCTTAATGAGTAATGGGTGTGTTTTGGGCTTTATGTGCAATAAACCAATCAGACTCTCATCTCCCATTCCCTTTAAAAGCCAGTTGCACTCGCGCCATGGCGGATTCGGTGTTTACATGGTGGAATTTGCAAGTGAAAAAACTGAACGCTTCTCTAAGAGAAAACGGATTTGATCGTGTGCGAGGTTAAAGTGCAAGCACACCATCTACGGGCCAAAGTGTATGCGCGTTGTGGACCCGTCTATATGCTTATATTTCTAACATGCTCTTTAAATAACAAAATAAATACTGTTCCATTGACTTTAGACCATTTCAGTGGGTCAATAGCGCAGTCTTTTTCAGTTGCCTCAAAATATCAACGTGCCAACAATGCGCCTGAACACACCTCGTTCTCAGACCAAGCCCATGGGCGCACAAATGGGCACAAATGCATTTGCTATTAGAACAATGTGGCGCAGGACGTTAAAATGATGACTGTGTCAGGCTAAAACTGGCAAAAAACACTTGCGTCGCCCTTGGCGCCGCGTTGCGCTGGGTGTATGATAGGGCCTATACAATATAATTACCCATATATACAATTTGAAGAGAACGCAAAAGCATTTCAATATTTTTTTTTTCATCAGTTTGTCCCTTTAGGTGCTCCATAGAATGTGTAATTTCCTTTCTAAATACTGTATCCGGCTTCGGGCACATCCTCAATTTATACCATTTTCAAGAGCGTTTTTTTGTTGTAAGCAAAACCCCTCCTGAAGTCAAGAGGAATGCCTGAAATCAGGTCTGTGAAACGCCACCTCACATTTTGTCCTACTACGTAAAATACATCAGTAACACACCCTTGTGCTTTTCAAAGCTTTAGCTTGTCTTGAAAATTGCAGTTGCTAACAAGTGTAGATGAGTCTACAGAAGGTGTCAGGACATTAATCGTCATCAGCATCGAACTGGTAAACTCATCTACTCACTAGTCCGCTTTCACAGCCTCGATGTGTTTACAATCAAGACTTTTCAAACTATTCTAACTCATACTTTCAGGGAGGTATTTTTAAAATAAAGATGAAAGATGCTTTAGAAGCTTAACACTCTGGTGCTCTTCCAGTCATTTTTGACCAAACATTTACATGTTTTTTTTTTTCTTCATCAGAATTGTACGAAACTTGGTAAAGGTTTTGGCACTTGCTATGTGAACAACAACACACACACACACACACACACACACACACACACACACACACACACACACACACACACACACACACACACACACACACACACACACACACACACACACACACACACACACACACAAATCATGGATGTGATTTGAACACGTTAAATGGTCCTGAAAAAAATAGTCAAACTTGTCTTCCTTACGGCCAAAAATGACGCATTGGAAATGAATGGGAGATGAATTTCATCTAGTGAAATCTTTTGGTTCTTTAGGCCAAACTAAATCTTACTGAAAGCTATTTTCTTTGAGGTATCAGGCTCAAATTTTGAACACAACTTGTTTAGATTTTTGGCTTTGATTTTCTCACAGTAAAACATGTTTTTGAAAATATGTATTTCATTTAATATTTCAAATAGTAATGTTGCACATTTTTCAAAACAATAAACATAAATTAACTTTTTAAACATTTTTCATTTCAGCAATAATCTGCCATGTGTCGTCTTTGAAAAGAGATCAAACTTAAGTCTGTGCTCCAAAGCATTCAATATTTGCGACAGTTTAAGTGGGAAATTTAATTTTCAGGTCTATGCTAAAAAAGTGAATAAATGGATTATAAATACAGCATAAATATAATTTAGCACCATAAAATCCCCCCCCAAAAAAACAAAAAAATAAACAAAAAACATTTTTGAATTAAAATATAGTACATTCGTTTCATTGAAATGAAAAAAAATTAATTTGACCGACACGCAATTATGGTGACGTGAAGAAGTCATGCTGTCGTGGTTCATTCAAAGCCTATATTTAGCTTTTTACTTCTGCTAAACTTAAGTTTGTCCACTTAAACAGCAGAATTAGACATGACTACACACCTCAGTTTTCAGTTAGTTACTCTAAAAAAAATGCTGGGTAGTTTTGACCCAATTATGGGTCAAAAATGGACAAACCCAAATGTTGGGTTAAAAATGCAAAGTAAAATTTTAACCCAACGCCTGGGTTTGTCCATATTTGACCCAAAGTTCGGTTAAAACAACCCAGCATTTTTTTAGAGTAAGAACTACAGTGCTCCTTCAGTGCAAACAGACGAGAAAGACACTGTCAATAGGGTGTGAGATTCCAGCAGAGGCCTCCATCTGGCTAATAGCAGGAGACGCGTGAATGCGTTTGCCATCTGGGTGTTCCTCCCGCGAGCGAAGCCCGGAGGTTTATCTGTGGGCACTGGTGCCCATCGTGCCATGCACTCAAAACCATGACATCCGGACTTAGTCAAGAGCCAAACTGCTTACTGGGTGACTCGGAGCAGCTTGTTGATTTTAAAGTTAGATTTGAGGTCAACGTGTGAGATCATGTTGGTTTATTAATAGACCTTAATGAACAGACATCATTTCCAAGATGGAAAACCATGCACTTACAGATTTATAGCCAACAATGTGATAAACTTTTGATGAGAGCGAGAGCCGACCGAAAGAGGCTGTTAAAAGCAACCATGCACTGTTTATTTAGCTTTTACTTGTTGTTTACAGGTGCATCTAATCTATAAAATGGTGGAGAATGCGGGCATTTCTGTTCATCCGAATGTAATAAGTACAGATTATTGGCTTCATATCCTATTTAAAATAACTTTCTGTGGGTGTACCGAAACATTTCAATAGATTTGTCCCCCCTGCAAAACGGTTGAAGGACTCTTTAATGTGGACGGCTGTTTGATTCTAAGTAAATCTCGGAGTTTAACAGGCCAATGCTCAGATATTTATTTTTACCGGGCCATTTCAGCCCAACGCTGCGATTCATTCTGATGTAAAATAGCTTCTTATTGGCGTGTAATAGGTAAGGATCTGGCCCTCGGGGGGTTAGAGGATTTAAACCATTTCTCTTTCAAAGATCGTGCTCTAAACATTCATTAATTATCTCGCTGAGCACAGTGTTAAAAGATGGGACAGATTCTTGCCCCGAGCTGGCCATCTCGTTTCATTCCAGTTCACTCAATATGAAAAAATCTATTTGTTTCATCAACTGTGAATTCAATTTGCGGTGTGTTTTAATACAGATACACCTTTGCCCCCAGCACAGAGGACGGGTTTGTCCTTTTCTAATTTGATAAAATGAATCTAGACACAGTGAGGGAGGACCAGTGACCTTGATAACTCCAAACTGCTCAAGCTCGTACTCCTCTAAACTTTCTCACATATTTAAATTCAAAGAATTAAAGTAGTTAATGGGTTTGCTGTCATTTTTTGTGTGTAACTTACACCTGCTTGATATGGAGAGGCAGCTTGTTTTGCTGTGTGTGTGTGGGGGGGGGGGGGTGTTTTGTCACTGTCGCTTTATCAATATTGTTTTGTGTGTTTGAGCACATCATAGCATAGCAACACCGCCTCAACCAATGGCGTGGGACTATCTGTTTGTCTGACCAATGGCAGACAGGGAAACCTGTGTGAAAATTATTTATTTTTACAATTCATATGGTGTCAATAGTACTAGATACATTTTAATTCTTTTTTTTTTCTTTTTTTTTTTAGAAGAAGAATACAATAAATGGTATATTTCAATAAATGGTAATTTTAACAGTTTAGTTTCATATTTGCATAATGTTATGTTACCTGGCTAATGTTGTGGACATGACATGAAATGCATTTACACTTTAATGCATTTTGTACCAATGGCATTTTAGTATCATTAATATACTATTATAATAGTTTAGTTTTAGTAACTTTGTTTTTTGTCATTTTATTACATTTTTAATTTTCTTTTTTTTTTATTTTAATTTTCAGTTTTAGTTGTAGTTATTTTAGTACTTCAAATTAAACTAAATAGAAATTAGAAATATTGGCAATAAATCAAACTAATAAATCAAATATAAATAAAAATGAGAAATAATATAAAATAAATAAATGCGTTTTTTTTTTATATTTTGTTTCATCTCAGTTAAATTTTGTTTTATTTCAAATAATGCAAGTGTTTTAAAAAAAATTACCAGCTTTATTTATATAGCACAATTAAAACAACACCAAGTTGACCAATTTGCTTTATAGTCACAAAATATAAAAATAAATAATTCTACACATATAATAAAATTGTCACCGAACTTTCGAACTGTAATAACAGTGTTCCATACACAGAAAGACAAAAATGTGTAATTTCGGCAATGATAATGTAAAGTCAGAACAAAATTCAAAACACTTGCATTTATTGCACTTAAGGGTGCATTAACTTCTCATTTACTGGATGCATAATACATCTTTTGTGGACTAAATAACCCCAGTATGTCACAAAATTCTCAGTCTTCAAATAAGATGTGTATTTTGCCCCCTAAATTGGTTGTTATGAAATGTGTTTTTGTCCACAAAATGTGTTTATGAACATTTCCATTGATGAAATACAACTGGCTTCTGTACATCTGTCATGTTTTCTGCATACAAACTACACTTTATTTCATATCCTGACAGCGACTATTATAAAACAAACATTGCCAACAAAAAGTTCCAACTAAGATAAAGGCGTGTATAACAGGAGGCCTATATACATTTGCCTAGTGTTCCTTAGACTGGTTTTTAATTTGCAAATACAAAGGTTATATGCAATATGCACTCATTGGCTCTGTTTGTGTACTGTGCACAATGATGTTAAATGTAATCTAAAGTAGGTACTTATAAAGATGGAGAATTGGTGTATCACAGAACACAATGGCAGTATTCAAGTAGATTTGAAATCATAACTGAGAACTTAGACCTTCCCATGACAAACTTTAGAAAGACACCAGGGGTTGTAGAATGTCACACTCGGCTTGTTTAGCTGTGGTGGGTGTGGAAAGTGTCACAGTGGCGCTGAAAGAAACCCAGTATTTACTACATGTCAACAGTGAGGAAATCCAAACACTGAACCTTCAATCCATCATGTGACATCATACCAGTGAACTGGGCCAAACATGTACCAGCTTAATTCAGTCAATAAATACGCCCAATCTTCAGGGAGGATGAAGTCAATTTTGACAAAAATGACATTTTATTTGAGGCCGTCTGTTTGCTCTTTGCATCTAACAGTAAAATATTACAGGCTCACATTTTTTATTGGCTTTCTTGAGTTGCTGCATACATGTCTTTGGCAGAATACATGTCACGTTTGAGATAACTAAATGTAAAAAGCACCAAAATGTAAGTTTTTTTTTTCTTTTCTTTTTTTTTATTAATTGATTAATTGATTTGATTTGATATTTTACTTTATTTTTGATCCAAAATTAATTTAATTTTAAAGATTAAATAAATTGATTTCTGCAACATTCATTTACGCATGCATGCATTTATTAAATTAAAATGTATTTAACTTATATATATATATATATGTGTATATATATATATATGTGTATGTATGTGTATGTATATGTATATATGTATATGTATGTGTGTGTGTGTGTGTGTTATATATATATATATATACACACACACAATAACAAATAATAATAAAATGAGCCATTCCAAGAGGGTCCTCAAACCAACGGTGCTCTGGCCCTAAACATATTTATTTTATAATAATACGCTGCTGTTCAAAATGTTTGGGTCGGTAAGATTTTTAATGTTTTTAAAAGAAGTCTCTTCTGCTCACCAAGGCTGCATTTATTTGATTAAAAATACAAAACAAACACAGTAATATTGTGAAATATTATTTCAATGTAAATCAGCTGTTTTCTATGTGAATATTTAGTAAAGTGTAATTTATTCCTGTGATCAAAAGCTGAATTTTCAGCATCATTACTCCAGTCTTCAGTGTCACATGATCCTTCAGAAATCACTATAATATGATGATTTGATGCTCAAGAAACATTTATGATTATTATCACAGTTGAAAACAGTTTTGATGCTTCATATTTCTGTGCAAACCGTGATTAATTTTTTTTTTCAGAATTCTTTGAAAGTTCAAGAGAAAAGTATTTAATTAAAAAATACATATTTTTCAATGCAATAAGTGTTTGTTTAATTGTCTGTTTATTATTTTTTACTTTTATTTTACATTGCATTCATACGTTCAATATTAATGAGCATGACACTTCTGATTAAAAGCTTGTCCTGTTTGTGGAAACCTTGTGTACTTTACTCTGAATTTAGACTAAAAAGAGGAGAGAGAGAGAGAGAGAGAGAGAGAGAGAGAGAGAGAGAGAGAGAGAGAGAGAGAGAGAGAGAGAGAGAGAGAGAGAGAGAGAGAGAGAGAGAGAGAGAGAGAGGAGAGAGAGAGAGAGAGAGAGAGAGAGAGAGAGAGAGAGAGGAGAGAGAGAGAGAGAGAGGAGAGAGAGAGAGAGAGAGAGAGAGCTGTTGACTGTCACAGCCAGGGTCCACTTTGAAATACCAGGTGCTTGCTTGGTGACGCCAGGCGTCCTGCATGTTTATATTTCATCATAGGAGCCGAGAGAAACTCCAGACACCCTTGTTCTGTGGTTTGTGCGCGCTACACCTTCCCTAAGGTACCGCAGCGGAGATGGCTGAAGACTAAAAGCCCATGATGGACCAAAGTGAACCTGATGTCTTTCCCTACAGTCGGTCAATGACCACACACAGCCATGGGTAATGTTCCCGTTGTCCACCACTTGACCTCGGCATTCTTAACGAAAGTTTGTGGGCAAAAAAGGTGATGTATGAAACACAGCTCACACAGAAGACACTTTCACACTAAGCTGCTTTCTGTTGGTCAACACCGTGAATCCGCTCGAGCTCAGTGCTTGATCTGCATTTGAAAACATCTCACCCTTGTGCCATTCCCAATCGTATGAATTCTATTTCTGCCACGAAATAAAAATATAAAAATGGTAATTGTAAGTAATTGTCTCATTTTTCTCTCGCGCAATTGTGAGTTACATTTAGCTATTAATTTTCCCAGAATCCTGACATTTCATTACATTTCGCAATTCAGATTTTTTCCCCCTCAGAATTCTTAGTTTAAATCGCACAATTTTTCCTTTTTTTCTCTTAGAATTCTTAATTTTTACTTTTTTTTTCATTAGAGTTCTGTTTAAATCTCATAATTTTTACTTTTTCCTAGAATTCTGAGTTTAATTACTCCTCCCACCTTCTTAACCAACCCACGAATATTAATACATTTTAGCTGTTTGAACTTGTTTATGTCATCATTGTTGTTACTATCTTTAATGTTATTGTTAAGATTACTATTTTCACTTTTATTTTTTCATTGTTGTAATTGCTGATGTTGCTGTCTTTTGCTTTCACCATTGCGGTCACCACTGCCATCATCATTATCATTTATTATTAATATTATTATTATCATTATTATTATAATCATCAATATTGCCATTGTCAATGCTGTATTTGAATTAAGTGTCATTTTCATCACTACTGCAATAATCCCCCCCTTATCTCTTCATGGGTTTTTAATGCACCACAACATAGAATAGAAAAAAAAAAAAAAAAAAAAAAAGTATGTATATGGAAAACCTCACAAACACCAGGGCAGGCAAGACAGGCGAGAAGTGGTTTCAACGGGACAGCATCTCTGTCCCAATTTGAGACACTCTCGCACTGTACTCCCTCTTTTAATGCACCTTAGACATTGCACATACACAAAAAAAAAAAAAAAAAAAAAAAAAAAAAAAAAATTTAGGAAAAGATAGGGACCGATGAGATGTGGGGGAAGGTTATCTTATATTATCTTATCATCTTATTATATCATCTTTTATTTTATACAGCATTGACAATGGCAATTGTTACATAGGAGGAAGGATGGAAATAAAAATCGACCAACACAATATTGGCAATATGGTGGTAGTGGGGAGTGGGGTGGTGATGGTAATGACAATGGTAATAAATAATAAATGGTTACTTTGTTTACGCACACACACACATACACATACCCACACTCACACCCGCTCACATTCACACTTTGATCAAACACTTAAATCACTTTTATGTCACTTCTGGAATTATGGATTTACAAGATTGCTCACTAATGCACTATGTTGGTTTGTATGTATGTCTGACTGTTAAATAAAAAAAAAAAATAAAAAAAAAAGTTAAAAAAAAAAAAAAAAAAAAAAAAAAAAAGAATTCTGAGTTTACATTTCGCAATTCTGATTTTTTCCCTCAGAATTCTTAGTTTAAATCTCACAATTTTGCCTTTTTTCTCTCAGAATTCTTAATTTTTACTTTTTTTTCATTAGAGTTCTGTTTACATCTCATAATTTTTTCTTTTTCCTAGAATTCTGAGTTTACATTTCGCAATTCTGATTTTTTCCCCTCAGAATTCTTAGTTTAAATCTCACAATTTTGCCTTTTTTCTCTCAGAATTCTTAATTTTTACTTTTTTTTTCATTAGAGTTCTGTTTACATCTCATAATTTTTACTTTTTCCTAGAATTCTGAGTTTACATTTCGCAATTCTGGCTTTAGCAATTTACTTTAGATTTTCATTGACTTTTTGCAATTGACTTTCTCAGATTTCGGACTTTTCACAATTCAGACTTTTTTTCTACGTTTTTTTACTGAGTATACATTTCGCAATTCTGACTTTTTTCTCAAAATTCTGAGTTTACATCTTGCAATTAAATTTGTTTCCCCAAAATTTTAAGACAAATGACCTGACTGCATGCACATGCAGAATTCTGAGAAAAAAGTCAGAATTGCGAGATGTAAACAGTTTGAGAGATAAAAAGCCACAATTACTTTTGCATAAAAGTCAACTAAGCTTTCATACAATTGAGTGGATTCCAATTGAAATGTCTGCATTTGACCTGAAATCTTTAGAGGTGAAACTAACTGTAGTGACATGAAACTTTAATTGAAGTTGTTTTCCGCAACAATTCGGGGCTTGTGCACTGACAAACGTTGCTTAAGGGCAGTTTTATATCAGATTTATTATTTTATAGTTTTCTATCAGCTGCGAGCAGTTAATCTTTCGCGTTTGATGGATCGCTATCTGTCAGTCTCATTTCCACCTCCTGTAAGATGCACAGAACAGGGCCGGCTCTCTGATTGCCGTCTTGGCAGCGACGGCACTGGTGTGTGTGTGTATGGGTGGGGGTACGTGTGTGTGGATTACCTTCTCTCGCAGGAATCTTACCCTTTCTTGGGTTGGAGTTCTGTGTCACAACACGCTCCAGTGAGATTTACAGGCCACACATTCTACAATTGATATGAACCATAGTTTCCATGCTAATCCCTGACTTTGGGAGCCAAAAGACTGCTATTAACATATGTGTGTAACTCACAGGATTTTAGGCATTTTCTAGTGTCTAAAATAATAGCTTGATAATAATGGGCTGGTTTGGTACTCTTTTAACGTTTATTATCCCACATAATTTCATTAGTAATCCCAGATAAGCAGGTAAGCATTTTATGTATGATCAAATTTAGAGAAGTTAATAGAATATTGTATTTATTGAAATAATAGGTTGATTTTATTGAATACATGACAATAATGAAATATATGCTCAATGTCATCACATTTATTTATTACATGTACCTTAGTTGACATTATATAGTTTAATTCTGTTCTGTGTGATTTCTGGTGCTGTATTCTTGTCACGTAAAACTAGTTTCGAAGGATTTCATCACATTGCCCATGCAAGCCTAAAACTTAAAATGGTAGCATTTTATAAAAATTGTATCTTTAATCATTATTTAATCATTTTTTATTTAGTTTTTTTATGCCATGGGATAGCTACAATAACAAAAGTATATACATAAAAGTACATAAAATAAAAGTAATGCACAATGTGCATTTATCTGCCATATTAATAAATATGGAAGTAAAACAAAGACATAAATCATGTTGAATTGGACTAATACAAATGCATTGCATAAACAGTTCTTGCATTTTAATGCATTGTATTTTCAGCGCTTGCAATTTTTAGGGGGTTCCAACAATAATATATGATCAAAATGTATGTAAAAGTTTGTAGTTTCGAGAAAAATACGTTTATGCGTGATTTGTGAAAACCAAAACAAAATTGTCACTGAAAAGAGGCCATAAAACCCATACTGATTACTTGTTCACAAGACTTTTGAAAATTATATCATGTAGGCTAGCCTAAAATATTTGCTTCAAAACTATGTGAAAATGATCCTGCCCACTCAGAAATACAGGCGGCCTATAACTAAATCATTAGAGAGGAACACTTCAGTACACTACACTAGAGAAAAATATATGGCTTTTCATGTTACTTCAAATGTTTTCAGACGTTATGAAATGAGATTGGAGTAAAAACATCTAGGCTATTCTAATGTTTGGCACGTTTGGCTTTTCAAACTCAGCACTTGCAGAGATCACCATCCACCAACAAAGTATTTAACAGTAAACAGGGTTTAAACATTATAATATTCATCATGTTAGTGTAAACACTCATACTAGCCTACTTTTAAATCATGCTGTGTTTTATTATCGAACATAAAAACATCCTTGTGTCTTACATGTATTTATTTAGCATTGAAATGTTGCTTACCAGTCTATTTCATATTTCAACATGTTTCCGTCGATTTCATACCTTTAGTCTGGGACCACTAGTACAATGTGAAGTTTATGCAACAATAACACGCTAACTAATATAAGTGAGAATAAATTTCTTACCTTAAAAAATCTTAAAAAATCGCGTTCTTCTTCTTCTGAGGTAAATCCAAGGTAAACTCAAAGCGTGTGATGAAGTTTGATGCTTTGTTTTGAGGTGATGAGGGCGTTTACAGGTTCCTTCACGTGGACGATTATTGCACAGTCTCACAGTGTTTTTGTGTGATTGTCCCACTAATGCGGTGTTCACACAAAGTAAGCATTTAGAGCATCACAACGGCGTCATAATCTGTAGCTGTTGAATATTAATCATATGGAGATGTCAGAGAACACTTTCATTCACACAGTTATAACAGGCGATCTGTTCCTGCTACCTAAAGCCATTAGAGAAACTCTGATATCAGGCTAAGAGGAGAAACAATCGAGACATTTGATAAGAAATGAACAACAAACGTCCTGAAGAGAGTTACAGGGGAGAGCAGACCCAAACAATCGCAGGAGCTCATGACAACATCAAACTCATTTTAAGACATTTTTACTTGTTATGGGTCAGCATATTTCTGTTGAAAGTCACACCATTGACTTAAGTTAGGGCCTACTGGAGCACAAAGTGACCTTTTTTTAGATTGTGAGTTAATCAGCAAAAAAAGTGCTAGACACATGTTTTATCATGCAAACATTTGAACTGATTTTAGAGTTTCACTTCACTAAGTACGGGTGAGTTTTACATCAGCGCGTCTGTCATTTTATTACTGAACCAGTTTTGAAGAGTTTGTCTTTTCATATTTGTGGACTGAAACCAATGAAGATGTTTCTCCCTGTTTTGCTCTGGTTGTGTTTGTGGCTTCTGGATGGTGAGTTTTAAATGTGTTTTTATGGCTTCGGTTGCTTCTGTTCTAGTACCATGTAATAAATGACTGGTTCATTTAGTCAGAGAGGATCAATTCACTGTTACTGAAAAGAGCCACAGCGGTGCATACAGGTATATCCATATACATTAAAAAACAGTAAATATTACAGTCAGTAGAGTTGGAGGCGTCTGCATTTCACTGTATTTGGTTTCCTCAACAGAGTAATGCTTCAATTTCTCACTTATCGTTGGTTGTATTTTGTTTGGTCTGGTTTTGGTTGGGATCAGATCGCAGCTAATTCTCCAAAGCTCATTAAACTCTTCCTCTGATCGAATTATTTAATGCAATCAGCTGTGCAGTTTACAAATTAATGGCTGTGAGTAAGTAAGTATTTTGTTTGCCGGGTCAAGAAGTTTCATTAGGTGGCACTACATTTCTAATCAAGCAACAGTAAAATAAAGAATTATTCAGGGGTTGACATTAAATTGTAATAACATTTCCCAATATTACTGCTTTACTGTATTTTTAATTAAATAAATTAAGCCTTTAGTGAGTAGCCTGGTTGACACCAGACCCTTCTCAGTTGTAACTGAGTTAGGGTCTGGGCAAGGTTCATTCAAAAGCCCATTTGCAAAGGGACATCGTTCAAATCCCTCTGGGCGCAACTGGATAGACCGAAAACCAATCAGATCGACCGTCATTGTGTAAAGCCCGCCTCAACGATTGTGATTGGTGCCTCGGTTTGGAAAGATTGGAAATGGGCTTGAATGGGCTCTAGACTTGAAGAGAAAATCTAAATTTGGTGGAAGTTCGTCTGGGTTTTCCCATACTATTTAGTGAGCATAGAAAATTAAAAAATAAACTCTTGCAAACATTTGACTGGTTTTCAAATTGACATCTATGAATACTAATAAAGTCATGCTGGATAACCCTGTTGTTCACCAGAAAAACCTTACTGGTAAGAAGAACAACCAGCATTGTTGGTTTACTGCTCTTAGTTTAAACTTTAAAGGGATACTCCACCCAAAGATAACAATTCTGTCATCAAGTTGTTGCAAACCTGTATGAGTTTTTTCTTCTGCTGAACACAAAGGAATATATTTTATAGAATGATTGGAACCAAACAGTTGTTTGGCACCATTGACTTCCATAGTAGAAAAAAAAATACTATGGAAGTCAATGGTGCCAAACAACTATCAAACAACAAAAATATCTTCCTTTGTGTTCAGCAGAAGAAAGAAACTCATACAGGTTTGCAACAACTTGAGGGTGAGTAAATGATGAATTTTCATTTTTGTGTGGAGTATCCCTTTAAGAGTTCACTGACTCAATATCTGTTGCATATTTATTGAGCAGGAGTCCTGGCAGTAAACAGTGAAGTTGAACTTTATCTGCATTTGGGTTGCGTTCATAACCGTTGCTCAATATCTCCAGGTGTTCGCTATGAAGCGAGTAACAATAAGATTAACGAGTTCCCTCAAAACAATCCGACACTTGGAGACAAAGAACAATGATCAAGTGTGTGGAAAGTTTGTCATGTCGGGGTTTTCTCCTTCCTGAACGCATGCATCAGTCAACAGCCCCCTGCTTAGAAGATCCCAGGGAACATCAGTCAGACGGAGGGCGTTTGTGCGCCCGGCTCTGCCCAAACATCCCCGATGACTCTGGTTCCCATTACCCACGAGTTCTTGAGCCGAGAAACATGGGTGGTTTGATCACACGCTGCACGGCCATGGGGGAGCATGTCAGAAGTAGCGTGGCCTTAATTCAAACCAGACGTACTTGCGGCTAGGTGGAGTACAGTAAATACTGAAGAGAGCTTTACGCAAAAGGTGCGAGAATTACTCTCAGCCACGGGGCCGAAAAACATAAAACGAATTAAATGAGATCTGCACAATCGCGAGAGGGCTCGATGACAGATGGGCTTTTAATACCCGTATGTGTAATGGACTTTTCTGGATGAAAAACTTATCAACTTCCCTGACCTCTGGATCACCTCAATCCCATAATAACCGAGTGATCGTATCCGCAATGCATTTGGAAATGAAAGTGAATTCCCCCTTGCCCCCTAACGTCCCGCTTCCTCTCAGGCTTTAGAGGGTGTGTTGACATTGACCTATTGTGATCGACTCTTAATAGCCACTGTACTGGTATTACAGTGGTATTGCGGTATATGTAGGAGTGGTCAAAGGTCAAATAGGAGAGGCAGAATGAGATTGAGGGAACGTCACTTACTGTAGTACTTACATTTGGTTTCGATTCTTCGTACAGTATCGGTGGGGTCTGAGTGGCTATTTGTCATTGTAAAGACGCTTTACTATGGATATTATATTATGAGTCAGACATGACTTTTTTTGTAAGACCTTTGGCACCAATCAGAAAACTGAATGCCAGCGTTCAGTCCTGAGAACTGTATCATTGTTGTCTGTTGGCATCGACTCTCTCTGTGGCATAGCAATTACGTTTTGTTCTGTGAGACAATGCATTTGCAAAGCCCTATACTTAAAATGGGTGAAACCTGTCAGCAAGCATTTCACGCTTATGCTCTTATGCACAAGAGTCTATACAATGTCAGGTGTGCGTGCGTGTGTGCGTGCATGCGTGCCTGTGTGCGTGTGTGTATGTGTGTGTGTGTGTGTGTGTGTGTGTGTGTGTGTGGAAAGATCAAAATAGAGATCAGTACGGTGTGCAGATAAGAGTGTTTGAAGTGCAGAGCAATGGGAAGACACTATAACTGAAGGCAGTGATAAAGAGGGGGGGGGGGTGTTTCTGTAGGTGCCGGGACATCAATTAGCAGTTCCCCTCCAACTTGAGTGCCCGGACCATGACGTAAATGACGTTTCTACATGCAGAAACTTACACACACACAAGCACGGCACATCACAATCTTATTTTAGAACTACTTTTAGCATCCAAAGTAATTGCTTTACAGTGCAACGTCCTTAGACAATGAGCATTTTTGCCAACTTTTGTTATTTTGTTACTTTTTTTACACTGAAAGCATCATCCTGTTGGTGGACTGTCTCCCAGTAAGATTTGGGTTCCTTCACTGCATATACCGAGAGCAAAACAATATGCTCATGTCCATATTGCTTCAGGCCTAGTGTTTGTTAGTTCAGCATCAAAGTTAGTGCCAGGCATGCAGTCCAGTAGTGGAAGGGGATCGGGTGTAAGTTTGAGAAATTTCCATATGTCCACATGGCAATAAAATGTCTGCCACTTTACTTATTGAGGTTGTAATAAATGCCAGGTGCGTAGTCTGTTTTTTTCAAGGCACTCCATGGACACGCAAGAAAAATAATGTTTAAAGAAATCTTACTGTTTGACCAAAAACAGACTTTTCAAGTATTATAAAATACGCAGAATGGTTATTACCATTCATAGGGACAATAAAACAGAACAAAAAGTTCTCAATGAAAACTAGAATTCAAATAACATTTAACCTTTTAAAGCAGTTCACATATAATGACAAATAACCAAGTAATAAAACTTTTGCTAAACAACATAGGACCTAAAGGCAGTGAGCCAATCAGTCTATTAACTTGAATTTTCCATTCATGCAAAATAGACCCCAGAGTTTTGGTCTGGGTTTTAGTTTGGCCCCATATTTATGGCTTCACGCACATACTTTTTTAGTTTAACAAACATTCTTATTAGAAGACTTCCTCAGTGTGCGACTAATCCCTGTTCTCATGACCCAGCCCTCTTTCAGATCGCACATAAGATTTCATTAAAACACATGACTGCCTAAATAATAAATCAAATCTCACTTGTGTCTTTATACAGCAAAAGCAGCCCCATAAATAACAAATATATGACAGAAATTTTGGAACCGCAATTGATACTCTCTCAGAGTGCATTATTGTTAGCTGAAACACCACTTTTGTCACAGAATTTAACTGTTTTTTTTTTGTGTGTGTGTTAAAATTACACTTTAGACAAAAAATAAATACTGTAGCCTATTGTTTTCATCTTAGAAACGATATCTGCAACATTATGTTTAGAATAATAATGTATTTTGTAAATAATTTGGTTTTAGTAAGCACAATAAAAATCATGCGGCTCTATTTCAAGGAATTTATGACGTCAATATAACATTGAAGACAAAAGATTATGGATAAATATGATGCCAAACACAACTTTGAACCAAACTCCTGAAGCACTTGACCTCTCAAGCACAGTTAAAATATCTAAATTCAATCTGAAATATGATAGAAACCTTTGCTTTTATTGGCAATCAGTGCTAAGATAAAGCTAAATTACACATTTGGAGTGAATCAAGGCTCTATACTGGGTTCTTTTATATTTAGCCCAGCTACACATTTCTAAATGATTTTCTATTTCAGCCATACACACATATGTTTTAATGTATTGTCAGTAGTCAAAAAACGTTCAGCTAAACATAATAACAGAAGCCCAGAAAGTGAAATCAAAACCTTTTACCACACCCATTTAAAAACAGCTGTGAGACTTAATGCTTTTTATCATTTGAAATTAACTGTCAAAGTGCATTGTTTCAGATTTTATCACAAATACACAGATATTGATTAATAGCTTCATTACTAGCAGCAGACCACATGGCAATGCTTTCCCGTGAAAAAAGATCAGACCATGAATGATCCGATCTGTTACAGCACAAATACCAGAAAAAGACCATTCATTATCATTTCAGGGTTACTTGATGGGCTTCAGATAAATTATAGAATCGCTCAGTTCACTTACACCCTTATACACATATCCACCTTTAGTCAAGGTCCTTGTTTTATTTTTTATGGAAAACTTTTGTTTCTTATCTATCTATCTATATATATATATATATATATATATATATATATAATCAATGTTTTGATGTTTTCACGCAGCATGCAAGCAGGGTAAAACATAGGCTATATAAATTTATGATGTAGTTAAGGTTGTCAAACTAACACTAAAGATAAGCTGGAGTTATTAAAGAGTGTCACTTTCCATTTCTTAAAAAAACCGAGTAAAACGTTATTCAAAAATAAACAACATTTTAAAAAATATCAAGGGATGGGTACATGGTGTTAATGGACAGTTTACATATAAATTAACCAATTAAATGTTCATTTATAATTTAGATCATGTAGTGCCTAAGTTAAACCCAAAGTAACAAAGCAAAATAAACATTCAATAAAAAAAAAAAACTAATAATTACAACAGCATTTTACTCTTAAACTTTATTTTTTACAAAGCACGATGGCGCAATCAATACTTTCAAGGCAGAACCAGCTTAATTTGGATATAATTACTATATTTCAAAGAGGTTTCAAAATTGTTGTCCTAGACAAAGACAGAGGGAGCGGAGGAGAAAAGAGTGTGAGTAAAATAGAACAAGAGCGAGATGAAGAGAACAATATAACCCTTCTGATAAGCAAGTCTGCAAAAGTACAACATGTGACCACTTCATGTAGAATAACCGTTTGTTTAGTCTAATATCATAAATCATAACATGGCGAAATATGAACATACAGGTCAACGTGGCACATCCGAAGCTTTTCCCCAATCCACGCCAAACCTTTAACAATTCCCTCCGGCTTTATGCTTCAAAAGTAGCATCCGTATAATTCAGTAACTCAGGCTGCTACTATTAATAATAAAAGATAACAGTGATCATTCTGCAATATATTTATGCAAGTAAGCAATACATATTAAAATAGTTTTACAGTATTACTCGTTTTGTAAACAAACAAACAAAAAAAACGCGCAATTAGAATTTTTTACAGTCATAAAATGCTAATAATTAATAATTATTAAAATAATAGGCCTGTATGTTACACACATTGTAACATAAAATGTTACCAAAAGAAGAGTATTAGGTTTGTTCGTTTCCACGAGAGCTTTTGAAGACATGCAAAGCTTTCAGACCCGCAGAGCGGCGCTCTCACCCTGCCGACAGCGCCGGATTCTCCAGGGGGCGGAGCCACATGAATGACTGACAGCTGAGTCTGAGCATAACTCCTCCCCCTACCGCCTCTCTCTCTCTCCCTCTTTCACTCTTTCCCTGATTTCAGAGAAGCCGATCTTCATTCCAGTGCACATGGAAAGGCAGAGGAGCAGCAACGGTCCGCGCTCACAAGGGGTTACGCGCTCAGGGATTTTACGCGTGAAGCCGCTATAAGGTGATTCTACGGGACGCGCTTTATTCTCGGACTACAGCAGAATGTTATTTGAGGACGAATTGACATTTAAACAACTGATCTCCGCGTAGGGATTTCACTGTGCAACATCTATAAACGGACCCAAATGTTATCCATTGATGAAAGAGCACCCGGTGGATGAGTTTTAAAGCTCTTTCAGCGCTGCTTTAGATATTTCGCACATTGGATTACATAAACACTGCTGAAATTATTGCGGTTTATGGAAACAGAGCTGAGAAGAAGACAGCTGAAGTTGGAGAAGAGGGTCTCTGAAGCTGGACTGAGGGTCTGAAGGATTTTACAATCTCCTCCACTTTCATGTCCGAAGTCTCTGGTTTATGACAATGGATTATTTGCTGTTTTTATGCGTCTTTTTGCTGCCTCTGTCCTCGGCTGTTGAAGGTAAGATAGCCTATTAAATATGTTTTACTCGCAATGCTTATCAAGGGACGCGCGTCACCGATCGATGCGCGTCTATAGAAGTTGCGCTTATAATAATAATAACACCATCGAGGTTTTAAGGTTTTAGTTTTATGCATTCGAAGTAATGCAGAAATACGCGTCTGGTCCGATATCTCTTTAAAAAGCACCGGGGAATCGATCTGGCTATTGAATGACACCAATACACATGCAATTACACTGCACAACTTCTCCCTCCTAATCGTTGTCTATTTTCTTTCACCAACACAATAGTTTGTGTCTTTCGTAAAGGAAATGTCTCTACAGGGAGTCCCACTTCAACAGTCTCTCTGTCAGTCGGAAACAAACCCAGGTTCCCTCAAAAGACTCATTGGGAATTTTGAGCATTTTATTCCTGGATAAATTTAAGGAAGTGTGGGCGATTTATTGAACCTTAAAATTGACCAAGATTAACATTTTATTTGCTACTATTTGTATATAGGTTGCACACATGTCAGACATATTGTGAATCAGTTATGGCCTTTTGTGTGGTGTGTGTTGTGTGTGTGTGTGTGTGTGTGTGTGTGTGTGTGTGGTGTGTGTGTGTGTGTGTGTGTGTGTGTGTGTGTGTGTGTGTGTGTGTGTGTGTTTTTAATCAAAATTTGATTCATTTATTTTGTAATGACTCAGATCGGTAGTTTAGTTGGCTTTTGATTCAATTAATTCTTCGAAGTCTGGACCCCCATCATGGACCAGGGGACCTTTTGACACCAATAAAGATGAAAATGAGTGCGCGCGCGTTAATAGATTTTCAGGGAGAACAACAATGTCGTTTTATTTATTTATTTATTGTTATTTTAACCATACAACCGGTGACAAGCATGACATCGCGAACACTTGCTTATTGTACCTTGACTCGTTTTTGTGAATCTGCCAGTGAGATTCTTTAAAACAGCACTTATAATGCAATAAAAGTCGTATTATAGGCCTGCTATTAACGGGCGATTCATTTTATATCCTGTTGCCTTTTGAAAATCACAGAATAGCCTAATTTGTTTTTAAGATGAAAAAGCTTGCCTTTCAAATTACTGCTCAATGTTGGATTATACTTTCTCCACACTATCTATCGATGCTATTACTCATGAGAGGTTATATTACCAAGGCTAATTTACTTGTTTATTTCATTTTATTTGAATGTTTTAATGAGTTAAGTGGTGGATGTCGGGTGCGGAAAGGATAGCCTAAGTTAAATTTATTTATCTATCTTTTTGTCTATGTTTGTAAAAGTTAAATAAATAAATAAACTTCGCTAATTGATTTATGTAATTGTCCGATAAGCCGCAGTCATAAAGAATACAGCTTCCAAAAGGTTTGATGCCATAGAAGAACCAATTTTGTTCCCCTAAAGAACCTTTCAGTGAACACTTCTGAAAATAACCTTTTTTTTTCTTAGTGTGAAGAACATTTTAATAATCTAAATAATATTTTTTCCACTATAAAGAACCTTTTGTGCAACAAAAATGTGTCATTGATGTTTAAGGTTCTTAATAGAACATCACTGTCAATAATGAAGCTTTATTTTTAAGAATGTATCAGAAAAATGAAATGAAAGGCACACGGGCCTCGGTTACTAAATGTTCTGACAGTTTGTCTCCTTGTTTCGCTAAATAAAAATCAAGCAGCCTATTAAGTATATTGTAGCCCAATTGTAGACAGTAGGCCTATCTCAATGTTTAATGAAAAATATAGGCATAATGATACAATGAAAGAGTTTTACGAATAACTTCATTAAAAGTGATTCGGTTGGTTATATTGTTTAAGGTTGTAAGCTCGATCCGTCTTATGTGTCCGTTCATACTGAATTATTTTCTGAAGTGAATTTGAATTAAATACTGCAGTGTTCTCGCTGAAAGCAATTCTTGTTCCCTGGTGATTTCATTATAAGAGAATCCATTGAACCTAAAAAAGGATCAAAACTGTCCAACATGCATTTAAATATGATTTTCAAATGTTTTATTAATTTCTAACCAGATGTTGCCTATGTAAAAGATTAGTTACGCTCCTATCTCTGTTTGAATGTGAAATCACACGCGTTAGTAGCAAATCTCTCTCTCTCCTTCTTTCTTTCTTTCTTTCTCTCTCTCTCTCTTCTACTCCAATTAGTCTAAGGCCTGTTTTTAATTCCCACTACCCCACTGCACTTATTATTTAGCACATAAGCGTGATAAACACATTTTGTCCTATATAATTACTCTGAGGTAACTACAGTCATTTTAAGGCCTATCTCATCATCGCAACGTGGTAAAACAGACCTTCGCAGGATAGCACGAGTAACGTAAGACCATTTGACCCCATAATTCACCGTACCAAAATACTGACATGATTCATGTTTGTTCGGAGCGTCCTGTCGCATTGAAGTGGTAGGCTGATTCATAAACGCAGCTAAAGTAAATGTAGCCCTTGTTGACGAAATAACAGGCTCATTTTGGGGGTAAACAGCATTAACATGAGAAACAAGAGAATAATGACAGGGCCATTCACTGCAGAAGAGCCGTAATGTGAGTTTTAGGAAAGACCTGAACGCGCAATGTGAGCAAACATTTATTTATAGGCTATTTAAAAAATGTATTCATTCATGTGAGCTATTATGTATAGGCCAGTGCATTTTATTTAAACTGTTTTGTATGATCTGATAGGCTATATGGAATGTTTCCAATTTTAAGAAAAAAAAAAAACTTACTTACAGGTTATAATTATGAATTATAACCTGATTTACATTAAAACATTCATTTTAGCCAAACATTCTGGATGTTGCTAAAAAAAAAAAGATTAGGCGTAGGTTATACGAAATTTAGGCCAGCCTACATCGCTATTATTATTATTTTTAATACTGTTGACATTTTAATTCCTCGTAAATATTAAAAACAGAAAGCAATAATAATTATTAATAATAATTATTATTATTTTTATTATTATTATGACAGCTGTTGAGCGCAACCCGACCTCTGTAATCGATGCGACTTCATCGATCTGTAAAATCTACGGTCAAAAGATTTAAAACGAGGTCAAAGCATTGATTTGTCCTTCACACCTACACACGGCATGAGTCAACTCACTCAATTAGAGAAACCAAATATAAGCACTAATAAAGTGCAATAAAAAAAAGTAAAAGGCCCATTTAATAGCCTATTTATTGTGTTTTTAATGATCGGCGCCAAAAGGACAGCAATTTATTTAAGATAATTATTTAAGATAAGATAATAATTATTTATTAGCCTACAAAAAAATAAATAATAAAAAGAAAAGAAAATTATTATTTTTTTTTATATAAAAAGGAATGAAGGTTCAGGCAGAAGACCAACAACATTTGCTGCTATGTGTAAAGATAAAGATGTCTGTAAAGTTATGTAAAATATTTATTTATATTATTATATGTATCATATCTATAAACTGAAATGAAATTTAACTGAAATATGTAAATATCAAATATATTAGATTTTTCATATATATATATATATATATATATATATATATATATATATATATATATATATATATATATATATATATATATATATATATATATATATATATATATATAGTGTTTCCCTCACTGGTGGGGCCTGTAAGTGCCACAGCTTTGGCTTATATTTATACAGCTTTGGCTTATCTTTTCATGTAATATCTGTTCATAAAATAATGAATTTAATTAATATCCAAGTCATGTGTGCGAGCCATTGAAAGGTCATATGTTAAACAGAGTAGCTATAGGGTGAACAGATGTCTGTTGGCTTTGTTTCAGACTCTCGTAAGGAGCTCAAAGGGGTCTCAGACTCAGGCTTAAAGATGCTATGAAAACCAGGCAGGGTTATCGTTAGCGCACATACTCTGGTGGTCCGCGAAAGCTCACATAACTAACCCATAAACATTAGCACCGATAACCTTTTGGATTTAGGAATGCTCCGGCTGTAAAATTCGCCAGCATTCTGAGCCCATGCAGCGTGGAGCAATAACTTACGCTGAAGGCCAATATTTAACCGAGTGCTCTGTTAATTGATGAAGAAGTGGACTGGACGCTGACTGGAATGTAGAATTCGCCCCTTTTTTTGGAGTGTCCACTCAAAAGGGCAATCCTGGCAGCTGACGCAAAGGCCTTTACAGAAAAATAGGTCTTTGACACTCATGACAGTGTGAGGAGAGAATGTGTCTGGGCCTGAACACTGCCAAAATCCCCCCGGTGCTGTCTGCAGCTACTGAAGCGGAATGAGAGAGAGGAATCGAGAGCAGAAAGAAAGAGGGATTGAGAGAAAGAGAGACATCGGAGCTTGGTTTCTGTCTTCGGTTGGTCAGGAGCAAGATGGGTGGCGCTGGCAGGGAATATATCTGCTACCAAAACGCCCATTGAAAATGGGGACGGCAGCGCAGAGTACCCAAACAAAGTCACATGATGACAAGCGCAATACATTTTTCTTACCATCTAAATGGCCCAACCACAGGGATTTTTACTTTTAAAACTCGGACTGCATGCCTGCATTGGATCAGTGAATTTACAGTCAGGGCCAATTTGATCGGATAAAAATATGATAGAGTTTTTCCCTGCTCAGAAACTTGTATTAATTGTTTTGAAATGTGTCATATTCATGCTACGTCTGTGTGTTTTACCTCTATAAGATCTAGGACTAATAACACTGTGACCTGTTAGCTCTGAAAGTTAGCAAAATAATAATTTGCTTCAATTTTAAACTGCAAGATATGAGGCAACTTCGTCTTTTAATATGCATGTAGTGTGTCAAAATGCACATAAATAGAAGTAGCACGCAGAAATAGGCTACGTGAGCTCAGACTATGAAAGTCAGATGACATGCGATCTGACACACACATGGATACCTGCTATGCTCCTGAGAAATGACTAACAGATTTTTACAAGAATACCATAGACATTACTTTATAGCGGATCTGTTTGGCTAGAAGGAGTTAGGAAAAGCTTTCAGAATCTTGATCCTTTGATGGACAATGTTTATGAGCATTAAACCAGTCTGGCTTGCTCTGCTGATAAATCAGATTTCTTTTATATGAATTCATCAGAATTAGAGATAAAGAGAGAGAGAGAGAAAACACAATCCAGAACCTTATTTAAGCTTTTAAACCTAAAAATATAAACCAAAAATGTTACTCATTCAATTATATTATATGATACTGAACCGACAATATGCAACACAGTGACAGAACTGTAACTGTCAGATAAATATTTGTGCTAGTTTTCAACCACAGTTCAGTTGGAGGGAATGTGTGATGTTAGAAGCCCCGCAGGAAATGGCTAATGCTAACGCTAGGTGCAAATGTCTGCTTTGATTAGCAACATGGGCATGTGCGGACAGGGTGGGGGATGTTGGTCTAATGACGGCTTCTAAACTCCACGCTACCAATCAAACCAGGCCTCTAGATGGTTGAAACATGCTCATAATCTCCACATCAAACATTGGGAGCCCCAGGCAAGGGCCCAAAAGCACACTGGCCCTTTACCCTTTCTGTTAAATCTAGACTCGAATTTGCACTTTTGAGCCATGCTGTTCAATTACACATCTGTAGACTGTCTTAGCCATTCATTTTGTTGATGCGTATGTTTACCAAAATGAGTTCTGACTGGTTTGATTTTTGCATTTGGGGATATTTGAGGAAAAGCTGAAGATTCTTAATGCTGTTATTTATAGATTTTATGTAATGTATGCACAAACATTTCTTTTATCAAATTTTCATTAGGTTTATTGATTTGTATATATTTTGTTAAAAAATATTTTGCATTTAATCTAATATTTATCAGCTAGCTAATACAAGAAATAAAGCTAATATTAATAACCGTAAATAAATGTGTATTTGGAATACAATTATTGTAAAATATATCCATCGAACATTGTAAAAAGCTGATGTAATACACCAAGTTATCACAGTTTTATTGTAGCAACAATAAGTTAAGTACCTATTTTATTGGAGACTATTTTTATCATGGTATGCTTGTGTAAGGGTAATTTGTTTTAGCCGACAACACAAAATGCACTGGTGTTAGGCAGGAATTTTTTTTACTGCTTACGCAATCTGTCACCTCTCCATTTGGTGTTCGAGGTTAAAGCAGTGGCCCTTTGGCAAGGTGCAAATGCAGGTACTTGTGAAAAACAGTTGGTTACGTGTCGTAAAAGTCCCTGAAGGCATTGCAAGTCTGTCTGTTGTAGCTGTAATGCTAGTATTTAAAAAAAAACAACTTTCAAGTAAATTCCTTTAAGACATCTCACTTTGCTGGTAACATTTTTGTTTGATTACCATGCATGTTTGAGTATAAACATAAGATATTATATAGTGTTGCATGCAATTCATTAGATATTTTGCTTCTGTAATTATAAGCATATTTCCCCCAATATCCGTTCTCATACCCTCTCCTGCTTTAACTGTTGCTATAACACCACATCTAGTTTCGACATCCACATCCAATCAGGGATTCTCAATGAATCTCTGTGACTGATTCATTTATGGCTCGTTGTCAGGCTTGATCGATCACACTTCCTTCTCACTTAGCCTTTCTGGCAACTGCCCTTTCGAAATGTGCCAAGACTCCTAGAGCCTCTCATTACCAGCTTCTTTTGGACTTATGGATGAATGGCAGGGTAGAGGAAATGATGAGTTTGAAGATAGTATCTTTTCAGTCATCTTCCCATCAACTTCCTGTGTAGCTGACATAGGCCAGAACTGCCATGGAGAAAGGGCGTTAGTCGAGTCTCAAGAGCAACCCTGTAGATGAAGTGACATGTTTCTTCATCGACTTCAGAACTGCCCTTTTCCAGCCTTGTCTCAAGTCTAGAGAAGATTAGAGACATTAGATGTCAGATAGGCAATCGTGCTCCTGGAGATCTTTCTGCAGAACTTAGATTGAATCCTTAACCATACACCCAGCTCCTGAACTAGATAATCAAGGTTTTGGGGTTGATTAAAAAACACAGACAGGTCAGTTACAGCTCTAAACTCTACAGAAAGATAGATCTCCAGGAGCAGGATTGAACACCCCTTAATATAAGGCATACCGTGCACCCCCAAGTCACTTGCGATCTGCGACGAGTGGCTTATCTGTTATTAAAGTGCCCTCAACCTGAACGGGAGAGATGAGGATATAGGCGAACAAAGGGACAGAGAAAGACTGAGAGAATTGTCCTGGATCCAAAAGGCACTTGGTACAGTATTGGTTGAGCAGTTCATCTGAAAAGGTGCTGAGAGGAGAGACAATGGAAATACACTGGATCTGGTCAGATGGGGTTATGAATGCAGTGGAAAGTGAGGCAGAGCTCAGGACAGCGAGAGCAGAGAGTTTTCATCTTCTGTCTTGGACAGCTGCCATGGATCTATCTCTGCATCTTAAAATTGACTTGCTCTGCCTAGCTATGCCTGAGAGGAGATCATTGTTTCTGCCTTTTCACTCTCTGTCTCTCTGTCCATCTTTCCACCTATCACTCTTTTTTTCAGAGCTAGTCTAAGAAACTCTTGATGGGCAAAGGATATGCAACGGTTTTTAATGAATCTGAAAAGCCAGCGAGCATCAATCAATGACGGCCTTGAGTCTGCACATGAAATCAGGTCCACCTGACAGTGGGAAAGTAGAAAAGAAGGTTACAGCCTGCATACGGAATAAAGAAACTCTCGAGGCAGGAAAAATTTGCATTCTAGTGTGACAGACAGATGCTATCTCTTATGTCACTACAGTTGGTGGCTTGAAGCTGTCACTACGCTTTATTTATTGGTATACTCATTTATAAAGCTGCAACTGTATCTAGATGCATGTCGACCATAAAAGGGATGACAACCTGGTGAAAACCCAGAGAACAAGTGTGGGAAGTTCAGAGGCCTCTCCCCCAACAGGTGGGCTTTATCCTGACAGAGAGGGTAAAGACAATGCACCTCTTTCTCTACTCTGTTTACTATCCCTTTCCCCGCTTCTCTGTCACTTCTTTGCTACGCTTTCCCACCATCTTTTTACAGCCCCCCTCTTCCCTGTTCTCCCTGGGCACCTTATGCGGCCGTTTCTTATCGGGGAGATAATTCTAATTGTGGCATTATTTTCCCTATCTGTTATCTCAACCCTTCTGTGATATCAGAATCCCAGAACAGGACCAGAAGCTTAGGGACAAGGCCTATTTACCCACAAAACCTTTGTTGTATCCAGTCATTGATAAGATTTGTGACTTTGTGTGTGTGTGTTCCTACAACTCTATTCTGTCATGTTATCCTGTGGGAGCTAAGTGGTATGTCTAAAAGCAATGTAAGTCAAACTCTTGCCGTATATATTTGACGAGTTCATTCTCTTGATATTTCATCGCCCATGGCTTTTAGGAAAATCTGAGAGTAGGTGCTCACTTATGACATACAGTATGTGAAATAATATGTGAAGATCCAAGAGCAAAAAGCAGCCCCAAACCGGCCTAATTCCATACACTGCACGGAGGAGAGTCAAAAAGAGGTCTCTAACTAAGAACATGCGCAAAATCGGCATGCTGATGTGACACAAACCCTCATGGGGTGTGAAAGCAAGCATATTGATGTGAAATGGAGCTGGCACTAGAAACAAATTAAAATATCCCATGGCCAGATGGGGATGGTGAACTGAGGGGCCATATTTGTATCATGGGTGTGAGACGCACTACAGTGAAACAGCTTCATTGCCACTTTTGCCCTGCCGTTGTCCTCTGGGAAATGACCTAAAAGGATGGCGATGATTAGCAATTCAATTTAGCCAGCCGTCGGTCAATATGGCAGGCCAAGAGGAGATGGTTGTTGATGCTGCCTTGCCATCAAATTATGTGGCGATCGAAATGTCTGGGGACTATATTTCTCTTTCTTGGTTAATTAAGCAGGCACTTTGTCACTGTTCTTACTTATTCATAAATCTTCCCTTCATTTTGAGACAGCTTGGTCTAGAGAAGCTAGCTAAGTAGGCAAGCACTTAAGGGCAATCTATAGAGTTCAACATTGGACGCAGCTTTGTGCCTGGCTAATTAATCTGCGGTGGTGTCATAAACACAAAGGCATTTATGACTAAAGCGTATCAAGCGGGTAATATCTAGAGTTTCATATTTTAGCTCATGCATTTGTTGGCACTTTTATTGATTCAAAACAGATAGGACAGGAAATTAGCCATGAATTAATGTGTTGTAGCATGTTTTCTAACTATCAGCGCAGCAGCTAAAAACAGCTCCATTCTTCAAACCTTTTCATATTTGTAGGGTCACAGGTATACGGGTGCTTTTCCCAACACCCCAAAAGCAGGGCACCAGCCTGACAGATGGCCAGTCAAAGAGTTAGCAACATCGTAACACACTGCATTTCTGAAAACTAAATTAGTTTAAACTAAAAACTAACCAGATCTTTAGCCATTAGGACACTCTATACATGTCTATCAATAAAGAACGAGCAATATGTTTTCTTATCTCTCTTTTATTTATCCCATTCTTTTGCATCCGTACTCACCTGCCCTCAGGTTATGAAGTTCAGACTCAGGGAAACATGTCCATTCATGCATCCCTCTTCTGAGGAAGATGTAAATACAGGGTTAAAACCAGTTCATATGGTCAGTCCTCCAGTGATGGAACTCCTGTACAGCTGACTTGTTCCTATGAGTAATCTATGCTGAGGTTCAGTACACAGTACACACCCTGTGGTTCTTTTGATGAACGCTCCCAAGTTGAACTCATCCTGCTTCGAGACCACCAAGAGATGTAACGTACCTGAAACACAAAAGTTCACGTGTAGGTTCCAAGCAGTCAAGGTGTGGTTAGCAGGTCTGTAATTAGTGTTGAGGCCACCAAGTCTTTGTGACGGCATGTCTGTGTGTGTTGGATTTAGTGGATTTATCTGTGTGTGTTCAAGTGTGTGAAAGAGGGCAACTGCAGACAATTCCCAGACTTCTTATTATCTCTATACCCGACAATTGCATTTCTTAGCACCTGTACAGTACTTCCTAAATTCAAGGGTGTTTTCAAATAAAATTATTTTCTCAGTAGTTGTCTTTCTGCCACATTTTCTATCTGTGCCGTTGGTTTCCCAGATACGTTTTCAGTACCGCAAAACAAACCAGTGTTTATACAAGATACAATCTTATTGAAGGACTTTATTGGTTCAGTGTAGACGCTGTTAAAGCCACATGCTTGATTTATCAGTCAATGATTGACTCTAGATTGCTATAACCTTCCATGTCACCTGCACTTCAAACAGATGCCCAGCAGCAGCCCTGCATTTCCCATCCCACGTACACAGTTCTTGTTGATTCAACTATGTTATCTCATATGGTCATTTCCCTTAGTTCTTCCATCAGTGCCACTGTCTTCACATGATAGCGGTGTCATTTTATAGGTGTATCCAGATATACCCACATTCTGACCTTACATGTTTTATTTTATTTAGAATATGAATTGCAAGTATGGATAAAATAAGGTTATTTTAACTGGAAAATCAACCTAAAATTGTTTCAGATATTGCATAACCAATAGTGAAAGCATATTTTAAAAAAATGAGACCCATCTCATGTCGAACTCTATCCCCCCTCTCCCCCCCACCTCCAGCCTTCTCACCAGGCCCTCTACTGAGACCCATAAATCAATGGAGCTCAGTAGCCTGTCGGGGGTTTACCGTCTGTGGGGGGTATTGGTGGCCCAGGCTCCCCAGCCGTTGGTTTTAGTTACACATCAATGAAGGGTGAATAATACATTAGTCAGCCCCTGACAGTACAGTTATAGGCGGGCAGGCAAACGGAGACTCCCCTGGCCCTTCATCAGCGCATCTGTGCCATAATCAGCCTCTGGAGACATACCTAAGTTTTGGCCTTCCTCTTTTCCACCTGATTTACTTACTGTGTATGATAATGTTATGATATTTAAACGCCTTCCCTGTGAGTAAAAGGGGCAGATCTCCCAAAAAATGAAAACTCTGGAACAACATGAGCTTGAGCAATCACTTAAAAAAGAAATTTTAAATAATGCATTTGTCTTTTTTTTCTTCATACAAGTGTTTTATAAGTTGAGCTGTTCCGTAAAGAATATGGAGTATGGGTGGTACTGTATGTAAGGTATTAAATGCAAATAATTTCTTTCATTTAGGGGTCAAGAGCTGCAAGTGACACCCATAAAGTCTAGGTTAATAATTTGAAGCGGGCAGGAAGTATTGCAACTGACCCAGGTCGGACAGCAAGGACTGTGGAGATGGATTGTTGTGGCATAAATGGGAACTGTAGCCTTCTCAGTGCAGCTGCACTGAGTACTGATTTATATCTGAAGATTTTCGGGTGACTAGCCCCTTTCCTTGCATGCACAATTACAGAAACATTCACAGTCTCCTTCCAATGTATCAAGGCTTTTATTTAATTGTTCAGAGACATCTAAACCCCTGGCCATATGGGGCACCCTAGAATTGGATGTCAACCGTTCTATCAACCTTCTCCAACATAATTGCCCAGAAATGAACTTCCAATGCTAATACCTTCTGTCACAATCTGCAAGTCAATTTGCTGTAAGTGAAACACTTAAGTGCATGATTGTGTGATCGCCAATGACCTAGACGGCCACGTGTCCTAATCAGGCAGTTTTTTTTTTCTTTTTTAATCAACAGTCTCAGAGGTGGAGACCATGAATAAATTACTCCGATGACCGTCTTCCATACACTACGCCAGTCTGCGTCTGTGCGTTAAAGAGCTGAAAACCATTTAGAGAGGTCTAACGAGTCAAGTTATTACTGCAGCCAAGTGTGAGATTAATTAACTGAGCTGCAATTAAGAACACAGCTGAAAAGATCTAACAGATAAGCACAGATCGAGTGAATAGTAACCAACATTTTTTGCTTATGCCAATTGGGAGGGTACAAGGAGTACACAGAAATAACAAGCTACAGTATAGCCTCCCATTACAACACAGGCTCATTGAAATGATGTGGCTGTGGCGACATTTCTGAAAAGTATTACAATTTATTGATGTTGGCTGCCACCAGTGTTCATTTCAGATGGAAACTGCAGTAAATTGTATGTATAGGTATATTTTTGTAGTTTTGCACAAAAAAAATAATAATAATTAATTGTAAGCAGAGGCACATTTTAGGTAGGTTAATATGATTTTATCTAGGTAAGACATCAGCAAACTTTATTGGTCCCTCAACAACATTCCCATCAGTTCCCTCTGGTTTGAGCTGTAAAATATTGATCCAGGGACATGCTTTATTGGGTAAATTCATCTTGTGCATTAATATGAATGCAAATTTGCATTCAGCGCCCTACTTCCTGTATTGCCATATTTCCAAAGTGCCAGAGTGGGGCAGAAATTACCAGGAAGAGTGTTCTCAAATATACAATGAATGATAGTGTCCCTTTCAATTAGGACAGTTCCAAACCATGCTTTAGTCATTGTTTTTGCGTGTGTATTCAACAGTCACAAAGGCCCTACCCAGCCACATTCCTGTCGGTAACTGCCTAACCTTTCTTTGTTGTTGCGGCTCTGACCTGACTGAGATAATGAGTGGGCAGGTAAACATTAACGAGTGTCTCTGGGATTAATGAGCTAACGTGAGAAGAGGTAGTCGAAAGAGACCTGCGCTGCCTCAGGCTAATGTGTCACATATAGCAAGAAATGTAAAAAAAAAGAAGAACATAATAACTCCTATTACGTTGCGGTGGAGCTGGAGCCATTAGAGATGTTTTCTTTGTTCGAGCAGGTAACCCACAACATATCCTGATAATTAGCATGCAGCATGACAGCTGAAACTGAGCAACCGATTTGTTCCCATGTCTTCAGCAGTAGCTGCCAATGCTAATATGTGACAGCACTGGGAAGTTAGCAGGGTTCTTGCCCTCACAGCTTGGGGTTTCCTTTTCAAGAAATGAAAAGGAATCTAAACCTCACTAGCCGCCCCAGACGGTATATTTGAAACATTACAAAGCCATCGAAAGCCACTGGAACGCTGGAAATGTGGACCACATCAGTCCAGTAGCTGCGAACAAACAGCTGTCCCATGATGCAAAGCAGAAATCTCAAATTTAACAGCCATTAGAGGTTATTTGTATGTTTGCATAGTAAGATGATATTGTATGTTTGGCTGATGACTAAAGCAGGAGTAATTGTATCCTGACATATACATCTCAATTCCTAATTCATAGCAGAACTGTAAAGAAAAAAAGTTATAACCAAAACCTTTACATTTATATACGCTAGAGTTATATGTTCAGGGTTGATGCAAGGATGAATACACAATGTTGAAGGTTTCTTTAATAATACAGGCATGCTTGATTTTTATCACTTGTCTTTTAAATATGTTTTAAAAATATTAAGTAATGTCAACATATATTTTACATTTCTTCAATTTTCAACTTTATTTATAAGTTATACAAGATTAAACTGTCAAGAGTTTAAACTGAAATTACATTAAACTGGCTTAAAACAGTTTAATGTAATTTCAGTTGAAATGACTAAGTTGATTGTACTTAAAAATTTAAAGTAGCAACTTTTTTTACAGTGAAATTGTTTTTGTTAACACTAACAGAATTTATTGTTTTGAATTCACATCAACAATTAAAAAATTGGCTACTTTTCTGTTGTAATATCTTAGTTTCTGTGGAACACAAAAGGAGACGTTTTGCAGAATGTTCACACTGCTCCTTTCCATACAATGAATGGGGACAGACAACAAATCCATATGACTTGTGTACTAAATTTTAATTGTTCTGAAGCCATTTGTGTGTAAAACTAAAATTTAAGATGTTATTCACTGGAAATGTAGCTTGATAGCGTTGTCACTACTTTTTTTTGTTTTGTTTTTTTTTTGTTTAGAAAAGAGCAAGTTCGATATTCCAAAGAAAACATGCATTGTTTCAATGCCTTTTACATGGGCTATATTTGTATATCATATAGTTTTAAACTTATCACACTTTTAATTGAAAAATATGGAAATATTACATCTTTAAAAATTAAAGAAACACCCATATATGTGTACATTTGTGTTCCCTGTTTACTTTTTCTCATTGTGTGTGTGTGCGTTTATCGACCAGAAACCATAATTTTAGCTTTTACATCATCCCCAACGTCCTTTCACAAACATCTTATCTCAAGGTAAAAGGGGTTGGAGAAAATGAGAATTTGGGGGCATTTCAACATCCGCCACACTCTGAAGTACCTCCTTAGTGTTATAGCATGGCAAATGCCTTCCAGTGGTCCTGAGGGATCGTGCCATTACCATATATTTAGCCTAGATGTCTGTTGGCTGCCTCTGCAGTGGCATAATGAACGTGTCAAAGGGAAGCAAGTACGGCAAACGGGCTGTTGCAGAATGGAGATGAGTCCCTGGACAGCGGCTTCAGCCGACAGCTCCTCTCCGAGGCTGACAGGCAAGGCCAGTGGGCAGCACGGTGCCAAAATACCTCCATAATGAACCTGGAATGGAGGTATGAGGAAGTCAGCAGTGCCTCCTGCCCCGCTCTTTATGGCTTGGATTACAAAACACAGGACGAGAATATAAATATATTTGGTTGCATTTTATTTTAGAGTACATTGCACTTACCTAAGAATAGTACTTGGGAATAAAAGGTGACTATATGGGTTAAGGTTAGGTTTAGGGGTAGGTTCAGAGTTAGAACTAGCTTGTTTCTGCCACAGTATACAACATTTTAAAAAATAATTGCCTCACAATTGCAAGTTTACATCTTACAATTCTGATTTTCTCAATTGTGTTATTAAGTCAGAATTGCGAGATATAAACATGCAATTTTGAGAAACAAAATTTTTAACACACAGTTGCATTTATATCTTGCAATTCTGACTTTATAACTCTCAATTGCGACTTTATATCTCACAATTCTGACTTTATAACACACAATTGCGATTTTATATCTTGTAATTCTGACTTTATAACCCACAATTGAATTCTGAGATAAATAGTCGCAATTTTGAGAAAACAAAAAAACGTCAGAATTGTGAGATAAAAAGTCGCAGTTACCTTTTTAATTTTTTATTCTGTGGTGGAAACAAGCTTCCATATATTACCTAGTTATTACAAATACTAATAAAAAGTGCATGGTATGTACATGGGGAACAGGACTTTAAAATAAAGTGCTACCAAAATATTTCCAAACACAACACATCCAGGATTTTATGGTTTTCCAGTTTCTGTTTGGGCATTTCTGTCATTTTCACTTTTATTGCTCATGCAGTTCACTCAACATGCCTTAATAGCGCCACATGAAAAATACCAATGCTCTTAGGTTCTTTTTGATTTATGTAAATACTATCTCTGTCAGTACCATATGCCAGATTCTGGGACATAGCTTGACTGATAATATGAGTTGTGGGTAATGATGCATTGAGCTCTCTTATTGAGCGTGGAGGAATATCTTAGTTTCAAAAAAGATTTGTTTTTCTTCAGCAGTATTGGCAGACGTTCGTCCCTGGCAGTTTATTACAGTCAGAGTTGAATTTCAACCAGAACGAGAAAATCAATCAAAACATAGTTAGCGTGATTATAGTCCATTTCATTTTTTGGCTTGAGGAGAGGGAGAGGTGTTTGACTGTTGGTTAAAATGTGCTTACGCTAGGCTCAGCCAAATCACAACTGCAGTCTTCTTCTTTATTTTACATTTAACCGAAATGTCCTAATGTAGCTAAAGCAAAGATCGTAAAGTTAGTCTCTGAATCAGAGTTTTAAAAATAGCAGACACCTGGGCGACACCAGAAAAAGCACTTTTTTGACTGAATAGAACGTATTTCTGTATTTTCGCATGGAACACAATGAAGCTAGTCAAAGCTCCTACTCTACCTTTGCTTGGTTTTGACCTAAACATATGTTTTATTATATTCTTTAGGAGTGAAATTGTGCCTCCTCTTCCAAACATTCTGTAAACCAGTTTACTCTCACTTGCATTTTTCAACCGGGTAGTTGAGTCATCTGTATTTATTCCAGCTGGCCCTGCCTCCTGCTGAGAGTAATGGAGACCCGGGGAGCATGATGGACGGGGAGAAAAAGAGAGAAGGGGTTTCAGAGATATGAGGGGAATGAGAGAGAATGAAGTGGATGGAAAGGAAGGCTGTGATCAGCTCCGGCCTGTCAAAACACTTCCTGTTGACTGATACACACTCAGACACTTGGGAGAGAAGACCGAGATAGAAAAGGTGTGAATGAAAAATTAAATAGAGAGAAAGAAAGAGTGGTTAAGCAAAGGATGGCTTCTTTGAAAAACACAAAAATTGGTTTAACATTTTTATGGTTACTATATAATTCTGATATTTCCACTTGTGTTTAATGTTCTTGCCGCCATTCTAAAATGCAGAAAATTTTAATATAAAAAAGAGTGTCGAAAGAAAAAATATAAATATATTTATATATATTTCAATGCTTTGGCGTTCTCGCTTAAGTTTTGTGTTTCCCTCAAGAAACTCTAAATCTTTGCGTTCGTTCACAAAATCTTTGTGTTCCTTCGCAAGAACCTTACAGACCTTTGTGCTCCCCTGAGAAACTTTGCATAGTTGCAAAAGAATTGCACTCCCCTGAGACATTTTGAGTTCGCTTGCAAAATATGTGTTACCTTGCAAAACCTTAAACCTTTGTGTTCCACAAGAAACTATGCGTAGTCACAAAGTTTTTAGCAAGTGGACGAAAATTCTCAAAAACATTTTGCGAGCAACTGCAAAGTTTTTCAGAGAACTCTGAAATATTGAAATATAATTTTTCCTTCTATCTAATTTTTTATATATATCACATTATCTCTTCCATATGTCCAAACATAGTTTTCTTTTATGATTATGTACAAAACCCCAAACAGAAGCTCTTGCTAATGGTCTAGAGGTCATGACCATTAACAGCGATACCGAAACGTGACTGTGATGAGTATCTCATGTTCTGACACATACATAATGTTATGCTAGTGTTTAAGTCTAGGAAGCCACAAAAAAACACATCATGTATCATCATAAAAGTACAGCTGTCGTTCTCTCTGATCAGAAAACACTGTCATTAACGTGGTGTAACGATGCCTGAAGCATCAGCGCTAGCGAATACGTCATACTTTTTACATTTTGAGGGAAGGATTGGAAAACCACAAGGTGCTCATCTTCTGAATGAAAGCCTTGGATATTGATTAATGGAGAACACATCTGAGCTTTTTTTCTAACCAACAGGCCAAACTAAAATTATGAACACAGACGAGGCCTACGCATTCTTGTTTGCCTTGTGGCTATACAATACCTCGCCTCTACAAGAAGAAACACGAACGCATTAATTGATTGTACTCCTGTAGCAACGTGAGTCTAACAGACGGCTCCCATTTAGTGTGAAATCTGTAATCGGATCAACGTTCGGTATCAGAATACGCCAGCGTGTTAGCTTAAGTGCTCATTAATAGCTGATCGTGCTTTATCTCCATCTCAACGCATCTTGTGTCCTGTCTAGCCACAACAGAGTAACTGATGTGCAGTATCTTAACTCTTTCTCTAAGTGCTTTAGGGGACATGCGCCGAATTCATGGATATTGTCCACTATGGCCATGGGTGATCAGCTTGAAATGGCTTGAGTAATTTTTATTATCATGGAATTAGTAATTTCTTGCTTAAATATAGGGGTTTTCACTAGAAATCTAATTGCCAGATGTTTAGTGTATTGCATAACCATGTAATAACACCTTTATTACAATATTATAACATTGTAATATATATATACTTGGAAGAAAAAGCAAAAAATGTGCCTTCAGGGGTAAAACAGCTTGTCCCTTGTCCCAGTAGCCTTAAAGAGGCATCTTTGTATTGTATTTATGCCTAAAAGTCAGGTCATTTTTATTTATACAAAACTTTATAAAATAGGTTGCTTCAAACCAGCTTCACAGTAACAACCTGAAAAATTACGAAATGATGCAAACTTCATCAAATATGAGACAAATTCAAATTCTGCTCTAAAGCAACTCCAAAAAGAAAATAGTGTCATTCTTCAGCTCAAGTCAGTTCAGTTCAATAGTTGTGTAAAGTTCATCAATGTAATGAAATGAGTTCAATTTAGCCATAAGCAGCTCTACAGAAGGCATTTGTGTCGTTATTCAGCTCAAGTCAGTTCAGTGCTGATTTAATTCAGTGCAATAACATTCAATGTGTCCATTATGAAACAAATTCGATTTCATAATTGTTTAAGTACAATCAACTTGGATGTTTAAGTCATTTCATCTTAAATTAAAATAAACTTATCCGCTCTTATCTGATAGTGCAGTCAAATCGATAATATTACTGAATATTATGTGTCTTTCAAACCCCAACTAAGCAAGCCAAACATTCATAGTAGTACCTCAAGGGTATATATTACTACTCTAAGGTACAAACACACACCTTTTAGGGGTAAAATACCACCTATACTTCAACGGAAATGCATTTTAACTCTTGAGAGAGGTAGACTTTGAAAAAGCCCTTACTGGGTTAAACAGGTGACATGATCCCCCTACTTATTTAGGAGCTCTCACACATGCAGCGGTGGCATGGACTTGCTAGTTAAGGACGCCCATTCAGAATCTGAACACATAGTTGTGAACACCTGGTTAGCAGACAGTCGCCCCAGGGTCTGCCTGTTCGCCAGATTGACTGTAATTAAAGACCTTGGGAAGAGGAAGAAAAGAGAACCGATGTGGGTAAGGGGTTGTGCAATGCCCATTCTCATTTTTGACACAAGGCTTGAATATTAATCTGGGTTGTGGCTCATCTTTGCTCGCCGTATGAACCCGCGTGCTCGTCTTTGTGCTGTCTGTGAGCGTGAACGGCATGTTTGATCAAAGCAAAAGGGCTCATTTTCCACAACCGCATTCCCTTGATGATGTCAGCTTCAAAATCAGACCCCCTAAGACCTTGCGTCAATCCTAAGCGTCAGCTGAAGAACTAATTAACACAACAAACAAAAGTGTAGCAGGCGCACTTATGCTCTTTGTCATCTTCCTGTCAATTGCTGTCATCATAACCGGCGTCAAAAAACGCAAGATGCACTTAAGTAGTACATCTTTATATATAATTTCATTGTTACTTATATTGTCTTTGAAATATGGTTACTGTCGAATGTACTGAGAAGCATTTATTGAAAGCTAAAATATACTTTAATGATATTTCTATTGGAATGTGTATGTCACGTATTTAAGCATATTTGTAATTACACATTTTTAATGACATTTATATGTTGTACATTTCAAATATATTAAGCTTAACTGTAATATTGAATAACAAAACTTAAAATAGTATGCAATTCAACATCAAATTAAGTGTACTTCTTTAAAGCATGACAAAATACCATTACAACACTGATTTAAAATGTACTTAAAAGTTCTTTTGATTTGGCATTTTTACAAAGTGCACTTTTTAAAAGTGTACTTAGGCGTTTTAAGAATGTGTACTCTCTTTAATTAAACTTAAGTGGCCTTTTATTTCAGTAATATTAAATTAATATACATATATGATCTTTTTCACCCATAGCTTTTCCAGATTCTTTGAGAAAATTTGACTAAATTTTTATAAAATTCTTGATAACACTTCATTTTAAAGTGTCCTTATTACATATGTTACATGTACTTAACATAGTAATAACAGTAAATTATGCATAATTACATGCAACTAACCCTCATCCAAACCCTCATTCTAACCCTAACTCTATAGTAAGTACATGTTGTTAACTAATATTACTCAGTATTAAATATATAATGACACTTTAACAATGACACCTTAAAATAAAGTGTAACCCTTAAATACCTTATAAGTGGCTTTGGATAAACGTCTGACATGTAAATGTAGCACAACATGACATAGCAATAGTCGGTAAAAGTGATGCAATTATACGTTACTACATGTACAAGTAACTAACCCTAAACCTAACCGTAACTCTATAGTAAGTACATGTAGTTAATTGAGTAAGTACAATGTAACTGCATCACCATAAAATAAAGTGTAACCCAATAGTCAAGTAGGAGAAGTCTGCGTTTCCCAAAGTTAAGAGTTTCCACTACAATTACAAATTCGACAAAGACACGGGTGATTTTAGTCGTTGGAAATTACAGTAATTCCATCATGAAATGAACGCTACATCTGCAGGTTTGACAGTGGGCCTTGTTAGTACGTAAATGGCCCAGAGAGTGACAGGCATTGTGCCGTGACTGACGGCAAGTGGACGGATGGGGATAAGGAGACGCCTTTCATGGAATTCCCATGGAGGATTCAGGGTGTTGGAGATCCAGCATCTACATCAAGGACCGTCGCCCAATTAGAGGTTGCACGCCGGCTCGCCAAAAGCAGCCTACTCCTCTAATCACCACACTCCAGTGTGCCACAAAAGCCCAGGACCATAACCACATTTCAATTTAAATAGAAGCCCCCCCACCCCTTCTTTTCCTCCATCCTCTTTTCAACGACTTTCCCCCTCTCTCTCCCAAAATATCTCCCCACTTTCAGCCGATTCACCAAACCCCCAACAGCCAATAAAAGCAGCAACAAAAGCACATACAAAGCAATCAGTCTAATAGCTTTAATACGTTTAATGCAGTGTTTCCCCCACGCTGTTGACACATCTCAGTGTTGGGTGGCAAAACAGAGCTCAAGTGTTTGGAGACGGAGAGTGACGTTCCTTTATTTGTCCTTAAGCCTGTTGTTTACTACGATTACACAACAGCGCAGCAGGAGACACAATTGGCAAATAAAGATTGTTTATATATATCCTATTTATAATCTCAGATCTATAACTCAGATATTTCTATCTATCTATCCATCTATCTATCTATCTATCTATCTATCTATCTATCTATCTATCTATCTATCTATCTATCTATCTATCTATCTATCTATCTATCTATCTATCTATCTATCTATCTATCTATCTATCTATCTATCTATCTAATCTATCTATCTGACCAGCCTGCCACAACAACATAGTGTTAACCAATAGCATGAGTTTGGGGCGGGGCTATTTGTTTGACTGACCAGAAAACTGGTTTAACAGCATTTTATTTAATTTTTTTGCATCTCTATTTAACTAATGGTGCAGAAAGCACACGCTTCACCTTTCATTTTCTTACATGCAAAATATGTATGTAAATTTAAATCTTTTAGTCATTCAATCTTCACAATCCGGATCCAGTCGTTTCACTGTGAGTTTCCCTTGCTTTCCACGAGTCCTAGCCTCCAAACAACACGGAAAAAAGAATCGCTAAAGCTGAAAGCAGTTGGGCTGAAATCCTGCAGTAATCTCTCACCTGTCTGCCCACACGGCACTGAGTCAGTTTCTAAATCCACTGAACATTCTTTGTATCAATAGAGGTGGTTTTGTTCACATACCCCTCTTTTTAAAGAAGATTGCTTACTGGAACAAAGAAATATTTTCAGGCGCTTGTAAACCCGCAGAATGAGTGTGTGTGTGTGTGTGTGTGTGTGTGTGTGTGTGTGTGTGTGTGTGTGTGTGTGTGTGTGTGTGTGTGTGTGTGTATGTGTGTGTGTGTGTGTGTGTGTGTGTGTGTGTGTGTGTGTGTGTGTGTGTGTGTGTGTGTGTGTGTGTGTGTGTGTGTGTGTGTGTGTGTGTGTTTGTGTGTTTGTGTGTGTGTGTGTGTGTGTGTGTGTGTGTGTGTGTGTGTGTGTGCGTGTTTCAGAAACCAAGTGTTTCTCTGTCTTCCTCTGTTATTAACGCTACTCTGTCATTAGAGGATTAGAATGGAAGAGCTGACCTTTCTTACATATATGTGTGTGTGTGTGTGTGTGTGTGTGTGTGTGTGTGTGTGTGTGTGTGTGTGTGTGTGTGTGTGTGTGTGTGTGTGTGTGTGTGTGTGTGTGAACATGCAATTCTGTGAATGGGAATTTTCCACTAAATCTGTGTGTCATGTAACTTTTATATTTAGTGTTTGAAGCTAAAACAATGACTTATTGTTTAGTAATTGACACATACTTACATAAATGTTCTGTGGTAACCTAAAGTATGATTGTTTCCTTGGATTTTTGAGTCTTTGAGACCTTATGTAAATATGTAAATATTTTAATTGCTTATTAATAAGTTAAGCTTTTTATGATGCTGTTATACATGGTAATTTATTATAAATTCCTACCCATTTACACATTACTTAAAAAGCAGTGACAACACAATATGGTGAAATTATATATTAACTATGTTATCATGAAATAGTACTATTAAAATATATTATTATTAGTTTATACTGTTTTTAAGTAGTTTAAATAGTATATATATATATATATATATATATATATATATATATATATATATATATATATATATATATATATTTTTTTTTTTTTTTTTTTTTTTTTTTACAGTGTAGTTACAGAAAAAAAGTTTAGTGTTTGGACCAAAAACAAATCTACAGTAATTTTACACATATGTCCATATTTATCTTTAAACATATGGCTACAAGTCAGTTTTCTTTGAAATATGTTATATGATATGTGCTTGAGTAACTTCAAATATTTACATTACCTGAGATTTTGAGACTTTATGATAATGTTCAAAACCTTACTAAGCCATTAAAACATATATGGAATATATGAATATTTTTGCTAAATTATAAGTTATTATAAAGGGCAACCCATTTATCATTGTAAACAATAGTGGTGACATTAAAAAAATACATCTTATTACTAAAAATATATATTTGTTTATAAGTAGTTTATATAGTATGTAATTGCTATTTTCTTCTACTTTAGTGTTTTATATCATTTCCCTACGGAGGCCGAGAGAGCTCAACGTGCTGCAAGCTAAAGAAGACGCATGCAATTAGAAAAAAACGTATGTAAACAGAAAAACGCATGCAAATAGAAAAAAACGCATGCAAATAGAAAAAACACCCGCAAATTAAGAAAACATCTTCATCAGTTTCACAACACACGTGTGCTCCAAATACTCACAACACAACCAAATAGAGAAACGCGCTGCAAAAGTTCACAACACAACCAAATACAGAAACGCGCTGCAAAAGTTCACAAACACAACCAAATACAGAAACGCTGCAAGTAACACAGACCACAACGGAAATGTTTCCGGGGAACCAAATAAGTGACGGACCCGGCTGGGGCGTGCTTATTGCTCGTGAGCATCCCTATGCCCTACTCCCTTCGAAGGGCAGATGGCAGAGCTTTTCAAGTGGGACTTTGGAGTGAGCGTGGCACTAGTGTCCCATTTATGTAACCGTTTAGAACGCACTTGATGAAGGGAGCAACGAAAGACAACGTAATTTCCAACGTAATTATTTTCACCTGGGATGTTCCCATGACAACGCAGCAGTTGTCCATCAGCTGAACTGCTGTTCTGACGACAGAAATATATTGCTGTTAATATAACGGTTGCAAATAAATGTATTTGTTTATTTTTCCTTTACAAAAAAGAAATGTTACAATATGCGTTTATTTAAACTTTGGACCCTACATTAACTAACATTTCTTATGAAACTTTTCTTTATGAAAATTTAAACATAACATGAAACAATTTGTATAGTGTAACTGATGTATAGATTAATATCTTGCCTTCATGTTCGTCTTCTCTATCTTTTTTATTTATATTTTAGTTTCCATGTCATTGTTTTTTTCTCATTTGTATTCTGATGACATTGAACATATTGTTAATACATTTTGTATACTGTATACAAGTTGTATGTCATAAAAAATGAATCTCTGTGTGTTTTGCGGGGTAAAAGATTTTTTTTTATATAAAATAAAATAAAGTAGAATTTTGAGCTGTAAGCAAAGAGTATAGAAGAACTATAAAAAAGTATAATATTACAATATATTATAATATTGTTTATATATACAATATATTACAATATTATTTTAAAATTATAGTTAATTTATAAAAAAATATATACGTTCTTTGCTGTAAGCACGTCCTGTCTATCACGTCCCAGCCGGGTCCGTCACTTATTTGGTTCCCCGGAAACATTTCCGTTGCGGTCCGTGTTACTTGCAGCGTTTCTGTATTTGGTTGTGTTGTGAACGTTTGCAGCGCGTTTCTGTATTTGGTTGTGTTGTAAACTTTTGCAGCGCGTTTCTCTATTTGGTTGTGTTGTGAGTATTTGGAGCACACGTGTGCTGTGAAACTGATGAAGATGTTTTCTTAATTTGCGGGTGTTTTATTCTATTTGCATGCGTTTTTTTCTATTTGCATGCATTTTTTTCTATTTGCATGCGTCTTCTTTAGGTTGCAGCACGTTGAACTCTCTCGGCCACCGTACATTTCAACTTTTATGACAGCTAAGTCAACACGAGGTGAATAAGGTTTCGTTTAACTTTTGTCAGCCTGCCTTTTCAAGTTTCATAAAAGTTCTGCCTCTCTAACTTGACTTTATGGTTCGTGCTTTATGTCATTGGGCTTTCAGCTCGAAGTTTGCCTATGCTTCACAGTCAAACATGCGATTGTAGACAAATTGCGCAAGGGAAGGATTGACTCGTCAATCAGGTTCGACATCCTGCCAGAAACTACCCGTACTCTTCGGTTTTACCTCAGAAGTGGGAGAAACAGGAAACAAGCCGTCGGTTCTCTGCTCCTTAAACAAAACATTCCCTGTGTGGAGCCATTTTAACTGTAGAGGAGTCCGTAATGGAGGCTGTAGGCTTCACGCTGGAGTGTGAATGAATTGTCGCATTGAGGGCACGGCCTCTCGCCCCCCTGACTGCGACGGGCCGGGGTGATGGGTGGGTCACCCTCCGCTGTGCTCGCTCTCTCATTGAGCCAGGACTTGCCTCCTCATCTAAAAAGCGCGCTCAGCTGACACAATGCTCGGCTTTGCTGTTTTTCAGGGCGGCTTACAAAACGCAAACAAAACAGAAGGCTGCAGTCAATCGCCGCATGCTCCCGAACGTTCCCCCCTGTTTCAATGAGTCAGATCTGACTTTCACTCCATTCCCCTTTTCTCTGGTTTTCTCTATTTGCAGTAGTACCTGCGTGCTAGCTTTTCCACTGCTGACAGCTGACTTATGGTTTTCTTTTAAACGACGAGGTATTTTGTAGAGCGTGTTTGAATGTCAGCGGACCTGTAAGTCAATGACACGTGATGAATGACATCCCAACAGGAAATCAGTGGCAGAGAATAGGTGAAGAATTAACAAATGCCTCAAATGTTTTTCTACTTATTTTACAAACCTATGTGTTGGAAACATCTCAAGTAGCCACTATCAAGTTAGATATTTGCAGTAGACGAGAGATGCAATATTAGACAGACTGCTGTGTACAACTTTATTAAAAGATTAGTTCACTTTAAAAAAAAACTTTTGCTGATAATTTACTCACCCCCATGTCATCCAAGATGTCCATGTCTTTCTTTCTTCAGTCGAAAAGAAATGAAGGTTTTTGATGAAAACATTCCAGGATTTTTCTCCATATAATGGACTTCAATGGGACCCAAAAGGTCCAAAGACAGTTTCAGTGCAGCTTCAAAGGGCTTTAAACGATCCAGACGATGAATAAGGGTCTTATCTAGCAAAACCATCGCTCATTTCGAAAATAAATAAAACATTTAAGTTTTATAAGCACAAATGCTCGCCTTGCTCTGTTCTGTGATGACTCTGTTCTGTGAGACCTTTTCAAAGTAATTTTCTTTTTACGTGACGTCACGAATACTTATAAAACTTAAACTTTTTTATTTATTTTTGAATGACCAATCGTTTCGCTAGATAAGACCCTTATTCATCGTCTGGTATTGTTTAAAGCCCTTTGAAGCTGCACTGAAACTGTCATTTGGACCTTGAACCGTTTGGGTCCCATTGAAGTCCATTATATGGAGAAAAATCCTGGAATGTTTTCATCAAAAACCTTCATTTCTTTTCGACTGAAGAAAGAAAGACATGGACATCTTGGATGACATGGGGGTGAGTAAATTATCAGCAAAAGTTTTTTTTTTTTTTTTAAGTGAACTAATCCTTTAATATCGGGATTGATTGACAGGCCAGTAGGTGGTCCTTCACTATTGTCCGTGACAAAATCAGCAAAGACTTTATGTAAACGAAGACTGTGCTCTCATATTATGAATGGGAGAAAGTAAAGCACGCAAAATGACAGAACAAGCCACTTTCTAAGTGTTCGAGACGTCATTTTTTGCAGAACTGCTTTATAGATTAAATGAATTGATTTAATAATTGATGATCTTTACAATTGAACTGAATCAACACTGAACTGACTTCAGCCGGCAACAGCTGAAATGCATTATTGTCCTGTTATTACTGGAAAGCTGCTTTGAATCAATCTATATTGTATAAAGCGCTATATAAATAAAGGTCACCTGACTTGACTTAATGTGAGCTGCACACATTTGCATTTTTCTTCTTCTCCAAACAGTGAAGCCCTACAAAGCGTTCAAATGCATTTCTGATAACATTCAAACCCTGTTTATTCCTGGAAGGATGTTAATGCAAGGAGTAACTGGGTTTAGCACTCTCATCGGAGGACAAGAAACTTCCTCTGATTCGTCTAGTTTCCTAACACATTATTTCAGTGCACTTTTAAACATGCCCATCCATCTAATTTGACTAAAACAGTCACAACGTGCGATCGTAACTGCGCCCGCCGTACATAAACAGCAGAAGCAGGTGGTGGAAGGTAAAATGGTTGACTCAATATATTCGAGTGAGCGTGCTTTCATTGTAATAAAAACAGAGAGCTGCACATATGGCTGGCGGGATAACAACAGAAAAAACAGACAGGCAGAACATATTGGGCATTGAGGAAATTGTGAAGATCTTCCTTTTGCGAGTTTTATGGCGCTATTCAAGAACTCCTTTGCTCTGTTATATATCCTCTTGAGTTTACAGCTGCTAGCTTAAGGGTGCGAGCGTGTGTGTGTGTGTGTGTGTGTGTGTGTGCGTGTAGGAAGGGTAGAGGGTTGTCTTTCAAAAACACTTAGCTTTTCTTTCCCACCCAGCAAATACACGGCTAATTAAATCTAATTAGAGGAGGGCTGTCATAAATCTTTGACAATGTCTTCTGGATCACCCACAAAGCTGTTTTGCCTTTCTTCTGTCTTTTCACTGTTGATTAGCATGATAGTGTTTCTCTGTAACAGCACTCGTGAATTTACCACAATGCATTAACGGCCATTAACAATATGGGCAGTGACTGTTATGTATTGCTTAGCTCGTCCTTCACAGTGTGAAATCAATTCCTCCCAAGGTTTTCCAGTTCATTGAGTTTTCTCATTTTTGTTGTTGTCAGTTATTTAGGCTCATATTGTTCCTCAAACTTAGTGGATCTTTTTTTTTCTTTTCTTTTTTTCCCCTGCAGAAACACTTATGGACACCAAATGGGCCACCACTGAACTCGCATGGACCTCGCATCCTGAAACTGGGGTGAGTTTGTGGTGTTGTGTGTTTGACTTTGGCTGAGCACATTATGCTTATAATCATAATGTGATTATTTGATCAGTCCAAATAGTATGAGGTGAATCTTCTCCATGTCATATTTAACCCTAACATTTAAAATAATAATAATAATAATAATAACTGGTCCGTTTGTAGGTACAGTTTTGTTTTTCCCCTTGTTTTTAGTTTTTTTTTTGTATTCATTTTATATATATATATATATATATATATATATATATATATATATATATATATATATATATATATATATATATATATATATATATATATATATATATATATATATATTTCATTTCTTTCCATTGAATTCTTTCATTTGAGGGTTAAAAATGACTTCTTGGCAGATTTCGTGAGATTCTCTCATAAATGTCGTGGTTAAACTACCTTTAAATCAAGAGGCATTATAAACGGTCCTTGTTCGAATATAGCGTGTTAAACACAGGAAGCTCTGAGTTTCATCAGATAAAAGCAATGCCCAGATCAGATTTCACCCTAGCCGTGTTACATTCGTTCTCCAAAAACGAAATTTGTGCCCACAAGCTTTTGGCAGACACAGCAGAAGTATCCTTCGCTCAGTATATCTTTCACAATACCCAGAGCCTGCTGCCTTTCCTTACTTTTTTTGTTGTTGTTCAGATTCTTTGTCTAACTCTTAGTTTTGGGTCCTCTATATCCTGTAGTTCAGTTTTCTGCATGTGTCCACTCCCCCCAGCCACACCATCTCAGCTGTTGCAGTCCCCCCTCCCCAAAACCTTTACTTCCGAGTAACTTAGCACCAATGAACAACCCCAAAGACACAAATCAACTGCCATTTCACCTTCCCCGTCTATATATTATTCTTGTAAATATCCTTCGCCGCCCCCATTAAAGCACTAAAACTCACCAGCACAATGGGCCAAAGCACAACCCCTTGACACCCCAACAGATGCCTCCTTTCAGGACATATATTGCCCAATTCTTTCCCTTCTGCTCTCTGTCACGCACACAGCTATACATTTCACCCACACCGCCCCACTGTATTTTAAGACAGACAGGGGAAATGTGGCACCAGTGAGTCCTTGCCTTAAATATCACAGTGTTCTGGATGCCTTTTATTTCGAACCCAAGTTGAAATATTCTGTGAATCCCATGAAAACTGGTCACGATCAAACCAAATCCAAAATAATTCAAAATGGATGAAATGTGATTTTGACTATTTGTTCTTGGAGATTTAACCACTGGCAAAATTGGCACCCTCCATATCTCTCTTTCTTACGCGACACTCATTTCTAATTGTGTGTGACACTAAGTTCAATGGTATGTCACACCCAGAAAACCGAAATGGGAACTGTGCCCAGATAATAAAAACAAGGGCAAAAACTTGGAATAATTCCCAGCCTGACTCAGCAGGTCTTTTTTCTATTTTCATTCAATCTGCCATAAATAAATAAACAACTCTATTAGTCATTAGTCTTACACCTGCAACCTTAGAAATAAACACAGATAAATACAGACTTTAACACCATTAAGGAAAAATAAACATAATGGCCTGCTGTTGCTTAAAACTGACCTCCTAATTATTCCAAGATAAACAAACTGAGTAAAGTAATGCACTTACATAGTTATAAATAAACTAAATGAACCATCATTCCACAGCTGCATCTGCATCTAAAGTTCATTCATTCATTATTTCCCTGATATTGAGTTGAAAAGAAATTGATTGAGAATCTTAATCCTGGAAAGAGGAATGTTTCATTCCGGCGTTATGCCAAGAGGAGTCCGCACCAGTTCAATGTGTGGGGGCCTCTTCATCTTTCCCATCTTCACTCTCAGCAATTTATTCCACTTAACTAAATGCCCATTTACACCTCACTCTTTCTCCTGTCCCATTGACCTGATGCTCATTATTGATTTCAGCACTCTTGGTTCAGAAAGGCTGTGATAAAGCAGATACTTCTAGAAGCCCTGTCTACCTGGGGTCCCTGGGGACCGTAGGGATGAATGGCCCTGTCCGCACAACATCCATATTGCTGTGTTAATTAAAGACTTCACCCCTACACAAACCCTACGCTACTCTCTCAACAAATCTCTCGATGCTGTGCTAGTTTTCTTTTCCCTTTTCGACTACAGCTCATTTTCTCCTTTAAGACTGCTTTAATTTGAACTCACTTCAATCAAAAGAAGTGGGCCGAGCATGCATCTAATTGTTTCTTTACCAATTTGACGATAAATCATTTCTCTGTTTGTTTTAGCAAGAAGAGGTTGATGTAAAACCCCTCATTAGCTGCTAAGATTGCTAGTAGGCGTTCTTACTCGACCACGGACTGCACCCCAATTAGTAGTTGCTGAATAACACTGCTTCTTACTTGCATGACGTTGAACTATATTTAACCTCGTCGCATCTCAAATCGCCAAATCTCAGCTCAAAAACTTATGTTCATTTTGTACAGAGACCTGTAAGCTCATTGTAATGTAAGATTCACAATGCAGTACCACAATAGCAATCAACCTCTTGACGATACCTCTCACTTGTATATTGATGTATATTCTTAATTCTAGTAGATAAGAGAAATCATTCAGGTAGAGGATTGAATGTAGCTTGTTGATCTGCATGAATACAATGTAATCATGATGGCTTAATTGGACAGTAATTGATTGTGAAGTGATGCAGAGAGTACTCCACACTCGAGGTATGAGGTAAACATCCACTCGTTGTTTTATTTAATGGAGTTCTGAAACTCCACAGTAATTGTGATGAATTCGCTAGGCGGGTTTCTTCATTGAACTGGTGAACGCAGATGAAAGACCAGCGTGCAGCTCCCCACTTAATGCCACCGTACACAATGTGTAATTGAAAAGGCACAAACCAAAAAGCACAAAATTTAATTTCCCCTCTCTTTCATCTGCCCCATTCACTCTCTTTCTCGGTTTGCTCCCTTCGTTATATTGTTTCTAAGCTGTGGGGCTGTCGCTGAGAAAGAGCAATTTATTGCCTGCCGTACCTCAGTAGCGTAACACCTCAGAGTTCTAAAGCCCTGGATAACATCAAAATGAGAATAGTTTCATTTATAATACTGACAATGAGGCGTATTGAACCATACTTTAGATAAAAGATATTTGTTATTGCTATTGTTCTGTAGAAGAATCCTTGAAGAATGCGGTATATATTAAGTGCGATCTCATTCCGAAGGTGAACTTGTAAGTTGTTGTATATCTATGACTTACAGTGTTCTCTTTTTTCCTCTCTTTTTTTCTCAGTGGGAGGAAGTTAGCGGTTATGACGATGCCATGAACCCCATCCGAACTTACCAAGTGTGCAATGTTCGTGAGCTTAACCAGAACAACTGGCTTCGCAGCGACTTCATCCCCCGAAAGGATGTTCTTCGTGTTTATGTGGAGATGAAGTTCACCGTACGAGATTGCAACAGTATTCCCAACATTCCAGGATCATGTAAAGAGACCTTCAATCTGTTCTACTACGAGTCTGACTCTGATTCAGCCACCGCCACCAGTCCGTTTTGGATGGAGAATCCTTACGTTAAGGTGGACACCATTGCTCCGGATGAGAGCTTCTCTATGTTGGAGTCTGGTCGGGTCAACACCAAGATTCGCAGCTTTGGTCCACTTTCCAAGGCTGGCTTCTATCTGGCTTTCCAGGACCTGGGCGCCTGCATGTCTTTAATCTCTGTCCGAGTTTTCTATAAGAAGTGTTCCACGACCATTGCCAATTTTGCCGTCTTCCCAGAGACGGCCACAGGAGCCGAGGCCACGTCACTAGTCATTGCCCCCGGCACTTGCGTGCCAAACGCTCTGGAGGTGTCTGTACCTCTTAAACTCTACTGCAATGGAGATGGAGAGTGGATGGTTCCTGTAGGTTCCTGTACTTGCATGGCTGGGTTCGAGCCTGCAGTTAAGGAGACACAGTGTCAAGGCGAGTGCTGATATATGTGTTTTTTTTTTTCTCTCACTGTGCAGTTTGTCTTATCTCCTGGTATCACATTAAGTCGAATGGACAAAATCATCCTGTTTTTTATTGAGGTGTTTGGCCTAACAGCAAATTTAGTTATTCAACCTCAATTTAAGCAGAGCAAAGCAATGAATAAGTAAAAGAGTCTGTAAGTCCATCAGACTGGAACATTTTGCTGAGAGAAAGGATCGGTCTTGCTGAAAAAACATATCAGGTTCAGGCTGAGGTGAATTAAGCCAGCGTGTAACATAGCCACGGTGAAAGTGAGCAGAGCAGACAGTGGGAGGTCAAGGGTCAAATGGAGAGCTGGGAGTGAGAGGGGACCGGAATCGATTTGCGGACCAAGGGCAAGGGCTGCAGTGAAACATTAATGAAGAGCACGAGATGGAGATAGAAAAGTAACCCTGACAGTCAAGGCACCAGAAGTGAAAGGTCTCAAAGAGACAGTTGGTTTCATCAAATTGTAAGAACTACAAAGACAAAGTCACTGAGAAGTGAACAGCTGGGGTAAAAAACTAAATTGATCAGAAAATTATTTGCGTATATAGAATGGAGGATTATTAGTGGTGTTTGAGATAAACATCAACGCTATGAGAGTCGCTTAACACTGAGCATTAAACTGTGGCGTGTAAGTTGCCCTACATAGTTTGTGCTATTGACACTTATGAGGCCTTAAAAATCATATTACTACCAAGCATATAAAAGTAGACTAATACTTTTCCAAGCAGTCTATTTTGGATGATAAATCAGTGGGAAAATCCTATACGTCAACATTTAAGGAGGGACTAGAATATCATGAGACTTAGGGGTAGGCTCTTTTGACTTGACACAGTAAGACCACCCTAAAATGAACACCTTTGGAAATGCAGAGCAATGCCATGAAAACCATTTACAACACCTTAGCATACATCTCCAATCCACTCACATTATTATCATAAGAAATGTATGTAGTTGTCAAAGTAATAAAGGACTTTTCTACTACTGCCAGATTGCTATTAAACCAGTGTATACCTATGGGGAAAGGGGGGCAGTCCTGATGTATAGTTAAAAACTCATTTGTTTGCTTGTGGTGGCTCAAGGTGAAAGCCCTGGCAGCAGTGACCTGATAAAATGTTCTCTAATCAAGCCACCCGGAAACCAAAGGAGGGATAAATCTCTCTGTCACCTCTCTCTTGCTCGCCTTCATCTGAAGGCCGTTGGTCTCATTAATACCCTGCCAGAGCACAGTTAGGATATTCACATGAATATTAATCGGCAAAACCTTTTTTTTCCTTAGCGCTGCATATTTCTACTATTCATTCTTTCTCCTCGCTTCCAATTTCACCACAAATTCTAATCACTCCCCCAAGTCCTATGTTCTGCTCTCAATGAGAGAGAGAGAGAGAGAGAGAGAGAGAGAGAGAGAGAGAGAGAGAGAGAGAGAGAGAGAGAGAGAGAGAGAGAGAGGTGAACGACAGCAAAGGAAATGCAAATCCTGTGGCTTTTTCATGAGTTGTGCACTCTCTCCAGTACAGTCTATTGCACACACTCTGTTGCCTAAATTCTTTCTAATCTCTCCTATCTCTCTCTCTCTCTCTCTCTCTCTCTCTCTCTCTCTCTCTCTCTCTCTCTCTCTCCTCCTCTCTCTCCTCTCTCTCTCTCTCTCTCTCTCTCTCCTCTCTCTTCTGGAGTCAGGAGTGCAGCTAGTGGGAGGATGAGGATGAAAGGAAAGGGCTGACTTCTTACCTTCTTGGAAGCGATTAATCAGCACTTTCAACCCTTCAGAAAACACCCTGAGATTTTTGAAGGGGAATTTCAAGCAGTCTTTCATAGGGACTAGAATCTAGATGGTCTCATTTGTCTCCCAAAGATGTTGGTTGATTTATGTACATCTAAAATGTGAGGCAAAACACTGAGGACTCATTAATCTCCAAAGCGATATGTTATGTGTGATAAACCCGAATTCACAAGGCCTACACTCTTTCATCTTTATCACTATGTGAACTGTTTTCTATGTTCCTTCTTCTCTTCCTACCTCTGACCTCCCCTGATTAATGATTAAACAAATGAGCCCCCAGTCAACCAAGTTAACAGTATCCCTGCACTAATGAAGCCTTGTGTCAATATTGCACATTCTGAGAAAGGGAACTAAGAAGGTGATCCCAGGAACATCACCAGTGATGTGTTCTTCTTTGAACACTATCAGTCCAGAAACCAGATGTTCAAATCTTTTCCTGAAAAACAGTGACTGTTCATTATTTACTGATCCTAAGCCTTAGAGACTGCTGATAAAATGGCTCAGAAGGCTGGGAACAAGTGTCATACTACTTCCCATCCATTAATAAACATAAAACTGGATTCTTGATCACTTAACAAGACAGTTAGGTGACATTCCGAACAGAAAGATCACAAAGCTATTGTGTGCCAGGATATCACCTCTGCATTTATTATATATGCGATACAATGTGTACACAATGTGTACAAAATGGTGTCGGAGCTCCACAAAGGCCAAAGACCTGTGAATGACACACTAATCTTTGTATTCATAAGATAACAGCTCACACTTTACTGTGTAGCATTCAATATGGCTTTGTTTATCTTAGAGGGACACTTCCTGTGGTACAACATCGACATTTCATGTGTTTGAGTATTGATTGTAGGAGTTAATTTCGAAAAGTGCTCTTGTTTGGAACAAACAGGCATCTGTTTGTAATTGAAGTTGACGGTTAGCTCATGTGTGCATGGGGTTTATGCAAGACCAGGGTATGTTGTTGGAACTCGTCTAGTCATGAGGGGTTTATTTCCCTGGAGGAAAGCAACAGCAAACTAATGGTGCCAAACAAATACGTAAGCAACAACCTGTGTGCCTTCGCATTTTACAATGCCAAGATTGAAAGGATTAGACTGCACACTGTGGGCAAGGAAAACAAAAGGAAAATTAAGGCAAACAGAGCTCACAAAATGCTAATTGCAATGGGGAAATTGCTATTGATTTTGCTGTTGAATGCAATGAAAAGCTTTGTCACATACCTAGATGGAAGCAATACATTGAAAATGAGTAGTAAAAAAGTAAACTTGTTGTGAATATGCAGTTACAGATATCATTTGCTATCTCTGACAGTAAAAGTAAACACATCTTTCTCTCTTTAGCTTGCAGTCCAGGCACCTTCAAGTCCAAGCAGGGTGAAGGGTTTTGCTCCCCATGTCCGCCCAACAGTCGAACAAGTTCTGGAGCCGCCAGCATCTGTTCCTGCAGGACAGGCTACTATCGGGCGGATAATGACTCACCTGACTCAGGATGCACCAGTAAGTAACGCCTTAGACAAAAACCTCCTTTTCACCCATCATGACCTCATCTAATCTTAAGCAGTGATCAACTACATTCAACTACATTCATGTTCATCCATATGTAAACCAATTCCTCCTTCAATAGTCCAACAAGTAGCAGAATGCTGGGATTGTTTTGAAACATTTCCCTTTCTCCGGTTTTATATAAGCTTCTTTTTATGTTTTCCCAAGTTAACAGCACAGTTATTTCTTGCCATTTGTATGTTAAATGAGCAGCACAAGTGGGGAAAACAAGGTTTTGCTTAATTTTAGTTACATGAAAGCACTTAATCTGCATTGAGTGTAAATTAAGTCCCATTTGGCCAATTTTATTTAAATTTCCTGCTTAAAAAACATTTTAACCCAGTCTTATAGGGTCTGACGTTCTTAGCTGTGTACCAGGTTGGTTTCCGCTGCTTAGTTTAATAGTTTTGTTGGGGTTTGTGGAACTTGTCAATTGGCCAGTCTGGGAAATCAGCTGTCCAAACAGCTAGACCAAATGAACACCAGCTTTACTAAACAGGGAGACCAGAAAACACTGCTGGGAAGGCAAGTAAACCACCTTTAACCTGCTAAGACCAGAAAACCACCTTAGCCTGGTCTGTTAGACAGGGTTATTATGAATGCTAAATTATCTGAACACAACAACAAGACCCTAACTAATTTAAATATTTAATTGTGTCTCCAGAAGGATAACATGACAAATACATTTTCTTTTTGCAGCTGTGCCCTCATCTCCACGCAGTGTCATCTCCAGCGTAAACGAGACATCGCTTGTACTTGAGTGGAGCGACCCACGTGACCAAGGTGGAAGGGAGGACCTTCTCTATAACGTCATCTGTAAGAAATGTCTGCCCGAACGTGGTACCTGCACACGGTGTGATGACAATGTGGATATCTCTCCCCGCCACCTTGGGCTTACTGAGAGACACGTGACGGTCAGAAACCTTCAGGCTCACACTCAGTACAGCTTTGAGATTCAGGCCGTCAATGGAGTCTCCAATAAGAGTCCATATGCACCCCACTTTGCCTCTGTTAACATCACCACCAACCAAGCTGGTGAGTTCAGTGAGTTGTTTCTGTTTCAAGTTGGTTATCAGTCAACCAGTTATCATGGTTTGAACCTGCGGATTTTTTGTTTGTTCTAGAGGCTTTAATAACCATTCTTGAACAGCTAAACATGAACTACCATGCTCCAAAACATAGCTACCAGCTTTACAAAAATACATTTTTTTAAAAAAGGTCACAAAAAGGTTTTCTTCATATGCTTTCTGGCCTGAAATAATGAAGTGTGATGTTCTCTTAAGATATTTACAACCCATGAAACTATATTCAAAGAGCTCAGCTCACTGAATGCATCAACACCAGACATATGTGCTATAATGTGCAGTAGCAAAGCTAAGCTACTCCAGGCTAGAGCATGCTGGGTTTAGTGAGATGTGGAGATGACTCTGTGGAAACAGCCTCTTATTGTTTAATCCAAGTTTTAAATTGATCACTGGACTCAGGGTAGCTCTCAGAGTCATGCATATGCTTAACTCTCTCCTTAGCACTCTATGCTAGCACCCAGCTCCAAGAATGCCTCTGTTTGCTATCAGGGATTGACCACAGGCATTGTAATATGACCCAGGCTGTTGTTGCACATAAGTCAATCCCAGGGTGACATGCACACCCACACAGCAGCCCACCCCCATGGTTCCAAATATTCAGAAAGGTCTGTGAGCAGATTATCTCCTAGGACTGTGCCTGAATATTCATCCACTTTTTAAGATAAAAAATAAATATGGGCCTTCGGCTCAAGGGACGTCATGGTTACTTCTACTGTCTCCGCAGGATGAGGCCCCTTAATCCCGGGGTGAGAGTAAGCAAGCAGGCTGCCCAGGGAGTATTGTCTTCAGGGTGAGGCTCTTCTGAGCAAGGCCTGGGTTAGGAGGTTGACGGTGTTGGGTTGGGGGAGAGCGAGCTTTTGGGGGAGGCGGACAAAGAGACAGACAGAATAATAAAGGGCTACTAGGGAAAGGATCAAAGAACCGGACCTGGGGATTAAAACGTTTTTAACAAAGAAAAAGTGAGGGAGAGAGAGACAGAGGCAAAGAAAGTAGGGGATGTTGAGGGCTATTGTAGTGTGTGAAAAGAACTTGATAACATCAGAAACAGGAGACGGCAACATCAGGTCTGAGGACAAATGGGGACAATTTAGATTATGTAAAGCTGGGTGCTAAGATAAGTAAGGTGCTATGGAAGAACTTGTGTGAACACAAATAAATATATGTATATATAAATATAATCATGATGAATAATTAATTGACTATTTAAATAATATATGCATTTTTGCAGTGGGAATATCGCAGTGATTTGGGACAGAATATAAAAATATAAGATTAATCTACATGTGGAAGACAGACAGTAAAAAGAAGGCATCATGGACCATAAGAAGATATTAGGGAGTGGACATAGGGTGTGTGCAGCTATAAACATACTTGCATTTGTGTGTAGGTTGTGTGGTAAATTGTGTGGACTGGATCTGCCAGATACCAAGCCTTCCGGTTTGTCTGTCATGGTGCTTTTCACAAGAGACTTTAGAATCTATTCTGTCTAGTTTGAGAGGCTGGGCCCCCGAAAGTGCCAAAGACTAAGGGCTGTCTAATGCTAATACTTCAAAGTAGCTCTTTGGTAATCCTAAATGTGACCATACTCTAAATGTGACAAAAAAAGAAAAGAAAAAGAAATTCAGTTTTCATTAAAATAGGATTTCTCTCATTTTCCACCCACATAGCTCCCTCTGCAGTTCCTACTGTCCACCTGATGGGGGCCTCAGCCAACACCATGAGTCTTTCCTGGCTCCCTCCTGAAAAACCAAATGGCATCATCTTGGATTACGAGATTAAATACCATGAGAAGGTAAGAGCCAGTGTAAGTCAATGAAGCGAAGGGCATTCAATCACAATTCCACCACTGTCATCCTCTGCTCTATACATAATCGTTCATCCTGACAACAGCATCAACCCTTCCTGTCTCTCTCTCTCATACCCTAACACTCTCCTCCCTAACTCCTTCCTTGATTCATCCCCTTCTTTTGAACGCTGATACCGCAAGGCAGTTGGAGCTTGGCAGGGATGGAGGCAGGAGGATTTGCATAGAGGAGAAGAAAGAGCCAGGCATATCTGCTCCGTGTTTGATGTGTTGTACTGACAGATTGAACTGGAGCTGCCAGACGCTCGCTTTTGGGTGCTGGCTGGTTTTATATAGCTTGTTTTATCACTGTTCCCACAGGACCAGGGAGAAGCTATTGCCCACACCATGACAGCCCAGCGTAGCTCTGCACGCATCGAGGGTTTGAAGCCAGGCACGCCGTATGTGGTGCAGGTTCGAGCCCGAACGGTGGCAGGATATGGCCGCTATAGCAGCCCTACCGACTTCAGCACCAACCACCAGGGTATGTAAAGCACCCTATATTTCTATATTATCACATTAAAATTATGTCTTTCCAAAGCACATCAAGCATTGGTTTGAATCTAAGCAAAGTTTGTGCATTAATAATCCTATAAATAACACTCATAGAAAAATAAATTCTTTAAATAGATCTGAGAAATAAGATTCTTTGAATATTTCCTATGATATCTCTCTTTGTGTGCCTCACACAGTTGATGGAGACAAGACTCTGCAGGAGCAGCTACCCCTCATTGTGGGCTCTCTAACGGCAGGGCTGGTCTTCATCATTGTTGTTGTGGTTATTGCCATTGTCTGCCTCAGGTAATTTTTACTTACCTTAATGATATTCAGTAATTGCATTTATAAATGGATCACATCAAATGTAGAATAAATAATTACATGTCAAAGTATACATATGAAACAACACAATTCTTTGAATTCATTTATTTTAGTCACCCATTATGCTTTCTTGGAACCTATTGGTCAATTATTGGATGCATTTTAAGCAGATTCATTTTGTAAATTGTATCCAGTGGTCTCAAATGTATATGTTCCCTACATTGGAATTCCGTAGTGTACCAGTGATCGTTGGCACTGGCAGTTTCAATCTTGTGGCCACCTTACCATTTCCACAGTGGAGGGCAAGGCAGCTGTGTATTTAAAGCCTTATCATGCAAAAATTCTCAATTTGCACCCTCTTCCTTTCTAATCAGCACAGTGTGTCTCTGTATCTTAACTTGTCTGCGACTGAAAAAAATGTAGGCCTTGGCATATTCCGGAACTGAATTTGAATTGGAAATGAGATACAAATCACCAGCGGGTATTATTGGCCCGGTTACTAGTTAGACAACAAAGGGATTGCATTAACATGTAGCTACTAGAGGGGGTTGAAATTGCATTGCATTTAATGGAATGATAGTGGAGAAAGTGTGAAGGAAAGAATTAAAAGACAGGAGGGAATTAAACAATGTGGCAGTAAAGATTCCTTAGTATGTAACGGGAGCAAGACAACCATTGCTTCTGTTTTTCTTAGCTGTCTTTATGTAGATTTCACTTCCACAATTCAGTCAACTGAAGTGACAAGGGTCTCTTGAGGCTGAATCTGTTGTTCTCTTAATTGTCATATAAATCCCCTTCTTTAATCGACCTCAATTTATGTCCCTAAAGGGGCTGGCAGGGAGAGAAAAAAACAGGTCCTTTTAAAAATGCTTATTTAGCTATTTTTAGTTAAGAAATCATCAACCTTTTGTAACTGACTGTATTGTCTTTGGTTTACAGGAAGCAACGTAATGGCTCAGAATCAGAATACACAGAAAAACTGCAACAATACAGTAAGTCTCTACAGAGTTTACTATGACTAAAATTACTAAAAATGCTATAAATATTGTGTATAATGGCAGTGTGATTCATACGGCTATTCGCACTATTGAATCCCCTATAGTCACTCCGGGGATGAAGGTCTACATTGACCCATTCACCTACGAGGACCCAAATGAGGCCATCCGCGAGTTTGCCAAAGAGATTGACGTTTCCTGTGTGAAAATCGAGGAGGTCATTGGCGCAGGTAACCAACAAAAGCTCCTGAGCAAAAGGGGGAAGACAGCTAGGCACACCCAGGCCATACCTTTAGAGGACTTCACTCCAAGCGGTACTTCAATCAACTCATCCCGCTCCAAAAATACAATCCCTTAGCACCTTACCAATGTCTCTTAACAGCTTTACTTACAAAATGGAGCTTCTGAGGTTATCTTCAGAGCTAACTATAGAGCTACCATTCCTGCTAACTTACCAAACCTATCCTGAGACTGATTATACCTTTCAGACAACTAATTGTCCTCCTGACCATGTGACCTGTTAACTTCTCCATCCATGGTGCTCCTTCCTGCCCTTGAGACCACTCCCCTTTGTTTTGTAAATTTTGCTAGATCTTAACGTTAGTGTTAACAGTTTAGTTTCTGAAAGCCAAAAGCAAAGATAAGTAGGATTCTGGTTCAGTAAGACTTGCAGCCATGTTATAATAAAATGTTGAGGAGTTGAGGAGCCCCATGCCACACTCCAAAAAACAAGGCTTTTAACATCTAACGCTGCTACCTGAACCTGTTGTTTCCCAGCTTTGTCTAAAGTGATGAACCCCTACCATGTCCTTCCCTGATCCCACTGTTTCTCTTGCACCTGCTTACACATTGGCCTAGACTGCAGACGCAAGTCGTCCAATCCTCCCAAGCTTCTGTCCCCACCTACTTCCTACACTCTTACCCTCACTCCCTCCACACCCTAGCATTCCTTGCTTCTGGCCTTTACCCCATCCTCTATTGCCTTACTTTTCCCATTTCCTTTTCGGTACCTCAACCCCCAACAATGCTTCAAAAGCCTTTTCCATTTAAGCATTCCTGACCTCACCCTACCCCTTCCCTCGCCCCCTGGATACACTCCAATAGCATCACCTTTAGCCCTGGCTTCTTTTGCTGTCTCCCCCTGCTTCCCCCTGGCTCCTTGATTCTAACCAGTAACTGTCCCTCTCCCCTTTCTCTCCCACACTCCTCCACTCTTCCCTCTCCTCTCCTCTCTCCACTCCACCCTTTCTGCCTCTTTCTTGTCTGTCCATTACCTATGTAGGAGAGTTTGGAGAGGTGTGTCGCGGTCGTCTGAAGCTCCCTGGAAGGCGTGAGATCATTGTGGCCATCAAGACTCTCAAGGCAGGCTACACAGAGCGCCAAAGAAGAGACTTCCTGAGTGAGGCCAGCATCATGGGCCAGTTTGATCATCCCAATATTATCCGCCTGGAAGGGGTGGTGACAAAGAGTCGGCCAGTCATGATTGTCACTGAGTTCATGGAGAACGGAGCGCTGGATTCCTTTCTCCGGGTTAGAGATGATTACTATCTTAATAAAATTGATTTATTATTATTATTATTATTATTTTATGCTTGGATTCCTGTTTTTGGACATGCAAGTAATATTTAAATAGAAGTGATCTTCTTAATAAAACAAATACCATCATTGCTGAGGTCTAGCACAAGTTTTATCTAAGCAGTTGTTTTCTAATAATGATAAAAAAAGATATGTTCTCACCTATCCCCTTAAAAAAAACATCCTAAACATTCTGAATAGAGATGACAAATAGCGTAGCTGCTAGCTGTGACATTCAGAGATGAATCAGCTGGGTGATGAGTAACATCCTGGAAAGTTAAAAACACTTAGACAGCAGACATTTCTGTTATGAATGGGTCTGTGATTTACCCTCTCTCTCTCCAACAGCTAAATGATGGACAGTTCACAGTCATCCAGCTCGTCGGTATGTTGAGAGGGATTGCAGCTGGCATGAAATATCTATCTGACATGAACTACGTGCACCGTGATCTGGCTGCTCGTAACATTCTAGTCAACAGCAACCTGGTGTGTAAGGTGTCCGACTTTGGTCTTTCTCGTTTCTTGGAGGATGATGCCACTGACCCCACCTACACAAGCTCATTGGTCAGCATTCACACCTTGATCCTTTAATATGCATAGCAATTAATAAGGTTTTCGGCTTCTGACTGAGGTTAAAAATTATTGTATTCAATTGCATCTATAGGGTGGAAAGATCCCTATTCGCTGGACAGCCCCAGAAGCTATTGCTTATAGGAAGTTCACCTCAGCCAGTGATGTCTGGAGCTACGGCATTGTCATGTGGGAGGTGATGTCATATGGCGAGCGCCCATACTGGGACATGAGCAACCAAGATGTGAGTTTCCGCTCTACTTTGCCTCTATTCATCTTCATTTGAGAGTAAACTAAAGCTAAACAACTATTGTTTTTCAATCAACAGGTGATCAACGCAGTAGAGCAGGACTACCGACTGCCCCCACCCATGGACTGCCCTACTGCCTTGCATCAACTTATGCTAGACTGCTGGGTGAAAGAAAGAAACTTGAGACCTAAGTTCTCCCAGATCGTCAACACCCTGGACAAACTTATTCGCAATGCCGCCAGCCTTAAGGTGGTCACCAGCACACATTCTGGGTAAGGGCACACATGGACTTACTCATACTATCATGCTAGTTAATATGTTTGCATGATTTTTATCCTTGCAAGCAGTATTACAAACTTAAACTGTTTCTCTCATTTTAAATTCAGAATTAGGCCAAAGTTACAGAGGCATTTGAATTAAGAGCCATTGATTTCAGATCATTTTCAATTGACAAACAATATTGTAAGCTGAGAAACTCTGACATTATAGAAATTAAGAGGACCTTCAATCATTAAAACATTTGGTTTAATTGCACCATCACAGGGCTATTGATTGTTTTGCCTGAGATGCTTGCTCGGGTCTAAACTTACAAATGCCTTTTCTGTTTGAGATATTTAATAACATTATCTACCTTCCAGATGCCAGTCACTATAAAACAGAATCGATCCACATTTTTCTAAAAATTTATTGTTTCAGTTGTGTTAGCAAGAAGCTTCAGGCTTGTTTTGACCCACCTCGGGGTGCCTGCCTCTGGGCCGTAGGTCCTGGGGGAGAGCCTCTAATAACCTGGAAACTGTGGGAGCCTGTCTTTGTCTACTCGGCAATGATCAGAGTTTAAAGGAAGAATAATTAGTTAATTTAATTCAGAGATGGGAATGGTTTTAATAAGCAAGTAACAAGATTTTAAAGGGGCCACTGGATAGGTGGACTGCCTGCTGAGCTTAATGAAAGAGGGAGAGATGGGGTCCTGTTGTTGCAACATTTTATGTTCTGTGTACTATCTTCAGTGATCCAATCCTTAAATAAACTAAGGAAAGTTCATTTAGTTAATAATTGCTCTCAGTTTTGAGTTAAGAGTAGGTTAGTTATGCATGGACATTTATCCTTTTGGTTTTCTCGTACAGTTTCCCCATGTTGCACTTAAAGTCAACGTCCCGAAGACGTGAGAGCCAGACCAGCTCTAACAATGCTCCATTAAGGAGAAGCTGCCTTCCAGGTTAATGAGCACAAACCCTTCAGCCCTAAAGGCAGGAGCTTATTAAAAATCACTCTTCCCATCCATCTACAGACCTTGTCTTCAATAGAGCCTCTGTTCCATTCTTATTAACTTTTTTCTTATGCTTTTAATTGTTAATTAATCTAATGCCATCAAAAGACAGCTAGGTTCAACAGAGCAGAGAGCTCGCAGACAGAAGTGTCTTTGCTCTGAAACTTTGCCTCCCAATCCCCACTGCCCAGACCTCATTGTTAGTTATTAAGACCCAAATCTGGGCATGGATCAAGTCTGGTCTCTTTTGATTTTGTCTAATATAATTTAAAATGGCTGCTTTTGTGCATGACATTAAATATAGTTGTGCTATAGTGCAAGAATGATCTTGTGTGCCTGCATGCAGGCATTGCATATAAACTATCAATACATGTTAGGCAACAAATCTTAAGACCAGAAACGAGCAGTTTCATATGGACCTGGACCCACACCCACAGCTTCCTTGAAGTTCTCTCTAGGAGGCCGCTGCATGTCTCCAGCCAGTAGGCCACAGTGGCAGGTTCAGGCCCTACAGGCCAGGAGAGGTGGTGATGGTGGGGGGTTTGGGGGTGAGGTTTTGGTGGTGGAGGCCTGGCGTGACCTAACCCTCTCTCTCTCTTTTTATCTCCACTCCTCTCTTTCTCTGTAGGGCCTCCCAGCCGCTCCTCGACCGCTGTGTGCCTGACTACACCACCTTCACCACTGTGGGCGACTGGCTGGATGCCATCAAGATGAGTCGCTACAGAGACAATTTTCTCAATGCTGGCTTTGCTTCTTTTGATTTGGTGGCCCAGATGACTGCAGAGTGAGTGTCTGGACCAATTGTTGGAATGCTCCTCTTTGTTTTGGTGGTCTTAAATTATAATTCAGGGCACTGTGCACTTTGTATTGGTCCAAATTTTATTTGTATGCAACTTTTAGTTGTTCCAGTAAGGAGTAAGGATGATTTTATAACAGAGATTGTGGCATGGACTTGAGCCAACGGCATGGAATCGAACTGTGGTTCAGACCAAGCATTCAATCCAAGTGCAAAAACAGCCTAAAACAGAATTTCAATAGGGAATTAAAGAGACAAAATCAATATTTTAATGATCAGAATGGGGTTAGTGATAGAGCTTTTGAGCATGTGATTATTCTCCTCATCTCGCTTTAATTTACTATAGCATTTCATTCTCAAAATTATTGCATGAACAAAGAATCCTACAAAGGTCATGGTACAAAAAAGAAATTCATGATTTGTAACTATGTTAAATGTTTACAGATGTGAAGAGAGCAGTTGGAATCAAATAAACTAATAAAGAAAAAAATATAATAAATTCATCACGCCCTTTAAATTGTAATAAAGGATGGAGGCAGGGGTAATTTGTTTCAATTTGGCAACTTGACAGGTGTACCAGTCGGTGGTTTTCTTGTGCTCTTAATGACTAGTAATTCTCCTAATGGGCTCCATTTATTATCATTTTATCCAACATTGTTGGCTTGATGGGACCAACAGAGGAAAAAGAGATCGAGAAAACACTTTTACATTGTGTGAAATTACTCTGCTAATGTTGTGCGATTGTAGAGATGAGAAGGGCAGACAGACTGGGGGCCGCCACGGGGCTGGTTGCTCCCTGACAACGTCCATCCTTTTCCATGCTTATTCTTATCGGAAGGTGAAAAAAAAAAGTAAATGACGAGTCTGTGCTAGCTTTTAGCTGCACATGTTGCTGTGTAAACTAAAACCTCATGAAGGGATTAGATTACCATTTAAACAACAGGAAGCATTTTTATCATAAAGCCTGTGGTAACCTTTACACCACACTCATTCTACAGTATAATGACTGCTGTCTGTTGCACAGTGAAATATTATTCCAAGTCATGTCTGTGGTTACACTAATTGCTCTTTCTTCATGTGAAATTTGACATCTGGTAGCCCTAGGTGCAAACCCTTGCAAATCATTGACCAACGCTTGAACTATCTCCAGTTTGAGAAGTGGCTTAGCACCACAAACTTGTCTGAGTTTAGCAGCCAAAGGGTGGGGTTCTTCTATTTGCTCAACCTAGTAACAATTTGCTTAAGGGATTTGCTCATCTGGCAACATTCCCATGGGAGTTTATCGCTTGAATGACTTGTGTTCTCTCTTTTAGAAACCACTTTGTTATTAAGTATTAATTTTATAACGGTGGCAATAAGGTTTGTTTTGTTGTTGTTGTTTTCTACAGAGATCTGTTACGGATAGGTGTGACATTAGCCGGGCACCAAAAGAAGATTCTCGGCAGCATTCAAGACATGAGACTGCAAATGAACCAAACGCTGCCCGTCCAGGTCTGAAAAGGGGGTGGAACTGTTCTTCAGAGAGCTAACAGACGACCCTAGATGCCTGATCATCTCCACTAATCAGATGAAACTGGCTTGCAGTGCCTCGGACAACTTTTTCTTTTCCATTTTCCTGTTTCCCTGTAACGACTGCATTATTTTACCCCGACAGGATTAGATAAGATTATTTTGTACTTATTTTTAAGAACGGCGAGGAAAGCCCATATCCCAATGCCTGCCTCGCGAGGCTCCGGTATTGGATTTGGCGATTGCATGCGTGCGTGTGATACTTTCTTATGGGAGGCTTGCGAGTCCTCTAAAGCCTCCCATAATGCATTTCTCCCTGAAACTGACTCTGAGGGACAGACTCTCCTGGATGGACGGACATTTGCTTTTGGAAGAGAAACTCTAATAGTACGCATAACTTGAATATAAAGACAAAAACACTAAAAGTGAATATAAATTCACAAAGCGTGTGGACACGAATCCCTCCAGTGCTAGCAGATGTTCTATTGTGCGTGTGATTTTGTGCTTATTCCCCATCTTCATATTGAAGGTGTTTTATTTAAGGGCACATGCCTCAAACGGACAGGAGGGAGAGGCCAGCCGAGGGCGAAAGATCACGGATGTCGCAGGACCGGATTTGAGGAAGTTGCATTTGTCCACCAGGTTTAAACTGACAAAAGGACTTCTTAGAATATACCTGGTGAACTCAGGATGCTTTCATAGTTCAGCTATGTTTTCACAATTTCACTTTTTATTCTCTTTTGTTGTTTTCCCTGTTTAGTTTCTGTTCCATGATGGGTTGACATTTAGCTGGTCATTAACCATGATATCAGGATTTTTTAGCAGTTAGAAAAGAGAAGGACTGTGATAACTTGTACTACACTGCGATAAGTAAATTTGGCAGCACTTTATTTTACAGTCCTGTTCCGCATGTACATACTATGTACTTATTATAGCAATTACAATAACTGGGTAATAACTAGGTACTAAGCCTGAATCTACCACTAAACCTTACATTAACCCATGAAGTTACCTTATATTACCAGTACTTTTTTAGGTAAGTACACTGTACGTACATGTACTGTAAAATAAAGTGTAACCATCATTTTAAATCAATATATTTGTCTTTTTTCCAGGAAAAATATCTAAGCATCCTTACAAAAGATTACAAAATGGTGCAATATATTAACTTGTTTTCTTTTTTTTTATAAACATAAGGTTAAAACATAAAATAATTGTTAATTGGGTAAGAAAACAAATCTAATGAATACTGTTTCGTTTCTCAAGTAAATTTATCTCGCTTTAAGAATGTTTAGCTGTTTCCTGGAAAACAAGACAACATATTTTCAGTGTAAAAACAGTGCTAATCACTGACCATCTCTAAAATGAGTGTGTGTACGTGTCAGAATGACTATGTTGTAGTGTGTGCGTTTCTCTGTGTGTGTATGTGTATAAAACAAAGGGAGAGTATAAGGATTATGCACACAAATTCTGTAGATGAACATTTCAATGCTCAAATGCATGAAACAATGTGTGAGGAACTCCAGTTATATTATCATTACTTACGAATCAATGATATTATATGGATAAATGCCAATTTATTAATTTTAACATATCCCAAGAGGCTAAAAGGAATGAATAATTTATCTAAAGATCTGATATAAATTCCAGTATACACTGTAAAAATATTATACGATCAACATATGTTTTGACATTGCTTTAACTCATCAAAAATAAGTTAGGCAATTTTCAAATTTTCCATGTTATACAAGATTAAACATTTTTTTAATTAAGTTTAATTTAATTTAAGTTGAAATGACACTTAAATTCAAGTCGATTGAATTTAAGACAGCAACTTTATTTTTATTTTTACAGTGTATGCTGACATTCACAAAGAGTCATGCAACAACAACAACAACAACAACAAAAGATTTTGGAATGACATCATGATGTTTCTTTTCTGAAGAGGAAGTGCATTGAAATTGGTTTAAGAGAAATGAATAGAGGTGTTGAACATCTCATCAATGTTGGGCCGATCCCTAGTAAATCTCTTCAGTATTAAAGCTAAGCCTTTCCGTCACCACCACAAAGAGAAACAGATAGTACCAATTCTTTAACATATCCTTTTGTAAAGCTCACTCGCCAAGCGTTTCGGTAATTTCTAGTAATCATATTTTTGGAATTACAGGATTTCTGGGGGTGTTTTCAAATGAGATCTTCATTTACAATGGAAATTCATGTTAGTGTTCTGCGGGCAGCAGGATATACGTTATACTTCCTGAAACTCTCGGTTAGTCTTCCACGTTTTTTAAGCCTTCACCTCGCTCATCTTTTTCTTGGCAAATAGGCTGAGACAGATATCGGTTTTTGACCTAATGGATTAGTTATGTAAAGTCTTCATGGCCCCACTTCAAACAAGAAAGACATACAATATGCAAAACGGTAGCATATCTTGATGGGTATCAACTAACTAAAGCTAGAAGCTAATTCATAATGTTATTACCAAAATCTGTATCTAGAATAGTGCGTATATGTTGCACTTTGGGGAAATGGTATATACTCTGCACAGTACTCCTCTGTTTGTGGTTTTGTTTCACAAATCATTAAATGGTTCCCTCTTTTCTCAATTACAAGAGCTCCATGTAATATAACCCGCTGAAGCGATTTTATGATGACAGACATTATCTTTTTTGATCTTGATGTATATGAACCCTGTTCCTTAAAGTTCCTGTCTTGCACTGCTACTAACTCACAGAGCCGTCCGGGAACTAAACGTAGCTGCTTTTCATCATATCTGACGGTGTATTCTCTCATAACTGGATTTGAGTGTGTGTATGTTTGTATGTATGACTGTATTTAGGTAAGGTGCTATTGTCATTGTTTTTTATCGCAGCAGTTTTGGAACACAACTTGCATGATTTTTGTTCAATAACTCTGTGCCAATCTCGGACACTCTCTTTCTCTTTCTCTTCCCTCCACTCCTTTCCTGTTCCTCTGTGACATTTTTTTCCCCCCCTGAGTTTCGAAGTTACTCTTTTATATTAAAAATCAAGCAAAAAAAAAAAAAGTTTTTCTTTCCAAGCAGTTGAAACAGTCTTCTCATCACATCGCAAATCACTGACGTTCAAAAAGCAAAATGTCTGCTGAGTGCTGTACTTATATTGAGAGAGGCAAGACACATTTCAAGATATTTTTCTTTTCTTGTTCTTTTTTGTTTTTGGAAAGCATTGAGATGTATTTAATGGTGAAGACAAAAAACAGCGATTAAATAATGCATTCTTGTAGAAATATTTTTAAAAAACCCTTTTGCAATTAAATTATTTAAGAAATACCTGTGTTTGGTGAGTCTGTTCTTGCTTGGTTTACTGTTGAAAGTTATTGTGTGTCGACATGTTCAATTGTTGAGGTCTTCCATTGTGGTAGCTTTTTTTCAAGAACGTTGAGGCCACAAATTCTTGTTTAATTGAAAGGCCTGAGGATTTTTATGAGCATCCTCCTCCTCTAAAGCATTCTGGCCTGTGTTTGAGTGATGACGGCTTTGATCTGTACAGGTCGGGGAAGCTGCCTCGCTGATACAGACTGTGAGAAACTATGTGGAGTTCATGTGTTGTTCAGATGGCTGGACATTCAAAATGGAGAATCTTCATAACTCTCGACATCTAGGCCTGTAACATCTAGTTGTATTACTTTAGTTTGAATTGGGTATCTTAGCAATTTGTGATGTTACAGTCTTCATAAGCGTGCCACTAACTAGAGGGCTAATTAAAAAAAAGAATGTATCATTGGCTCCACAATTTTTATACACTTAATTCACACTTAACCCATTTAATCCCACCGGTCACAATAGTGACCGAAAAAAAATGTTTCATTTCTAAGGCTATAAAAATGTTACTGAATGATCTATCAATGCATTTCCAGCAGATATTGAAATAATAAAGGGTCTCAATGAAATATGTGCAGTGTCGCATGTTTACTGTAAATTGTCACATGACCAGAGCTGTTTATTTCCTGTTTGTGCCAAGAGAAGAGGATGGCAGCAAGAAAGCTCCCAAAGAAAAGATTAGTAAAGTATGTTAACATAAAGATAGGACATAGATTTTTGGTACACATCATGTTTAAGGTGTCTAGTATTGATATATGCATTTGCAATTACTCAACTTTGTTTAATGTGGTCATAGAACTCACAAACATGTCACCGGCAACAATAGTGACCGGTGGGATAACCCATTGTATCTACATGCTAATACACATAGGCTAACTGCAAACTACCTTACTTTCTGCTGCTACCTAACTTTCTACCTAATTTTCCACACACACACACACACACACACACACACACACACACACACACACACACACACTAGAAAAAGACTAGCTAGCTAACTAATTCTACCTAATTTTCCACACACACACGCAATTACAGGTAGGCACGCACTCCACACACTACACACAACCACGCACACCACGCACCCACACACACGCACACCCCAGACCCCATGCACACCACACACCCCACACACACACACATGCACACCCCAAACACACACACACCACGCCACACCACGCACCCACACACACGCACACCACAGACCCCACGCACACCACACACCCCACACCCCACACACAGGTACACCACACACACCCCACACGCACACCACACACACACGCACACCACGCACCCACACACACGCACACCCCAGACCCCACGCACACCACACACCCCACACACACACACATGCACACCCCAAACACACACACACACACACACACACACACACACACACACACACACACACACACACACACACACACACACACACACACACACACACTAGAAAAAGACTAGCTAGCTAACTAATTCTACCTAATTTTCCACACACACACGCAATTACAGGTAGGCACGCACACCACACACTCCAACACACACACACGCACACCACGCACCACCCACACACACGCACACCCCAGACCCCATGCACACCACACACCCCACACACACACACATGCACACCCCAAACACACACACACGCACACCACGCACCCACACACACGCACACCACAGACCCCACGCACACCACACACCCCACACCCCACACACACGTACACCACACACCCCACACGCACACCACACACACACGCACACCACGCACCCACACACACGCACCACACCCAGACCCCACGCACACCACACACCCCACACCCCACACACACGTACACCACACACCCCACACCCACACCACCCACACACACACGCACACCACACACCAGACACACACCACACCCCACACACACCCTACACACACACAAACCTGACACCCCACACGCACGCACACCACAGACCCCACGCACCACACACCTCACCACACCCCACACACACACACATGCACACCCCACACACACACCACACACACACGCACCCCCCCCACACACACACACGCACCCCCCCCCCCCCACACACACACACACAAGACACCCCACACGCATGTACACCACACCCCCCACACACACAAACCACAGACCCCACACGCGCACCACACACCACAAACTCAACGCACACCACACCACAGACCCCACACACCCCACACACACACCACCACACACCCACACACACGCACACCCCCCCCCACACACACACCAGACACCCCACACGCATGCACACCAACACCCCACACACACGCAAACCATAGACCCCATGGGCGCACCACACACCCTACACACACGCACACCACAGACCCCACGCACACCACACACCCCACACACACGTACACCACACCCCACACGCACACCACACACACACGCACACCACACACCCCACACACACACACACCCCACACATACGCACACCACACACACCACACACACCACGCACACCACACACACACATGCACACCACACACCCCACAAACACGCACACACACACACAACACACACACACACACTCACACACACACCACACACCCCACACACACACGCACACCCCCCCACACACACACCAGACACCCCACACGCATGCACACCACACCCCACACACACACAAACCGCAGACCCCATGCGCGCACCACACACCCTACACACACACACCCCACAAACACGCACACACACACACACACACACACACACACTCACACACACACCACACACCCCACACACACACGCACACCCCCCCACACACACACCAGACACCCCACACGCATGCACACCACACCCCACACACACACAAACCGCAGACCCCATGCGCGCACCACACACCCTACACACCACGCACACCACAGACCCTACGCACACCCCACACCCCACACGCACACCACACACGCACACCACACACCCCCCACACACACACACCCCGCACACACGCACACCACACACCCCCACACACCCCACACACACACACACCCCACACATACGCACACCACACACACCACAGACCCCACGCACACCACACACACACATGCACACCACACACCCCACAAACACGCACACACACACACACACACACACACTCACACACCCCACACACACGCACACCCCCCCCACACACACACCAGACACCCCACACGCATGCACACCACACCCCACACACACACAAACCGCAGACCCCATGCGAGCACCACACACCCTACACACACGCACACCACAGACCCTACGCACACCGCACACCACACACCCCACACGCACACCACACACGCACACCACACACCCCCCCACACACACACACCCCGCACACACGCACACCACACACCCCACACATACGCACACCACACACACCACAGACCCCATGCACACCACACACAAATATGCACACCACACACCCCACAAACACAACACGCACACGCACACACGCACACACACACACACACACACACACACACACACACACACACACACACACACACACACACACACACACACACACACCCCACATGCACACCACACACCCCACACGCACGCACACACACACACGCACACCCCACACGCACACCACACATACAAATACACACACACACACACACACACACACACACGCACACACACACACACGCACACACGCACACACACACACACGCACACACACATGCACACATGCATACACAAACACACGCGCACACACACACACACACTGCACAGGTCAAATAGACCTATACTCAGTCTGTCCAATGGTTGATACAACACATTATCCCACCGGTCACAATTGTGACCGAACATAAAACTCACTTTTTCACACACTTTTCCATGAAAATTTCAAAAAATTATGATTGATTGTTTCAAAGGGATACTAATGACACATGATTTGGATATTTTTATGTCTGGGAAAAATTTGGGATTAAATGGGTTAATGGTATCCTATGTTTTTAGAATGTTGGTTTCATATGCTTTTTTTTTTTAAACCATTTTCAGCAAAATATTAAATGGAAATTTTAAAAATGATAAGATAAAATTAGATAAAATATCAAGTAGTGTATATAAATAACATTAGATAAAATATCAAGTAGTGTATGCAAACAAATGATGCTGGAACTTCCAATATTCCAATAACTAAGAAAACAAGGGGGACCATCATCTTGGTCTTTACACACTCAGTCCTCTTACTCCTTCTCTTGTTTTCAAGGAGCTGTGTGTTGCACGCTTTCTCCAGGACTGTGGCGATACGCTCAGAGGTCCTTAAAAGGAGGATTACTTGTTTGTTGCCTGCACAGAATGGGGAGAGGGAGAGAGAGAGAGAGAATACAAAAGAAATCTTACCACACCAAACCCTGTTCCTTGGGCCGCACCAGATAATAGATTCAGTTAAGCAAGCCCTGACAGATATTACGGGGCAGGAATGTGATGACACAGTGCTTGTATTGTGTGCTATCTCTTGATTTGCAATGGCAACCGGTCGCTGTCAGTCTCTGCGGTGAGAGCCGTGACATTACAGTGGCTGGCGCGCACAGAAGAGCTCTTGTCAGATTGGAAAGGGAAACAGAGGTGCTTCCAGACGGAGCAACCGCACATCCTATATGGCAAAATGTTTTGACAGCAGCAGACGTGAAAGGTTCTTTAGACCAAGAGATAGCGTTTGGGTAGATTTATGTGCTTACAGAGCCGTATTGCTTTGCATTTGCACTGTTTCAAAAGTTTATTCATCCTTTTGTGCAGAGGACAATCACAGAATTCACTATGACAAGCTGAGTGAAAACCTGAATTCAAAATGGCGGAAGGGAGAGAAATGTTAATTGTAATTATATATTTATTATATATTTGTCATTTATTATCAAGAAGTATCATTACAATACTAATAACTTACTATTAAAATACTATTAAAATAATAGTAGCTGCGTCCCAATTCACGTACTTACACACTATTCTATGGCGTTTTGTAGTATAAATAGTAGTGCCTTCACATTGAAAATTCCCAAAAGAAAAAGTGCACTTTAAATACCTGGATGGTGCGCTGTTTACACGACACCGTTTTCAACTAAAAACGTAAAAAAAATGTAAGCGTCTTGGCCGTTCGTTTAAGCGACAACAGCGTTTTGGATGCCTGAAAACACATTTTTGAAAACGGATTTCAAAGTGCAAGTTTTTGAAAACGGTCTCTGTGTAAACAATAAAAACGTGAATCTCTGAAAACGATGATGTAATGCACATGTGTATTACGTGTTCAAATGGTGTTTCATCGCCATCTACTGGCCTGGCAGCAGAATACAGGGTTTTTAGTCGTTTTTCGCGGATCTGTGTGAATGGGGATTGTTTTAACTTTAGTTTTAAGCATATCGTTGTCGTGTAAACGTACCTTAAAGGCACTTTCACACCAGACGCGTAATGAAAAAGCGACAGGGAAAAGCAAATAGTTCCTGTGCGAATAGTTCCTGTGCAAATAGTTCGCATCAAAACCATTCACATCAGCCGCGATGCGAATTTGCGACGTTCAGAGCTTCAACATACCAAAACTTTCGCACTGACAGCAGAGAAAACATGAATACTTCATCATCATCATCATCATCATCATCATCATTATCCAGTGAAGACGAGCTTTTCATTTTCTTTAAAAGACAGAAACGAAGGTTTTGGGTGCACCCAATCTTAAAGAACAGTTTGAAGGGGAGTATGCTAATCTTGTAAAGGAGCTAAAACTTTGTCATGGCGTTTTTTCCGCACTTACTTTCGAATGTCTGTGGGACATTTTGAGGAGCTCCTTCAGACAGTAGCACCTCATCAGACGAGACAAACCACAAACTTCAGGGAACCAATCGATCCGGAGCAGCGTCTGGCAGTCTGCTTAAAGTGAGCTGTCCTCTTAAAATCATCAGGGGCTGCATTTACATTGCAATCAAAAAAACAATCCATTAGTAAGAAGAAGATGCGTAATTGTTGCTGTGACGTCACCTTTGTTTCCTTGAATATGATTCGTATGTACGAATTCATACGTGAGATAGCGTTGAAAAATGCATAGTGTAAAGTTCGTCATTTGGGACAGAACTTGTATCGGTGGCTTTTATGCTAATTGGAGTAATGGATTGTTAGCTTAGCGCCATGCTAACATCAATCTCTGCTGGAATCCCTTGTGAGTCGAGTCCATTGTGCACATCGTGACATTTTTGCATGAGAACCTACAATATGATTATAAGACGGCTTTTACGAATACATAGTGATGTCTTACGTCAACCTTTATAATGCATTACAAAGACAGGCTTCACAGACTAATAGACTGAGCTTTACCAAGCATTCTTTGATGAATATTGTGGACCATGTTTTGGTTAAAGAAATGATCAGTACATCCTCAGAAAATACAGAAAGTACAGAGAGAGAGAGAGAAAGAGAGAGCAGCCTTACACCTCCCTCCCGGCAAAAGCCTTTCTATGTGTTCTTTGCTCTTATTCCCATTAGATTCGCCTCGTTCTCCACCCACTCCTCTCTCCCCCTCACCCTGTTTTCATCCTCGCCCATCTCCTCCGCTCTAATCCCTTTTTTCTTTCTCTCGCTCGGTGCAGAGGTTCGGCTAATTGGTCACGTCTGTGCCATGACACGGGGACCTGACATAATTGTTGGACAAATAGTGTGCCGTTTAGCATCAGGCCTGTCTCGGCTAAGCAACATGCAGACAGCAACTGACTGGAAACGCTAATTACAGGCCCAGCGCCACAGCGTTTAATTGGGAGAGGGTTCCCACAAGAATGGGGGTGTTTGTGTGCTCATGTGTGCCGTTCAGAGAAGGAGTTGACAGCGAACTCTGTTCGCAGCTGAGGCCGATGCCAAGACCAGGCAGAAAATACATACTCTTCCATATGGGAAATTAGTACACAAGAATGATATATCTGCATCATTAAGGGTTTCAAGTTTTTCCAGTGGTCATCTGTCGAATGGTCACAAATCACAGGTCTTATTATGCACTATTTCATATAGTGTTTCATTAGGATTTCTGATAGAACAACAGCAATCTTACCAGGGGACTAATAAAATGTGTTTTATTAATTCTTGTCATGTCTTCAGTTTCGTATTTACCACGATTAATGAGCTTGCATGCGTATTTTGGTGGACTGCGCGCTTCCTGTTGATTCGGTCTAAGTTAAATTGCAGAAGGTGTTGGCAACATTACATCGTCCTCTGGTTTCCCATGTTATTGAAAGTCGGAAAACAGGACTTTATCTAGGCAGGGATCTCTGGAAGCGAGGCTTTTCTCCATTTTGACTTTGGAGAAGGCTTTGCCGTACTTTCCCATCGACGTCAAGCAGGATTATCTCATTCCTACTCCAACCCCCAAAACAATTCTGTTCGCCTTGACTGATCCATCCAAAATGGCAGCCTTGCACTGACAGTGGTGCAACAAGCAGGCCTTTGTTGAGATCTTTGAGCGCAGCTGCGCACCCCAAACTGGATTAGCTCGCCATGCACTGTCATTACTCAAACAATATATTAATTATGAGCCACCATAAAGTCTAGAACTTGTCAAGCAGGCTATTTCTACATGTTTACATGTATTTTGAACAAGTAACCAATTACTTTACCTACCCCTACAAAAAAAGTATACTTCCTTAATTTTAATTTAAGTTCAAGTGTATTTTCCAAGTATACTCTATGTTGGAATTAAACTAAAATAATTTTACTAGTAGTATACTTATATTTCAATACTTCTTGAGACTAAATTGGGTCACTTTTTAGTTTATAAAAGTATACTTTTAAGTGTTTCTAGTAGACTTTAATTGCACAACTCAACTGAACTCAACTTCAAAAAAGTTTTTCTTTTTTTTTTATTGAAACTATACTACATCGCAGGGTCCAGAATTGAATATTTTATATTTGCTTCTATATAGTATGTGATAAATAGTAGGCCAACAGAGTAGTATGTCAGAATACATAGTATTCGAAAAACAGGCAGCAAAAAAATACCCAGATGATCTACTACTTCCGCTGAGATTCTGAAGTGTGTGTTCGATGGACACTTTACTATCCCATGAGGCCAAAGGAGAGGATTTATCATTGGAGGTGAAGAGACGAAACTGATGCTGGTCACATTATACTGACAACATGGAGGATATAGTACATCTGAATTTCATTCATACTACTCACATGCATACTATATAGAGCATACTATTTAAAGTAAGTTCAAATTTAAATGTAGTAGCTACTCAGACAGTACACGATTTTGGGCGCAAAATTTTACTATTACTTCGAGCCCACTTTTAGTTTCAAGAAAGTTCCTAAAGTACGTTTTCTATAAAGCCGCAGTCCGTAGTTTTTCCTCTGTCGCCATCTCTGTTTGAAATCTGCAATTGTTATTCGCTGAATTATCAACTTTACATGGGTTGTGTCTCGACACGGCACAGCACGGATGAACACAATGTTTTGAGGAGAATGTGCGGCTGTCAGTCGTCAACGGTGTGGAGACTGGCATTCAGATTTGGAATATTATTTGGAAACATACACAGAATTTTGCAAAAATTAGAACCTTTTTTCAGACAAGACTTAGAAAAACTTGTGAATGCTTGCATCACCAACAGAGTGGGTTATTGTAATGGACACCTCACTGGCCTTCCTAAAAACACCATAAGACAGTTAGCCTGGCATGCCAGACCTACATCAAGATGTTAGGTCTGGGAACTCTCCATTGACATGCCTCAATCTGAGGGGCGGGATAAACGGTTACCTTTCAAAATCCCTCTGCACGCAATAGGATAGCGCTAACCAACCAGAGCAACGAACGGCTGTGGATGAGTGAGTCCCATGCGTTTTTCCACCAGCGGAGCTAATTGATATATTAAACTTTTCCCGTATCAGGTCGGCAAAACTCCGAACACATCTTCCTTTTTTAAGAATGACTTAAGATACGTTCTCTTAACTCCAAGTCCTCCAGAGTCACGGCCAAAGCCGATTCGAAAGACCGCTACATCTTCATTGTTTTCAAGTAGCAGGGAAATCACCTATGGAAATCACGCGGAACGTCATGAACTGTGCCGTCATTGTGTTAAGCTCGCCCGCCGACTCTATACACGATGTGATTGGCCTGACCAGTTTTTGGTTTTTCCAGCTCAAAAGCCTATGGAGAGTTGCTAGACCACACTGGCTGCTGCTAGGGTGCGTCTAGATTTCTAGGCTATAAGACAGTTGCAGTTCATACAGAACCAGAAAATATGAACATATCACACCAGTCCTCAGGTCTTTACACTGGCTCCCAGTTACATTTAGGATTGATATTACTGGTATATAAATCATTAAATGGCCTAGGACCTCAATACATTGCAGATATGCTCACTGAATATAAACCCAACAGATCACTCAGATCACATCAGTTAGAAATACCAAGGGTTCAATCTAAGCATGGCAAGTCCGCGTTTAGCTACTATGCTGGAACAGCTTCCAGAAGAGATCAGATGTGCTCCTACAGTCACATTCACATCCAGACTCAAAACACTTCTGTTTAGCTGTGCATTTACTGAATGAGCACTGTGCCACTGATGACACTGTATTTTATTTCTGCATTCTCCTTTTGATTCTAAACTTAAATGTCACTGAAAATTGGGTAAGAGACAAACATAAATTACTTAATTTGAGAAATTGCGAGATGAAAGCTGATGAGCTGGGTCTGTGGTGGAGTAGTGAGTTTGATGTGATTAAACTCAAGGTTCTGTGGGGTGTGGACTGGATCCACTAGAGCTTCCCAACAAATTGGTCTTTTGGGGTCGGACTGATGGGGCAGTGAACCCGAGATTACCCCGTGAGTCAGTCCTAGAGCTCCTCATATCCGATTTTAGGGAGAATTCGGGTCCATCTGAGACGTAGAATGTAATTCTTAGGCGCTTCGAATAAACACCACAGACACAGTGTCAGAGTAAAACTATGCAAACTAAGATTTGCCAGATGAGAAGTTTATTCTATGTATCATCTTTTTACTACTTTAATTCATTTTACTCTAATTATCTTTTAATTAATTTTAATCTAATTCTCTTTTAATTCCTTTTATAACTGTTTTAATTGCCCTTTTGTGATTATTTTAATTTATTTCTATGTAAAGCATTTTGAATAACTGTTTTATCCATGCTTTTATTTTGTGATTATTTTGATTCCTTTTTATGTAAAGCACTTTGAATTGCCATAGTGTGTGACATGTTTTATATAAATAAACTTTCCTTGCCTTGTAATGACCCAAAGACATGCTCGAATTTCTCGCGGAAATCCACCAGTGCCACTGGAAATAAAAACATTATTACAAGCTTACCGTTTTAAATCGAGCTACGGCAAGTAGATAGTTTTGAACACTGGCTGGTTATGTACTTGCTCAAAAAATTATTTTGGATAATTTGTAACCCTAAAAAGTAACAGAATGCAGCTTTAAGTGAATTTAACACCATAGTTTACTCACACCATGGAATTAAAATCAGCTAAATGTTTATCTGTGTCAATGTAGAAATCTGTGATTGCAAAATGATCCTTTTCCTAAGTATATCTCAATCAAAATATTAAGTATAGGCCAATTATTCTTCAGTTTTGTTGTATACTTGTCAGTATAAGCCAATAATTATGAATTGGTTATTGATCAGTACTGAGACTATACTCTCTTATTTTTTTGTTTAAAATAAGTATACTAAGAGCAACTTATTTTTGTATGGGTATTAAGAAGGGAATATTGCATAAATGTCAGATTGTATTGCTTATTAGTGTTTCTGTGTGTATTATTACTATAGGTATTGCATACATTTTCAAACAATAAACCTATTCATTAAAACTGTGAGTTGTGCAAGTTTTGATCTTAAAACAATTCTAGGACTACTGTGTGCGCACAGTATGTCATAACATAAAAACACTGTATTTTTTTCATATTTAACTAAAACTAATTGTAGATAATACCTTGTTACTTTAACATGCTTCTTATTCGCCGTGGTGTGAACATTTTTAAGACAAGCGCATGAACTTGAACTTGAACTTTCGTTCCTTTGATGTCTATATGTGAGGAATCCATTTAATGCTTGATACCTTGAACTGCTAACCCAACTATTTTTCCCAGCTATGAGGACTCCATCTTCTCTTCTTTTGTCTTTTGATAAAAATGAAAAGCCACCTGACCAGCGGCGTGAAAGATGACCTTGAGATATGTGGGGACGTGCTGTCCTGTTTTTAGATTATGTTTTGCGGGTGGAAAAGGTTAGGCTGGGAAAGTCTAGTTAGCGTCTGACATCTCATTAACTGAGCGATGATATTTATCAGTCTTAATCAAATTTGCGGCAGACATGCCGTGATGATTTCCCAGCGACCGCAGTGTCCTCGCACACGTCCTTGATATAAGAAATGCCAGAGGCCACCAAACATGAAGTGTAATAAAATATTGAAAATAAAAAAGGCAAAATATACAGTTAACCTGTTAACCAGTTACCTCATTTTTCCTCATATATATGTGTGTGTGTGTGTGTGTGTGTGTGTGTGTGTGTGTGTGTGTGTGTGTGTGTGTGTGTGTGTGTGTGTGTGTGTGTGTGTGTGTGTGTGTGTGTGTGTGTGTGTGTGTGTGTGTGTGTGTGTGTGTGTGTTTTGACACACTGTAAAAAAAAAGTTGGATTAACTTAAAAAAGTAAGTTACCTGGTTGCCTTAAAATTTGTAGTTAATTGAAATTAAAACTTTGAGTTAATACAACAAAGGAGATTGGTTTAATAAATAGAAACTCAAAATATTATGTTATCTGAACTACATTAATTTTCTAAGTTGATTTGACAAAATATAAAAAGTTGTGATAACAAATCATGAAAATATTTTTTTACAGTGCACATATTATTATCAATATTATATTTTAAGCTCAAAATCATTGTAAGACCAATTAATATGCACACACACTTTGGTGTTTAGGACTTGTATTTGTATTTTGTATTTTCCATGTCAAGTTTTTAATAGTTTTATACATTTGTAACTGAGTTTTGTTTTGTTGTAATTGTTTTGTTGTTTTGTTTCGTTTAATTTTATTTCCTATGAGACAGCTTATGGATATAGATTTTTTATACCATTTTTTACTACACAGTTATAATATTACACAACATTAAATTAATGCATTTGCTATTCTTGCATATATTCCCTTTTGATTTATCATTTATTTATTCATTTCTTTTGTGACCTCCAAAAGCTTTCATCAGCACAGCAGGGACAAATACTAAAACATTAAAGGGAAATGTGCTAAGTGATGAAAATAATATCAATAACTTTTGCTCAGAGCTTAATCTACTGTTATTTATAAACACAATCAGTCATTTAAACCCCGTACTGTAGATACGGTAACAGTTTACAGTAAGGTGCATTAGTTAACATTACTAAGAAGTTGTTACCGGCATCTATTAACATTGATTAACTAACATGAACAAACAATGAACAGCTGTATTTGTTTATTAACTAATGTTAACAAAGATTAATAAATACAGTAACAAATATATTGCTCATGGTTAGTTCATGTTTAACTGATTAAACTTTTTGTAAAGTGTTACCGTAGATGTAAGCGAATCCCCGTTTTGTTAGGAATGTAAAACCTCACCGGCTACCGACAATTGCGCAAAATATGAAATATAAAAACCTTCTCTAATATCCACATTTCAATATTTCATCAACTTCTACAAATATATCATAAAACGGTTAGTTCCGTCTTGATTCTGTTTTATTAATGATAAAGCAATGGAATTCACTATTAGGAAAGATGTAATATTTAAGCATTCTTGTAATGTGTACTAAGTTGGATTCCTAATAAGTGCAAATGAGTCCTGCTGTGACCAGGTGTCCCAACTAGCACAACGCTAGCCTTGGGTCTGCATGAACACAAGGGATTTCAGTTTGCTAATGCTAGTTGACAGCCAGACAAAGGCGATAACAGTGGGGGTGTTCGGGTTGTGCGCTAACATTTCTGCAGCTGTGTGAATTAGACGAGGAGGTGATTTTACGTTCACCGAAGTGTCACCTCATTACACTTCACACTTTATCTTGTTCTACTGTCGCTGACCTGTAAACACCACGAGCTGTCAGGAAAACAAAGAGCGGGACTGGACGAAAACATCCTTCGCGGAAACGACACGTTCGCCGCCAACAATGGCTCTGAATACGGGTGAACGTATCGAGCGGGTCATGTGAATGACGGTAACATTTAACGATAGGTCAGTCGCAGTATGCGTTTCGGTCACGTGATGCGGGGGCGGAGTCTGTCTGAGCACATCTGATTGGCTCACGGTGGCCGGAATGTGACTCCGCCCGCGGCTAGACTGTGACATAATTGCAAGCGGGGTCATAGAAAGGACAACTCGAGAATTGCATTATGGGAAAACACCGACGGGTTGGTTGGGGCTGCGGTGAGTTTAAGGTCAAACTATTATTATTTTGCTTTTATATGTTTTTATCAACATAAAAATTAAACAAAATTACACAAATGCGTAAATGGGGATATTTCATACTTTTTATGCTTTCGGGGAAACATGCAAATTTAAATGAAGACCAAAATAGAAAAAAAATATATAATAAAGTTCCACTTAAGTACATTGACAAGGAAAAATACTGTCCCACTTTATATCAAGTGTCTTTAACTAATATGTACTAACATTTAAATTAATAATTTGATATATTGCACTTACTGTGTACATGTTTTTAAATTGCACTTATATTCAGTATTGTGTGTAATGCATTTATTAATTTCGGTAATTGGATTACTCTCCATTGAAAAAGTAAAGTAACCTGTATAATTCTTATAATAATATAATTATATAATAATTATTATTATTATAAATATTATTCTTATAATAATATAATATTTTTTTGTTACAGTTACTTTTGATGTAATTCCATCTAACCCTCTGATACGTGTCTGTTAAAAATATATATAAAAAAAATTAATTTCAATGAAATGATTGTACTATATTTTAGTTCGATGATATTTTTTTTTTTTTTTTTTCAGGGGATTTTATGGTACTAAATTATATTTATGCAGTAGTTATAATCCATGTATTCACTTTTTGTAAACTTTAATAGTAAAATTACTATTATTATTGCTATTATTATTATTATTATTATTATTATTATTAAGGTAAGCACATCAGTTTCACAGTTATATAAATGAAGGTGACTTGACTTGACAGTTCCTCATACGGAAGTGTGTTCTTGAGTGTATGAATGCATGTGTGTGTGTGTCATGGTTCAGTTCTCATTATTATTAAACCATCAACACATTTGCTCTACTGACAGTGTGTTACTGAAAGAGCGTCAAAACACACTTCCACTCGTCATTTAATAATCAATACCGCATGGTGTATTAGATAAAGTGACTGTCCTACACCGCACGGGACGGGACATGACAAAACTACAACTCTCATAGAAAACTACAATAAGCTGATCTAATACATCGAATAGATATCACAATGCAAGTGCATCAACCTACAGCGCTGTAAGTACACTTCACCCTTGTGAAAAAGAAGTACACTTTAGCATACTTTTAGAAAAGTTCTTATTATGGAAATAATTCATTGCATGTTATTTGCAATTAAATAAAAAAAATATGAATTTAAATTTAGTTTGCATGCATTTAGCTGAGCATCATAGTGTTTTTGGACAAATTTAAGTACATATTTGTATTCATTTCATAATTACTCACTCAAATGCCTTTTTAATATTTACTTATGAATTAATACTTTTGAATGAGAAAAAAACTAGAGTTTAATAAAATATATTTTGTATAAATCTTAATGGAATAATGGAATAATGGAATAGATTTAGTTTATGTGATTTTTATGTACAAATCACATAAACTGTCCATTCCCTTGTTCCATTAACATTTATAGCAAATTTTTTATTAAGCTCTATTTTTTTTTAATCCATAATACGAATAATTTGTAATTGATTAATCAATTCAATTTGATGGAATTTTACAATAAAAATTGGTGGATCTAAAAAAAAATCTTACATTATTATTATTATTTATTATTTTTTTTATTTTTTTTGCGTGCTCCTATTGTTTTCGAACTATGTTTGATGTTACTTCCAAATGTACTGACAATAATTTATGGTAAACTAAAATATACTTTAATGTATTTTTGTTGAAACTTGTATGTCATAAATTTAAATATATTTGCAATTATGTGTTTGTAATGATGTTGAAATTCTATTCAATATTTAACTTGTCATTAATGTAATATAACACAATACAGTTATATATTTTTATAAAATTATAATCAAGTATTTTACATGTGCTTTAGTATGTCAGTCAACGTATGAAAATAAGTATACTCATTTAAAGCATGACAAAAGATTATTAAAATAATTATATATACATATTATTATTATTTTTATTTTTTATTATTAAAAAAAAAATTATTGCACATTTAATACATTTAAGTGCGCTTAACCAAATACAACAGCCAAAACATTTTGAGAAAAAATCAATTTATCCATTTATATGGATCAATTTATCAATTTATCCAAAAGTCAACGGGGCCCAATATTTTGCTGTTTTGAGACTCATTGTCTTTTATTAAACAGACAAAAACATTCTTCAAAACATCTTGCACGTCACACTTTCTTTCCTAATGTTTGGAATGTGTTCAACACCATGATCATCTGCCCTGCGCTGTTGACATTCACTGTAAAAAAAAAAAGTTGGATTAACTTAAAAAAGTAAGTTACCTGGTTGCCTTAAAATTTTTAGTTAATTGAAACTAAAACTTTGAGTTAATTCAACAAAGGAGATTGGTTTAATAAATAGAAACTCAAAATATTGTTATCTGAACTACATTAATTATCTAAGTTGATTTGACAAAATATAAAAAGTTGTGATAACAAATCATGAAAATAATTTTTTACAGTGTAGAGAATTATGGCATTTCAATGTGACTGACTTCTGAAATTGTGGTGTGGTGACAATCCAACACACACACACACACACACACACACACACACACACACACACACACACACACACACACACACACACACACACACACACACACACACACACACACACTCACACTCACACTCACACCACACACACACACACACACAACACACACAGGTAATGAGGTTCCTCTGCACAAACGGATTGATTTGACGGTGCAGTCCGATGCCGATTATGTTAATGCTTCTTTGTGCCGTGGAAAATGGGGCCAGTTTAAGAGCCTTATTTTTTTCTTTGTGCCCCGACTGCTTTGTTCAGTTCTAACTGTCTCTCGCCCTATGTGTGTGTCTCTCTCCCCGCACCGTCTGTTTGATCTACTGTGACGATAACTGCTTAATCCACACGGCCACCAGCACCGGCTGAGAGGTCACGGCTGGGTCATATTTTACAGAAATAGCTTAATTGGTGCGAAACACTAATGTGGTGTCTATGTGTGTGTGTGTGTGTGTGTGTGTGTGTGTGTGTGTGTGTGTGTGTGCGTGCGTGCGTGCGTGCGTGCGTGTGTGTGTGTGTGTGTGTGTGTGTGTGTGTGTGTGTGTGTGTGTGTTGTGTGTGTGTGTGTGTGTGTGTGTGTGGGGTGTGTGTTGGTTGTGTTCTCCTGTCCTACAGCAATCAAACGCATGACTGAGGGAATCTAACATGAGTGTTTGCGATCGTCTGTGCATTTCCTTTTATTTAGTTCTTTTCTGTGTGGTTCTCCAGAGTCATGATTCCCGCTTTCGGACACAGTCTGTGGGATGCATCGGATGTTTAGAGAGCGCTCAGCGTTATTTCCCTCATGTAAAGCATAACTTCTGTAAGCTGTTTTTATGATCAGAAACACTCTTTATACTTATCTAGACATCATAAAGTCAAACTTACAACAATCATGCAGACTGTTTTGTGTCGGCATCTATCATCCATCCATCCATCCATCCATCCATCCATCCATCCATCAAATCTATCTATCTATCTATCTATCTATCTATCTATCTATCTATCTATCTATCTATCTATCTATCTATCTATCTATCTATCTATCTATCTATCTATCTCCCTCCATCCATCCATCCATCCATCCATCCATCCATCCATCCATCCATCAAATCTATCTATCTATCTATCTATCTATCTATCTATCTATCTATCTATCTATCTATCTATCTATCTATCTATCTATCTATCTATCTATCTATCTATCTATCCATCATCCATCATCATCTATCCATCCATCCATCCATCCATCCATCATCCATCCATCCATCCTCATCCATCCATCCATCCATCCATATACATCCATCATCCATCATCAATCTATCTATCTATCTATCTATCTATCTATCCTATCTATCTATCATCTATCTATCTATCTATCTATCTATCTATCTATCTAATCATCATCTACTATCTATCTATCATACTATCTATCTATCTATCCATCCATCCATCATCATCAATTCTATCTATATCTATCTATCTATCTATCTATCTATCATCTATACCATCCATCTCCATCTATCATCATCATCCATCATATCCATCATCCATCCATCATCATCTCATCCATCCATAATCTCATCATCTATCCATCCATCCATCATCAATCTATACTATCTATTCATATCTATCTATCTATCTATCTATCTATCTATCATCTATTCTATCTATCTACTATCTATCTATCTATCTATCTATCTCTATCTATCTATCTATCTATCATCACATCCATCCATCCATCCATCCATCATCTTATCTATCTATCTATCTATCTATCTATCTATCTATCATCCATCCATCCATCATCATCTATCCTATCTATCCATCCATCCCATCCATCCACTCCATCCATCCATCCATCCATCCATCCATCCATCCATCCATCCATCCATCCATCCATCCATCCATCCATCCATCCATCCCCAAAAGACCAGCTAAATAAAAAATAATGTTTCAATGTTTTCAATGCTATTACTAAAAAGCCAAAAGTAAAGAGAAATATAGACTATGTCTTACAGTAAGTTCAAGTTTCTTTTAAACAAACATCTGATATAGTGGAAGAATATTCCAGAGTATTCCTTATATATTGTGAAAAACTAAGTAAATGATGCAACACACAATAACATACGAAGAAATGCTGTTCGTGGTGAATGTGTTCTGCGGGCAGTAAGCACACCAGACTCAGCTCTCACAGTGATGAATAGGTTTCAGTCAAGACTAAAATGGGTTTGTCCACGTAATTGCTCTGAAGAACCCCGGGCAGTTGTCGAAAAGATTGGAAACTAAGAACTACATTTGCATGAAAAAAAAGCATTTAACCTTGATAAAAGTGAGTATTATTCTCAGACGTGTGTATTTAATCTGCATCCACTGGGGTTGTGTGTGTGTGTGGGGGGGGGGGGGGGTGCTCAGTCTGTTGGAGTCTTGTATACACAGAAGCAAAAACTAAAATATTCATGACCTGGGACACTAACCCTCAGAGCTAACCAGCTTTACTTACCCAACACCTTGACCAGTCGACACTGTAAACAGATTTGAAGAGAACCGAAAACACACACAGTTGGGTCAGTCTTCAAATTCTGGCTGTTATGCCCACAAAAGCAGTTTCTTGTTAAATGACATGTGAACTTACATATATCATGTTATTGGGCACAATTATCAAGCTAACATTTAGTATACTCTATATTGACAGTAATTTAGTTTAAAAATATAGACAATTTAATTTATATATGTTAGGCTTTCAAGAATAATCACCATTTCTGAAGAGTGAGGGAACTCATAACATGACATAAGAGTGAACGCGTGATGAATCATGAAGAAACAGGAAAGTAGTCATTAGGTGCCATGTTTGTTAAAGCAGCATCTCAGATAGATTTATTAGCAGAAGTTATCACATGACGTCGTTAATGATAGTCATATATCGTTGAACCAATGAAACAATGATCAATTTGTTTCTCCAACGATGCATCATACTATGGTAAATCTGTTAAATTCACAGTAAAAAACGGTAGCTGTGGTTGCCTGAAATTTACCGTAAAAAATACCGTTGCAACATTTTAGGTTTCACAGACTTAACTTAAATTTACAATAAAAACATACATTTCATTGTCTGATATAATGTCATTTTACCCAACTATTGAAGTAATATCTGTTTTGCATCATTATAATACACTGACAACCACCAATCACAGTGGAGATGAGAGTCACATGATCAATCAAAGCTCATCACAAGCTGCTTTTCTACAAGCTGAGAAAGTTAATACTAATATAGAGTATAGAAGCTGCACAGTGTCATTCACAAGCACTAAACACCATCATGGTAACACGTTTTAACGTTGACATTTTAAAAATGCAATAAACATTAAAGTAACACCAAGTAAATTTTCCTCTTTGGTCGCCCTACTGGTTGGAAACGAAATTGTCCATTGCCGCTGTCGTAAATAATTTAGCCTACCAACAGCACGCTCGCTGTTTATCCAGCCAGGTAGAATTCCAGCTTTAGAAAGAACGATGTCCACAGACAAGGTAGAGTATGTTACATGATTTCATGAAAGGATGATGTATTGCGAAATCAGAAACGAAGAAAAACGAAATAATGACTATTGTAGTGCTTGACGTAAAGCAGTCGAATTTTGTAGTTCTTTTTATGCACGGGTTTCCTACCCGAACCCCGAAGTTACATAGTGCCAGTAAAAGCGACACAGACCCCGTCAGGCTATGGCAGACGTGTCATTTAACTTATTTTAAGTCGATGTACCATCACAAGGGTCTTGGAAATATATTATGAAGGTTGAAAAACTACTTAGTGTTACTTTAATGTAACATTAAATGTAACATAAAACCCTTAATGTACATAATCGATTAGAAAAAAAAAAAACTAAGAAGAAACATTATTATTTTGACAAAAATACATCAAATGTGAAGTCTCACACAGGGAATTTTAGGAAAGTCAATTTACATGTTTAGTAAAGTATACAATGACTTGTTCTTTTTTCACATCCAAAAAATAAATTCAACGGTATTTTACAGTAAAATTACATTACATATACAGTTAGATCTATCACTGTGAGCCTTTTTAGCCAAAGACAAATTTCTATCACTGCTTGATAGATAATAATTTTAATTGAATTTGAATTGAATTTAATCATAGTTATTCACCGTATATAGTACGGAAACTTTCTGTTAACCAATTAACAGTTTTTTCACCGTAGCATTTTTACAGTCGTTTACCGTTTAAATAGCGATAATTTAATGAGCAAGTTACATAGTTGTATGGAAAACGCATGCCAGGTTGAGTCTGGGAATTTAAATCAAAGTCTTTTCGTTATTAACATCAGCAGTGGCGGAAGGGTCATTAATGGGTCACACTTTCCAAAAATATCCAAATTTGTCGTATTTAACGTATTTTGTCTTGACTTGTGGCAGGGATCCACAGAGAGCTGGTTCATCGGGCTGAAAGCAGCAGGCGGACAGGAGAGGTCACAGCCCAACAGAAGAGGTGTCGTTGGGTCACCCTCCAGAGGACGACCCTTCCACCTCCAGCGTCTGAGTGTGCGGGATCTCTCTGCGGGACGTCGTGTTCTCCTCTCGCCCTGCTGTGGCCCGACACAACCTCTGCTGACACACACTAACACCCTGCTTAACACGGCTCCCGGTGCGAGTCCAGACAAGGCCTCCTGTCAGCACACAGCTGTGCCATGTATTGGAGATTAAATAAACACACTCACAAACTTCATTGTGTTGTGATGCAATAAACCGCAGGTGTGTGTGACTCAGAATGTCTCTAAGGTTTGGTTTTGTTGTGTTGTATTGTATTGAAAATGGACTGTTTAAATAGCTTGTGAATGTGCTTTAAAAAAAATCCTTTGTTTCTTTTAGCTTCAACGCTCTGACGTCACGTTTACACGCTGCCGACATCTATTGAGTGTTCGGAAACTTGCCTGACGAGTCACGATGAGGGAATGAGGAGGATAATATTTTTTTTAAAAAAGAGAAAATATTGAAAGTCTCTCAAAGCTTTCAGTTTCTGGTCGTGTGTAGCACCGACAGCTCTGCAGAGATTATGAACAACGCTCAAAATTACTAAATAAATAAACTGATTAGGTTTAATTAATTTTGCATTAAGAAACAAAATCTATTTATTTTATAAAGTCGAAAAATTATCAGAAAGAAAGTAGTAGTGTGTTTATTTTATAAAGTCTAATAATTGCCGTCTACATTTTTCAAAGGTATAAAATAAATAAAACAAATACATTTTGCAAAAAGAAATAAACTTAAATTTTTGGATAAGTATGACAGTTTACTGAGAATGAAAATGAGTAAATAAATGACAAAGTTAAAAATGCAACAAAAAATTGCATAGAAAATCTATTTATTTTGTATTTAACTCTAAAAACTACCATTTATTTTATAGTATAATAATGACCATTTTTTAAATGTATTATTATTATTATTATTATTATTATTAATTATAAGGACTAAATAAATAAATATTTTGCACAAAGAATATATACACTCCATACTCTAAATATAGTCAAATATATTATTATTATTATTTTGTTATAATGTTGTAATAACAATATTGTTAATAATAATAATAATAATAAATGCTATAAAATAAAATAAAATATGTTTAATAAATAAATTGTTAAATACATGTTGAAGTGTTCTACTTTTAAAATGTTCAATGCAATGAAAAACCAATTGCTAAAAGAATTTTTTTTTTCAAATAAATATTAATGAGAAATAAATGTATAAATAATAAAAATTAATTTATAAATATAGTATTACTCATTAAGTGCAAGAAAAGGAAAATTAATTCATCATCATCATCATCATCATCATCATCATCATCATCATCATCATCATCATCATCATCATCATCATCATCATCATCACTTTATTTATAGAGCCCTTTCACATCAGCAGCAGCTGAACAAAGTGCTGTACATAAAGGCAGCAAAACATCAACCCAGAAATAAATAAAATATTACAGTCATAATATCATAAAATTCCAAACTGGGGGTGAAAGTCTATCCAATAAAACTATATCAAATAAAACAATTAACAAACAAACACTAGCAGATAGGATCAAGTCTCAGTTTGGGTTGAAGGCCAAAATGTAGAAGTGGGTTTTAAGAAGAGTTTTAAAAATTGGAATTGAGGAAGCCTGACGAATGGTCAAAGGCAAGGCATTCCATAGCTTAGGAGCACAAACAGAGAAGGCCCTGTCCCCTCTGAGCTTCCGCTTGGATCCGGGGACGACCAGGAGCAACTGGTCAGCCGATCGGAGTGCCCGGGAGGGAGTGTAAGGTTTGAGTAGCTGAGTTAAATAGGACGGGGCAAAACCGTTTAAAGCTTTAAAAGTAAACAAGAGAATTTTGTAATTCAATCATAATATGTAATATGACAGAAAACGACCCTCAGATCTCAGCGTTTGGTGAATCTCCATATTGACCCAAACAAAGAAGACTTGCTGAGAATAAAAATGAATAAAGACTTGTATTACGGCAGCTCTGCTCACATTTACTGGCCTATGGTTGTGAATGCATCGACTCTCTTTTATAAAGGCAATGGTTCAGGGCCGCTGAGCTGATCGTACACACACACACACACACACACACACACACACACACACACACACACACACACACACACACACACACACACACACACACACACACACACACACACACACACACACACTCTCTCTCTCTCTCTCTCTCTCTCTCTCTCTCTCTCTCTCTCTCTCTCTCTCTCTCTCTCTCTCTCTCTCTCTCTCTCTCTCTCTCACACACACACACTCACACAAACGTATGGGCTCAGAGGAGAGATAGTTTGGTTATATATGGGCCTGGACGGGGAAAGACATCTATCTCTTATGAGGCTTGCATTTCATTTATTTCACAGTATTTCAAGTCATCCCTTCTGCAACATATTTAATGTACAGTGCAAGATGTAATTAAGGGTTTGTGTTTTTAAAGGAAATTGGCTCAAAAATATATGCGGCCATTTTCTTTAGGAAGCATTTATTAAAGCTTTTATTTTTTATTAACATTAACATTATTTTCAGGACAAATAAATATATTTTAATTAATATTTTCCCAACAACAACAAAAGAAAAAAACAACAAAAAAGGAATGTTATTTTAAAAAATAATCCAAGAATTATATTTGAAATGATTTAGTTTAAACACAATGTAAAATGTTTCAAAAATATAAACAATAAAAAAAATCTGAACACTAAATGTAATCAATTTCATTAAATACAACACAAAATATTATCTTTATTGTTACCATAATACAATAGTTTTACTCATAAATAGTAATTATTATTATTATACAGATTTCTAATCACTGTAATAGTTTAATAATTCGTATATAAAAGGCAGTACAACAATTAATCTCACAATATTTCCACATAATAATAATAAAACAGTAAGAATTGGCCTGAAATTTGCGTAATTGTAATGAAAGCAATTTCAGAAAGCAACCTCTCTTTGTTTTCTTTAAACAAAATATTCTTCACGGTAAAATACTTTTAAAGTGAAGTTGTCAGGTTTCACAAGATTGCCTATTTCACAAAGACAATCAAAACTTTACTACATAAGTTTGATTCACTTGCCAATAACGCATTTTCTTAGCGCTTAATTTTCATATTTTAATCCCGGTTCATTCCGACGAGCTTTCATCTGTCGTTTCTCAAAGAATGTGTGTTTCTCATTTTCGTTATTGACGGCCTACCTTTGTTACTCCTTGTGCTTTAAAGCAAAGGCTTAGTTATTGTCTTAACTGCCAGCTCTTCATTTGAGCACTTGTTGAATGACTAAGCATATTTGTATTACTAAAGCCCGACTCCAAAAAGCAGGTTTGAAAAGACATTATAGTTTCTGACTGAAGAATAAACATGTGTGTGTAACAGCAGTTTGCTTTGCTTTGATGGTGAGTCACTAAACCTAGCCAGATATCAGCCGAAAGAAGTATATAGTCAAACACAACGCCTTCATTCCATCGTTCACCTGGGTTTTAAATGTGTACCGAGCTGAACAATTATTACGTCTGAAAAGCAGGTGTCTCGTCTTGTGTCTTACTTCAAAGCCCGTGACCAGCCTTTGATGTGCGTGAAGCTTATGCTACATGTTCAAATGTTTATGGTGTTTGTTCAAAACGAGAAAAAGCTAAAAAAGAGCAGGTGCAAAATGTGTAAGGTGGATTCATTCATTGTTTGTAATCTGTCAAGCTAGCAGACTAAACAAAACCATTTGATGTGTTGTTGCGTTGCAGTGTTGAAAAATTGCTAATTAGCTCAAATTTGTAGCGCTAGTCACTACAAAGAGCGCTAGTAGTTGTTTTCAAAATAGCTGCGAGGATCTAAGTTGCTTTGTAGTGTGAGAAAACACAATTTTAGCTTTTATGCAATTATACATATGTTACTTGGATTAAAATGAATAACTATTGCTATTATTTTAATATATACACTTATTTAAAAAATAAGTTGCTGACTTAAATGTTTAAGTACAATCAACTTGGATGTTTAAGTCAACTTAAATTGTTAAAACTTGACTTATTTTGAAGAGTTAAAGGATTAGTTCACTTTTACAAAAACTTTTGCTGATAATTTACCCCCATGTCATCCAAGATGTCCATGTCTTTCTTTATTCAGTCGAAAAGAAATTAAGGTTTTTGATGAAAACATTCCAGGATTTTTTTTCCCATATAATGGACTTCAATGGGACCCAAACGTTTCAAGGTCCAAATGACAGTTTCAGTGCAGCTTCAAAGGGCTTTAAACGATACCAGACAATGAATAAGGGTCTTATCTAGCGAAACCATCGGTAATTTCAAAAAACTTAAACTTTTTTATTATCTGGAGAAAAATCCTGGAATGTTTTGATCAAAAACCTTCATTTCTTTTCGACTGAAGAAAGAAAGACATGGACATCTTGGATGACATGGGGGTGAGTAAATTATCAGCAAATTCGCATCCGAAATATTCGCACGTAAAAAAAAAGAAAATTCGAAATATACGAAAATTTCGGACTCAGTTTGCTGAGAGGCCTTTAAAGCGATGTAAAAACATGTTTATTACAATTGTTTTAACTTATTGATCATATATTCTTTATAGTGTACATTATGCATGTGTATATAACTTGACCCATTTATCTGCCGGTTTAAATGTAGTTTTCCCAACTTTGTTTTGCAATATTCTCATGAAAACAAAGGCCTCGGTCTCTCCGTCAGTCTTTCACAGAGGCAGAAATGCCAATGCGTCATTTCTGATACAACAAATGTGGGGGAACTTTGATTGGGGGAACAATATGAGGAACAAAGACAGTGTGTGAAAGCCGGCAGCCGAATGATCCGGCTTTAACACTCCTCGGAGAGCGTGGTGTGCTGGATCTGGACTCTGTGTGTGTGTGTGTGTGTGTGTGTGTGTGTGTGTGTGTGTGTGTGTGTGTGTGTGTGTGTGTGTGTGTGTGTGTGTGTGTGTGTGTGTGTGTGTGTGTGTGTGTGTGTGTGTGTGTGTGTGTGTGTGTGTGTGTGTGTGTGTGAGAGAGAGTGTGTCGCTCGGCTGCGGCTCAAAGCAGATGCTTAGCAGACGACTCTGTTTTCTGACAGCCGCCGAGTGCTTGTGGGAAAATAGTGACAGTGGATCGTGGACGGGAAGCAGAAACAGATTCCTCGAAGAATCTGAAAACGTCAGCTTTTTCTTGATTTTCTCCCCCCTTAATTTTGACAACCTTTAAACTAGATAAAAACGAGGTGACACTTTATTTTAGGGTGATGTAGTTACATGTTACTACAAGTATTTACTATAGTAATAACAGTAAATTATGCATAATTACAACTAACCCTAACTGGAACTCTATAGTAAGTACATGTAGTTTGTTAATATTATTCAGTACTTATGAGTAAGTACAATGTAAATAAATCACCTTAAAATAAAGTGTAACCAAAAACGAAGCTAGATAATATATCTTAAAATGATTTTTCATCCGTAATGCTAAATGTTTGAAAATAAATACTTTTAAATTATTTTTAATAATAATAAAAAAAAATCATTGTAAACTATTTGTCAATAGGGACAAATAATAATAATATTAATATGTCACTATCTCTTAAATGTATTTTTTATCCCTTTTGGCAAGTTGTTGAAAATAAATAAAATAATTTAAATAAATAAATTATTTAAAATATTTTTTTTTATTTGTAATTTGCAAGTAGGGATGATTATTTTTTATTATTACTATTATTATTAATGTATTAGTCCATATTGGATCAATGAGTAAATTTTTATAATAATAATAATAATAATGTTGTAACTATGTCTTGAATTTATTTGTCATCCCTTTTGGCAAGCAAATTAATTAAAAATAAATAAATTACATAATTTATTTATTTACTTATAAATAACATAATTTATTTATTTACTTTTTACTTTGCAAATAGGTATGCAAATAAATAATACAATTATTATTATTACTATTAGTAGTAGTATTATTATTCACCCATATTGGCAAATTGTTTAAAATGAATACATTATTAAATAACAATAATATTAACAATAATAATGCAATATATTTAAACATTTTAAAATGAGTTGATATTATTTAATGGATATTTAGATTAATATGAATCAAAACTAAAAATTATTTAGAAGAAAAAAACTGCAGTGCAAAAACTTATAGTTTGCATAATCATCAATTAGCAGGGGCATGAACTTTAAAAAAATGGATAGATAAAGCAAAAGAACTCAAAACTTAGTGAAGCGTCTTCTTTCCACCAATCAGCAGTCGCGAATTAAGAATAAAGCATTTTTCCTTTCAGGCCTCGATCCTTCTCCCTTTTAGCTGGGGGGAAAAAAACAAAAGAGAAGGAGGGAAAGGGGTGGAAAAGGCCATTCAGGGTTCGAAGAGTGTTGCTAAACAGGATTAGGAATTTACAGAATGAAATAAACACCGTCTCTGTGAATGGCGAGGGGGACGGAGGGGATCTGAGTTTGAGGAGTGAGGGGAGACAAAGGCCAGATTAACCATCTGTGGGGTTCGGTGTGCTGTTGCGATTAACAGGCTTAGGATTCATCGGCGACTGTTTGCACAGAAGCAGGCCCACAGGGGATGAATGGAGAGAGGGTGTGCTGGCAAAAGTGACCCGGCTGTCCCTTATTCCAACCCTCAACCCAACCCCCCCATTGATGGGACACTGTACTGGCAGCCAAAACTCAGCGGTTCACTTCAAAACCAATTCATTCCAATACACAAACCAAACACTAGGGAACTCGGCTGTTTTTAGGCCTGAGATTTGTACATACTTATATTCACCAAATTCACCAAGTCTCTAATGGCAGCAAAAACACAAAATATATAAAAATAATTGTATATATATATATTGGTATATATAAGCTATATATATAATGGTATATATATGCTATATATATTGGTATATATAAGTATATAAGCTATACATATAATGGTATATATAAGCTATCTATATACCATGATATGTATAGCTTATATATACACCATTTTATATATATATATATATATATATATATATATATATATATATATATATATATATATATATATATATATATATATATATATATATATATATATATATATATATATATATATATAAGCTATACATATAATGGTATATATAAGCTATATATATAATGGCATATATAAGCTATATATATATATATATAATGGTATATATAAGCTCTACCAGTCGGTTTGAAGCAAGAACTGTCTAATACGCATTCTCACCGTAGCTAATCTAAAAATAATTCCTCGATCTGAATCCATTTCCTGACACCCACGTAATGTGCCGAATGTCAAGTCCTATACTACAAACATTCAATACAGATTCCACCAGAATTTGGCTCGTTAGCTTAAACGAGTTAGATAATGACTGAGCTAATTTGAGCGTTTTGCAGTCAATGAACACTGTACGGAAACAAAGTTTAGAACTAAGCGTCGGTCTCGAGGCTGTGTTCACTCAATATTGGAAGCATAATTGTGATGGATGAAATGATGGCAAAACCATTTTCTTCTTCAGTGGATGTTATAAGAGGAAAAACAGGTCATATCCGTGTCCTGTTTTTATTCTAAAATGAATGCTGGAAGAATTACAATTTATCTGAAAATATATAGGCTACAGTGCTGATCAGAATTATTTGCCCTCTTGGTAAATATGATCAAAGATGGCTATCAAAAAGAAATCTGCATTGTTATTCCTTTTAATATTTTATTAAACAAATCTAACCTTTCATTGAAGTCAAATAATTAAAAGTGTGTGTGTGTGTGGGGGGGGGGGGGGGGGGATCACATTATGAAATAAATGTTTTCTCCAAAACACGTTGGAAACAATTATTTGCCCCCTTTATTAAATGCTTTTTGCAACCTCCTTTTTCCAAGATAACAGCTCTGAGTCTTCTCCTGTAATGCCTGATGAGTTTGGAGAACAACTGACCTGAGATCAGAGACCATTCCTGCATACAGACTCTCTCCACATCCCGCAGATTCCCAGATCCATGTTGTGCTTCTCCTCTTCAGTTCAGCACTCATCTTCTATAGGGTCCAGGTCAGGGACTGAGATGGCCGTTGCAGATGCTTGGTTTTGTGCTCAGTGACACATTTTTTTGTGTTGATTTTGATGTTTGTTTTTGGATCACTGTCCTGTTGGAAGATCCAGACATGGCCCGTTAAAAGATTTCTATCACAGTCTGTCAGGTTTTGATTTTGTATCTGTTGGTATTTGATCGAATCCATGATGCCATGTATCTGAACAAGATGTCCAGGACCTCCAGCAGAAAATTAGGCCCACAGAATTAAAGATACAGTATTTAATTTTACACTTGGGATACTTTTTATCTTGGAAAAAGGAGGTTGCAAAAAGTAGTTCATAAAAGGGGTTAAATAATTGTCGACAACAAGACGCTATGTTCTGGAGTGCGAATAAAAAGCAAACTTTTTTTTCACTGCCCAGGGACGAGCATGTGAAGAATCAGTGGCTAGAGTTTATATTTACAACTATACCTCACATGTATAGCCACCTTGAGCTGTGTTCGTGTCATTTTAATGAGGATTCCTTTACAAACACAAATGCTTTCAAGTGTGGATTCGCGAGCCGGCTGATACTGAAGGAAAGTTCAGTACCAAGTTTATTTGGATCAGCTTCCTCCTCCGAATCACAACCTGTAAGTATTATTAATATTAATAATTGTTGCTTTTATGTTTTATTTAGCATGCTCAATAAGTATGTGTGTGTGTGTGTGTTGTGTAAGTTACGCTCAGCGCAGCTTCTAGGTCTCCAATGTCATTTTTTTTAAATATGTGAAATGTTTGTCGTTGTTATTGGAGTTGTCATAAAGAATAGAGCGTCTTGTAGTACAACTGACTAGGTCATCTGACCAATCACCGCAGATTAGCGTCACGCAAAGGAGGGGTTTGGAAAAATGAGTCGTTGAACGAATCATTTGGGAGTCGGTGAGCAAATCAGGTAAAAATAAATGCATATTATGAGACAACAAAAGTGTTTTTTGTCATTGCACTCATGCAAAACTGTTGTTAGGCACTCCCAGAACAATATTAGGAACATTTTAAATGCCATAATAGGTGCCCTTTAAACTTACACATTTTGGCACTGCATCTTTAATACTTTTATATGTAAATTACCTCTGTTATGATTGACTAACCTACCGGTACCAGTGTACCATGCAGTGAATGTGACATCTCCACAAAAACGTTATGATGCTTATGAATTTAAAAAATATAGTTTTTCCCTTAAAATATAGGCAATTTACTTTTTTAATGCCGCTTTTTTAAATGATTGGGATCTGAAAATGTACTGCGCAGAAGCAATGACCCATAAATGATTGCAGAAGCACTTGGGTGTTGTTTTTTGAGCAGAAACTCATTCCGTCTCCGCTAATCCTCTCAGCCTGATTTTCATCAAGCAACGTTTGTGCGCAGGACTCAAATGAGGCCTTTGGCAACTTCTAGTTTTCTTCTCATTAGTTTGCTTGGCTTGTAAATTTGCCAATAGACTAAGTGTGGTTTGCACAAGCTGATTAGGCTGCTTTTGCTGTGAGGTGGATCAGTGCTGGAGAAGATCTTCTGCACTGGCCATTAGTGGATGGCGTCTCGTTTAATTAATCGCCAACGCTCCAGTTTAAATCAGCTGTGAACACAGTAAAGAAATTTTCAAAGTGCGATGTTAAATTGGCCAGCCACAAGCTTCTCAAATAAAGAGTCTTTGCCTGAGGTAAACATTTTACAATTGATTGCAAATGAAACTGCAAACTCTGCGATTTCTGTCCACGGCCAACAGTGCTTCTGTGCTGTATATCATATAAATAGAAATGTGTGCTCAGATTGAACATTACACCGTCTGTTCAATTATTAACAACCAGCATTATAGTGCGAGGAACAGTATAGCCGAACAAGCTCTTGATTTAGTTACTTTCAATATTTATTTCCCCGTCCTTGCATATTCATGCATATGCAGTATGATCTTGAGAAGTGTTACTGGGCCTTCTTTGTTCTGTCTATACATAAATTAATCTCACAAAGCTTAATTTAAGAACAATTGTTGTTCATTGTGACATTATTTTTCATGACAATTGAGCGCATTTCCCTCCCAAATCCAATTACTGTACACAAGAAAAAATATTTTTTTTAATGAAAAATGTATAAATTATAAAAATTTTATATCATGATAACGTATTATTTGCAGTTAATTAAAACTATTATTATTATTATTATTAGTATTAGTAGTAGTAGTAGTTATTGTAGTAGTAGTAGCATTAAAACTATTGAAAATAAAGCTAAAATAAAGTACAAATATTAGACAAAAAACTCACTTAAAAAACTAAATTTGCTGAAATAAGTTCAAGTTGAAGCAAAATTAAACCATAAAAATATAAGCTAATTCAAAATATGAATAAATACTTTAATAGTATATAAATAATATCAAATATAACACTGGTTAAAATGTATTTGCTGATTTAAAGGGACTATATGCAACTTTTTCCTCAAAATAAACGTAACAATAGCCTTTTTATTTTACCATTTATGACTCAAACATCTCCTGTTGAGCATACTGACACCTTGTGCTCAAGTGGGTGCACCTATAAGCCTGTATCCTATTTTTCCTATTTTCTGTCGGGTCGGATTTTTCCTGATGTGACGTCAAGCACGTTCATGTTAAACGTTTCAGATCACTCTGCCACCACCGCTAGTCAGCACTTATCTCAAACAATTTATGTATTTGACTGTTCTTACCTCTGTAAACAATGTTGACCTCCTTGCAGCAGATGACTTGTGAAGTGTGCACGTACGAGCGCGCGCTGCGAGAGCGAGCAGAAAGGAAGTGCAGTTCTTTTTTTTGGCCACAGGTGTCAGTCGCGAGTTTAAATTTCAGAAAAACGCATATAGCCTCTTTAAAATGTGTAACAATAATTTTGAGAAACAGCTTTAAGAATAATTAATTTAATTTTATAAAAGGGATTCTATATAATGAGATTTTTTTTTTGTGGGTGGAAATGTCCTAAATTGTCACGAAAATAATTATGAATCACCCTAAAATTTGTTTTCCCTGATGGTGAGATTTCCTTAATGTCTCAAATGGTACATATATATATATATATGTGTTCTCTTGAGTTTCAGAAGATATCTCAACAATATCTCAAAACAAAAAATAATGCTAATGTCATAGAGCTTCACCTAAGGGCGTTTGGTGAACAGGAGTTCCATGTCATCGCTGTTGCTAGTGTAATCTGTCCTACTCGGCTTGTCCAAGCGGGATTCAAACCGGCATCTACAGCATGGGAGGCAGGCACTAACAAGAACGCTAAAGACTGTAGTCTCTAAAGTTTGTTGCCAGTGCACCTCCTGAGGCCTGAAGAGTGAGGTTTACATGCACTGCTCTCACCAGCTTAGCTCTGTTACACTCACTCCCCTAAACCTCACTCCCATTCGGGTCACGGCACCAATGTAACCCTTGGTTTACTCGCACAACACTTACTAGCTAGCCTCAGTTGCACTCACCCTCTAAAACTCACTCCAATCCGGGTCACGGCACCAATGTAACCCCTGGTTTACTCACACAGATCTTAATAGCTGGCTTCAGTTACACACACACCCCGAAACCTCAGTCCTATCTGGGTCACGGCACCAATGTAACCCCTGGTTTACTCGCACAGCTCTTACTAGCTGGCCTCTGTTACACTTACCCCCCTAAAACTCACTCCCATCTGGGTCATGACCCCAAATGTAACTGGTCCTACTCGACCTGATCGGAGTGGGATTTGAACCAGCGTCTCCGGCATGGTAGGCGGGCGCACTAACAAGAACGCTAAAGACCGCAGCCTCTAGTTTCAGTCACAAGTGCACCTCCTGAGGCCTGAGGGGTGAGGTTTACATGTACTGCTCTCACTAGCTTAGCTCTGTTACACTCACTCCCCTAAACCTCACTCCCATCCGGGTCACGGCACCAATGTAACCCCTGGTTTACTCGCACAACATTTACTAGCTAGCCTCAGTTACACTCACCCTCTAAAACTCACTCCAATCCGGGTCACGGCACCAATGTAACCCCTGGTTTACTCGCACAGCTCTTAATAGCTGGCTTCAGTTACACACACCCCGAAACCTCAGTCCTATCTGGGTCACGGCACCAATGTAACCCCTGGTTTACTCGCACAGCTCTTACTAGCTGGCCTCTGTTACACTTACCCCCCTAAAACTCACTCCCATCTGGGTCATGACCCCAAATGTAACTGGTCCTACTCGACCTGATCGGAGTGGGATTTGAACCAGCGTCTCCGGCATGGTAGGCGGGCGCACTAACAAGAACGCTAAAGACCGCAGCCTCTAGTTTCAGTCACAAGTGCACCTCCTGAGGCCTGAGGGGTGAGGTTTACATGTACTGCTCTCACTAGCTTAGCTCTGTTACACTCACTCCCCTAAACCTCACTCCCATCCGGGTCACGGCACCAATGTAACCCCTGGTTTACTCGCACAACATTTACTAGCTAGCCTCAGTTACACTCACCCTCTAAAACTCACTCCAATCCGGGTCACGGCACCAATGTAACCCCTGGTTTACTCGCACAGCTCTTAATAGCTGGCTTCAGTTACACTCACCCCCTAAACCTCAGTCCTATCTGGGTCACAGCACCAATGTAACCCCTGGTTTACTCGCACAGCTCTTACTAGCTGGCCTCTGTTACACTTACCCCCCTAAAACTCACTCCTATCTGGGTCATGACCCCAAATGTAACTGGTCCTACTCGACCTGGGGTGCGTTTCCCAAAACCATCGTTGCTAACTAAGTTAGCAACTTTGATGGTTGCAATGAAATTTCCCATTGCCAACCATCCAAGTTGCTAACAGGTTAGCAACGATGGTTTTGGGAAACGCACCCCTGATCGGAGTGGGATTTGAACCAGCGTCTCTGGCATGGTAGGCGGGCGCACTAACAAGAACGCTAAAGACTCCCCTCTAGTGAGCTGACAGCGAGAACGCAAATTTTCTTTTTTCAGTTTCAGCCAAGATTTTTGGGGTGCAAGCTATCTCCCAAGCCATAATGAGGAAATTCTTTGGAGCCACATTCTGGTATTACGCTCTCTTTATTGTATTGGCCTGCAGTTGAGCAGCAGCAGCTCCTCTGGCTGTTTGTTTACTCTGTGTTTTGGACTCCACAGGTGGCTAATGTGGCCTTAACAGCAGATTCTCGACTCCCAGAGAGACTGACTTATCTCTCAAACACCAGGGGCCTATCGCAGATTCCCACACAATTACTTCCCTCACTCCTACCACTCTTGAAATGCCTCTCTCCCGCTCGCGCACACACTCAGTGTCCTGCGTAACTTATAGAGCGCATCGCGCTTAAATGTCAGGGGAAGATCTCGACGCAAATCATCCCCTGTTGGGAATCATCACAGCAGGAACTAAAAGGCAGAACTAGGAATAAAATCCCCTAAAATGTTACCAAGCAAACACAGACAGAAGCCATTAGGGGATTTTAACCCCATGTTCAATATGCACAAGCTTTACCTCTATTTCTGCCTTAAATCCTCCTGGGAAGTTATTACTTCGAAAGTTTTAATTAAAGATGCGTTCAAGTCATGTTGAGTTGCATGCAAATAAAGTCATTATTACGAATGAGAAACTTCGAGCCATGCATTTTCGAATTGGGGAAATTACTTTTCCATTTACAATCTATATTACGGCATAAAACTTAATTATGGCCAATACCAATAGTTTTTAACTGACAAGCTCCCATAGAAAATTGGTCCTCAAAGAAAATCCCGCTGCAAATCCAATGTGCGCTCATCTCATAAACATGACCATTGTGACTGCAACTGAAGAACACATATTATTTATTTCCTTTAGTGAACTCTAGATAAGATAAAGCAAGAGCAAATACTGTCATTTAAGACAATGATTGGCAGATTGCTCGGATATTGCTTCGGATGTGTGTGGAAAAGTGATTTCACATGGATCCGCATTGGTTTGCAACATCAATCTCTCCTAACTCATTGCATTATCAGTGTTTATTTCAAGCACCAGGACTTGTAATTCACTAAAGAGAATGACAGCGGTCTGTCTGTCCATATCTGTGCCAGAAACCAAAGCAAATTTAATAAAAAGCTAAATTTATAGGAACAGTGATGAAAAGCTCTGTTTGGAGTGAAAGAAATGGAAATGCACACAATGGGAGAGATACAGCGGTGGAATTTAGCACAGTTGTTTTTTTGTTAACACCATTCTGGCTGTGTGAAGATATATTATATTTTGTTCTTCTGTTTCATACATCAAGCTAAAGGAGCCAATTAATTAAGAAAATTCTCAAAGACTCGTCGGGAATTGGCCGTAATGACACTCTTAACAATAAACAACATATTAAGAATGCAATCATTCCCAAGAGTAATGTCATTTATCAAGGTGCGGAAACACATAAAAGAGGGTCTACATTGTGTTTAATTTTAAAACAACAATAAATGCTGCTACTACTGCGGTTCAGAATTCAAGCCTGACTCTTTTGTTTAGTTTCATTTCTTCTGTAATTATTGTGATGTTGTGCAAAAAAAATCGAATCTAAAAAATCTATAATAATTTGTCATCTATTCATTTAGCCTTCTATCCTTGTTTCAATAAAAAAAAAAACTCCGATGCAAAAGTATCTAAAAGCCACCTTTAAGAAAAAATAAGATAATATTGAGTGAATGCTCTCCACACATAGTATACGTTCTTCAAGTACTTTCACTTCAAACTCACTAAATCCCAGCCTCAGCACATTCAGAAATGTCGGTACTTAGGTAGAAACCTATACATAGGAGCCTGATTAAAATGTTAATACGGACTTAGAGACTTTTGCAAATATCTTCAAATATATAAATGTGCCGAATGAATGAATGAATGAGCCAAGTCTTACAAATGCTCTCACTGTATTCATGTTGTATCATGTAGATTTAAATTAATTAATACTTTTATACCATTTTCAAGAAAGGTTTACAAAATGATTCAAAGTCATGGGGTGTAATCATCAAATAAAAAGTACTTTTTCTTACATAGTGGACACATGTGAGTGTACACACATCTTAATAATTATTTTCAAAATATAAAACAAAATATGAAGGTAATAAACATGTTTACAAATATCTTGAAATAGAAATTCATGAATAACATTGACTTTTGAGGAGTCGCACCATATGTAATTTTACATCCTTATCTTGTCATAAAAAAAGGTTAAATTATCTACAATGGCCTCTCTATGATATCATTTCCATTTTATTTATTTTTTATTTTTTATTTTTTTTATCTATTGCTTCCATTGGTTACTTCTATTGGAGTTTGATGAAATTGGTAGACAAAGAATTTCTTATTTTCTTGTTCAAATATTAATAAACTGACATATTTGTGTATAAGAAATGATAAAAGATTACGTTAAACTATAAGAAGGTTCTCTTCATTCTTTTAACAAGGCTGTTTTTCTATATTGTTAAATTAGGACAGCAAGGATAACATTAAAGAGGACCAATTATGCCCTCTTATAAAGTCTTGATTTTGTTTTGGGCTGTACTAGATCTGTTTTTTTATGAGTGAATGTTCAACAAACATTTTTCCCCAAATTCTCTAATGTTGCAGCTCCTCTCTTCCCAGTCTGTCAGTAACGCTCCATTTAGTTCCTGTATGAAGCCCCTCCTTCTGAAAAGCACAATGTGCTCTGATTGGTCGGCTGGATCAGTGTGTTGTGATTGGTCAAGCGCTTTTGTTTGGGAAATGTCCCGCCCCTTACCATAACCGCCAGTTTAAACAAACTACTAACTCATCAAGGGCCCATCACTTTATTCTGTATGAATTATTTAAATGAGGAATATTGTGACGTGTTCGTTCCCGGAAGAAAACTCAATGGAGGCGTTTCAGGGAGTTTAGAACAGCAACATTAATACACCATATTACATTATTAACACACTAAAGAAAGTTGAGCATGTAAAAAAGTAACACTTGATTTGCATACCAGGGGCTGTATTGCACAAACTTCCTATCTTAATTATTTCAAAAAGTGAAAATAGTTACTAAACAGATAAGATTATTTACACTTTAATGAGTCTCTACAAAAAGTCTTGGAGATTTTTTTTTTCCTTTTCTAAAGGAGGAGTGCACTTTCTATCTACACACACACACACACACACACACACACACACACACACACACACACCACACACACCACACACACACACACACACACACACACACACACACACACACACACACACACACACGATTACGAGATGGTAGAACTGTCGAGTGTGTGCTTCTCGACACCTGCACACCTGCCAGATCTCATGGAGAAGTGCAAAGCTCTCCAGGAACAAACGTGCAGTTCACCATCCTCCCGGATAGCTTGCAGTTCTGCTGTGAAGCCAATATCAAACGTGCGCAGATCTTTTTATAGAGATATTTGTTTTGTTTTTTGCGACCGACAGGGCTTCCTGGCAGAGGCGAGCAGTCAGCAGTCCCAGTGCTGTACAGTCTGCTCTCGGCCAGGAATCTCAGAACAACACACAACAGATGCAAGCATCCCAGCTTTATTGGTTAAACAGCATTGTCTTGTCCTGGACTTCCCCCCTCCTCCATGTTCCGAGCTAAAAATAGTTTTGCAATGCAGAATATTGCAGTAGGATCCATTAACAGATGTAGGAGTGGATATTATTAGTCGTCTCACACCGATTGAAGCGCTGAGTGGTTAGATCAAAGAAGGTTTTATTAATGGCATGAAATAATATTTATTACTAGGGATTATTAAAGAAGCATAAATGCCATTGAGGGTATTGTACTGGGAGTGGGCACTTGTGAAATCTAAAGTGTGCTTAATTATAATTAGATAAGATGCATCTTGGATGTTGTACTTCCATATCTGAAAAGTAAAATAGGTTTTTGTAATTTCATTCATGTTTAAATTTAGCAACTAAAAAGGCCACATTAAGATGTGTTTATACTTAAGTGTGACTGAATGTAATGTTTTCGGACACTTAATTGCATGGTTTACAATTACATCAAAATGTATTATAGTTTAAATTAATAGTAAATGCAATTAGATTAACTTTAGAGTTTTTTTTTTTTTGACCCATTTAAGTATGACTTAGTACTCTTTTATGTACTTTCATAATGTCTTTGAAATATGGATAAAGTCTATCGCCCAAAGTATTGACAAGCATTTATAGTAAACTAATAATGTAATTTGGAGCTTGAAACGTGTCTTGTATTTGTAACACATTTGTTTTTTTCAAGGTGTCATTGTTATTGTGTAATCTATACTTAAGTACTGAGTAATAGTACTTTATATGTATGTTAGTCAAATAAGCAAAATAAGTGGTACTTCTTTAAATAGTGACAAAGGATTATAAAACATGACTTAAAACTCTTCTCAAGTGTGTTAAGAAACATTATTAAAGTGGCTTAAGTGACCTTTTATTTCATTTATTATGTTATTATCTTATGTACAGCTTTCTATACTTTTTTAAGTACACTAAAAGTGAACATTCAGTAGAATTAAGCACACTTCTTTTCACAAAGGTTTGTTATGGCTCACTGTCTCAATGACTGTTAGTTTTATCACATTTTATTGGTTTAAAATAACGACTTTATTGGTCGCACTATTTGAAAAAAATAATACTTCACAATAAGAGATGATAAATATTGTTCAATTTACAAGGATTTCATCCTTTTAGATTATTGATTATGATATGAAAGGACAGTTGTACCGCCCTAAGGTTTTTCACTCAAACAATGCTGGGTTGTTTCAACTAAATTTGGGTCAAATATGGACAAATCCTAAATGTTGGGTTAAAAATTTTATTTAAAATTTTGAACCCAACTTTCAACTTTTTAAATTTTATAATTACATTTTTAACCCAATATTTGTCCATATTTGACCCAAATTTGGGTTGAAACAACCCAGCATTTTTTAAGAGTGTTGACAAATTTATGTCATTTACTCGCAAAAGACAATTTGATTACACTTTATATTAAGGTGTCTGTGTTACAATATAATTATATATCTAAGTACTGACTAAGATAATTAACTATATGTACTTTGGGGTTAGGTTTGGTTTGGAGGGTTAGTGCATGTAATTTATAGTTATTACTACATAACTACATGTAACATGTAACAAGGACACTGTAAAATAAAGTGGTATTGCCGATTTTGACTTGTATTTAGCTCTGGCGAGTGTTAATTTCGGATCTTATTCCTAACACGAAATGGTCTTGTACTTTCAAGCATTCATTAGTATTCCACTTACTTGAGCAAGCTTCTGATGACCAATGTTTAACAGTCGATACAAGCATCACAGAGCTTCGGTCACATGGGGCTCTTGCTCATTTGCAGTGCATTAACAAACAGCCTGGAGTTGTGGAAGTGCTAAAAGTGCAAGCCCAGCAGTAATGTTGAGGGACAGTGAACGAGTTGAAGAGTGCGGAGGGTGCCAACGAACCCCTTTTTGATCTCTAATGAATGATGTATGGACTAGTTGGAATTTGGTTGAGGAAGAAGTTTCTTGAAGCAAATAAACATTGGCATCAAGTGCTCTGAACTTTTCCCGATCTTAGTTCATTTCTTGCTAAAATGTAATGAAATGGGCCGGATGTATTCGAGGGATGTTGGAAGGCCAGGAAGCAAAACTCGGATAAAGTTAGGGTATGAAAGGTGACAAAGAGAGAAAGGCAAAGAAGATAAAAGAGAATCACTTAAAAGGGATGAAAGGAGGTTTTGGTTGAAGAGGAAGGTGAAACAAAGGCTTTGGGAGTGACAGATTGATGGATCACCCAACGACAACTAGACATTGAGTAAAAACAGATAGAAAACATGCACAATCTTGAACATTTCACTCTTGAAATGTTAGCAATTTAAGTCAATGAGGTGCAAAAGGACAAAAAGGTAGAGTACGTCTTGACTGGTTATTCCAGCATTAAACCTCATTGGTCATGACGTTTGTTCACATGATGTGCGAGAGCTAAAGAGTTTTTTTTTGTTAGTTGACTTTAGAGGTTCACATCACCATATAATGTAGTGAGTGAGAGTGAATTAAGACAATCATTTTCATTTGTTCATCATGTGATTGTCACTTCAGAAGACTTTTTATAATATACTTTTATAGTACTTTTAGAGCTTGATCACCCAAAGCGGTCTTTTCAGTTTTTGTGTGGTTACACTTTATTTTGATGGTCCCCTTCTGTTGACTAGAAGTAACTTTGTAACTATGTCAACTAACTCTCGTTGGAGTATTAGCAGACTGACTGCTTAATATCTGCTAACTTTTTATTGTGACGTTCCCCCAACAAACATAGTGGTAACTTTGCAACTAAATGTTTTTTAGTAACGCTAACCCCCTATTCTATAACCCTAACAGTCTACTACTACTCAACTAATATTCTAATTAAAGTTAGTAGACATGTAGGTACAACATTACTTGTGGTGGACAGTAATGAAGTAAATGTAATTCGTTACTGTACTTAAGTAGCTTTGTTGAATATCTGCACTTTACTGAAGTATTTAAATTTGGGGAGACTTTTACTTTAACTCCACTACATTACAAAGTGAAATATCTTACTTTTTACTCTACTACATTTTCAAAATCAGTAATCACCACTGTAATCAAGAGAATGTCTAAAGAGGACCATCAAAATAAAATGAAATCCATGTAGCAATGCTACAACTCCACTTTAGGTTCTAGAATAATGAGTTTGTCCCAATGCCCAAGTCATCAGTGTAGTCTCTCTGCTGGAAAATCCAGCTAAGTGGATGCTTTTACATGGTTTCAAGCTAGTTAAATCAGGTTTAGGACGATTCAGCCGAGACAGTAGTCAGCAGATCATGAGGAGCATTGGTGCCAACAGTTCTATGATCTACTTAGGCTTATGGTGTTTTTAAATGTTCTTTTGGTGTTCTGACGCAAAGATATTTGCGTTCTCTCGCAAAACTCGGACAGACACGTCCTGTTTAATGTCCCGATGGCAGTGTTTCCGAGCTCCGTACGTCAACAATGGGGCGGTTCAAAGTGCTTGACCTTGGACTGAAATATAAAGAAATGCGGTGAGTGCTTAGTTCAAGGAGTTCAGTAAATTTGGCAATATATTCACAAACTCCAACTTCCCGGATCAACAGCTCGAGAGCTAAACCTTGTTAAAACACAAAATACACTTATTTCCAATCATTGTAAGTAGACAAGGAGCTACAACCATAGCTGTCAACATTGAACATTGAAAATAAGGGAGATTTCCCGGAATCCATCCCCCAAAAAAAGGGATTATTTTTTACACGATTCTTACCCACAAACTTTTTAAAAAAAAGCACTAATCATTAACAGTCTAAAGAGTTTATAACTACGCAATATATATTAAAGAATGACAGATCAATGGATATGTTTAAAGTGCTTTATTTATGAACAAAGTAAACATTCCTTACACATTTTCATTTGCTACAATGTGTTTTAGGTTAATGTTGGGAGACAGAGTGAGAAAGAAACAGAGAGAAAGAGACAGACATATATAATGTGTGTAAGAGGCAGTTGAACAAATGGATAGAGACAGTAAAGACATTTACTCAAATATCAGCATAATGTCCTCGGTTTTGGTTGGTGGTTAATTCTGTGATTTTGGCCGTCGGCATCCTTATCCATCATCGCACATCACACTCATCTACTCTACTCTCCTTGAAGTTCAGACTTCCTGCGAATAACGGGAAGACAGCAGGAAAAGAGCTAAAATACGTGAGAAACCCGGAAACCCCTACAACCCAATTTTCCTCAAAACATGCTTTAAAATATGAATTGATCTCTGTGAGCAGGCGGCTGAGAGACAACTCCGAAAGGACCACCTGCCCTTTTTTTCTTTTTTTTCATCCCAAATTTTTCCAACCATGTCCATTTAGGGGCTCTTTACAAAGGCAATTCACAATGGTGGAAATGGTTAAAAAACAGAAATAATTATCCTGTGATGAATATACAGCAACTTTTAGACATTGTTATTGGAGAAATAAAACTTTTTTTTTCTTTCTAAAAGTCTAAAGTACCAAAAGTCTCCATAGCTGAAGAAATGCCCACAGGTGAAAAAGTTCACCTGGACTTCTCTGAATCCCTCAAGTCCCAACCTAGAGAAATAAAGGTCTGATGAAATTTTCTATGAACACATCGAAAGGTAAACTTCCCAATTGTTCCCCGAAAGTTGCTCAGCTCATTAGCGAATCCGAACCGCAGATGAGGTCGCAGTGCCATGTGCCGTGGCTGTTTGATCACATGACAGTTCCTCAACATTATCTTCATCATTATCTTCATGGTCTTGGCAACAAACCTAGGCAAGGACAGACAGTAGGCAGCTCCCCGTTCTCTTTTATCATCCCTCTTTCAGCCAACCTCTGTAAAATTATGAACAGGAAATAATGAAGCCAGAATGCACACAACAGTCAAGTTCAGCGAATCTGAAAGGTGCTGGAGTTTCCCTTCACTTCCTCTTCCTTCATTTCCCAGTTTGCTGCATTGCCTTCATCTTGAGCTTTGATCACTGCCCCTTTTCTAGGAGACATCCTCTGTCTTTCTCTCCATCTCTCTCTCTCCCTTCCTCGGCTTTGATCAGTATCAGGCAGTCTTTCTCATCTCTGCCCTCATTCACTGGCTCACATCTCAGAGGCTTTTACAGTGAGAATATTTGCTGCGTATGTTTACGTAATGCTGTATATGTTATTTTGTGGCAGACACTTTTCAACAAAAGAAAAAAAAATCATTGGTTATTTCAATGAAACATCACTCAATATTTGGCCGAAGTTGTCTGCTAGATTTATTTTGGATGTTTGTTAAAAAAAATGTTTTTAAACTACATCGATTGTTTTTCATATTCTGAAGAAACTACAAATAGGATGTTGTGGGTGGTTGCGAGAGTGGTGTTATCCTGCGAATGTGGTCTTTAGCATGTTGCTTTGCATTTGAAAATGTCGCCATGTGGTATTTACAGTAATTACTAGATAACAACTCCTGACGTTCTACTCGGTTAGACATTTCAAGGGGTTTTTACAGTAACTTACTGGCAACACTGTTGCTAGTAAGTTCATGTAATTAAGATTTACAGTACTATAACCATTTTTCAGTTTTACAGTAACTACATGGTACTGTAAATACATAATACAGTGCAATTACTGTAAAAAACTCAGGTAATCAGTACACTACTGCAATTATTTTATTGGTACTAAATATAGATTAGATTTTATATTTTTTAATATATAATTAATTATTTGTATCTAACATAAGTACTACTGACATTAAACATTACATATTTAACAACAAAATAAACATCTCAAGGGGTTTTTACTGTAAATTACTGGCAACACTGTTGCTAGTAAGTTCATGTAATTAAGATTTACAGTATTATAACCGTATTTCAGTTTTACAGTAACTATATGGCACTGTAATTACATAATACAGTGCAATTACTGTAAAAAAAACTCAGGTAATCAGTACACTACTGTAATTATTTTATTTCTACTAAATATTTTATTATTGTTTTATATAGAATTAACTATTTTTATCCAATGTAAGTACTACTGGCATAAAACATTGCACATATAACACAAAATAAACATTCTGTCAATGCTAGGACAGTGCATCTTCACCATTTCTCCTGTCTTACGACTTTTTGCGGTGCATTATGTTGTATCCTCTGAAAACTTTAGGGAACAGAAAATATAAGCAGCCATCCCTGTGCTGCTCCAAAAAGTATGCCAACTTTGCTCACCATACACTGTTACAAAGAGAAATGTGTTGAAAAAGAAGTAGAAATGACACACTTTTAACTGTACAAATTACAGAAATGTCTAACAGTGTACTGAGCTGTTCAATCCTCGGACCCATGCGTTCCCTTTAGAAGGTTTACTTATAGTGTACATCAAATCTTACAAAAAAATACATATACTAGTATTGCAAAGTATTACAAAAGAATATTAATAGATAATATTAGTGAAACAGCTACTTAAGTTACTTTTAAAAGTAATGCATTACAATATTGTGTTACCCCTAAAAAAGTAACTAATTGTGTTACTTAGTTACTTTTTATGAAAAGTAATGTGTTGCATTAGTTTTGCGTTACTTTTTCTCAATTGGGCTGGACTTTCTTGTTGATTTTTTTAGCAACAAAAATGTTCTATTTTTTGCTAAGGTAAAGTAGCCTGACTTCGTCATACTCATATTCTAGTCAGACTGTGAGTCTGATACTGCTCCATAGGGCTTTGAATATGAGGCGTGTCTTAACCGAACCAGGAAAAAAAAAAACTCTGCACTCAATTGGATAGACCTACAACCAATCAGAGCAAAGCAGTAAGTGACGTATGTTGAGCAACGCAAAGTTGTCAACAGAACTCAACTGCACGCACTCTAGAAAATGTATGAAAAAAATTATGAGTGTTAACGATCTTTGCCGGTGTTGCTAAAAAAATTAAGTATTCACGGAGTAGGCCTACTTGCAAACACGAAAAGCATTTTTGAAAGAAATAAGTTTTTGATGATGTGATGAATACGTCATTGGATGGATTATCTCTCCATCATCATATAAAGCCCGCCCTGGCAATTTGATTGGCCCGACGATTTCTGAATCAATCATAATTACTCCTCAAGGGTTTGAGTCCAGACTGAACTTCCCGACCAAAAAATGTTGTGGGCGGGGTTCGGGCTGGCATCCAGGCTAAAGGTAAAGGCTCTTTCACACCAAACGTGAAATGAATAAGCCTCAGGCTGAAGGAAATGCAGAAGTACAGTAGAGGGTACATTTCAGTTGTGCTGAATAACAGGACGCAGGAGAAGAAAGTTCAACAATAACTTTAGCAATAAAAAAAACACTAATGTGGTTTACAAAGTCATTATTCATATGGTGTAATTAAATAATCAATGGTTTGCAGCAAATACATTGGTTAATAAAGTGAGATAAAGTATATTTGTGTTATTTAACAGATTTAATTATTGCAATTTTGCATAATATTCTGAGTTTGCATTTCACTGTTTTTATTCATTATGAGGAATATTGATATCTGTTTGATGCGAGATGAATAAATACATTATCACATTTAGTCTAGAACTACAATAACCATCATGTTCACACACAAAATCTGCTCCTCACTGACGATTTCAGCCAAGAAAATGGTGATTTCGAAATGATACATGCTAGGTTAAGAAACAGTTTTAGCCATTTAGGCTAACTCCATCATTCTTAGTTGCAGGAAATGAACTTCTTCAAGAATTTATGCAGCAAATGTTTGCCATTTTCAGAAATATCTGACCAGAGGCATTGCTATGTGGGTGCTGAGTAAACTTACTAGTTGAAAGGGACAACATATCATCCTAAAGATGATCATTAGCATTCGACTGGATTAGCATGCTAAATGCTAGATCCTAAAACTCTGTGCACATACTCTACATGTATGATGATTGTAAAGCAAGTTATTTTGCAAATATGTGAAAACACTTGCAAGCAGGCACTAATGTAAAGGCACCTCGGCTCTGAGAAGGTGGTAGTCATAGAAACGGCAAGAAAAGAAGAGAGAAGGTAGGTAGACACTGAACAACGGTGACAGGTCATTTCTTTGCAGGTCTGACCCTTAGTAAACGACAGCTCCATTCTGTTGAGTAAAGACATTGTTCATGTGGAGAGAGGGAACATTTCAGGAGCTAACTCTCCGAGGAAGCCATTTCTCCTAATGCGCAACATCCTAAGAAGCTGTATTGGCTAAATTTGCTTGTAGCACATCTCTCTTGTTTTCTTTTTTGTCCATATCTGGAACTGAGTAGCGAGTTAAACCTGGTTCGATTCCAAAGGATTTCGAAGTAGAACAATAGTAGTTTATTGTGAAACATACTCAAATAATGATTATTTATAACCTCAAAAAAACAAAAAAAAAAAGTTTACTGTGCACTGCAGCTAAAAATTGTTACATTGATGAAAAATTTAGTTAAATTGGTATATTAAGGAATTATTGTATACATTTGATTTGAAATATCATTGTGACATTTCAGATTTCTTTTTAATTTTACCCTAGACTTTGGTGTCTTGCACTGCAAATTATATATATATATATATATATATATATATATATATATATATATATATATATTTTTTTTTTTTTTTTTTTTATTATTATTTTTTTTTGCATTTTTGCATTTTTCAATACTTTTAACATTTAACAATAAATGTAAAATTTTATATATAAAAAAAAAATTAAGTAAATTTTTTTCACTTCAGCAATAATCCGCTAAGTATCGTCTTTAGAAAGAAACCAAACTGAAGTCCGTGCACTAAAGCATTCCAGTTGGTAATTTTACTTTCAGGTCTATGCTCAAGTGAATAAATGGATTATAAGTACTGCATAAATATATTTTAGTACCATTAAATACCTGTACTGGAAAACAAGAAAAAATACTGAGGAAGAACTGCTTTCTAAGGAAAAATTTGACTCTGACTTATTTTCCTCTGGTAAAATAAAAACCAGAGTTCGGTCCTTGCCTTCCTAAATGCCCTCAGACATAATTATTATAGTAGTTATTATACTGTAAGTAATATTTAAAAATAATCATCACTCAAATTATAATAATTTTTATGCTGTAACGTGGATTGTTAAGACAAATGACAAGAAAGGACATCAAACATCTAAATACGACTGAGAAAATCTGCCCACTAAACCAGTTCTCAGATCTTTTACTAATTACTAATTATCTCCTCTGCTTTTAACAACTTGTAATTAGCCGTGGAAGACGTAATTAAGAGTTTAACTACAGGAGGCATCTCTGTGGAAAGATCTGAAGAGAAAAAGATTACATTCTAATCTCCGCAGAATTCTAAAACTTGAACTCTAAATTGTACGGCGAATTCTAAAACTTCAAAGTTCAACTGAAGTTAAAATGCCTATGGTAGCATGCGACTAAAAGCAGGAAAAGTCGTTTTTCTCTTTACTTTAATATGAAACTCTAATACAAATGAAAAGGAAAAGAAAAGTTATAGTTTACGGGAGAGAAAACTTACAAAACACAGTAAGCCATAAATGAGCTGAGTGTTGCAGGCCAGCTAACTAGCTGTCAGCTGAGCGGTGCTTTGTGGTTTGCTGTCCAAATCCAGACAGAAGTTGGAGAGAATGGAAAAGCTTAGCGAGTAGCCTTCATTATTTTCGGTTTACCTGAGCACCAGGGATTTAAAAGTAAACAGTGGAATACTTTGTTGACACCAATTAGTCTTAAAGCTTTCAAATGCCTGAAGTAAAAAAATGTTCAGTAAACAATGATCATTAGCACACCTGAATTCACATTTCAGGGTAATTGTGTAGAGTAAATATTCACTATAGTATGTTATCTAAAAAGAAGTGTATGTGCTCTCTCTCTCTCTCTCTTTGTCATTTTACCAGTTAAGGGAATTTCCCATGACATATTGTATCAGTCCCTTTCAATATAAATGTCTTTACTCACTCATAAAGACCGTCTTTGCTGCTATCTAATGGTGTAATAATGTAGCTAACTTTAACTGAAGTCGAAATTACAATCAGTAACGGACCCAAAAATGCATGTTATATATATATAAAAAATAATAGTGAAAAATAATATTTAAATAAACAACATTATAAAAGCCAAAAGAAGTTTGTACAATAGCCAGGATATAAACAAGCTAACTGTTCAGTCAAAAGTACTAAAGCTGTCATGATTCCTGTCTTGTGTTCTCCTTTTCTTGTGTGGACTTTTTGTTATTTCCTGGGCCGGGTTTCCCGATAACGATGTATCTTAGCTCTTAAGAGCGCTCTCTACGTGCAAGGTTACGAACGCTCGCGGCAATTCCACGTGTGTTTCCCAAAAGTGCACTTAACATGAACGCGCGAGAACGTGCTCTACGTGCTACTTAAGCATCGCTGTCCATTCGCGAAGTGCTGAAATATAACCTTATATGGAACCATATTCTGAACGTTTAACCTAAAAATCGTCATTTGTTGTGGATTATTAAACAAGACAAGTCTAAAGCATCTATACAGGCGGAGGCACTGACAAAATGACTGAAAAAAAAAAAAAAAAAAAAAAAAAAACAAGAGAAGATACCTTTTAAAAAAGGTCAAATTAATGTAATTTTAGATAGAGTGAAACAAAGACTTTATTTTTAACAGATTTAAAGGACACCATACAAATAAGGAAAAACAAAACATCAGGGAGGACATTGCAAACTAACTGCAACCAGCGGCGTTCAAAGATCATGCAGGGAAGGAGGTCCGCAAAATACATGGCTGGTTTTCGTGCACGTCAGCAAGTCATTGACAATTTTTTTTAAAATTCATCCCTATTTTGCCCAGTTTTTAAAACATGATTCCTACATTACTTCGTTTATGATTTTTTTTCATTAGTTTAATTTAGATGTGTATTTAAATTTTTTCTTCCCTTTTTAATAATTTCATTTATAAATTAATTTAAACAAAACACGGGTACAATAATAAAGTGTACAATAAAGTACAATCAAAAGCTTATATTATACTCACGTTGCACTGTAATCTGTTAAATCTAGATAAAAGTGTAATCTGCCGGTTGTCCTGCAGGTGACCTCATAGATCTGTCTTCTTACGATGCACTTGGGAATGTACGATTACTCCAGAGCACTCGTAGTTCTACGAAGATTTTCAAGTGCTACTTAAGTTACGATGCTTTTGGGAAACAGACCATAATATTAAGATCAGTCGTACGATCGTTTTTACGATCAACTTAGGCTTACGATGCTTTTGGGAAACGCAGCCCTGTTCTGTGCCATGTTTTGTAGTCTTTTGTAGTTTTTCTTGTTTATTAGTCTCTCCAGTTGTTTCTAATTAGCCCCGCCTCCTTGTTATCTTGTTTAGCTTGTTTGCTGGTGTATTTAAACCCCTGTGCTTCAGTTGTTGTTTGTCGGTCACTGTTGCTTGTAGCTGTTTCTGGTTCCTTGTTCTTGTCCTGAGTTCTTTGCAGTTCTTGTCCTGAGTTCTTTGCGGTTCTTGTCCTGAGTTCTTTGCGGTTCTTGTCCTGAGTTAT